>CM054057.1:295638848-296238848 GCA_028641055.1 Alopecurus myosuroides | reverse complement strand
CTCGACGACGGCCGCAGCGCCAGTAGCAGCTGCGCCAGCGTTCGCCGCCAAGCCCGTCACCATCACCTCAGCGCAGCATGCAGAGCTGCGTGCCGGCCTTCCGCGAGCTGCAACCACCGCGGGAGGATCCTCCGCGTCTTGCACCAGCTCGGGGTAGGCGCTGTTGGCGACGGTGGCGACGTAGACGAGATGCGAGCCGAAGGAGATCACCGAGCCGCCCTCGGGCATGGCCATACCGCCGAAACAGCCGGCGTTGTCGGTGACGAAGTCGAAGGAGCCAAATCTGTGGACAAGACCACAAACTACGCGCTCCGCCGATGAAGATCCCGTCCGAACAGAAACTCCAGCCAGCGCCGCTGGTTGCCCCACGGTGGGCGCCAACTGTCGTGGTGGTGTCACGGCAGATGCCATAGGATGGCTAAAGATGTGGGGACGATGGACGCTGGAGGTGTCCGGGGAGGGATCACGCGACGAGTAGCCGCGTGAGGTAAGATCCACACAACACAAACAACACGATGTACCCAGGTTCAGGGCCCTCGTGAGGAGGTAAAACCCCTACTCCTGCCTTTCTCTATGTATTACGATGTCTCTCCGAGTAGCCACAGTACAAATGGTATCGCTACCGAGTAGCCTCTCTCTCCTCTCCGAGTAGAGCTAGGTTGAGAACTTAGGGTTTCTAGGGTTTCCGAATGAACCTCTGTGAGCCTCTATGGGAGCATGCCTCGCGCAGGAGGCGGCGGGGCACCTTATATACGCGGTGCCCAGCCGGATACGTCCAAATCTAGACAAGTGTCGACATAGTGTGCACACTGTCCTTTCTCCGAGTACCCGCTGACAGCTTTGGTCGTTGATCTTGTCTGCTTCTGTAAAGTCGTTGGGCAAAACTAGGGGACAGACTGGTATCACTGTACCTAGGCACAGAGTAGGCCCCCCTTATCCTGCCACCGACTGCTTCCATGCTGTCACTGTCAGGCAGGCCGTCCCCACGTGAACAGTAGTTCGAATGCTGCCAAGTACGGACCCAGGATACGCGGGATCCTGTGTCAGAACGGCTCCTTTGACTTCCTGCCCGAGTAGTTTCCCGCCAAAGGTTCCCGCCAATTGTACTCGGGCCAAACCTTCTACTCGTCAGGGCAGAACTTGATTGATATCTCCTTCTGGCCATCTTGAGGTGAGACCGAGTAGCAGTCGACCGGGTAGCGAGTACCCGGTAGTCGGCTACTCGACCAAACCTCTCTTCTGTAAGCGGCCTTTACCACCTGTCTTTACCCTACTCGGGGGTAACCCCCCGACAGGCTTGGTAGAAAAAGGAGGGGGGAGAGGAGGGTGCGGTGGTGGTGCGTGATTTTCCTCTGTGCTGGCGTCATGGCCGTACGGAGGTAGGAGAGGAAGGGAGGTGGGCTGGGCGCTCGAGTTGGGCTGGGGTGGTAGGTGGGCCACTTTGGCCTGCCTCCCCCAGCAGTTTTTTTTTCCTTTTATTCTTTTTCTCCTTTTTTTTGTAGAAGATGAATAAGAGAGAGAGATAGAAGGGTTTTGGGGTTCCAAAAATTATGGGGATAATTTTTATGGGTTCATTATTGCAAATGCCCAGTTGCACCGCTTTTAGTTTTTGAAATTTTTAAATGTTGGTGAAGATTTGAATTTGATTGAAATTTGTGTGAATTTTTAAGTTGGATTGAATTTTTGAGTTGGTTTACAAACAAAGGTGCTATGGATGCATGATGCCATGATGCATGATGATGCAAAACAAAACAAGCAAAACTAATTTGGGGGAAAAACCCCGGGTGTTACATCGACCACCTTCGCAGGGCTCGGAGGCCGTCGAGGAGGACTTGGAGCTCGATCAGGGCCTGCGGCAACCCCCTTCTGCTTCGTGGACTGAGCATAAGAGGCAAACTGATCCCTTCCAATGACCACGAGACTAAGCTAAAGTTAAGGGGAGAGAACCAAAAGACAATTTCATCTCACAGGAGTAGGAAACTTACTCGTCTTTGTCGTCCTCGTCGAGGTTATCCAAGTCCCAGGCAGTGGGAATCTTCGACTGCTGGATCGTGGGTGGAAGTACGTTCAAGGGAGTCGCCATAATAGGCTGAGGTTCAATCTCCTCGACAGTGTCCTAACTTAAGGACTTGTATTTGGAGGTCACCTCATCGTCCTCCACTCGGCGGCGCTTGGGGTGCTCGAGCGATTCCTCCTCCTCTTCCAACTCCTCCTGCTCTTTGTTGGATTCTGCATTCGCGACACTAGTATCGGGAGGAGCTTCGAAGTTGCTCGCGAGAAGATCCGAGCCCCTGTCATCCGCAGAAAATGGCGGGTAGCACTTCGCAACGTCTTGGTTCTATAAAGGTAAAGAAAGAGAGGAAGAAACAGACGCAGTCGACACAAATCCAAAAAGAGAGAAATATGAGACGAGAGGAAGAAGAAGCTTACCTCACTCGGGGGATGCTCAACGTTGAAAGGTACGAAGGGACATGGCGAGTAGCCCTCTGATGCATGTAAAATGCATACATGAACTTTGCATGCTATTACTTGTTTGGGGGATTTTCTGAACAAGCCCCCTTCTTTTGGTTCTAACCCTGTTTTTTCAGAAAACGTACTTTTTAGTGTTTCAGACTTTCCGGGAGCTTCGGGACTCCAAAAATGGCAAGGCCAAAGAGCACGGTTCAGAATTTTCGAGACGAAGACCATGGGCCAAAGTAGAGGGCCAAAAGGCCAACCAGGTGGAAAAGAGGACCCTCCACGCGGCCAGATTCCTTGGCCGCGTGTGGGGCCCCCTTTTTGCCCCCGTGGCTCCGATGTCGTCGATCTTTCTTCTCCCGAGTGTATCGTGACCTAAAAACGACTATATAAAGGGTCCCCTGGCCTTTTCGAGAGGGAGGCGGCACCAAGAGACGAAACCACGAAACAGAGAGATAGAAGGCTGCCGCCGGAGAAGATCGGAGGGGGGAAACGCCGCCGGGATCACCCCCGGAGGGCTCCACCCCCTCCGGCGTGTTCATCATCAAAATCTACAGCAAGATCAGCTCCATCTCTCCACTGTAATCTCTTGGCAAACACGATGTATGATGCAATACTATATTCCCTTGATGTATTGTGTCTCCCCGTCTATGTTTGAGTAGTGAATTGTTCTTGGCAATGGTGAAATAGTTCGTTGATTGGTTGCATACAAGTTTGTTATATTCTATGATTGTCTTTATGTACAATATATGAGTGCACGCATATGTTGGGGAATGCATGTAAGGTGATCACCGGTAGCATAATGGAGTGGTGGTGACTTGGGAGTGACAGTAACCTGAGACCGAGCCACAAAGTTAAGTTATTGGGGGATATATATAGGGGACCTTAGAACGTAAGGCTATGGTGGGACTTTATGTCTTAATCAATATTGTGCAGTCATTTACTTGGCCACATGATCCATCATAAGGGGTTGTAGATCATTTACTTGACTATACCTATTCATGTCTCCTTCCTAGAAGAAACAACTAAGACTAAAACATGTGCTTCACTAATTGTGACAACCACACGAACGAAACACCTATTGCTAGAACACTTGCTCCCTTGAGATACTTGAGATATTTGCTGCTTGCTACTTGTGAAACTTGCTTAGAAACTTGCTTTAGAAACTTGCTTTAGGATTACTTGCATTTTAAACTTGCTTCACTAGTTACTAGACAAACCACACTCCACGTCACTTGCTTTTAATTAGTTAGTTCCTTTTAGTCAAACTTATTGATTTGCATAAACAGCCATATAAGAGGGTTATAGGGCTTTAGAGAATAGATAGCTTACCTTCAGATCCTCGTGGGTTCGACACTCAAATACTTATAGAAAGGTACTACAATTGATCTCCTGCACTTGGGAGTCATCAAGCACTTTTCTGGCACCGTTGCCGGGGAGCGTTGTGCTAAGCTTTTATTCTTGTTTGCATTGCATACTAACATATAAACCTAAAACACAAAAAAAATTATAAAATGGAAAACAACCAAACAATTTTAGAACTGCATAATATCTACCTTGAATTAGGACATGAAGTGTTTGAGGAGAAATTCAAAAATTATTTGCACACCAATCATATTTGTGGTAGTACTAATTCTTTGAACACCTTTATTGCTAAGGAAAACCTTGAGCTTGGGGAAGTTTGTATTGATGAATATGATATTTTTAGTCCCCCTACTATTGAGGATAAAAATGATATACTTGCTGATTCTATGGAAAGTTTTAAGCTTGGGGAAGTTGGTTTTGATGAGTATGATATTTCTAGTTCCCCAAGCTTGGAGGAGAAAATTCACTTTGATGATACTATGCCTCATATATATGATGATTGCAATGAAAATTATGAATGTTTAACTCCCACTATCACTAATGAGGATTTTACTTATGTGGAGAGTAGTGATTCTTTTATGCATGTGGCTTATGATAAGATAGTTTTATGTGATATTCATATTGTTGAATCTATTCATGATGCTACTGAAAATTATTATGAGAGAGGGAAACATGGTTACACATATTTCAACAATATTAAATTTCCCCTCTTTATGCTGAAAGTATTGAAGTTGCACTTGATCTACCTTTCTATGCTTGCTATTATGTGCTTCTTTTATTTGTTTCATTACAAAATGCCAATGCATAAGAAATGGGTTAGACTTAAAAATAAATTGTTTAATATATTTTGGTGTGTTCCTTATGCTTTAATTTCCTATTCGGTTTGAGCACACATTTATTTCTTTACAACATGTAAAATGCCTTTACCTACTGTTATTTATCATTTAGTTTAAGATTTTCATTTTATAAAAAATTTGGAAAAGTAAATGAGAAGGATGAGTAATGGAGAAGTTGGGGTCGACCTTGAACATGTGTTGTTCATGCCAATGAAACCATTGCAAAGTATCTATCATTAAAACTTTCTCCGAAGCTAAAAACAATAAAAATATTAGTTCACTACTGTAACATCACATTTATGTCTTATTTCTCATCTTAAATGGCAAGAATAATCTTATATGAGAGATAGGATTAAACAATAGTAATTAGCTGTCAAGAAAACAGATTCCCGAACTTCACTGTGAAAAATGTTTAAAATCACAGAAGTAGAATGTTGACCTGGTAATTTATGACAGCAATATTTAGTTATCACTACATATTTCATTAGTTTTAAGTTTTCTGATTTGAGCAACTTAAGTGCATCTAAAAATTCACTCTTTACGGGCTGTTCAGTTTTTGGCAGATTATGTATTTATTTTGCATTGCTCTCATTACTTGTGTTTTGTGTGGTTCTTTTGATCAAGGAGCAATGCACAACTGTAGTAATAGTAGTTAATATTTAGAATCAACTCATGATGTGTATTTGCTGTACCTATGTGGATTTTATTTATGGAGGCACTAACCCCACTAATCAAGTTTTATGTTGAGATTTGTGTAAGAAGAATTTTTCAGGAGTAAGAGTTGAGTGAGATGAACAAAGATCAAGAGGGACAACCAATCAAGCTTGGGGATGTACCCCTGGGCTCACCCTACATGTATCAAATAAGTACAAGAATACAAGCTTGGGGATGCCGAGCCACCTCACTCCAATCATCATGATGTTAAGTAAGTAAAGCCTAGCTATATGGCTATAAAGAAAGCGCTTTACGGGAGGCAACCCGGTTGTTTTTGTTTGGATTTTCCTAGTGTCCTCTTGCTGTCTCAAGATATTAGTTTTTTTGTTTTATTTCTGGAGTTTTCAATAAAGAATAAAGTCAAACCCATTTGGACTTATAAGTTGCTATCCTAGTGCATGAAATTTCTGTTTCAGCACGAGTCTTCTCACCGTATGATTTTACGTTTTTTATTGGTATGTAGGATTGAGCTAATTTTTTAGTATGTTCTGCAACTTTTCGTCTTCTGTAAGCACAAAAATTGGCTTAATTTTTTGACGAGTCTAGCTTAGCGAAAAACATTCGTTTTGCTGCTGTTTCTTTTCTGGACAGATTCTGCCTTCTTTTGTTTTATGCACTCTTTGGGCTTGGGAATTGAATTTCCATGATTCTTTCAAGCAAGAGAGTGAACATACAACATAATGAACCTTATTTTCTATCTACTGGAGCATTTTATTTGGAATTTTGCACAGCAAGCATGTGATTTGTTTGTCCTTGCTAATCTCACCCCACAGAAAAAGAATAGGAGAAACATGTTTTATGAAGTTTTTTCACAGGGTATAGAGGAGCTGCGCCTCAAGACATCCAATAATGGTGAAAGACATAAGATTGGGGATGTGATGAACACCCCACTGTACCTACACTCTTTTGGTTAGCACACGTCTACTTTCTGTTTTTCTAAGCAAAGCATTTATCGTAGAGACTTGAAGCATCTAGTTTTTGTTTTTATTTTTGTTTTGATAAGACCACACCCATCATTTCATATGAGATTGAGCTACTGGAGTTTGGGGTTGGAATGTATTGGATGCTAGTATTATGACTTTGAATATGGATGCCATGGTTGATTTGAAGAGCTACATATGTTTGCATGATTTATAGGCTTTTTATGTGTAGAAATTTGCAATAATGTTGTCTTGAGCTATCTCTTGTTCATGTCCTTGATGTTAATTGCTGGTTTATTTAGTTTGTCATGAAATGAGTAGTTCTATGGGCATATGCATGCATAGTAGCTGGTCAACTATCTCCCTCTTGCTAGCCAAAAATTTAAAAATTCCAACAAGTAAAAACTTGTTTCCAACACTCCTTAGCCAAGTATTTCCAGTGAGTCCACCATATCTTGCCATTAGCTTCATTGCTATTCCGAGTATGTTCACCATGTTATTGTGTTATTTATGTTCTAAATTAAGATATTCACTTTATTAATTGTCATGGGTTGAACTTGGGATAGGACTCTCACGAACTTTTGAAGGCACACTTTACTTTTTATGCATCTAATAAACATGACTCAATAATGGGAGCCACAAGTTTTGCGTTTGACAAGTGTGTGGTTGGGAGCTAGCTATAAACGTGTATCACCGGAAAACTTTCAACATTGCACAAAAATTTACATTTGGTTGATATCATGTACTTTTGTTTTTGGACTCCTGCCATGCCGAAATGAAATAGAGGAATAGTAAGTTTTGATGAGTAAGTATCTATATGACTAGAGAAACGCATTGGGCCGCTAACCCAAGCCATGCTTTATCATGGTGGAAATTTACTTGCAGCTTGAGTGACTCTACAACACATCCTACAATAAAATAAGAAGCTATGCATAATAGTGAATGAAAATAAAAAGGATGATGAGTCTACTCCGTTTGTTTGTCTTGTCATTGTGACATGGGCTTTTTTCCATGTCATGGGGCAAGAGGTACCTCTTTGCAGTTCTCTATGATGTCATTAATACTTATTTTGATTGTACAAAGCTTATTAGGAATTTTAAGTTGAGTAATCATGGAGTAGGTTTTCACACTCACGGGGCATGAGGCTTTCAACCACCTTGTCATTCACATTACTTCAACATTCACCATTTAAGATGCTAGTGATAAAGGGGCAATGAGAGTCCTAGATCAATGGATACCATATTTCAATTAGTAATTTTAGTTGAATAATTTAAAGGCTAAATAAGACTTGATCATGTTTTACCTCTACTCAATTTTCTCCAAAGTGTCCACCATATTTTCTATTTTCCATTATGCTATTCTTTGACCAATATAGGATTTTATTTTTCATTTTGTGTATGCATTTGGTCCATAGTGCTTTTATTTCATTATACACTTTGTGAACTTTCATGAAGCATCTTTGCTTGCATATTTGATATTTCTTATAACATGAATTGTATGTTGCTACTCATCTACATTATGAATCATTTGATTATATGTAGCATGAATAATCTTCTTTGATATTCCATGATTGTTTTAAAATGCAAAGTCCATGTTAGTTTTATCACCTTCATACTCGAGGACGAGTATGGGTTAAGCTTGGGGATGTTGATGCATGTAAAATGCATACATGAACTTTGCATGTTATTACTTGTTTTTCCTACATATTAGCAACGTATATTCATGTTTTATAATGATTTGGGGGATTTTCTGAACAATCCCCCTTCTTTTGGTTCTAACCCTGTTTTTCCAGAAAACGTACTTTTTAGTGTTACAGACTTTCCGGGAGCTTCGGGACTCCAAAAAGGGCAAGGCCAAAGAACACGGTTCAGAATTTTCGAGACGAAGACCATGGGCCAAAGTAGAGGGCCAAAAGGCCAACCAGGTGGAAAAGAGGACTCTCCACGCGGCCAGATTCCTTGGTCGCGTGTGGGGCCCCCTTTTTGCCCCCGTGGCTCTGATGTCGTCGATCTTTCTTCTCCTGAGTGTCTCATGACCTAAAAACGACTATATAAAGGGTCCCCTGGCCTTTTAGAGAGGGAGGCGGCACCAAGAGACGAAACCACGAAACAGAGAGACAGAAGGCTGCCGCCGGAGAAGATCGGAGGGGGGAAACGCCGCCGGGATCACCCCCGGAGGGCTCCACCCCCTCCGGCGTGTTCATCATCAACATCTACAGCAAGATAAGCTCCATCTCTCCACTGTTATCTCTTGGCAAACACGATGTATGATGCAATACTATATTCCCTTGATGTATTGTGTCTCCCCGTCTATGTTTGAGTAGTGAATTGTTCTTGGCAATGGTGAAATAGTTCGTTGATTGGTTGCATGCAAGTTTGTTATCTTCTATGGTTGTCTTTATGTACAATATATGAGTGCACGCATATGTTGGGGAATGCATGTAAGGTGATCACCGGTAGCATAATGGAGTGGTGGTGACTTGGGAGTGACAGTAACCTGAGACCGAGCCACAAAGTTAAGTTATTGGGGGATATATATATAGGGGACCTTAGAACGTAAGGCTATGGTGGGACTTTATGTCTTAATCAATCTTGTGCAGTCATTTACTTGGCCACATGATCCATCATAAGGGGTTGTAGATCATTTACTTGACTATACCTAGTCATGGCTCCTTCCTAGAAGAAACAACTAAGACTAAAACATGTGCTTCACTAATTGTGACAACCACACGAACAAAACACCTATTGCTAGAACACTTGCTCCCTTGAGATACTTGAGATATTTGCTGCTTGCTACTTGTGAAACTTGCTTAGAAACTTGCTTTAGAAACTTGCTTTAGGATTACTTGCATTTTAAACTTGCTTCACTAGTTACTAGACAAACCACACTCCACGTCACTTGCTTTTAATTAGTTAGTTCCTTTTAGTCAAACTTATTGCTTTGCATAAACAGCCATATAAGAGGGTTATAGGGCTTTAGAGAATAGATAGCTTACCTTCAGCTCCTCGTGGGTTCGACACTCAAATACTTATCTAAAGGTACTACAATTGATCTCCTGCACTTGGGAGTCATCACCCTCTCCCTTCTTCAGGCTGGTGATGGCACTAATCTTCTTCTCGAACTCCGCGTTCGAGAGAATGTCGTCGCATGTACGGCTCGGGTCGTTGATACCCCTGAACTCCCACAAAGTGGCGGGCCTGTCCTGAAGCGGTTGAACCCTCCGGCGTAGGAAGACACTCACCAAGTGCATGCCATTTAGCAGAGGCCCCTGGTCCTTCCGTCGGAGTCGCCCAAATTGCGCGAGCAGGGGGGACACCGTCTTGGACTCTTCGAGTGATAGCTTATGCACCCAGGATTTTCTTTGCTTCAAGATCGTGAATGCTTTGAGCTCCGGGATGCCACCCGCGTCATTGTCCTGGACGTAGAACCACTTCCGGGGCCATCCTTGCGTCGACTCAACGAATTTAATCTCCAGGTACAGGAACTCGTGGGTCGCCTGGATCTCGAAGCCTCCAGTCGCCAATGGCTCCCCGACCTTCTCACCCTCTAGAGGCTTCTCCCGGTAAATCTTCACCTGGAAGATAGCCTTCCACAGCCCCCAATGTGGGAAAATGCCGAGGAAGCATTCACACAGCACGATGAAGCGCGAAATGTGTTGCACCGTGTTGGGGCGGAGATCGTGCAGTTGTATGCCATAGACATACAACAGCCCGAGAAGGAACGGGTGGAGGGGGAACGACAAACCTCGGACGATGTGCTCCGAGAAGGCGACGCGCTCATTGGCGCGTGGGCTAGGCACCTCCTCTCCCTTCGTCGGCATGCACACATGCCCGGAATCTTCCGGAGGAAGCTGTCCCTCCCTCTGCATCGCAGAGATGCTCTTCCTCGTCACGTTTGATGGACGCCATTCGCACGTCCTCTTCACCGGAGCGGCCGCAGAAGCGCTGGCCACCTCCTTGCCGGAAGTCGCGGTCGCATCGCGTTTCTTGCCTGGCGCCATTGGAGCTCGTTTTCTCGCAGAGGAAGGTGGGCGCGCTAGAGGAGGAAGAAGATGAATAAGGGTCGGGGAAAGTAACTTTTCCCCTAAGGCCCACTATTTATACTGCCACCGAGTCACTGTAAGCCGTTGATCTGCATACGTGGCGCGCATCCCGGCTGCCACGCGCCGAACTGAAACAAAGAGACGGAGGGCGGTTACCCCGCACGATCTTTAACGCAAGATCGTGCGTAATTACTGCATGTCCAGCGGAAAAACCAGTGCACAACGACACGTCTCCAGTCAAAAGCTAACAAAATGGGCCCTATGTGCCCTGTCCCACCTTGTCATGTCCCTTCGGGAGCAGACGAGTGCGCGGTGACGTCATTGCGCACCTCATGACACGAAATTTCTTTCCTATAAACCCAGAAGAAAAGCTCGCCTCACTCGAGGATTGTAAGATGGAAACATTGGCACTCTCCATTATCAAGGACAAAAGGTGGCACTCGCCATGCAGCTAGGGGAAAATCGCGAGTATGCGGCTCCCGTGAATACCGCAACTCCACATTACGATGTATGAACATATCACTCGACAAATCTCGGGTCGTTCGGCCGTCAAGGCACATCCGGATGCCGTATTTTTTGAATACGAAGGTAAGACCCAAGGATCTATCCTATGGGCCTGCATTCACACTCAAGCTGCGTCGTGTCAGCGACACGAAGAAAAATCCTAGCAGACGCGCCGGGTACCCCTTTAAGATTAAATTCGACTCGGTAAGTCCTCCACGGCCCAGTCGCAATGAGAATCTCGCCGGATTCGAGTCGAAGGTATCGAGTTCGTGTAGGCCAAAACTGTTTTTGCCTGAGAAGCAATTAATTGACCCTGATCTCTCGGGAGAGCCAAGCGACTGAGCCATACCCTTCTGCAAAAAAAGCCAACGCGAGGCACATTTACTGCTCCATACTCGAGTACATTCCACACAGGGTACACGCCCTTCAGATCAAACGCTTGACTACGCAGTCGCAAGATCCGAAAACAAGCTTTTGATTGCTTACTCGACTATTCTCAGTCGAAAAAACACTCGGGGGCTACTGACGTGGGGATGACTCCCGGACCTGTCGGGCGAGCCTACCTGGTCTGAGGCCCAGCACTAAAGCCCAGTACAAAGAACTACCCCGTGATTCTAGAAGACCCAGCAGCAGCCCACCCGCAAGACTTGCGGGTCAAGATAGAAGGTTTTCGCCGACTAGAACTAGGGTTTGTAAACCCCCCGGTACGGCTTGAGACCCAGCAACCTATTCAAGGGCTAGGAGAGCCACCCGAGAGGGGACATCCAATCTAGGTTTTGACCACCATAGCAGCAACTCGAGATCCAATCTCTCGACTGGCGCATCCACCATTGTAACCAATCTTCATAATACAAAGGCAGACAAGCAGGAGTAAGGGTATTACCTCTACGAGAGCCCCGAACCTGGGTAAATTGTGACCCCATGTTAGCCGTCGTATCCGCCAGCGCCTATATCGTTCCTCTACTCGAAACCCTATCAGATCACCCGAGGGATTTATTGACATGAGTCATCGGCACCACCCAATCGTGCCAAAACTTTGTGGAGTGCTTGAGGAGGTCTAGATCCGTGATTCCCCCAAAGGAATTGCAAATCCACCCACCAAATACCAACGGATCTTGAGATCTCTTGAGTACCATGTAACCCTAGAGTAAACCCTAATGGTTGTAGCTTCCACCTTGATTCAAGAAGCTTCAGATCGTTGAGAGTCTCCAACCATCTTGTGGAGTAGCCTCAACCTTGTGTAAAGGTTTGGTCAATGCCTTAAAGTCGACCTCATAGTGGAAACGAGAATCTTCCTCACCGGAGAAGCTTAAGGAGAATAAGGTGAGTACTATTGGAGTGCCTAGGTGGCTCCACACCTCTCCAACATAGACATAAATCATATAATTTTCTCCTTGTTTACACGTGTAATTTATCTTGTGCTTTACATAGTGCTTCCATCGCGTACTTTGTATAGTATCACATAGATTGTTCACCTAGTTGCACATCTAGATAACCTTGTGTTTTACTTGTTTAGCCCAATCTAAAAAGGGAAAAAAATTGTTAGTCACGTATTCACCCCACTTAGTTGACCATACCGTACTTTTAGCAGCTCCTCGGTCTACGCCACACATTGGGACGTGGGCGTCATGGGGAAGTGGTAGCTCCTCGGTCTCCGCCACGCATTGGGACATGGACGCGTGGGGAAGTGGCTGCGTCGCCTCGCCTTCTGCCGCCACGTCACATCACCCGCCTATAGTCGCGTCGCCTCAGGAGACGGTGTGCCCCGTCCCATCGGGCCCTTTTTAAGCGCGCCATCGGGCTCACTCTCGCACAAATCGTCCACCATCATCCATACAATGGCATGGCCGGAGAAGAATGTCGTGCTGCGGGGTGATGAGGAATAGATTGCCGAGGAGCCGCTGCAGACGGAGGACCTGCTGCCGGAGGAGGGCATGGAGTAGAGGAGGACATGGCAGAGGTCGAGCATTATCAGAAGCCGCTGCCAGCTCCAGACGTGGCTGCACATTGGTGTGAGCCTTGGCCCTCATGGAGGAAGGCTTGCGCGGTGCAGACCTGTTGTGGTTTCCACCACCATGGTCATAACCCGCGGCTCATGCGTCGCCGTCTCCCGGATGTCCACCACCGTCGATGCCGAAGCAGGAGGAGCCTAGAACTCCGCCACTGCCCCCATCGGACGAGGACGACAATTGGAATTTAGGCGGGCGTCGTGTTTTAAATTTCGTCTTATATATATGTACAAAAAATGACATGTGCAACGAATGATCTACTGTTATATGTGAACAAAATATTTTGTGTTTTCTGTGTCTATGACGAGCAAGCCACTCCCGTCGGGTTGGCTGACCGGACAATGTTCGGCGCCCCTAGACAGGCATCCAAATTTGGTGGGTGGGATGGGGTGTTGGACATAAATTTGATGGACTGACTACTTTGAGGGGTGCTGATGTGGGCGGTTTTTTAGTCCGGATCTGCTATGGCCCATTTTAGGGCTATTTGGGGGTGCCGGTGGAGATGTTCTTACTCCTATTTGGTACGATGACCAGGTTAGGCTGGTACTCCTATTTGATAAGTGATTGCAAAGAAATTTTAAGAGTGCACCAACACTCTTCAGCGCCATTTTTATTAGAGTAAGTTTGAACATTTTACCTCTAATTGTGACACCATATCGATCTTTACCTCGTTCGAAAAATTGTACTCCCGTAGATAGAAAATGGTTAACACATATACTTATCTAAATGCGGATGTATCTACGCACTAAAATACGTCTAGCTATGATGAGGGGATAGTAACCCGGTATGCCAACTCCCAGGTGTGATCCGGCCCAAACGGCAGCTGGACCGGATCCGGCTAAGGCCAAAGAGACTTCTGGAAGGCCCAAGGCTTGTAAAATTCGTAACCCGGATTGTGGGTTGCGATAAGGAAAGTTAGAGTTTGTATAAAGAGTTCGAGTAGGACTTAGGGTGCGCTTTGTAGGGCAAGCCAAGGGGGGTATGGGTGCTATATAAACCAACCCCTAGGCTTAGCCTGAGAGAGATTCAAGTCATAGTTGTAACACCTGTTATCGAGTATCCAGCATAATTCATATTGAGATCCGGCGAGTTATTTTCCGGTTCTTAGATTGCTTTCCGCCATGTCTTCCTTCGAGCTAAACCCTCTCCCGAATACCTGTGTCGACTTGCCCCAAGATCAGTTACCCCCGGTAACATCTGCCGTGATTATCCCACGACAGTTGGCGCCCACCGTGGGGCCTGCGTCCAAAGGTGTTTACATCACGGGAGAAGCTCGGAAGAACATGAAGAACTTTGTCGTCGGCGAGATCTACTCCAATGACGAAGGAGAAAGGATAGTGGACAATTCCGGGTGGGAGTTGGAGCCGGATCACCTCGAATCTGGATCCACGGTGTCGATTGGCCAAATCAGTATCTTCATCGGTATGGTACGTACGCTCAATTTAAAAGGACAATATCATGTGCATGTTACAGGGACTTCCAACAGGGACAAAAAGGCGTTAAAACAGACAGTGAATTCAGTTTCGTCGGCCACTCCGGGATACTTGAGATGGGCAGAGCAAGAGGTAACGTGGAGCAGAAGGGATCACCCGGAAGGAATAGAGCGCCCCGGAACCCTGGCATTAGTAGTCTCTCCACAGGTCAATGGTTATGAATTGAGAAAGGTATTGATGGACGGAGGGAGCAGCATCAACATCCTATATTGGGAAACCTTCTTGCGCATGAACCTCAAAGAATCTCAGCTACAGAAAAGTTCGACGGTTTTTCATGGAATCGTGCCGGGTCATTCGGCGCGCCCCGAAGGAAAAATTACATTGGAAGTAGCCTTCGGAGAGTCGGTAGATAACTATCGGGTGGAATGGCTCACGTTTGAGGTGGTCAGGTTGCACAGTCCTTACCACGCATTGTTCGGAAGACCGGCTTATGCTAAGTTCATGGCTAGGCCGTGCTATGTATATTTGCAGTTAAAGATTCCAGGCCCCAAGCAGACCATCACTATCCATGGAAACCGGGATATAGCAGCAGAATGCGATGAGGGAGATTCGGTAATGGCTGAACAAGCCTGCAGAAAGGAAGAACTTAAATATTACCGGTCTCAGGTGGATCCGGATGATGGCACAGCATTGAGAAGACCAGATTCTGAGGACGAAAGAGTAAAATTTAAGGCGGCTCAAGACACCAAGAAAGTAGATTTTGTGGAAGGAGACCCCACCAAGCAGTTCACCATAGGGTCCAATTTGGAAAGCGCGCAAGAAAAGGCTCTAGTGGAGTTCATACGCTCAAATGCGGATGTGTTTGCCTGGACACCCAGCGACATGCCGGGTATCCCCACCGAGTTGGCAGAGCACAGTTTGCATGTGGATCCCAGGGCCATTCCTGTGAAGCAAGGTTTGAGAAAAATGAACGAGGAAAGGAGAAGAGCTATAGGTGAGGAAATCGCACGACTATTAACCGCAGGCTTTATCATGGAAGTATTTCACCCGGACTGGTTAGCGAATCCGGTTCTAGTGATGAAAAAGACAAATGAATGGAGGATGTGCATCGATTTCACGAGCCTCAACAAGCATTGCCCAAAGGATCCGTTCGCGCTACCAAGGATAGACCAAATCATAGACGCGGTAGCCGGAAGCGACTTGCTGTGTTTCCTGGACGCATATTCGGGGTACCACCAGATTAAACTCAAAAGGGAGGATTGGGAGAAAACGTCGTTCATAACCCCTTTCGGGGCCTTCTGCTATAAAACCATGACGTTTGGATTAAAAAATGCGGGCGCAACTTACCAGCGGTGTATTCAGAAGTGCTTCGAGGATCAAATTGGGCGCAACGTGCACGCATATGTGGATGATGTGGTTATTAAGACCCGGAAGGCAGAGACATTTATTGACGATTTAAAGGAAACGTTTAAAAACTTGAGAAGGTATCAGATGAAGCTTAACCCAACGAAGTGTGTATTCGGAGTTCCGGCCGGGAAGTTACTCGGCTTTATAGTCTCCGAGAGAGGAATCGAGGCAAACCCGGATAAAATCAAGGCCATCCAGAGTTTGAAGAAACCGGAAAATTTGAAGCACGTTCAAAAGCTCACGGGCTGCGTAGCAGCCTTGAGCCGGTTCATATCCAGGCTTGGAGAAAAGGCAATACCCTTGTATCGGCTCTTGCGGAAATCGGATAAATTCGTATGGGACGAAGAGGCAGATGAAGCGTTTGAAGCACTAAAGAAGCAATTATCTGAAGCACCAGTACTAGCGGCGCCGGGTCCTAAAGAGCCTATGTTGCTATACGTGGCAGCTGGCCCCCGAGCCGTTAGCGCAGTGGTTGTCGTGGAACGCAAAGAGGACGGGAAAGGTCACCCGGTTCGGAGGCCGGTTTATTACGTCAGTGAGGTATTATCAGAGGCAAAGCAGCGCTATCCGCATTGGCAAAAGTTGGTGTTCGGGGTCTTTATGGCTAGCCGGAAGTTGAAGCCGTATTTCCAAGAGCATCCGATAACAGTGGTTAGTTCAATACCAATGTCGGATATCATCAGAAACTCGGACGCGACGGGAAGAATAGCCAAATGGGCGATAGAGATGGGGGATTATCACATCAACTACGAACCCAGGTCAGCAATCAAGTCTCAAGCTTTAGTTGATTTCGTTAACGACTGGACACATACAGGCATGACTGCAACGATTCCAAATTCCGAGTCATGGATCATGCACTTCGACGGATCAAAGCAGTACGAGGGATCAGGAGCTGGGGTGGTGCTAACATCACCCAAAGGGGACAAATTGAGTTACGTGCTACAAATTCACTTCGACTGTTCCAACAACGTGGCCGAGTATGAGGCCCTATTGCATGGCTTAAAGGTAGCCAAGGAGATGAACATCAAGAGGATACGGTGCTTCGGAGACTCGGACCTTGTGGTACAGCAGGTGTCAGGAACGTGGGACAGAAAGGACGCAACTATGGCGGCATACCGCAGGGAAGTTGATAGGGTAGCAGGATGTTTTTCCGGGTATGAAGTGGAGCACATAGACAGAAGAAAAAACGAGGCAGCGGACGCACTCGCCAGACTCGGCTCGCGCAGGGAGCCGGTTCCACCTAATGTTTTCCTGGACGAGCTATGGCGACCGTCAGTTAAATCCGAGTCTGAAGAAGAACTAGCAAATCGAGACCCGGATGTGGAGCTTGTGGCTACAATACGTGACGTTCCCGAGTGGACAGAGCCATATCTGGCCTACTTATCGCGGGGTGAACTACCAGAACAGGAGGTACTAGCAAGACAAATCCTGAGGCGGGCAAAAGGATATGCTATTATCAATGGGGAGTTGTACAAAAGAAGTGCAGCAGGAGTCTTTTTGCGCTGTGTGACACCAGAAGAAGGCCGACAGATCCTTAAGGAGATCCATGAAGGTGATTGTGGGCATCATGCGTCCACAAGGTCCCTTGTGGCCAAGGCCTATCGGCATGGGTTCTTCTGGCTCACAGCTCTAGCAGACGCGGAACGGATAGTGGCAAGGTGCGACGGATGTCAAAGGTACGCTCGCCAAACTCATGTGCCGGCTATGGAGTTACGGACCATCCCATTAACTTGGCCATTTGCTGTTTGGGGTATGGACATGGTTGGCCCCTTCCATATGTCACCTTGCAAGAAGACGCATCTTTTAGTGGCTGTTGATAAGTTTACCAAATGGGTGGAGGTTATGCCGGTCACCAATTGCGAAGCGGCCACAGCAGTCAAGTTCCTGAAAAGAATTATATACCGGTTTGGATACCCCCACAGCATAATTACCGACAATGGAACCAACATGTCCCTTGGAGAGATGGAAAAATTTTGTGGCAGCAATGGAATCAGGCTTGATGTAGCATCAGTGGCACATCCGCAAGCCAACGGGCAAGTGGAGAGGGCGAACCAAGAGCTACTTCGTGGATTGAAACCACGACTGAGGGTTCCTTGTATCAGGGCCGCTGGGGCATGGGTTGAAGAACTTCCTTCCGTGGTCTGGGGTATCAATACTACACCCAACCGATCCACCCAGATGACACCTTTCTTCATGGTCTACGGCGCAGAAGCAGTATTACCAAGCGACATCATTCATGATTCACCAAGAGTGACAGCCTATGTCGAAGTGGAGAACGAGAAGACCCGGCAAGACGCCGTGGATATGTTAGAAGAACAAAGGGAGCAAGCCTTGGAAAGGTCAGCCATATATCAGCAGGACTTGCGAAGATATCATAGCCGGCGGGTGAAAAGCCGGGTCTTCCAGGAGGGAGACTTGGTCCTGCGCTTGGTTCAGACAAACGAGGGAAAGCACAAACTATCGCCACCATGGGAAGGACCTTTCATCGTAAGCCGGAGTCTGCATAATGGGTCATATTACTTGATAGATGCAAGAGAAGAATCGGCCACAATCAACGACACTGCTCACACTACTGCACCTATGCAAGAAAGAGATAGACCATGGAACGTGGCTCAGCTACGTCCGTACTATACTTAGCAGAAAACGATGTAACAGGCAGCAGGTTTCAGACGCACTCTTTTCCTATCCGGGGCACCCTTGGGGACTGGACGGGTTTTTAATGAGGCGGCTTGCTGGCCTAATTTTCTCATATCAAATAAAAAGGAGATTATCAGGAAAAGAGGCAATTGTCATTTATACGGTGTGCATATTCAGGTCTTGAGGGCTGGTTGCTCCTATAAGCACAGCTGCAAACTCAAAAAAGACCCGGCCTTGATGCCAATGAGTTATAGGGGCCGATCACTCGAAAAAACGAGTGCGGCTACAATCTTATAACCGGACAAAGAAGTCCAAATTTCTCGGCTATTCTTACTTAAGCTCGATGTGACTCGCAACAAAGTGGCATGATTTGTTCGCTTACGATTACTGTCGGTCATGAGACCCAAACGGGACTTGCTTGACCCCGTTTTCGTATTGATGTAACAACATGGTATCCACGCGAAAGCCGGCTTATAGTACAAGGTAGTTGAAAGGGTCATCTAAACCACAAGTTATGCAGAGTATAAGGCTAGCAGCCGGAAACTCAACGATTATCAAGCATAACTTCAAACATCATAAAAAGCTGTCCTGAAGTCTTGGGCATTTAGCGACAGGCGATTCGTTTCCTTGAAAAGAAACAATCACGTGTCCTAGACGCGGAAACCCGGACTGGGGGACTTGGGAGCTCTGAAGAAGAAACAGCATTATCCAGCCGATAAAATTCCAACGAGCCATGCATCCGGGTCTCGGGGGCTTAGGAATCCGGGTGTAAGCCCGTTCCCCAGATGTCAACGAAACCCGGAGGTCGGGTCTCGCCAAGGAAAGCATAAAAAAAAGTAAAGGTACAAGGTATCAAGAATAAAGTAAGTGGATATCAAGAACAAGCGGGTGCAAAGACACATTAATCAAAAGCCCAAAGGGGCGCAAAGTGCATCGGGAGTTTAAACAAAAATATTACAAAAACCCTAAAGTATCAAAAGAGCACAGGCGCTCCGCTTAAACAAATAATAAAGCTGTTTTAACGACGCTTTGCCGACTGACGCATATGGAATGATAGGTGATATTCATTACTTCAAGCTGCAAGATCCATCTTGGCCTTGCCCTTGTTGCCACTGGTGGTGGCGGCGCCGCTCGGATCAGTAGCAGTCCCGGGTTGCGAAGTTGCAGGAGCAGAGTCGGCATCGGCCTTCTTGGCAGCTTCGTCCCTTACCTTGATTGCCTCCTCCCTCCAACGGGCAAGCATATCGTACGGCTGGGGGCGGTTCGCCTTGACAATCTTGTCATTAGCATCATAAGCAGGGAGAATCACATCAATCTCTAAGCTATCAGCGATAACGCTAGCCGGATGACGGACTTCTTTCTGAATAGCCTTGAAGTCCTTTGGCAAAAACTTGGACCCATCCAAGTTGAACTCTGGAAATCCGCTCATAAGTTTGGCCAGCTCTAGCTTGGGAGCGTAGGCTTTAGCCAACGCGAGCCCCCGGGTTACCCCAAATCGGCAGGAGGACCGTTTCCAGTGCCAAATCCACTCAGGGATCGTGGAGCAGAATTCCAGTAATCTCTTCATATTATCTGGCCTGACACCCGGCAGTCGCAACTCATCAAGTATCCAGCTAACTCCGCCGCAAAGTTGGCGAAGAGTATTTTTGATGGTTTTTAGCTTAACAGCGTCATCTTCTTCGGGGGCAGCATCACTTGGGCCTGCTAAAGAGGCAAAAGGAGCAAAGATAATAAGTAAGCAAGTACAGTGGTTCATATCAAAGGAATCCGGGTCATAAAAAAGGTGAAATTTAAAAATCTTACCGGTCGCGGTACGATAAACGTCAGCAATTTGCACGGAAAGTGTTGTCAGTTTGTCCTTAGCCTTGTGAGCTCTTTTCCTGTACCTTTTCGTCATTTTTTGGCACCTGCGAGCTTCAGTCTCCGCAGCTTCACGAAGGGCCGTTTCTTTTTCAATACGCTTGGTGGACTTGGCCAGCTTCTTCTCCAACTGTGAAACATAGTCCTATAAGGAAGCATGAAGAGGGATTAGCCAGAAACATTATACAAAGTTCCAAGCAAGTTACTTAGTAATTTACTTGGAACTTGGGGACTATGTGTGGAAACAATTGGTACTACTCGGGATTACCTCGTGCTTGGTTATTAAGGCGTCTAGTATGTTTTCTTCATCACCCTTCAAGGTATGGAGGGCATCTAGCATTTGAGCAAAGGTCATGTCTTCAGGGCGAAGTCGAGAAGGGCCGGAAGACTGGCCTTCCTGTTGAAGGGTTGTTCCGGGTCTGGGGGTCGAAACCCGGACCGTTTGAGTGTCCGGGTTAGGAGAACCCGACTTGGTCTCCAAAATGATATCTTCGTCCACCTCCTCAGAGGGCGGGGGTGATGCAGTTTTTGGTGGAGGTGGGTCCTTAAAAGGGTCTTCTTCATTTCCGTCCTCGGCCTCGTCCTCAACCTCAATGTCCATGTTATTACTCGGCTTCTCCTCTCCCTGCCTTTCTGCTTCAGGAATATCCGGGTCACTCAGCGTAACTGTGGCGCTGAAAGGAAAAAAGGAGACATTGATTAGTGGAATGTATCGAAAAAAGAAAGATAACAAGTGCGAGAGAATGTAAGTAAAGGTAGTTTACCCGGTGTTCACAGCATAGTCCGGGGGAAGCTCGCAGCTGGAGGCGGATGACGTTGGTAAAAGCACTGGCTGCGGTACGCGAAATTGCCCGGCAAGTGGATGACTAGGAGATGGATGACGTTGAGGAGATTGGGAAGGTTGAGCTGGAGGGGTGCTGGCTCGATGAGCGGGTGAGGTGGAGATACCCGGGTTAAGGGGATCATCCCCCGGAGAACTCCGGGTCACCCTACGTTTAGTCGGGAGAGGGTCCTTCAAGAAGGGTGAATGTGATAATCGCACATTAAGTTCACGCATAGTGGCAAAGGAGTAAGGCGCACAAGACATGGAAGAGAAGGGAACCTTTTCAACTACCCCTCTAGCTTTCCTTTTGTTTCCAACTGGGGGTTCTTGGTCGGACTCGGTGGCTTCCGGGTCATTTTCTTCTTCCTCCTCTTCGTCCTCTGATCCTGAAAGCCGAGTAAGTATCAGATAAGAAAGGACGAGTGGTAAGAAAGGTGGCACAGATGAAAGGCAGGTATAAAGGTTATGAAAGAGTACCCTCGTCGTCATCAATGGACTCGTTTTCCCCTTCGGGGTCTTGGGAGGGAGGAGAGTTCTCGACCTTCCAGAAGGAATCGTCAGCCTGTGAACAAGTAAATGCAAGTAGTGGTTAGAGACTATAGCGGATAAAAGTGCTGAAACAAGAAAAAGGGGGTCAGGTCTTACCGCTGGAGCGGGATTCTCCCGAGTAAACGGGGGTAGCCCGGTAGCGTTCTTTATAACATCTAGCCTCTCCATCAGGAAGCCCTTGATGGTCTTGTTGGTGTTGCCAGCAGGGAAGTTCTTGGTGGAGTAGCGGAGGGAGTCCGTGATGTGACCCGAGTACTCGTGTAGCAACTTCGAACGAATGGAGTTGGGCTGAACCCGGAAATCTACCCAAGTCTTTATTAGATTAAGCCCAAGAAGGCCATGGGCTGAGAGGGCTGCTAGTTTGGCCAAAAAGGGCTGAATTGCTTCCCTATCAGGCTCGGGTGCAAAAGCGCTAAAAGACTCGGAGGGTTCAAGGAGGCTCTCCGAGTAACCCGGCAGTTTCCTCTCACCATCCGGAGAAGTGTCATGGCAATAAAAGAAAGATAGTTGCCAGTTGTTGACGTGGGAGTTCAAGTTAAGAGTTGGCATTAGTGAGTGCTTGCGGCGCTGGATAGATACCCCGCCACAAGTAAGAAGAGCTCCGTCATCGCTCTCGCGGCACAGCTCGCATTGGAATAACTCAATAAAAAGATCCAGGCTTGGTGGAATGCATAAGTAAGATTCGGACAAGACTATGAAATGGGTAATATTCAGCATAGAGTTAGGCCCTATGTCGAACACCCGGAGGCCGTAGTGGCTTAAGATTTCCCGGAAGAAAGGGTGACCCGGAGGACGAAATCCCCGGGTCACGTGCTCGGTAAAACAGATTACCTCATTCCCGGCAGGAGTAGGACGGGTCTCATCGTCAGGAGCCCTCCAATGTATCTCCTTTTGAGAGGGAAGGATTCCTAATTCGGCCATTCCTTCCAGCTTGGCCTTCGTCGTTGAAGACCGACCCCAGTTGGCAGAAGTGGTTTGAGGGGTCTTGGTCGGAGCCGGGTGCCTTCCCTGTCTTTTCGGAGCCATGGAGTTGACCTGCAAGGGACAAGAGATGTATGGAGTAAGATTCGGAGTATCAGATTGTCCGAGTCTGGAAATATCAAGACAATGCGAAGGCTAAAATAATACCCGGATAACGCGCTATGATGTTAAATGTGGAGGATTTTCCGGGTGTCAGATGAGGTTGAGTAAATTGTTAATTACTTACGTATTGAGGTGGGTTGGGCGAACATGGATGGTTGCCCATACCTTTATTGCGAAGGAAATAGCTGGAAAAAGAGGATTTTCCGGATGTTAATGAGACAAGCGGAAAAAACAAGGTGGAACGGATCTAGGTTGAAAGTTTGCGAGCGATCTTATATAAAGTTTGATGGTCAATAAGTGCGCGGGGATGAGCT
Organism: Alopecurus myosuroides; assembly: GCA_028641055.1. Classification (NCBI taxonomy): domain Eukaryota; kingdom Viridiplantae; phylum Streptophyta; class Magnoliopsida; order Poales; family Poaceae; genus Alopecurus; species Alopecurus myosuroides. The sequence goes on along the minus strand of CM054057.1, from coordinate 296,215,895 downwards.
GCGACTACGCATCAGGTGCTTAGAGGAGCTAAGGACTATCGAAGCGGTTTGATTTGACGACACCAGGAAGGTAATTTACGGGTTGATCCAGATCCGATCCTGGTCAAATTGAAGAAATTGCGAGTTTCAATTGGATGATTGAGAGAGGCTTACCGAGGGGATTGAGGTCCGAAATGAGGGTGGTGCGTGGCGCGGCTTGAGTGTCTCTCCACGGCCCTCGATGAGAGAAGCGAAGATGTAACGACGATGCTTGATGGCGGTGCTGGATAGCTCGAGGTCGAGCGCGGCCGGCAATGGCCTTGTCTTTTGTAGTGTGCGCGAGCCCGGCGGCAGGAACTGCGAGGGAGCGAGGAGAAAGGGGATGATGAGGCGAGGTGAAAGGCCTAGGTTTACCTTTGATTGATATTTATAAGGGAGGTGGTGGGCTCACCTGTGGCTGGAAAACCGGAAGTTACGGAGCCGTAATTATCCACGCGGATTTGGCGTTGCATGCGTTCGGAACGAGGTAAAATGTTCCGTTGGCTGAGGAAACGCAACTTACCCCGAGATATCAGGGATCCTTATCGAGAGTGGGACCTTAACATTTTAGGGTTCAACTCTGGAAAGGCCTGTTAGGCGCCCGGGGGAGGATCGAGTTACCGTATGACCGTCATGGAGCTATGCCTAGCCATCTGTCAAAGCAATTTAACCCGGTTCCCATAAACTTGGGTGTTTCGTATCTTTTTCAGGGAATAGCGAGCGCTTCAAGAATGAATCTGTGAAACCCGCGCTATCCTGGGGACTACTGATGAGGGGATAGTAACCCGGTATGCCAACTCCCAGGTGTGATCCGGCCCAAACGGCAGCTGGACCGGATCCGGCTAAGGCCAAAGAGACTTCTGGAAGGCCCAAGGCTTGTAAAATTCGTAACCCGGATTGTGGGTTGCGATAAGGAAAGTTAGAGTTTGTATAAAGAGTTCGAGTAGGACTTAGGGTGCGCTTTGTAGGGCAAGCCAAGGGGGGTATGGGTGCTATATAAACCAACCCCTAGGCTTAGCCTGAGAGAGATTCAAGTCATAGTTGTAACACCTGTTATCGAGTATCCAGCATAATTCATATTGAGATCCGGCGAGTTATTTTCCGGTTCTTAGATTGCTTTCCGCCATGTCTTGCTTCGAGCTAAACCCTCTCCCGAATACCTGTGTCGACTTGCCCCAAGATCAGTTACCCACGGTAACATCTGCCGTGATTATCCCACGACAAGCTATATCCGTACTTATATAAATCTATGTCAATCATTTCCGATCAGTGGGAGTAATAGTTTATCTTTAGTTGTGCACTTATAACAGTTTTTATCCTATATTATTATTTTCCCCAAACTAGGAAGCTGGATACACCAATAAATTGGATGGCATGGTAGCTGATTGGCAGATAACTGGAACGCGTACTTGTTAGGGGCATTACTAAAAGATATTCATTTCATCAAACTCAATCAAATTCTTAAAGATTTGTCCATTTTGTTGAACGTGTGTGTGGCTAGCTCAATGCAATGGCTTGCCTACTATGCAATATCGAAACCTAGCGAAAGTGGATCTATAATTGTCCGCCTAGTCAGTTGCCACGTCATCCTGATATATGGATTCGTTTTGTCGGTTTGAGAAAAATAATAAAATGAGGTACAAGTCGGATAACACCTAAGAGGTCAAGTATCACACAACATTTTAAAACAAATAAGCATGATCTTATAAAAAAAATAGACGATGGAAAATTAATATATTGTCAGTCTTCGCCGGCAATATTTCTTCTTTAGGTTGATCTTTTACTGCGTAGTGTAAGGGCATGTACAATGGTGATGACTCAGCTGTCTATAGGAGATGACACCTAAGAGTTTTTGGCAGTTAGAGGAGAGAGAAGATGGAGAGATAAAGAGTTCGTCGCTAACTTTCCAGACGGTCTGTTGCCGCTATATTCGCTCGCTATGGATGCATGCGCTCCTGTTGTATGGCTAGCGATGGCCCCTCCTCTTGATACGACTAGCTTTAATATTTTTTTTTAACTGCATGCAATTTCTTACTGATGCATGGAAACGACAGACTGTTGTGTATAGGTTGTCTGCCCAGCTATCTATATCTGACATGTACATTTGTTACAGACTCTTAGTGTCTAAACGACTGTATATGCCCTAACAACCCGCTTGCCTGATCAGTTTGTCAGTTACTTCCTCTGTCCCCAAATTAAAAATGTTTCGGCAAGCTATTTAGCTTGACAAAACGTCTTATATTAGGGGTCAGATGGAGTAAAATGTAATACGGGTTTTGATATGTTAAGACAAAGTTTGATGGTAATTACTTTGCTAATGACTTGATAGTATGTGAGATAAAACTGTCACTCCCATATTCATATATGAAACATGCTTACTTAGATTTTTATTTTGTATGCCATAAACCACACATTTAATCAACTAATAGTTGATCAAAAGCATTGTTTGTGGGGTGAGAATACATCGGAAGCTCGTTGTATTTATGAGTGTTATTTGTCCTAAATCCCTAAATGGCCATTTGCAAAAATTTCAACAACTCATAACCCATAAGAAAATTTTCAGCCAGTCCCTGACCCCCTGGAGTCTTGTCAATGGTGTTTGCGTTTCTGAAAGTGCAGACACTCTAGCTAAGCCAGGTTGACTATTTTCTAGGGACGCCATAAGGGACTAAATCAATTTCGCCATACACCTTGCGCACCACTATGCGTAGAAAACGGGGTTTTTTTTTTTTTGAAACGGAAAATCCAGCCTCTGCACCTAGCCGCAGATCAAGCGTGTTTGTACTATCTTTCTTTATCAATTAAAAGGTTTAAGTATTACACCGACCTCTATATAACTATGATGCACCTAGCCGCAAATCAAATAAAGAAAAAATAAAAATGGTAGCAACTGACAAACTAAAACACATAGATGTAAAACGTCCATGTCCTACAGGGGACCAATCCAAAAATCAAGCGGTCAAAATATCCCTCGCTACTTCCTTCAATCATGCAGACGTCTTCATAAAGAAGTCTCGATATTCCACTTGTTGTAACGTCGAACCCGAACACGAACGGAGAATACTTGTGCACCGCTGCAAACGAGAGAGATTTTATCATTAAAAATCTTATCATTTCTACGAAGTCATAGCTAACATATAACGGTTATCGCTCCCACCATAATAATAGTTCTAAACCTGTCATCAATCTCATGTAACCAATTGCACCAAAAAAATCCGCAATTGATCTGGATGGATACAATTTAGAAGCTATTTAAAAGCACAAATGTATTTAGCGGGATTCCGAGGGTCAATAAGTGGTTGAAACTTGAAAGCATTTCCAAAGGCAAGAAGTGATGGGAAGTTCTGCAAATCGCTAATTTTGACAAATAACACTATTTGTGATGGAGGAAAGCCATTGTTTTCTCCGGAAGCTAGTGTAGATAGTGATCCTATCTAAGGGCATCTCCAGTCGTCCCCCCAGCGCCCCCCAGGCGGCCTTTTTAGCGCCGGAAGCGGCGAATAGCGCCGTTTTCGCACCAACCGGTCCCCCAGAAGCCCAAATAGCGTCGTTTCGGCGCTAATTCGCGCCGCGGCACCCAGGCGAAACCCAGCCCGCTGGGTTCGGCTCGGGGGGGCGAAAATGCGGTGCATCCCACGCGGGCCAGTTCTGTCAGTGACGCGTCGAAAAAACGCGGGAACAGAAACCCCCGCCCGTGATCTTCTTCTCGGCGCCCGCGCCGGTCAAAGGCTGCCAGAGTAATGGCGTGGCGGCCGGTCAGTGCATGTGCCCCAGTCAAAGGCTGCCGGAGTAATGGTGTGGCGGCAGCGGAGACACGCGCGGCGCAGTGACTGGCCCGCCAGGCTATAAAAAGGGCCCTCGTCGCTCGTCGTTCTCCCATTCTCGGCGCCCACCTCCTCGTCCTCGCCGCGCTCGCTCTCGCCACCCTCGCCGCACCCACCTAGCCACGATGCCTCGCCGGTTCCGTGCCTGGCGCCACTCACCGCTGTACTGCCGGCCCGCAGCCGCGACGCGTGGCCACAGCGACAGCGGCAGCGACGGCGAGTTCCACTACGAGGAACAACCGGCGCAGGAGGCAGCGCACGAGCAGCAGCCGGCACTGGAAGAGGCGGCGCCGGAACAGTAGCCGGCCCTGGAGGCGGCGCCCGAGCAGCAGGCGGCGCAGGAAGAGGTGGCGCCCGAGCAGCAGGCGGCGCAGGAAGCACGACGTTGGAGGAGGGACCGGAGGAGGCAGCCGATCTGGCCCGAGCAGCACGCGGCGTACTACTCCTTCGAGACCTGCCAGAACGAGGAGGCGTTCCACCGGGTCCGCGGTGGCCTCGAGCAGGCGACGGCGGCGGCTGAGGCTGCCGCCGTTCGGGCATCCCTGGAGACCCACCGAAGGGAGGAGGCGGAGCGCGAGGCCTACCGGCAGCTCACCGCAAACGCGGCGTCGGCCGAGCACCAGGCGCTCGTCGCGCAGTACGAGAGCGACCGGCGCCAGGTGATGCTGCAGAGCGAGCGGCGCAACCGCCAGCCCTCCGAGCAGACGCAGCTGCACCGGCTGCGGATGCAAGGCAGGGCGGAGCGGCGCTGGCTCGCCACGGTGGCGAACCCGTCGACGAGCGCCCCGCCTCCCTTCGCCGAACACGACCACGAAGCTGGCCCCTCCAACCGGTCGGCCTACGACGACTGCGAGAAGGACGACGAGGAAGAAGACGACGCCTAGAGTAGTCGCCGCCAGGCCGGGGCGATCGTAGTTTTTAAGTTTTTCACAATGTTTAGTTTAAAGTTCAGTCGAACTGTATGAAATTTGCGTCAAATCAATAAAGTGCGTCAAATTTTATTTCTCGAGTTATTTTGGGCCGAATGTTGGGCAGGGGGGCGACTGGGAACCTGTCTCTCAGTTCAAGATTAACGCCGTTTGACGCCGCGGCGGCCCCAAAACGACGACGTTTTGGGCTCTGGGGGGCGATACCTCTGGAGATGCCCTAACATACAAGTGGGGCATGCAGACGGCAGATCAGTCCCGACGGACACGGAGAGGTTATGATACAGTGGCCAGGAGGAGGGATGTGAAGATTCCACGGCTCCAACTCAGATCGGCTGTCGCTAATTTGCATGGCACGGTGGCATGGCATGATTGGATACGTGACCTGCGGCCAACACTGCATATGTGCCACATTCATTTGGACGCGCTCACTCACTCATTCGTTTCTCTCAATCGTTCCATCTCTGCTGTTTCCTAACGTAACTAGTCGTCTCCATATGAGGTCACCTCAGCTGACACACACTCATGACTATCTGTAGTTTTTTTTCTTTTGAAGAATCATGACTATCTGTAGGTAGCTGTGCAGTGTGCATTGAACACGCATATGCGAGGTGACCAGCCACTCCTCCAACATACAAGGGGATGGCCTGCTGTAGCTATACGAGCACTGCCTCGCCCGATATTTGCTTCGGAACACGTGAATTTCGCATGAAACAGTTCAGCCCGCATACGGGCATCCAATACTATCTGTTCTGCTTTGGGTATGTCAACTGAAATGGAGCCTCGTGATTGGTTCTCTCTTCGCTTTGTGACTGGTGCAGGGTTTCTAATTAAGTCAACTAGAATGGAAGTTTCAAGTTTGCTACTAGTCGAAAGCGTTGCCTTTCCTTGTTGCCCGAGCTGTTTGGTCAGACCGTGGTCCAGGCCTTCATGCCACACTGACCGAATGACCAAGAAAAGTCGGTTTGTCTGAGCTTATCCGTTCCATGTTTAGGAGTAGACAGCGTGAATAAAATGGAAGAAGGTACATAAGAGTAAGAGCAAACACAACGCAACCCCAAATCAGACAGATTTTGATCAGTTTCCGCTCCGTTTGAGGTGGTACACGGTCTGAAAATGTTTCGGACAGCGGATTTGAGTTGCGTCCATCCCAACACCCCCCCCCCCCCCCCCCCCCAAATCAGAAAAACAAAATCAAATTTAAATGAAATTCAGACAAAATGACATAAAATAGATAGATTTCATTCATAGGACCGGAAGGCCAGTTCATGCATAACATAAAAATATATATTAACAAAAAAAAAACCTAACTACTACTAGGGTTAGCCAACGCCAACGCCACCGCCGCCGCTATGGGACTTGGCAGTCGCCGATGCTGTGGCCCATTGCTGATGTCCTACTTGAGGTCGACGTGCTCCGGCTGTGGCCATGCCGGCGTAGGCACCCAAGCCTCCCCCCCCCCCGCCATGTGGTCTTTACATGGCGACCATGGGACCGAAGGCGGTGCGCCACCCTCTGCGGAGGATAGCAGTAGCACATGCGCCAAATCTGCCACATGCGGAGCTCCTCTAGCTCGGATGCCTGGATGATGTGGCAGAGTACCTCGTCGCCGCCTCTCGCGGCTGCTCAGGCACGGGAACGTTGTCGGGAGGTGCCACCTCATCGAGGTCGAGGAAGTCATCTAGGACCCAGTCGCTCGACACCTGCCGCGGCCTCGAGCGGTGCGTCGTCTTCAAGGTTTTCCAGGTATGCTCTGAGCGAGTAGTCAAAGTCCGAGGAGTAGTCCTCGATGTCGTACAACTGCTGCACCGGAATATGGCGCGCGCTGAAGCGCCAGCCGACTGGGAGGCGCACCGCCGGCCACGACAGCGGGGTACGCTCAATATCAGAATACCCGCTCAATATCAGAATAGCGAAACTTCAAGATTGAGGGTCGCTATGGACACCTCGTTATAAACAAAATATCATCTCCTACCTAGAAAGGAATAATCCACATTTAGAAGACACACATAGTATCAGCCTCGACTTTTGATCTCAGGTGAATTAGGCGTATAACCACTCCTAACCATGCTAACCAATGGTTAGTTCTTTATCAGAAGCACTAATCCAAAGTACACGTTGTTTACGGGTTCCGGCATAGGCGATCCATGGTAAAATCGAGTCTTAAACTAACTAAAAAAGTCAACTGTACCATATAAAATAAACAACTTCCATATGATGCAACTTAAATCAATATTTTCTCATTAGAGCTTTCGATAATTTTGCTGTATCGAAGCATCACATTAAGACGCAACCAGTTTATAACAAGCCCCTGCATAGCAAAATGCTGAAGTTACAAGTTGAAACGGAGGATTAAGTAATTTTTTATGTCATGCTCATGAGGTTTGAGTTTAAACTTCAACACTAAATAGAGCTATCATGGGTAGTCCGTTCAACGTTTATAAGATGGGAGAAATCATCGATCACATATATAGCCGCACACATGCCACATCTTGTAGAACACATACCACCCTTTTGAGATGGGATTTCTCATATTTGCATCAACATGGTGTGAAGTGCAATGCGGAGCAACTTGTCCTGCACTCGACGACGTGCAAAGTGGAAAAAAAACCCCAAACCCATGCAAACAAAAACCACACTAAACAGAGCATGGAAATGTTTTATCCAGCTCTACATGCCACATACATGCAACAATTACATAGCACAAAAGGGTATATTGTTGCATCTATTGGCAATTTGGCATCACATCATGTTAATAACAACGGTTCACTTTGCCCGCAGCTATCGAAGTTATTGAATATAGTCATAATTTTTCCATGACCTGTTGTTGGCATTATTTGAAAACCTACCTATTTTTAAAAATCAGAGCGCAAGTTACCCACGTGACAACGCCGAAATAAACATGATATATGATGTCTCCCGAGCATGCAGTCTATTTCATCTAATAGCCAATTATAAACCTAATGTACTAATAAAATTGCATGCTTTCTTCATTTCCCTCCTTAAAAATGTGGTCTTCGCTTGGTGGTATGAAGTCATGTGTCTCTCGAAAGCTTAATATTACAAAATACACAAGCAGTGTCCGCACTCCAAGAATTCGATAAGAAACGTAACACTATATAAAGAATCATAATTACAAGATATGTTTAACAACATATGTATACTTATCCTAGGGCACCCCGTATACTTAGTACAAGTTATTTCAATGGGCGGTATCTTTGTAGAAGCTTTTGGTACTGATTTTGATTTGAACTAAATAAATACTACCAAAATTTGCATCAAAATAAGCCCTTTTTTTGCAGATCAAAATAAGTCATTGCCAATGGCAATTAATCAAGTCTAACCACCACCTGGGCGCTGTTAACAACAAGAGGTTAGCACCAACATTCCATTTCTATACGTGTTCCATGAGCACGTGTGTGACAGGAGGATATCCCATGCCACACCGTTGGCCATGGCGTGGCATGGAGCACACGCTCCCTTTTTGACTTCTTTTCACCTCAGCACACCCTAATAACCCAAATAAAATAAAACCCAACACCCAAACAAAAAAATCCCCCTAATCGTATCCACATTCCACCACACCCTCTTTGCTACCCGCTCGCTGTCGAGCGGGTCCCGCTGAGCACTGACCCCGCTGTCAGCGGGAAGCACCCAGCGCAAGGTGGTCGCGGCCCCCGGATCTTAATCAAATCGAATGGGAATTTTGACGTCCGCAAGGACAAAGTCTCAGCGTTTTCTCCTTCCCCTTCTCTTCTCTCCCTTTCTGTTTCCTTCCGCTTTCTCTCTCCTCCCTCTTCGCTTCGCTTCCCTTCCCCAGTCTCAAAACCAAATCCCGTCCCTCCCACGCAGCAGCAGCGGCAGCAGCAGAGAGGAAATTTTTTTTTTTACGAACTGGTTTCTTCGTCGGCGCGGCGCGGGGCCTGTCTGTAACCTAGCCGGAGGGGGAAGCTGCTCCGTCGCGGCGGGGGGACGGCAGTGCTGCTGCTCTGCCAGTGGCGGCGCGCGGTTGCCGGCGGACGCGGCTCCCTACTGTCCGCGCCGCGCGATTTAGCGCGAGTGGAGCTCCGGATCGCCGGATCGCCGCCGGGCTGGAGTCGCGTACTGGAGGCTGCTGGCGGCTCCGTGGCGGTGAGTGCGCGCGACGAGTTTTAATTTTTTTTCCTTCTCTTTTGAGCAGCAGGATGCCTGCGGCCTCCGGTCTCCATTGCTAGAAATCATAGAGTAACGATTCAACCAGAACCAAGTAGCTGATATAATTAAATAACCTAGCAGCATAAGCATGTACTAGTGGAGATTTACAACTGTAAGCAAAAGTGAGGTAAAGAAATGGTTGAAATATCGAAGCAGCAGCTTTCTGGAAGTTCTTTTTTCTTGCGAGATTGGCGTTCAGTGAATTTGTTATCTGCGCAGCAACATCTCAGGGAGCTTATTTTCCGGTTTATCCCTGAACTGGGCGCCACCCCCCTGGACGAGCTGCATACTTCACTTGAGACTTGCTCAAACAGTTATGCAGCCAAAGAATCAGAGACATGACCACATGGTAATCTGTGTGGAAAGCAAGCATTACTGCATGCCCTTCAGATTGTCCGCTGAACTGCAGCTATGCCTACCATTACTAGTTTTTCTTCCAGTTTGTGGAATGAATTAACCCGTGCATTATCTCAGCTAGATACATGATGCGAATCATATGCGCATTGTATAACTATGCAGATAAGTTTTGCCATTGAGCATTCAAAGAATAAGTTTTCAAATGCCCAATTGTTTTTTGCAGCTCGACCTTTCGCCACCCTCTCTTGTTGTTGCCCATAATGCTTTATTTGGAAATTAAACACAACAGCTCCTGACTGTTCTTTATTTTGAAACGGAAAATGGTCCTCCTGATTCTCCGAAGAATCTTTTTTGGGGTGTGCATGGAGTTGCGGTGTACATCTCTTGGTGGGGTTTCCTGGGGTGATATAGTTCCTGCTGCTGCTTCATGTTGCTTGCTTTGCGAGTTTTTTTGGGCATGGGGAGCTGCAATCTAGGAGGTGTTGGGGAGCTTGGGGTTGCTTACTTCTTTTGTGTCATGTACTGTGCTCAGTGCTTTTTGTGTCGAGAAGGACAAGTTTGCTTTGGACGCTTGTCCGTGCCTGGTTGCAGTTAATTATTGGGTTGTGGGGAACGGCGTTAAGTAGATTTGTGCAGGCGATGCTGGCCTGGATCCTACGACTGTTCTAAAGTTGCAATCTGTGCTTGTTTTCAGGGGATGCTGCTCTGTTCCTGCTCAATTTTGGTGGATCTTACGGGGTTGCCAGGCTGAAAGGATGCTGAGTTGAGTGGTGAGTAACTCGATCTTGGAGTGGTTTCTGCATAGCTCAGAGCTCTCCCATTGCCTCCAAGGATGGTGCCCTCCGGGCCGCCAAACCCAATGGGGCCTGGGCAACCAGGCGGTGCTGCTTCGCTTCTCCGGACAAATTCCAACCTGCTCAGTGGTGGCCAGCAGGGAATGGGTAGCGGCGGCATGCTTCAATCACAGTCCCCATTCTCATCTCTTGTTTCCCCTCGCTCACAGTTCGGTGGAAATGGCATGCTCGGAGGGGCCTCAAATGTCTCCTCCCTGCTAAACCGACAGTCTTACAGCAATGGGGGGTCTGTGCACGGTCCAGGACAAATGCCAAATGGCGGGCTTTCGATGAACACTCTTCAGCAAAGAGGGGGGCTTGATGGTGCTGGCGATATGATTGGCTCGGGAGGATCTGATCCTCTGTCATTCCCATCATCCTCCCAGGTTAGTTTGGGAAATCACATAGGTTCAGATAATTTGCAGCAGCAGATGAATATGCCGGAATCGCAGCAGCAACAACAGCAGCAGCTACCAATGTCTTACAACCAGCAGCAGTTGCCAACGCAACCACAGCAGCTGCAGGCTACAGTGAAGTTGGAGAATGGTGGCAGTATTGGTGGAGTCAAACTGGAGCAGCAGATGGGGCATCCTGATCAGAATGGCCCATCCCAGATGATGAGCAGTTCTAGCAATGTAAAATTTGAGCCACAGCAGTTGCAAGCGTTGAGGGGTTTGGGCACAGTGAAGATGGAGCAACCGAATTCAGACCCATCAGCATTCTTGCAGCAACAACAGCAGCAGCACCACCATTTGTTGCAGCTCACAAAGCAGAATCCTCAAGCTGCTGCGGCTGCCCAACTTAACCTCTTGCAACAGCAGCGGATCTTGCATATGCAGCAGCAGCAACAACAACAACAAATTCTAAAGAATCTGCCTTTACAGAGAAACCAATTACATCAGCAACAGCAGCAGCAGCAGCAGCTGCAGCAACACCAACAGCAGCAGCTGCAGCAACAACAGCAGCAGCAATTACTTCGTCAACAGAGTCTAAACATGAGAAGTCCAGGAAAGCTGGCTCCCTACGAGCCAGGTACCTGTGCAAAGAGATTGACCCATTACATGTATCACCAACAGAACAGGCCGCAGGTATGTTCTTTTGGTTTGTTTTTAAACTTGTAATTTATGCTCCAAGCAAAAACCAGTTTCTTAGAACTTAGGGCATTACTTCTTCCTTCTGTTGCAGGATAACAATATTGAGTACTGGAGAAACTTTGTGAATGAGTATTTTGCTCCAACTGCTAAAAAGAGATGGTGTGTCTCTCTCTATGGAAGTGGTCGTCAAACTACTGGAGTTTTCCCTCAGGTTTAGTATTGCTGTTGCCGTTGAATCCTTACCTTTTCTTCCTTTTGTTTTCTTTTGTTTGATTTATGCAAATAAATTCTTTTCTATTAGTTATTTGGAGGTTGTGGAGTAACACTTGTCTTTCAGATGCTTTTGCCTGTCCGATTCTTCTTTTATAACTTCCCATGTGTTGCACTTTCAGGATGTCTGGCACTGCGAAATATGCAATCGGAAGCCTGGCCGGGGCTTCGGTAAGAGTCACTTTAATTTGCATATCTTCCTCTCTTATTCATGTTTATAGTTTGATCTAATGTTGTTATCTTTACAGAGACAACAGTTGAGGTCTTACCGAGATTATGCCAAATCAAATACGCGAGTGGTACATTAGAAGAGCTATTGTATATTGATATGCCACGTGAGTCCAAGAATGCATCTGGTCAGATTGTTCTGGACTATACAAAAGCAATTCAAGAAAGTGTCTTTGAGCAATTGCGTGTCGTACGTGAGGGACATCTAAGGATAATTTTTAATCCAGACCTCAAGGTATTGCTTCTTCAGTCTGTACTTTGTTCTTCCTGTCATTTACTCAATATGGTGGTTCTCTTATATTAATCTTGGATAAGTGGTGCCTATTGGACTAACATATGACGCATTCCTATACCTTTTCTTTGATTGAAGATCGCATCTTGGGAGTTCTGTGCTAGGCGTCATGAGGAACTTATTCCACGGAGGTCAATAATACCGCAGGTATTAAGATTTATGAGTATATAGTGTTAGACATAATTTCTTTCAGCAAAGTATGTCATCTGAATACTGAATTTGGAAACAAAGGTTTGATATATTTTTGCACCTTGATGGTTAATGCAGGTTAGTCAGCTTGGCGCAGTTGTACAAAAATACCAGGCTGCTGCTCAAAACCCAACCAGTTTATCAACTCAAGACTTGCAGAATAATTGCACCTCGTAAGGAGATTGGCCCGGATGTGCTTACTATTTTTCATCTTAAATTCTTTTCTAGTCAGTTTTTCATATTCACTTAGCATGGTCTATCCAAGTGGACGTGGGTGCTATTTATTCTCTTATTTTTCATCTTAAATTCTTTTCTAGTCAGTTTTTCATATTCACTTAGCATGGTCTATCCAAGTGGACGTGGGTGCTATTTATTCTCTTAACGTTGATGGTTTGTACAGACCTTCTCTAACACATACATATCTGGCGTTCGAAAATGTATGATCCGCAACAGAGCCATTCTTTACTTCCGCTAATGTGTAGCTATAGATATATTACCCACCATGGCAAATCAGGAGCCAATATGCATGCGATGCCTTGCCCTGGCCATTCTGTATTATATGGGCATATAGCTACCATAGTTGATTTGGTTCTAGCATATGACCCTTATGACCAAACCGTACCAACTGGATTTGCCATTTATAGACAAAGCGAGGATGAAAATGCTAGTGTTGCGTGAAGCTGGTCTCTGGGACACGAGGACTTACAAACGTTATCAGAAATTGCCCTTGTGGATGGTGGGCATGTGTCCGGTTAGTGGTTAGGCATGCTTTGAGTGAGCTTGCCCCTGCCCTGCCCTGTCTTCGAAAAGTAAATGAGTTGGTAATTCGACTCGATCTTAACACACCTTTTTTTTAGCTGAACCAGCTGACGAGCGTTTATGAGGCAATTGTTTGAAAAGGGAGGGCAGACGTTGCATACCTACTGGCTATAACTAGATGCTACAGCCACCCAGATGGTCCTCCAGTCCACATCTAATCCTACTAAATGTCACTCAATAATCTGCGTTTCGAGTTTGCATGGTGTCATTAACACATACTCCCTCCGTTCCAAAATAGATGACTTCCATTTGTCTAAACATACATGTACCTAGACATGTTTTAGTGTCTACATACATGTATGGACAAATGGAAGTCATCTATTTTAGAACGGAGGGAGTAGATGGGTTCACACATGTTCCCTGCACATATCTCAAAAATGATGTTGTTGCTCATAGCCAGGCAGTAACGGAGAATTTGAGATGGGGGAAATAAAAACAGTTGCTTGCAGGGATGCTTGCCACTTTGTTTCATGCCAAGTGGTCATTGAGCCGAGCCTGAGGAGTTAACTTGTCATGTATACATGGGGCTCATCTGGCTGCAAATCGGCATATATGGCTATGACAGGGGAAAAAAAGAGGGATCATTATGATTATTTCCCATACCATATTTTTTGGTTAATATCTATCTTTTAAGTTTCCTCCTAAATAGTTCTGCCTTTAATTACATCTCCAAATAAAGTGGCCAGTGTTCTCACTTCATTTATAGTGAAATGTTTCCTTATTCTGCATAATGTGATGGAGACATGGTAGCATAGTTTTTTGTTGATGTGAGGTTAGGGTTTAAACCACATCACCACCGCAGTTTGAGGAGGGGGAAGGGGTGGAAGTTGTTATCTGCATGTGCCCCCCCCCCCCCCCCCCCCCCCCCCGCCACCCAATCTGACACGTAAGCAGAAAACATTGCATATGGTAAAAACATGATACCAGGGACTAGCATGATTACTTCCTATATTTGATTTTTTTTCTAGTTAGTTGCTATCTTCAATCGTTCTCATTTTCAGCAGTCATGAAATAAACTTAAGTTCTAGGGGAAATGGAAAAGGGTAAACCAAAGCTCGTATTCTGTCTATCCCTTGCACTTGCAACACAGCTGCCTCAATGGCATCACTGTGCTGCCGGGGGCAGGGTCAACAAGCCTATTTTAGTATAATAAGTGCATTGCCTACCTTTCCCCATCAGCTTGAGCTTTTGGTTAACTGGTTGGTGCATGCGATTCAACATGGTATCAGAGCCAAACGTCTTGAGTTCAAGACCCAGCGGGCGCAATTTGAATAAAAAAATTGCAGCCCACTTTTGGTCCATGTTTAGGCCGGAGGGAGCCACACATATGCGATCTTGTATAAATCCCGTACAGCCAAATAAGCAGTTGAATTTCCCATCCAGAGTAGTAAAAAACATGCACAGGCCATCATCTTCAAACCTTGGTAGGAAATTAAATAAGCAAGAAACTGGATACAAGGTCCTGTGCAAAGTGCAGACACATAAGTAGATTGAGTATTTGATCTGCAATGTTTTTTTTGGAAAGCTTGCTTATTTGATGCCTAAAATGAACTTTTTGACTAGGTGTGACCAATAAGTTACCACTTGGGCATTCTGAATGCGATGTCTGAAGTGATGTATCCACTATCTTGTTAGAAGGCACTAGGTCATTGTACAGTGGATATGCTATATCCACAAGTAAGATGATATTTGTGAAATCAATATATTTCATGTCTCATATTCGGCTCATTACACATGTGCACGTCTTTCATGCTCGAACTCCATTAGTTTTTCGTTGAGCAACTAGTACTTCTTTTAGTTTATGCAATTTGTACTTATATATCAATCCTTCACCATTAGGTTTGTGGCATGTGCCCGCCAATTGGCTAAAGCTCTGGAGGTGCCTTTGGTAAATGATTTAGGATACACAAAACGATATGTCCGCTGTCTTCAGGTACACTTTCATAAGACGTAGTTTCCAGTCACCTGTTATAATTTTTTAAGCTTCCATTATTTTAAGTTATTGTCAGATTTCTTGCAAAAAAATCATTTTGTAGGTATGGTTTACATTGATTGTTGTTTCTACTACTTATTTCATGCAAAACATTGATACTGCCAGATTGCGGAGGTGGTGAACTGTATGAAAGATTTGATTGACCACAGCAGGCAGACTGGATCTGGACCAATTGGTATGACAATTTAATCTTTTTCTGGGTTGGTCAATCTAATCTCATATTAATCAGCATTAAGCAATTTTGACATACCATGTGCAGTCATAGGTTTATAATGCCTGAATCAGTCCATTTGGGTCATATATGTTAATCGCCATTATTGCTTTAGTCAAGTTTCCGTGCTGTGCATTTTGTACTTGTCTAGTTATGCCCCTCAATACGATAGGGAAGTTACAAGGTAGGGGAACGTTCAGTTTTGGTCTGAAAACATGCCCGTGACATTCATGGCTAGTTTGATTGCCTTCTCTTTTTAAGTGGGGATTAGCACCCAAGCTGCTGCTGCTGTACATCAGGCGCTAAAAATCGAACACCTGAACCAGGTTAACAGTGGTAACAGGGGCATAACTACACATGTACATTTCTTTTTTTGTGTAGTATGCCCCTCAAATATGATGGGGGCAGTTATAAGGTAGGGAGCATTCAATTTTTGTCAGGAAACACACTAGTGACATTCTTGGCTAGTTTGATTGCCTTCTCTTGTTAAGTGGGGATTAACACCCAAGCTGCTGCAACACAAAATCGAGCACCTGAACCAGGTTAACGGCGTGAAGGTGGTGAAAGGTCCTCCAGGCCAGGCCACCAGCTGATTATGCAGGAACACCACTGGTTATTTCAAATATCCGCACCACGCCCAGTAGGCAGGAAACTTTATCCTCCTGATTGCCTTTCCTTTCTCAGTTTTTCCTTCTGTCCTTTTGTTGATTTGATCTCCGCTGAAAAAACTTCTAAATACTCCAACACTGTTGGTGCCTGCACCTGGTCCTTACGGCGTGACTGGGAACTCA
This sequence comes from Alopecurus myosuroides, assembly GCA_028641055.1. Lineage (NCBI taxonomy): Eukaryota > Viridiplantae > Streptophyta > Magnoliopsida > Poales > Poaceae > Alopecurus > Alopecurus myosuroides. The sequence goes on along the minus strand of CM054057.1, from coordinate 296,199,856 downwards.
CGGTGGGCATAAAACCCGAAACCCGAAGCCCGAACCCGAAAATCCCGAACCCGAACCCGAATAGCCCGAACCCGAAAAACCCGAGCACCTATTCGGGTATCAATTCTAAAAACCCGAATTTTATATGGGAAATTCGGGTTTATACTTCTATAACCCGAACATCCCGAATAACCCGAAATAGATAACTAATTTTATCCTAATACAATGAATTAAACTCCCACATAGCCCAACAATGTGAATTAAACTCCCGCAGAGCCCAAGAACGCATCATTGACCACAAGTCACGAAGCCTCAATCGCTCAACTTTACGCACATGAATAGGCCACGACGGACCGAGACCTTGACCTGGCCGCCGCCTGCACGCGTTCGCCTTCCACCCATCCCCTCGCACCCGTCTTAGCCTGAGATGACAAGGAGCTGCAACGTGTCAGCCGCCTCCCACCACCTACCTGGATGACTTGTTGTGGTGATATGCAGCGCCCGCCGCCTACCTTGACGGCATGCTCTGGTACAGTGCAGCGCTCGTCGCCTACCGTGATGGCATACTGTGTACAGGGCAACACCCGGTGCCTCCCTGGAGTGAACGGCATGTTGTGATGAAGTGCTGCTCCGGTGGAACTTAGCTGGTTCCCCTGCCATTTTTTTAAATTCTAAGTCACAAAGAACAATAGCTTATTGGCATGCTATTTACTGTTTTTGGTTATATTTTTATATCTGTAACATCCACTGTTATTTCTATTTCAGATAGCCTGCATAAGTTTCCTCGCAGGACTGCATCAGGGATCATCCCTGTTCAACCACAGCAGCAACAACCTGAAGAGCAGCAAGCTGTTCCCCAGAGTTCAAACCAGAGTGGTCAAAATTCTGCTCCTATGGCTGCTGTGCAGGCTTCTGCCTCTGCCAATGCAGATGTGACATCAGATAATTTGCTTACTTGTGCACCCTCTACATCTGCACCCTCACCAACTGCTGTTGGGCTCCTCCAAGGTTCAATGGATTCTAGACAAGATCATCCAATGTGCAGTGCAAATGGTCAGTATAACAGTGGGAATAATGGTGCAATTCCCAGGGTGAGCTCCGCAGGCTCATTACAGTCGAATCCATCTACCTCTTTCCCTTCCCAGGTGCCTACATCACCCAATAACAACATGATGCCTGCCCTTCAGAACACAAACCAACTCAATTCTCCCCCAGCAGTATCATCAAACCTACCTCCAATGCAGCCCCCTGTATCTCGGCCTCAGGAGCCTGAGCCAAGTGATGCGCAAAGCTCGGTTCAGAGGATCTTGCAAGAGATGATGTCATCGCAAATGAATGGTGCTGGCCATGCAGGGAGTGACATGAAGAGACCAAACGGACTTACCCCTGGTATTAACGGGGTTAACTGCTTAGTTGGTAATGCCGTCACAAATCACTCTGGAATGGGATTTGGTGGCATGGGCGGTTTTGGTTCAAATCCTGCAGCTAGTGGATTGAGAATGGCAATGTCAAACAACGCAATGACAATGAATGGTAGGATGGGAATGCATCACAGTGCACATGACCTATCCCAGCTGGGCCAGCAGCAGCAGCAGCAGCTCCAGCACCAGCACCAGCACCAGCAGCATGACATAGGAAATCAGCTGTTGGGTGGACTTAGAGCAGCAAACAGCTTCAATAATCTTCAGTATGACTGGAAACCCTCTCAATAGAGTGGCCGGAAACATTGGAAATTTAATATGATGATGATGATGATGATGATGATGCAGCTGCCCCCCCTGGCCTCGTTGGACTTTGATTATGGAGCATCGATGGCAGCGCCGTAACGCCCCTTGGGTCAAAGCATTTGGGCTTTTGCTCTAATGGTGCCATGAGAAGGAATCATAAGCGACGGCGACCTGATCTGGTCACTGTACGTCGCAACAGTTAGTTTAGCTGGTTCGCCGTGTCTTATGCAACTAGCCAACTAATGGCACTGAACTACCAGCCTCGGTTATCTTACCGAAAGATGAGTTGAAGGATTATAACCTGTCAGCACCGGTCGTGGTCGGTGTCTGTGTATGGCGTTATTTCTCACCAAGAAAAGAAGTTTTCCCTCTCTTTTTCCCTTGACGGATGACACCCAATCTGTATTTATCATCACCCCTTGCTGTAGCAATCATATGTGCTGATATCTTCTCTTTGCCTCAGATTTTTCTCTTTGTAGTCGTACTATACTCTGTATCATATTGACTAGTGTAAAAGTACCGGCAATGCTTTTTCTTAGGCTGGTCCGAAGATCTCACTGGTAATTTGTGCGTTGTTCTACGGAAGCATTTCGGTGAACTGCTAAACCCGCTCCATCTCTATTGCGCCGTGAAGAACAAAAGGAACACGTTATTTTAGGCCCGTGATAGTAGCAGAGAAGGATCGAGTGGAGAATTGGTGCTCATGAGCACCAGTGCTTCTGCCGTCTTTAAAAATAGATTTTAAAATATGTAATTACGGGTTTCAAAATATTCTGAAAAAAAATCGGGTGCAGCCAAGGGTGTATCCTACAAACTTACAAATTTTTAATTTCAAAATGTTTGTATTCTGGACTTCAAACCTCTAAGTTTGATCATATTTTATCTTTTATGTAGCCCATACTACTTTATATTTGAAATTTTGCACGTTTGTGGGATACATCATTTGCTATATTCAGATTTTTTTAGAATATTTTAGAACTTCTAAATATATAATTTTCGAATTTCTTAAAATGGCGGCTCGGGAGCATAAAACACTTTCCGGGAAGGATCTCAAATTCTCAATACTTATCCGTAGGGACGGAGCCCGAATTTGAAACTTTTTTTTTATCTCGCGTAGATCAAATGTCAGTATAACATGTCCACTGGTACCAAATGGTAGCAATACATCCTTACAATACAAAACGAGCTTCACTAAGCTTAGTTGACTAATTCTCTTATCTATAAGTTAACAAGGCTAGCACTGTCCATTGTCTTATATGTGGAATTAGTTAGACTACTAGACTGTGCATGACCAATTAAAAAGAATTAAGCACCCACTAGTTCCAGAGGAGTTTGCTTTGCATGCAGACGGTTATAAACAAGGAGAACCATGATCTTTATGTCCAAAACAAGAACATCATCCATAACCAGGGTATCCTTTTCAAGAAGATGGAATAATTTTAGGGGAAGAAGAAGTCTACTAGTGCTCAGCGTGAGAGCTCCGAGGAAAGTTACAAGTCTGACTCGACCATTCCCTACAACAAGTGGAATTTTGAAGCTGTCAACTGGGCTGGCTTCATTGACATCACCTCTCAGCCTTCCACCTCCAATGTGGCCAAAGTGAAGCAAGCTGCTGACGACGAGGAAGACTCCGAGTTTGATGGTGGTGATGAGGATCAGGAGGATGAGGACTCCTAGTGACCTATGGGATTCGTAGCATCGCTCTTGTCTCTTTTTGGTGTTTCGATGCCAAAGGGGGATAAGTTGCTCTAGTAGGTCACGAGGATTTGCAGGGTTGGGCACAAGCATTTGCTTTTACCATTTCTTAAGAGCTTGTGTCCCTTTAAAATGTGTGTGTTTTCTGTTTGTTGAACCATTTGCTATTTGCTTTATGTGGTTGTTGAACTATGTTACTATGTGGTATTGGTTTTGAGACATGGTATTATCTTCTATGGTTAAGATCAATTTTTAGAATGCAATGATATCCTCGGTATATTCTCATTCATTATGTCTCATGTCTATCATGTTGTTGTTTCTTTCTAGTTTGGCTTAGCACTTAGAAGTGGTGCTTCCTAAATATTTAGGAAACACATTTAGGGGGAACCATTCTATCCCTTGAAACATGATATTCATTGTATTTATGCGTTATCTTTGCAAATCCTAGCGTTGTCATCTAATACCAAAAAGGGGAGATTGAAAGAACATTTTGTGTTCTCCCTATTTTTGTTTTGGGTGTTAGATAACAACACTGGTGATCACCTAACCTTGTGCCAAGTGCTACAGGTGTTTAGGTTATACCAACATGAAAGCATGGCATAGAAATAGCAAAGAAGAGCAACTTTCTAGTTGTATGAAGATTTCAGGCCAGAGACTCCGGTCTCCTTGACCGGAGACTCTAGTGTGCAAGGACCGGAAACTTCCCCGGGAAACTCCGGTCTTCATCACTGAAGCTAGGTTTCTACTTGGTGTTTTCTCGCATAGTCTCTATCCAGCAGAGACTCCGGTCTCCTTGACCGGAGACTCTAGTGTGCAAGGACCGGAAACTTCCCCGGGAAACTCCGGTCTTCATCACTGAAGCTAGGTTTCTACTTGGTGTTTTCTCGCATAGTCTCTATCCGGAGTCTCCCCGGAGTAAGCCCAGAGACTCTGGCCCCCTTAGTGGAGTTTTTGGTGAAAGAGATATATGCCATGTACGGAGTGTCCCGAGAGTCTCCCCGGAGACTCCGGCCTTCTGAAAAATGCTCGAAGTTGAAAGATACAGTTGCCCAGTCCGGAGACACCTCAGAGTCTCTCCGGAATCTAGAATTGGAGAGGGGTATAAATACCACCTATCCTTCTTCCCCAATGGGTCAGCTCGTCCAACATTGAAGGACCATTAATTTAGCTCACCAAAAGCTAGATTTCTCCTAATCCCTCCACCCAAACTCATTGATCTTCGGAGGATTGAAGGAGAAGGCCCCAATCTACATCTTCACCAAGTTGTTCTTCATTTCCCCCTCATTCACTCGAGGGATTTGTGTCTAGGGTTTCGTTTGTTGGATCGCGTAGAGATAAACAAAAACTTTTCCTACGCGATGCTTCCAAGATCTAGCCGAGGTAGAAGGCCACGAGTATTACCACTAGACTCGCAGGTGCGGATTATCGATGCAGCGCGTCGGGGCAGTGCAGTCCCACGATCCGGTCCGGCTGATCCAATCCCTCGAACGTCGAAGTGCTGAACGTACATCACCTCTGCCGGTATCCACACGTACGAGGAGGAGCTCCGACGGCGGACTGCTAGGTCCGGTGCGGCGGCTGGACTGAGTGGGGCTAGGGTTCCCAACGCATGGGAGAGTGGACTAACGTACCCGCTGGGCAACCTGCGCCCCTCTTTATATAGCGTATGGTAATGGGCTTCACAACACTTGTGGCCCATTCGCTCTGTGAGTCCGACTCATAAAACCAGTCCATTTCCGGTTCGGGTCCAACCCGACCAATACTTGCTCCCGCTCTTAAGTGTGCGACCCTGTAGGCTCATGGCGACTTGGACACGATTGGAGTCCAACTCCCAATCGATCAATCGTTAGCGGCTCCTAGCATAACGTGCCGACTCCCAAGTACCATTGAGTCATGACGACATACCTTTCAATGTGATATTCATCTTAGTCCCTTTTGCCTCACGATATACCTTGTCGAGCTATAGGCGATTTATCGTCATCCCTTAAATAGCTCAACTCTCTTCTCGATCTGTGACATGTGATTCATCTGACTAACTCTTAGTCAACCGACACAGTTAACACTTAATTGGGTCGCGCATGGCCATGCTTCCTGAATCATATCACTCGAGAGGGCCCAGAGAATATCTCTCCATTTGGAGGGGCAAAATCCCATCTTGATTATCCACATCACGCAGCTTGCTTCTCATTCGACCCGAACTCTGCCTTTATAGTTGCCTTGTCACAAAACAACGTTTGACAGAACCTAAGTCGGTGATCCACAACTCGGATTGTGCGACAACCTCAGGTCTAAGAATTACATTGATTGAGACATGCAAATGACGACTTGATCGTTGCATCTCAATGTGGGTCAGTCCGACTTGCTAAACTCTTTAGCCAAGTCCGTGAACGTTGGAATGGCATCACCATGCCCATGACAAGTGGAACCGTGTCATCAGCCAACACTCACATTAGTCTAGGGTGTGTGTCCAGCACAACCTAAATGACCAAGGACAATCTAGTATGAACAACATGAATATATAGTTCCACAATCGAATCACATATTCAATGACATATATCAGATGTTCAAAACAAGGACAACTTAATAACTTTATGAATACAGCGGGAATTACATCATACATGATTGCCTCTAGGGCATATTCCCAACATCGTTGTGGAAAACCTAGATCCCATTGTTACTCACTTGTTGTTCGTAGCAAATTCTTGGTGTTCTTGAGAGCCCCCAATTTGGTTGTGGGTGTGTGCCTCAAGCTCATTGTAAAGGCTTCGGTCTCCGCCTCGAAGGATTCAGTAGTGCAAGGTGAACTAGGCCTTTGTGGCGAAGTTCATCGGAGAATAAGGTGAGGCCTTTGTGGTGTTGAGTAGGCCTTCATGGAGAAGCTCACAGCCCTCCAACGAGACATACTCCCCTCAAAGGGAGGAACTCGGGAATACATCCTTATATCCGTGTGCTTCCACTATCGGTTCCTGATGCTGACGTGATCACACACTCGTTGGGAGACCCAAAGCGGAAGGTATGATGTAGTCTAGCGGAAATTTTTCCCCTAGTATGGAACCAGGGTTATCGAACCAGTAAGACTTCGTAGTCTTGAAGAAGGTTACTTTATCAACGGCGCCAGAAAATTAATGGTGCGTAGTTTACGAAGCGTGGAACCTGCACAAAAGCACAAACTCTCTCTTGCCCCAACTTTCCAGAAGATTGTCAATCTTTCGGTATTGCTGAAAACAGGAGAATTAAACATATAGAGTCTTGGAAAACAATAAAAGTAAAAAAGGAACAACGAGGAAACATTGATTAAAAGTGCTTAAAAGTGGTGTCTCTCCAAAGAAAACAAACATGCTGGGTGAACAAATTACAGCTAGGCAATTGACAAATCATGATCGTATAAAAATGCTATTATGACGAGATAAAGTTCACGGGTTGTAACATTGTAGGCATTACGTCAAGGCATATGTACTGCTATCCAGCATGCATCCATATCTAAAATTCCACCTCAAGAAAGTTATCGATCCAATCTCTTGGTATTAAGTTGCATGAACAAAGTGATTGCTATGTGTGCTACAGACAAATGCATCAAGATCAATACGTAATGCAAGTCGTGGTTCTCATCCGTAGACAAGAGCACCACTGTTTTATCCATAGTGGCAATAGCACATCCTCCCCCCCACCCCCGCATGTTGCTGTTACTCGAGCGCAGGCAACAAGGAGGCATGAACCCACTATCTAGCATATAAACCCTCTCTTGGAGGTGAAAACAACTATGTGTCCAAGGTAATCATAAATACCAGAGAGCATTGCAATACAAGATTAAAAATATCTACAAATATAAGTGAAGCATCTTAGATTGACATGAACAAAATAATCATAATCTCATGGTTGATCGGATCCCAGCAAACACAACATGCACAATTACATAACGGTGGTCTCGATCATGTGAGGCAGCTCACGAGACTCTAAACATGAAGGCATAGGAGAGAGAACAACCATCTAGCTACTGCTATGGACCCTTAATTCTCGAGACCCCAGGTAGAAACCCAGGAGGAGCAGGAATTACATCGGGACCCTGCCCGAACATGCACAAAATGTGTTTGTGCCTCTAAGCACTCGCGTGGGGTTGGTATTTTTACCAAGGGTAGTAGAAATTACATCGGGGCCCTGCCCAAACACGCACAAAATGCACTTGCACCGCTAGGGCACTCGTGCGGGGTGGCACTACCAGTGCTTTACACTCGGGGCTTCCCGGACACCCTTGCTAGCCAACGCTTGTGCCGATCATCGACCGGGCACTTTGCGTAGTGGGGGCGGACCAGCCCTGCCTGCGCCTTACAGCTAAAACCTCTGGAGGTGGTACTTCCGTAAACGCTCGATATTCCACGATTTATTTATGGGTCTTCCCTCCTCTGTAACGAGGCGCACAACGCCTGGTTTAAGGACGTGTACTACCCGATAAGGGCCCTCCCAAGGGGAAGAGAAATTGTCTCTTCCCTTGGTACTATGTTTCTTTCGCAGAACCCAATCTCCAACCTTAAGGTCCCGGGGTCGCGCCCGCCTATTGTGGTAGCGGCGCAACCCCTGCTGGTACCGAGTTGATCGTACCATGGCCTGACAGCGTACCTCTTCCAGTAAGTTGACATCGTCTATCCTTGCCTCCTGCTGAGATCATTCATCGTAAGCCCAGACTCGGGGGGACCCATGCTTGATCTCCGCCGGGAGGACTGCTTCTGCTCCATAAACCAAGGCGAAGACGGTTTCACCGGTCGCTCGGCTAGGGGTGGTCCTCAGCGACCATAGCACAGCCAACAGGTGGTCGATCCCTTCCCGCTGCGCGTAAGCCTGTGGAAAGTATTGGTCTTGATCCCCCATAGTACTTCTACATTAGCTCGCTATGCTTGCCCATTGCTCCTCGGATGAGAAACGGAGGCGAAGCATATCTTGGTGCCCAGCTGCTCGCAGTAGCGTCGAAAAGATCCGTTGGTGAATTGGGAGCCGTTGTCGGTAATGATGCGGTTAGGCACCCCGAATCGGCACACAATCCCTCAGATGAAATTGCATGTTGCTTCCACTGTCTCCGCTTTGACAGACTCCTCTTCCACCCACTTAGTGAACTTGTCGATGGCGACGAAGAGGAACCGATACCCTCATCTTTCTCTTGGAAACGGGCCCAGGATGTCCAGACCCCAGACCTCGAACGACCAAGATAGTGGAATGACTTGTAGAGCCTGGGCCGCTGGTGGATGCTCTTGGCATGGAACTGACATGCTTCGCAGGTGCTGACCAGATGCTCGGCATCGGACAGGGCCATAGGCTAGAAGAAACCATGCCGCACTACCTTCCCGGCTAGGTCCCGGGATGCGATGTGGTGAGAGCACAACCCTCGATGGATGTCGGCTAGCAGCTCCAGCCCTTCCTCACGTCTGATGCACCATAGCAACACCCCATCGATCCTTCGCCGATGGAGCTCTCCATCTATCGGCACGTACATCTTTCCCTGCCGGGCGAGGCGCTATGCTCGCCTGTTGTCGTCTGGCAGTTCTCGGCCTTGGAAAAACTTCATAATGTCTTCTGCCCAGGCAGGAGCCCCCAGGAAGGAAGCCGAGACTTCCCTCCCGGGGAGGGCTATCCTGTCTAGCCTCTTCGGGGCGGCCACTCTCGACGAACCTTCTCTGGGCCCTCGGTCGACAGTTGGCTATGTCAACCGTTCGACGAACGCCCCCGACGGAATGGGCTCCCGCCAGGCCGGTATCTTGGAGAGCTCGTCGGCGATGGAGTTTTCCGCTCAGGGGACATGCTCCATCGATATTCCTCTGGATTTGAGATCCATCTTCCGCACCTCCTCCACGTATGCCCTCATGCGAGGACAATCGTACTCCTTAAGAACTTGGTTGATGACGATCTGAGAGTCGCCCTTCACCACCAGCCACTGGATGCCCAAGACCATCGCCGCCCTCAGGCCAGCCAGCAGGCCCTTGTACTCTGCCATGTTGTTGGATGCCTTGCCCCGATCGAAGTCCAGGTGCACGACATACTTAAGGTGCTCCCCGAAAGGCGAGAAGACTAGTATGCCGGCTCCAGCACCCTCATGGGAGAATGACCCGTCAAAGTACATCACCCAATGGTCGGTGTCTTCCTTCCCCAGAAGAGCAGAATGAGTCTCTGGCTCCTCCATTGTGGTTAGGGTCCACTCCGGCCATTCGGCAAGGAACTTGGCCAACGCCTTGATCTTGATAGTCTTGTCGTTGTCGAAGTGGATGTCGTAGTGAGATCGACCCGGCTTGGAGCATGTTCGTTGGTCAGCACATGTTGTAGCGGATACGTCGACCGCACCGTAATTGGATGCGCCTCGAAGTAGTGGCGCAGCTTCCTCGCTGCCAGGACCACTCCGAGCAGGATATTATGTATCCCGGGGTACCGCTCCCGGGCATCACGGAGCATTGAGATCACATAATACACCGGAAGTTGCACCCATCCGGGAGATCCGACCTTCTTGTCTTCAAGGTGGATCTGGTCCTGTTCCGCCACTAGCACGCCACTCACTGTCTGGTTTGTGGCGGCTATGTAGAGAAACAAGGGTTCTTTTTAGATATCGCTAGGTCCTCCAGTGCAGCCTGGGCCTCCAGGGTCCACTCGAAGGTACAGTTCTTCTTGAGCAGCTTGAAGAGGGGCAGGGCACGCTCACCCAACAAAGAGATGAAGCGCCCAAGTGCGGTGAGGCACCCTTGAGCCGTTGGAAATCTTTAACCCGTCGGGGAACTTGTATGACTTCTATGGCTTTGATCTTGTCGGGGTTGGCCTCGATTCCCCAGTGAGACACCAGGTAACCGAGCAGCCTTCCCGAGGGCACGCCGAAGGTGCACTTGGCCAGGTTGAGCTTCAGGTTGATCTTGCGCAGATTGTCGAAGGTTTCTCGCAGATTTCGAATGAGATCCTTTCCCTTCCGAATCTTCACAACAATGTCGTCGATGTAAGCATCGATGTTCCGTCCCATATGGGACCCCAAGAAGATTCTTATAGCCCGCTGGAAGGTTGCCCCGTCATTCTTTAGTCCGAAGGGCATGCTAGTGAAGAAGAAGCACCCTTCAGGCGTGAGGAAGGTCGTCTTCTCCTCATCTCCCTTAGCCATCTTGATCTGGTGGTATTCAGAGAAAGCGTCCAGGAAACAGAGGAGATCACACCCAGCCGTAGAATCTACAATTTGGTCGATCCGTGGAAGCGTGAATGGATCCTTAGGGCAGGCGCGGTTAAGATCCGTGAAGTTCATGCACAACCGTCTGGATCCATTTGGCATTGGGACGACGACCGGGTTGGCGATTGTAACATCCCAAGTATGAAAATACCCCTAGAATGTTTGATTTATTGTTTATTAAAGTATTGCATCATGTCATCATATTTATTTCCTTGTTTGCATTTGTTTACTATTTGTTTTGCATCTGTTTTATTCTGTTTTCATAATGGAAATCCAAACAATATTCAACTTTATTTCATACTTGTCATGTTACAATCTTATTTTCAAATAAAAGTTCAACTCAAACAACCTTTTGTTTCAATTATTCCATATTTGATCAACTAATAAAATGGTGGTTTTTATTTCAATTAATTAATCCCAAGTTGCATTCAAATTCAAATCAAATCATCAAACAGCACCTAATTTGAAAATTATGAAAAATACCAAAACAAATATACTCATTGTTTCCAATTAAAGTTATGTGATAACCCTATTTAAAATATTGTTGCAATAATCAATTTTAATCCCAAAATTCATCCAATTTCAAACAATGACAAAACAGCAAATAAATTTGAACTTTTCAAAAACCAAAGTTGACATTTGGTGGATGTTGACCTAATAAACTCACATGAATTTTTCCAAATTTTTATCAACTCAAAAACCTATCTATTTCTTCCATTTTCTTTTGCTGCAAAAAAAAAAAGAAAAACAAAAATAAGAAAAAGGAAAAACAGCGCGCGCGCAGCAGCTAACTACCCAGCCCAGCCCAGCTAGCCTACCCGCGCGGCCCGGTACCGGTTCAAACCCCCGCGCCTCCTTCTGTTTCCAGTACGGCGCGCATCCGCCGCCGCCACGTCGGCGTACGGCGGAGCAGACGGCCAGGAGGGCTCCCGCGGCCCTATATCTACCCCCCTCGAGCCTCCCTAGCCTGCCCTAACCCTAGCTGCCTCCATTCCCTCGCGATCGCCGCCGTCTCCTCCATCTCTGCCCCTTTTCCACCTCCCTCTGAACCTCACCGGAGAGCTCCGCGCCTGAATCCATGGCTACCACCGCCACCTCGTCGCACCACCACCCCACCTAACCACCAAAATCCGTCCACCTTTCCTTCCTCTACCTCGACGACACCTTCTCGGCCACTGTGACCCTCTGAATCGACGCCGCGGTCCTCGACGTCTCCGGCAGCCGCACTGCAACCGCGGCGCCACCTCTGAATCCTTGCTCGCCGTCGTCGCTGCAGTACCCCTCGGCGTGATCTGACCACGGGGATCGAAACCCCGTGCTTCCCTCGACGTCCTCGACACCTCCTCGGGCCCGGAGATCGCCTGGATCCACGCCGCCGTCCACGACCACGCCGCTGTCGCCGTCGAGCTCCACCTCTGCAACCTCCCGGTGAGCACGCCACCGTGTTCTCCTCCTCCTCCCTTTCCACTCTCTGCTCCACCTCGCACGCTTGCACACGCACATCACCGCAGCATCCACACGCGAGCACGAGCACGGGCAACGCCACGGTGATCGCCGCCGGTAGCTCCCTGTCAAAGTTCAGAGCTTTCGCGCGTCAGTTTAAATTCAGTTAACGATCAACACCTTAACCTGTCTGCGTTGCGTTTACTGACAACAAACGCAAAACACCGCACTGGTTCAGTACGTTGCGCGCGCACCCGAGAGCAGGGTTCGATCCCTGGCTCTCCCCGGGGAGAAAATCCCCACTTTTTTCGACCGTGCGCTGACAGGGTGGCCCCCCTGTCAGCCACCCGTGTGGCCACGCAAGCACACAGTGGCCCTAGGCCCACTGGCAGTGGCTAGGGTAGCCCTGTGTGCGGTAACAAATGTTTTTAGCCTTTTTCTGTTTTCAAAATAAGCCCTTTTGATTTACAGATTGGTCCCTGAACATAAAATGCAAATAACTTTTGTTTTATAATTCCAAATAACAAAAATAAAATATGTGCACTGCCCCAAATTTAATTCTCTATCTAATGGTAGCATTTGTTTTCTGTTTTGAATTTTCCAAATGCATTTCAAATTTGAATTCAAATAATTCAATTGCAATTTGCTAAAATCCATAACTAATTCATACTAATTCCAAATAATGCAAATAAAATATGTTTTCCATGCTATTTCAAATAACCTTTTCAAATATAAATTTTGTTTCATGTTTTGAATAATTTAAATTGCCTAAGTAATTTAAACCTTGTTTAAATCATTTAAATTTGATAAAATCATAACTTGATCAATTTAAATTGTTTTTGAACATGCCAAATATGTTTTCCAACTAGAAAAGTATAAACTTTTCAAATATGAATTTGAAGTTATGTTTTGAACACATAAAATTCAAATTAAATTCAAACTTGTTTTAAATTCATTTAAAACTTGTTTAATTTTGTTTAAGTCATAATAAATTCATCTTAACTTCTTTTTCAATATTTGAAACATGTAATCCAACTAAAATTTTGTATTCTTTTCAAATATGAATTTTGTTATTTATTTTGCACAATTTAAATTGGTGAAAACAACAACTATTTGTGTAAGCCCTTTAAGGAACCAAAAATTCCCTAACTTAATAAATAAATTTCTAAATTGGTAAACCTTATTTCCAATTGGTTCTATTGTTGTTATTTTGTTGTTTTTCTCATCCATGCATCATACTAATCCACTTTCATCTGTTGGTTAATTGGAAAACAATTGTTTCAACCAAAATTCATGGGCTTTTCATATGCAACTCAAAATTGCATATGGGTCCATTTAAGTTGTGTTACCAAGTCCACTAGTTTATTTTGATGCATCCCTTAACTTGAAATGCATCATCCCATGATTGTGCACCATGCCATGATATTGATTGTTTATATTTCTGTCTTGTTTGTTTGCTTCTTCTCGAATAGACGACGACGTTGAGACAGACGCTCTTTACAGCACCCCTTCTGAGGATCTAGCTCAGTACCAGGCTGCTGAGTTTGCAGGCAAGTTATCACTCACATGAACCATTGTGTTCCTTTCAACATTGGTTACCGATACTTTCCGTTGTCTATTTTTGCTAGCCCTATGTATAGTTGTTTCTGTTACGAACCTATCACATGAATCCCTTAACCCTGATACTGCCTCACCTCCACTCCTACACCCCATTGTTTGAGCCAGTGTCTTACTAGCATGCTTAGGTTGTTTGCTCGAGTCTGTTACCCGTTACTTTCTGATTACTATATTTCTATTATGTTCTGGGGGCTCGATGTTAATCAATCAACCTGTTAATAATAATATGCTGATAAGGCACCGGCAGGAGGCCCTGTGTGGTTTTGAGGCCTGCTAGTGTCGACCCTAATAGGAAAAGGGTCTTGTCTACTGATCCATGATGAGCGCACTACCCGCATGTGGGAAGCGAGTATGGGTGCCCCCCTCAATTTGATTCAATTCGCATCTCGTCCAAATCGCCTCATTTAGTTCGTGTTTTCCATTTGCCGCATGCATGTTTTTTGCGAGCCCAGCGCAGGGTGGAACTTTTGTAGTCGGCATATAGGGGGACACGGTCTTAGAGTGCTATGAGGGTCCCTTTTCTTCGGGGCTTGATTAGCCGTGCGCCCAAGGTGCTTTGGGCTTGATGCGAAGAAGAGTTGGGTTGTGTTGAGTACCCCGCTTGGTGGGAGGCATCCCATCTGGCGGGTTATTCTTACGTGTACGGCCAAATTGGTGCAACCCTGCAGGGATAAATCTTCTCGAGAAGCCGTGTTTTCCGCGGTTATGGTTGACTTGGTGAAAGTACTGGCTAACAAGTACTCAGAACAACTTACACCTAACCATTGATAACTTGACTAGTAATAGACTTATTGACACAACAACTTGATCCAATATTCATTAATCCAACTGGGTGAGTTATCCTCGGATTGCTTCTTTGGATAAGGGGCGAGGTCCAGGATGGGTTTGTTTGATGTTATCTTTCAGTTGGTTACTATACGCTATCTTATCCCCTTTCTGTTAGTTGGAAGTTGTAGTTTTCTGTAGTTGGTTAGCGCAGCCAGTTGCAGCATCTTTTATATCCCCTTTTCCCCCGTTGAACCCAAGGCATCTGTGCTTGGTGTTGACGGGCTACACTTTGGTGAACTGTGAGTCTTGCTTGCCAGTACGTTTATGTACTGACCCCTTTGGGGCTGTGGTTTCCGCAGACTACGCTTACGAGGATCCCAGTGACGGCTACTACGTGGAGTTTGACGAGGCTGCTGACGAGTAGGTAGCGGACCCGGGCAGGATCCGAGACTACGTGGATGGGCTCCGTCTTTCTTTCAGTTTCCCGGCTTCTTAAGCCTATTTGGATTTGTCTGTACTCAGACCCCTTTGAATGCTTCCGCCGAGATGTAATGATGTTATGTTGGGACACGTGTCCTCTGGATGATTGTATTTGCTATTCTCTGCCCTAGTGAGGGCCAGTTGCAACTTATTTCAATCTTTTGTGTCTTAGAGATATGTTGTGTGTCGGATATATACCAAATAGGGGTATAGAAGATGGTAGGCCAAGTGCCGGATTACCAGGGTGGCCTAAGTGGTAGTGGGCTTAGGTCCATTAGGCGGCCCAGTAATCCGACGCGCAGAAGCCGGATTCTAGAAGAACCCGGATCACAGCCCATGTGATCTGGCTTGGAGGAGAAGACGGATTCCTTGCTTTCCAAGTTACAAGTTACCGTAGTTTTCTAGGTTTCCTATTCTGTAAGCCCTAATCCGGCTATTATATAAAGCCGGACGGGAGATAGATAGATAACGAAGGAAAAACAGAGAAGCTCTACGCCAACTCGCCGAGAAGCTCATCCTCGTCGAGTAGCTTAGATCCAAACCCTCACATTGTAACCCTGTTTACGGGCTTTAGTCCCAATTAGTGAGAAGTGCAGGAGTAGGCACGTCGTACTGTCGCGACGTACCGAACCTGGGTAAAATCCTGTGTTCTGTGTTACTAACGCTATCCCGTTACCCCCACGTCTCTACCGTAGTCTCATGGCACCCCCCGTCTATGAAAGCTACTACGATGTCTCGACAGTTGGCGCCCACCGTGGGGCAAACGACGTCAGGCGTAAGATTCCGATCTGGGATACTTGGCGGAATCGGAAGATCAATCACTGTCGGAAGCTTGGAGTTCGACAACGACGTCGGGCGCTTCCTCGACAACGGATCCTACATACCGGCGCAAAACCACCTGGTAAGTGCCTGCGTGCTACCGATAGGATCTGCTAACATCTTTATCGGGCTAACTGCAGAAGCAATGGGTTTTGCGGTGGAAGCAAATTTATCCCACCCCCGCCCTATACCCAGTCGAAGATGACTATGATGCCGGATTCTGCTCAGATCGCCGACAAAAAAGTGATACACACTTTATCGGCATGGTGCAATCCGAAATCGCCGAAAACACGGATGACGGAAATCCCGTGCAAGAGGCAGACAACAACGCACCCGTCATGGAGACGGAAGACCAAACACCCGTCACAGAGGCGGAAGATCCGACATCCGTCACCAAGACGATGAACTCGGAAGCAGAATCCGTGCTTGCCGCCATTAAGGCGAGATTGGAGTCGGAAACCGGATCGGATAACTTCAACTCCGAAGACGAAGATGAGGACGCCTTCGTAAGAAAGGTTAAATCCTTTCAAGAGGGATTCCATGAAGTCCTTAATGGCGAAACCCGGCTGATACCACGGACGCCGGGCAGCCAGGACAGCCCTAAACCCTCCGCCAGTGGAAGAGAGAGAAGACGGAGAAACTTCTCCGATATTCCCCAATGTCAAGGAGATGACAGAAGATGAGCCTGTCAAAAAACCTCCCTCTTCCAAGAAAAAGCACCGTGCCTCTAAAAAACTCCAATACAAAATCCGGAAGAAGAAATCAGCTGATCTCGCTGATGAAAACATGGAAGTTGGAGATGTTAGTGGAACAAATCCTGCGGAGAAGAAATCTAAGGAAATCACTGCTCCGCCAATGACGGAACAGGAAGAGCAAGAGCTAATGCAAACACCAGTGGGACCAGATGAACCCCCTGAGATGCTGGAAGCCAGGAGACAAGCTTTCCAACGGCAACAGCAACATCTACTCAGATCTCGGCAACATCTCCAACAAACCCACAATGACATCAAAGTCATGAAGGAAGAAATAGAGGAGTACGAGAGAAAGAATAGATCCGCGTTAAAACCTACTAGGTTACCCGGCATCGCAAGACCGGAAGAACTGCCGCCAAAAGAAAGGTTTCATAACCCGTCTTGGCAAAAGCAGGTAAACGGCAAAGATGCCAAGGGCGAACCAATATACAAGACCGCAGCAGAAAACGCGGAAGCAGCGTTTGCGATTCTTAACAACGATCTGTATTCCAACGGGGAAAAACTCCAAGGGGTGTATGCTTTCCTAGGAAAAGCATTGCAACAACAACAGCGCGCTCAAGAGCGATCAGGGAGGCTGCATGATAACTCTGCCCTATGCAAGACAGCTACTTGCGCTGCTGGAGCACCTGGACCGGAAGAACCCGGGGATTCAGACAACTCAAAAGATAAAAAAGAGGATCCGAGAAAAGACAAGAAAAACCCCGACAACCGGGATGCAGCGTCTAAAACCGGATCCCATCTCCCGAAAGATGGGTATAAACCCCATGATCGGGAAGACAAACACCGGAAAGACGGCAAAATAATGCCACCTCCGAGAAACCCAGCTGAGAAAGCTGGAAGATACGATATACCTCACAGGCGTGAGAGATCCCGGACACCGCCTAAGGACAAAGAAAGGCACAGGAGTAGAACTCCGCCTAACCTAAAAGGGCGTGAACACGGAAGAGATAGAAACAACCCCGGAAGAGCGCGTTCGCGCAACAATGGAAGAGAAAGGAGCAGATCCCCTTCTGTCCATTCAGCCGGAAGATATTCTGCACACATTGACAGAGCAGAAAAAGATGATCTATACTTTGGTCCTAAATGTTTTACCGACAGGATCCGAAGAATAACGCTGCATTCTGGCTTTGCCAAGGTCGGTCCAACGTACCAGAAATACACTGGCAGCACAAACCCGGATACCTGGCTCTCGGATTACTATACAGCCGTCCAGATCAACAATGGGACAGACCTGGAAGCTGTCAAGTTTCTTCCCCTAATGCTGCTGGATGGAGCCAGAGATTGGATCAATGGATTACCGTCACGAACAGTCGATAGCTGGGACGATATGGCTAGAGTATTTATTCAGCATTTCCGGGGAACATACAAACGCCCGAATAGCATCAACCAGCTAAACCGTTGCACGCAATTTGAGGATGAACCATACGTGGATTTCATCTCCAGATGGACAGCAATGAAGAATAGTTGCTCTGGAGTAACTGACGTACAAGCAATGCATGCTTTCGTCAATGGCCTAAAACCCGGACTTGTACCGTTCATGGTTGGTTCCAAGAAGCACAAGGATCTCGGATCCATGCTTACAACCGCCAATGAGCATGCCGCATCCGAGGATGACATCAGAGCAAGAGGAGGCAATATTGAATCATTGATACTCGCCAAGAAAACCCCTCGTTCTGACAAAAAAGCCACTCCAGAAACAACGACAAAGCCCAAAGAGGTGAACATAGCCTTTGGAGGAGAAAAGGGAAATAAGTGGAAAGGACGCAACCCAGAGCCAATCAATTACACTCCAGAGGAGTGGGAAAGGATTAAGTCGGAACCTTGCGTTTACCACTCGCAATTTGGGAAACCCACCCATACAAACGCGCAATGCCGGCTGAATAAGCACATGAAGGGCAGTGCAGGGTCCGGAAATAAAGGGAAGGGTTCCAAAAGGAAACCCGCCAAACAAAAGCCAGAAGCTGATAAAGAAGACAGTGAATCGGACACTGACGAAAAAATCCAGGAACAACAGCGTAAAGGCGAACCCAAGTTTCCGAGAGTTGATGGAGAAGCAATGCTAACTTTTTTAGCAACCCCATCAGCAAAGGTGGCAAAAAGAACACTTCGAGAGATAAACGCGGTTGTTCTGGCAACCCCGAAATTCTTGAAGTACTCCAGTACACCGATAATCTGGGATCAGTCTGATCATCCCGGAAATATCCCTGAACCCGGCACGCAAGCTCTTGTTGTAAGCCCTATTGTTCAAAATACTAGGCTAAGAAGAGTGCTGATGGATGGAGGATCCAGCATTAATATAATGTACCTGGATACACTGAAGCACCTGAAGATTTCTGAGTCTCAGCTCAACTACAGCAATATACGCTTCCATGGTATCGTCCCTGGCAGGCAAGCACGATCCCTAGGAGAAATTTCCCTAGATGTCACCTTCGGAGATAAAGATCACTTCCGGCAGGAAAAAGTATCCTTCGAAGTAGTGTCGTTCGAAAGCGTGTATCACGCAATACTCGGACGTCCAGCTTTCGCCAAATTCATGGCAAGATCCTGTTATATTTATAACAAGCTGAAGATGCCAGGACCCAAGGGAGGAGTAATCACTATAGCTGGTGATTTTAAGTTGGCAAATGAGTTGGAAAAAGAAAACGCCCTTTGCGCTCAGAGAGTTATAGCAAAGGAAGAACTGAAGGAATTAGCCAAGGAAGTATCGCCGTCAGAAATGCCGGCAGGAAAAGAAACTCGGAAGCCAACAGACAGCTTCAAGGCATCCGAGAATACAAGACAGGTAATCCTAGATCCCAAAGATCCGACAAAATTTGTTGTTGTAGGGACTGGGATGACTGACAAATAGGAAGGCGAGCTCATCAAGTTCCTCCGTGAGAACTCGGATATTTTTGCCTGGTGTCCAGCGGACATGCCAGGTGTACCCAGGGAACTTGCTGAGCACCAACTTAAGGTTATTCCTGGATCAAAACCCGTCAAACAAGGTCTCCGTCGATTCGACGGAAGAAGACGGAAGGCTATTGGCAAGGAAATTATCCGGCTTTTAGCAGCGGATTTCATCAAGGAAGTGATCCATACTGATTGGTCCGCAAATCCGGTATTAGTACCGAAGAAAGACACTACTGCTCTTAGAATGTGTATAGATTACACAGGCTCGAACAAACTGTGTCCGAAAGATAGGTTCGCATTACCGCGAATCGATCAAATAATAGATGCCACAGCAGGCTCCGAGCTTTTGTGCTTTTTGGATGCATACTCCGGGTACCACCAAATACGCATGAAAAAGGAAGATCAAATTAAGACTTCTTTCATAACCCCATACGGGACGTATTATTACGTAACCATGCCGTTTGGCCTGAAGAACGCAGGTGCAACCTACCAGCGTTGCATGCAACGTTGTTTGCATAGTCAGATTGGAAAAAATGTCCATGTTTATGTGGACGATATTGCTGTCGTAACCAAGGAAAAAGATACACTCCTTGAGGATTTGCGAGAAACTTTCGAAAACTTACGCACCTACAAGATGAAGTTGAATCCATCTAAGTGCGTATTCGGGGTTCCCTCAGGAAAACTTCTGGGTTTCATCGTTTCTCACAGAGGAATAGAAGTTAACCCGGAAAAGATCAAGGCAATCTTGAACATCACAAAACCTACTTGCGTCAAAGATGTCCAAAGATTGACGGGTTCCGCAGCTGCCGTTAGCAGATTCATTAGTCGGCTGGGGGCTAAAATCCTAACATTATACAAGTTGTTGAAGAAATCCGACAAAGTCAAGTGGATAGCAAAGCTTTGGAATACATAGCAGTTATGTCTCTTCTATACTTAGTTCAATACCTATGTAAACATCTTTTGAGATCATGAAATAAAGTTGTTGGATTTCTGGTATCCATGTTTTTTACATGTTCATTATAGTAAAAGCATGTTTCCACCTTCTCTATTTCCCAATGATCTTACAAAATACTCAATGTTAACCCGAATTGTGCCTGTGTACTCGGCGTTAAGTAACTGAATGTTTTTTCAGCCTGCTAACGGCTAAAGGAAACTTGAATCGCCTGCGTGCCCAAGTTTCGGTTAAAAAGTTCCTTGTTTCTCTAAGCATTATCTGATTGCGTATGTGTTGGGTTGCTGGAACTAGTTAGTAAAAATGCCTTTAGCATGGTCCATGTTCCGAGTTTAAACTGATTGGTTACTCCCAGTTACTCGGCATGACGATTCATATTGCTATTTGAGCCATTTCAAACACTAAGGACAGCTAAGACATGTATGCCAGAGAACTTAGAAGATAAAGGAATAGTAACATCCGAAAAACCTTGCAAAAAAATTTATAACTAATAATTGCAAAAGGCGGAATTTTTCATTCATACAAATAGAAGCATTACATTGCAGATTACATTGAAAGAACAGTAATGCTCCTATTGTCTATTTTTTGCCATCCAGGTCAAAGGTAGCCCTTCAAGCATCAGATTCCTCCTCGCTGCTGTCGTCTTCAGGGATTGGAGGGATCTCCTCTTCTGGATAGTTGATGGAAATATTTACAATGGAGGCAATCTGGGTGGCGTGGCCTTTGATTTCATCAAAGATGGTATTCCGCTGAGTGTCCGTGTATCCCTGAGGGACACCGGACGCCACGCGCCAGGATTTAGCACCAGGGTGGTGCATGCGCATAAGGCCGAGTGCCATACGCGCACCACCCCGTGCAGCGGAACGCAGGATAGAATCCCTGGATTCCGCCACCTCCATGATGGCTCCCGGAAGTTTCTCAACTTCCGAGAATTCCCCAGTCCTTGCGGGAAGAAACTTGTTCACCAGCTGCATTCCAGCAGCACGGATCGAAGTCCACATCTTCCCAAAGGCTTGGATCCCTTCAAGCCGGGTACCATCTGGGATATCTCCTGTTTTTTCCGACAAAACAATCAAAAGTGTTAGGCAAAAAACAGAGAAGAAATACAAGATATGGAATAATAAAAAGGGTAACGGAAAATTACCAATAAGCTTGTCAATCTCGGAGATTTCTTCCAGGCGGAGGTTCAGAGCATTTTCTAAATCCTGAATAGTGGATTTATCCTTCTCCGCCTGTTCAGAAGCCTTGGAGTTGGCAACTCCAAGGGCCAAGTTGCTGGCTTCCAGATCCTTTTGAGCCTTCACAAGATGCTTGTGAAGCTCCAAATTCTCCTTTCGGAGATTCTCGGCATTGCCGGCATCTTCAGCTATTTGCTTGGCCTTAGCCAAAGCAGCTGGAAAGCAAAGAAAATTCCGGCTTTAGAAATTTTTTGGAATAAATACTTAGACAAAAAATTGAATCGCAAACCTCAGAAGAAAAATGTGTACCTGATGTTTCCGTCAAAGCGAGCTGAGACGATGCCAGTTCCGCCTCTCTCTCTTCAAGAATAGAAAGGAGATTTCTAACCTCCTTATTCTTGATAGTGAGTTTGTTGAAAACTTCCATGTTTATGGTTTCGGCGGTTTGCTGCAACATAGCAAGGAAAAGAATGGTTACAAAAAGCATCAAAGCAAAACAGGCATACAATTTTGTTTAATGCTTGGGGGCTAGAGTTACATACCTGGCTCATTCGGTGCAAACCCGCCAAGTTTTCCTGGAACTCTTTTGCGTATTCCGCAAAAGCAGTTCCGGCCGCGCTTAGGCCGTCGTTGATAATCTTGAAGTCTTTGTCAAAGGTGGGAATTTCCTCATCGAAAGTCCGAGAAAATTTCTCCACCTCTGGAGCCGCCCTTTCCCTCGTGTCCGTGTCCGACACAACGGGCTGGCTGGGCTCTGAGGGCTTGGTGGTGGGGCTGCAGTTTGCTCTTCCGCCATTATGGACGGCGTGTTCGGGGCAACGGCGAAAGAAGGTTGACCGCCTCGGCTGGAAGCAACCTTGTATTTCTTCAGCTTCTTTGGTTTTAAACTGGAGGGAGGCAGGCTAAAAACAAAAAACCCGGAAAAGTTAAAAACAAACTGAGGATGGATGAAAAGTCCCCATAAAGGAAAATAGAATCCAGAAGAAAGAACCTGGAAGTGGCGACGGGGATTCCGTCAAGGTCGATAATTTCTTCCGAGGAAGTTATCTTCTTGCGCTTGCGTCCACCTGTAGCGGCGGTACGTAGCGCGTCCAGCTCGGCCTCGGATACCAAGTCCGAATCTGAAAGATCCGCGAACTGTCGGACGAACAAGATCAAAATCAGAAGCTAGAAAATCCGAGAAAAAGTAAAATTGTACCCAAATGACTGAAAATTTACCTTGGGAACCGGATTGTAGGCCGTATACATTGGCCAACTCGCTTCGTATTGGTCGCGTGATGCGACCAATTGGTTGATGCACCGGCGAAGCTCCTTTGCGGGCCAATCCTTGGTGGTTGTCCGCATCGGATCCTTGACTCCCGTGTATTCGCACAGGAGACGGCCGCTGTGGTTGGCCAATGGCTGGATTCGCCTAATCAGCTAGCATAGAACCGTGTCCATGCCGGTTAGAGGCGGATCCATGGAGGTGAGCTTGGCGATGCGCCGCTTGATCTTTAGTAGATCTGGCGGCAGAACCTGGACGGCTTCCGTTCCCCAGTTGTCTTGGGGAACTGCGGCAGAGTTCACGAAAGGAGGAACCCCGATAGCTTCCTTAAGGAAAGGCACGTCGGGATGATAAAAGAAGGAACCCGTCCAAAATTTGACGGATTCCGAAGTTTTTATCTTGGGGAACCAATCTTCTCGGAATCTCCGAAGAGTGAAAGATATGGTCCCGCAAGTCGGGAGTGCGCCCTCCGAAGAGTTCCGCTTAACCCCGAAGCAGTAAGTCCAGAAATCTAACCTAGGTTCTAGCCCTAAGTAGCCCTCGAACAAAGCCTGGAAGCCGGCCATGTAGAGGATGGAGTTGGGAGGAAGGTTATGGGGCTGGATGTTGTAGTGAGAAAGGATTTGGAGGAAGAAGGAAGAAGGTGGAAGCCCCATACCTCGAAGAAGGTGGGAGCAAAGAAGGACCCTTTCGCCATTTTTTGGCGTTGGCTCGGTCTCGTCTTCTGGAAGCCGCCACTTCTTCTTAAGAACCAGGCCCTCCTTTTCCAGGTTTGGAAGGAGAGCCGGAGGAATGCTGCAGGCAATCCAATTGCCTGCAGACTCCGCTTCTTCGTCTGCTCCGGCGGTGGCAGAGGCGGCGGCCTCCGCGGCGACGAGCTCGTCGCCGAGGAGTTGGATCTTCTCCTCCGCCGTTTCTGGAGCAAACGGCGGGGAGGCTGCGGAGCTCGATCCCGCAACGTCCGCGGCGGCGGAAGGATTTGCGTCACCCGCCGCGGAGGCCGTGGTCTTTTCCGGCTCGTCGCCGGTGTGCTTGGGCGATCCCAGCTGCGGATCTAGATCGCTGATGAGCTCGTTGATGGCGGCGCGGGTCGGCGATGACAGCGAGGAGGCCATCTCGTGATGGCGCGTTGCGTTCCGGTGTGCTTGGATGCTAAGAGCGCCTGGGACAAGTGCTTTGCTCTCGAGCTCGTTCGCGTCAATGGCGTGGGCAGTGGGAAGTGAGGAAAGTTTTCGTTGAGGACGAGGACGGCTATTTATAGCCGGAAAACCGTTTAGATGTGTGCCAACGGCTATTTTGACCGTTGGATGTTTGCCGCGTGTCGCTCGCCGGAAAATCCGTGAAATGAAACGACAGAGTAATGATGATTATCTCCTCGTTTCCCGCGCGAATCTGTCAGAGATACGTTTCTGGGTTTTTCTGAGTAAATCTCAAACGTCGCTTACGTCAGCATGGTTGAGTGCGCTGACGTAGAAAGTTTCTTCTCCACGAAGGATCGTGAGAGAAAAGCCGGATTTTCAGGATTCCGATTTTCATGCCACCATCTTTTTCAAATGAAGAATAAGAAGAATCAAGACTGCTGAATCAATATTTCTCGGACAAGGAATATTTGGCGAATAGCGGAGAGTCAGAGTTTTGATCCTTCTTGGGGGCTACTGTCGGATATATACCAAATAGGAGTATAGAAGATGGTAGGCCAAGTGCCGGATTACCAGGGTGGCCTAAGTGGTAGTGGGCTTAGGTCCATTAGGCGGCCCAGTAATCCGACGCGCAGAAGCCGGATTCTAGAAGAACCCGGATCACAGCCCATGTGATCTGGCTTGGAGGAGAAGACGGATTCCTTGCTTTCCAAGTTACAAGTTACCGTAGTTTTCTAGGTTTCCTATTCTGTAAGCCCTAATCCGGCTATTATATAAAGCCGGACGGGAGATAGATAGATAACGAAGGAAAAACAGAGAATCTCTACGCCAACTCGCCGAGAAGCTCATCCTCGTCGAGTAGCTTAGATCCAAACCCTCACATTGTAACCCTGTTTACGGGCTTTAGTCCCAATTAGTGAGAAGTGCAGGAGTAGGCACGTCGTACTGTCGCGACGTACCGAACCTGGGTAAAATCCTGTGTTCTGTGTTACTACGCTATCCCGTTACCCCACGTCTCTACCGTAGTCTCATGGCACCCCCGTCTATGAAAACTACTACGATGTCTCGACATTGTGTTATCATCTTGTTCAACGCCTTTGACGTACCATGTGTGTATGGTATGAAGTTCGTCAATGGTAGTGTCCTGATTTCTACAGGATAGTTTACATCGACGGTGAACAGTAAAGATTGGTTGTCACACATAAGTGTTGGCCTACTCGTAAGAGATGCGGGTGCCGGTAAGCCCCGTAATCCAATCAAAATACTGTTCAGTTCGTACGGTGAGTATCCTCTAGAAGTCCGGGTGCGACAAATGGTATCAGAGCCTGTCTGCATGTAGGATCCCTTTTACTGGTCGCAGTTGAGTCTAGAAACTATTTGGTAGCTATATAGGAAAAATGAAACGTGAGAGTAGGAATTCTGCCATTTTTCTTCTTTCCCCACCCACCCACCCTTTTCTGGTAAGGAAGTGCAACGTTGTTTTCTCTTCTCACCCAAACTTTCAAGTTAGGTTTTCACGTGTTCTGGGTTCTCCGTAGTGCCTCAGGAGTTTTTGGTCTCGTGTTTCCCGATGTTGCTTCAATATCCTGTTCTTTAAAAACATCCTTATCGTCCGTTGAAACCTTGTTGTTGCTTTCCACTTCAGTTCTCTACCGGCGTCTAATCAAAAATTCCCCGATCATCTGCAGATGGATCTCAGGTTCTTCCCGCAGGTGGTTCGGATGACTCGTTGTGAGAGCACCGCCGGTTATCCGGAGATGCTGAGAGACATGGTCACTTATCTGGGGTTCCGTTGGGCACCAGAGTACCAGGTCTACGAGCAACAGCGAGAGTTTGACCAGACCTACTACCAGGCTATCGTCTATATTCTGTGAGATGATGGCATGAGCGTTGTCCACCGCTACGAGGCAGTAGGTTCCACAGTGGATATGGCTGTGCAGCAGGCAGCTTATGTGAGTCTCACCGTCCTTCGTGCTGACTACTGGGGATTTGACGATTCTATCTATCGCCACATCCCCCGTGGTTACATCACTTCGGAGGGAGCTCACTTCACTCTCTACGACAACTTGGATGTCTACGAGCATGATAACACCAGGCTGCACACCACCGCTCAGTTTGTGAGGCACAGTGACGCAGTTGCCACCACACTTTCTCAGGAGTTGGCCTCAGTCAGAGAGCAGCTCTACCTTGCTTTGACTCGTCTGGCGACGTACACCACAGACTTTGTTGGAGATGAGCGCTTTGCACGTTTCGATCAGCCAGTTGGTCGTCGTCTGCCAGATGCTGGAGGTTACGAGCCGATCAGAGGTCCACTCCTCAACCTCGGTGCTGGTTACACCGGGATTCCACGCTTTGGAGCACAGGGAGCCGATGCTATGTACTTCCTTACACCAAGAGTCGCTCTCAGACCACGTCAGATCTACGTGGATCGTCGTTCTACATACTTTCGTGGGCGTCCTCCTCACCGTACCTCTCGTTGTACTACTCACCGCCGTCCTGCGTGATGAGCATGGGAGTACCAATGTATCCATTCCTAGCTACGTTTAGTTATCCTTTCGCATTCGAACCATTTATGGTCTGTTGGATATTCTGATGTATTTGAACATGTGATGATGTACCTGTTGGTTATCTATTCATGCGTCGGAATAATCTATCTGTCGGTTACCAAGTCTATCCTTTTCTGTTGTTGTGCTAAAATGCATGTCTATCCAGGATGCCGCCAACAAGGAACAACCCGCCTGAGCCACCGCCAATCACGGAGCTCTTGACTCAGATGACTCAGGTCGTGACGCAGATGGGCCAGTTCCAGGCAAATCAGCACTACAACCAGAATGCTCAACGGGTCACCATCAAGGAGTTCCTCAGTCTGGGTCCGAGAGCTTTCGTGGCAACACGTGAGCCTCTGGATGCTGATGACTGGATCCGGGAGATGGCCAGGGCTCTGGACATTGCTCACGTTGCTGAGGAAGACAAAGTCAAGTATGCCACCTACCTACTGAAGGGTCAGGAAGCTACTTGGTGGGAGAACTACCAGACCATGAGAGCTGGCTATCCTATCACCTGGGGCTGTTTCAAGGATGCCTTCCTGAAGCACCACATCCCAGATGGTCTCATGGAAAGGATGCGTGAGGAATTTTGCTCTCTCAAGCAGGGCAAGCTGGACGTCATCGGCTATCAGAACGAGTTCAATCACCTCGCTCGATACGCTGGTGATGAGGTGTCCACTGAGGCTAAGAAGATGGCAAGGTTCCGCCGAGGTTTTAACCCGGAACTCAAGTACGCACTCACCAACATCAAGTGCAAAGACTTTGAGGAGCTCGTGAACACCGCGCTGAATGAGGAAAATGGGCGCAAGGCGTTCGAGGAGTCTTGTAAGCACTCGCGTGAGGGTGGTTCCTCCTCCAACATGACCACCCCTCCGCAGAAGCGCCGCATCTGGGTGCCAAATGCTGCTGTCACTCGGGCTCCATATGCCCAAGCTTCTCCAGGCTTTGCTCCCCGTCCACCCAACCCATCTCAGATGCATGGTCAGAGGGTTCCAATGGGGCAGCCAAGGCCAGATGCACCTCATGTCGTCACTTGCTACAAATGCAAGCAGACAGGGCACTATGCTGATAAGTGCACTCAGAGGCAGCTACCTCCACCTCCTCGCCCCAACACCAACCAGGCAATGGTGCGTGCTCCCCCGGCTAAAGCCTTCAACTCCAACAACAGGCCTGTCGGGAGGACCGCGAGGGTGAATCATATCAAGGCCGACAAAGCTGAGGAAGCTGCTGACGTCGTTCTCGGTATATTACCCGTAAACTCTTTTCCAGCTAAATTGTTGTTTGATACCGGAGCATCGCATTCTTTTGTGTCAAAGATCTTTGCAACAGCTTACAACCTAGTTCTGGTTCCACTAAGCAATCAAATCTCTGTTCACTCTCCGGGATCTAAAATGTTGACTTCCAAGATAAGTATGGACAATCAAATCCTAATTGGAGGTCACATATTCCTTGCTTCACTCATGTTGCTGGGAAATTCTGACATTGATGTCATTCTGGGCATGGATTGGTTGAAGACCAACGAAGCTAAAATTGACTGTGCTCAAAAGTCAATAACTCTCTCTCACCCTTCTGGCCAGATAGTCTATTCTCCATATGGATCAAGTTCTGTTCAGCTGTTCAACCTCGATGCAAAACCTCTTCCTGCAATTGAAAATGTTCCGGTGGTTTGTGAATTCCCTGACGTCTTCCCAGAAGAGTTGCCAGGGATGCCTCCGGACAGAGCAGTTGAGTTCGTGATCGAGCTTGAACCAGGTACTGGTCCAATCTCTAAGCATCCATACAAGATATCTCCTCCTGAACTAAAATTGTTGAAGGAGCAAATCGATATGTACATGGAGAAAGGTTACATTCAGCCTAGTTCCTCCGCTTGGGGTTGCCCAACTCTCTTCGTAGCCAAGAAGGATCAAACAAAGAGACTCGTGGTTGACTATCGTCCTCTCAACAAGAAAACCATCAAAAACAAGTATCCAATTCCTCGTATCGATGATCTTTTTGATCAACTTGCTGGAGCCTCAATATTCTCAAAGTTGGACTTGAGGATGGGTTACCATCAGATAAAGATCAGAAAGGAAGATATTCCAAAAACAGCTTTCACCACTCGGTACGGTCTATATGAATACACCGTCATGTCCTTTGGTCTCACCAATGCACCGGCGACATTCTCTAGACTAATGAATTCTGTCTTCCATGAATACCTCGACAAGTTCGTTGTGGTATATCTCGATGACATTCTAGTCTACTCCAAATCCGAGGAAGAGCATGGAGAACATCTTCGTCTCACTCTCATGAAACTTCGCGAGCATCGTCTATATGCCAAGTTCTCCAAATGTGAGTTCTGGATTCCAGAAGTTGCTTACCTTGGTCATATCATCTCTGCCAAAGGCATAGCCATTGACCCAGAAAAGGTTAAGGCAATTGTTGATTGGAAACCTCCAAAGACGGTAAAGCAAGTAAGAAGCTTTCTTGGCTTGGCTAGCTATTGCCGTCGTTTCGTCCAAAACTTCTCCAAGATTGCCAAACCTCTCACTGATCTCACAAAAAAGGACAAGAAGTTCGTTTGGACTCCACAGTGTGATGAGAGTTTCAATCTCCTGAAGACTAAACTCACTTCCACCCCAGTTCTGGTTGGCCCAGATACTACCAAACCTTTCCAGATATTCAGCGATACATCTCTCCAAGGTCTAGGTGCAGTTCTTATGCAAGAACGTCAAGTTGTGGCTTATGCTTCACGTCAGTTGAATGCACATGAGAAAAACTATCCCACACATGATCTTGAACTTGCAGCAGTTGTGTTTGCCCTCAAGAAATGGAGACAATACTTGTTGGGTAACCGCACTGAAATCTTTTCCGATCATAAGAGTCTGAAATACATCTTCACTCAACCAGATCTAAACCTCAGGCAAAGGAGATGGATTGAAAAGATTAAAGACTTTGATCTCACCATTTCTTACACTCCAGGCAAGGCTAATGTTATGGCCGATGCTCTCAGTCGCAAGTCATATTGCAATAATCTCATGATCATGGAAAGCCAACCTCCACTTCATGAAGAATTCCAGAAGCTGAACCTTGGTCTTGTTCCTCAAGGTTATCTTGCTAGCTTGACAGCCAGTCCAACTCTCGAGGACAAGATTCGTTCTGAACAACTTCGTGATACTGAAATCAAGAAGATTGTAGAGCACATCAAAGAAGGCAATGATAAATTCAAGTCCTTCTCAATTGATGACAAGGGAACTGTGTTCTTCAAAGGACGCATTGCAGTTCCTCAGATTCAAAGTCTCAAAGATGTCATTCTCAAGGAGGCTCATGAAACTCCTCTCTCCATACACCCTGGAAGTACAAAGATGTACCAGGATCTCAAGACTCTGTATTGGTGGCCTGGCATGAAACGTGAAATTGCTCAATACGTTTCTGAATGCGGCGTTTGTCAACGTGTTAAGGCAGTCCATCAGAAAACAGCCGGTCTACTCCAACCTCTAAAAATTCCTGAGTGGAAGTGGGACATGATTGAAATGGACTTCGTCACCGGTTTTCCAAAGTCCAAGAAGGGCAACGATGCAATCTTCGTTGTTATTGATCGTCTCACTAAGGTAGCTCACTTCTTTGCTGTCAAAGAAACAATCTCAGCTAGCCAGTTAGCAGAACTCTACACAACAAAGATTGTTCCTCTTCATGGTGTTCCATTGGAAATAAGCTCAGACCGTGGAAGCATATTCACTTCTCATTTCTGGAAGAGTTTCCAAGAAGAATTGGGCACCAAACTTCTGTTCAGCACAGCTTATCACCCTCAGTCTCAGGGGCAAGTCGAAAGAGTCAATCAGATTCTCGAGGATATGCTCAGAGCATGTGGTCTGTGACGCCCCGAGATCGGGCACTATGCAGATTTCAGCATTTCCGCCAAATCCGCATAATAACCGATTCCAGGTTGCCACTTATGATAACATTACAACAGTTCACGGATATTCCACAATTACAACAGAAACAGATAGATACAAGACGACTCGAACGAGTCTAGGTTACAACTGATACAATACAAAGATCCAAATAACAGCGGAAGAAACAAACGTCCGGCTACGGACAAGATACAAATTGGACTAAGAGTCCTGAAGATAACCGAGAGCGTCCAATCCCTGCCCAGGCCAAGCCGGAGGGATTCCCAAGCTAACGTCGTCAGACTTCAAACCTGTTGACTGCAATGTTGAATATGCAGCCACGAAAATGCATTCGTGGGTCAGTACGGTTAAGTACTGGCAAGTGGATAAACCATACTCACAAGAATACCGACGTAGCCAGTCATCACAAGATACAAATACTTTGGGATCAACGGAAAAGAAGGGGTTATTGCAAATAAGCGGCAACGGGCTGCACTAACCAACTACAGAATCACTACAACTTCCGGCTAAAAGAGGGGGATAAGATAGCGTATCGTAACCAACTACGACTACTCACCAAACAATACCCATCCAATGTCACCCCCTACTAAGGAAGCAACCCAAGGATAACTCACACGGTTGGATTAATGATGGATCAAGTTATTGTGTCCATAAGACTATTACTAGTCAAATTATTATCATTAGGTGTAAGTTGTCTGAGTACTTGTTAGCCGGTACTTTCACCAAGTAATCCATAACCGCGGAAAACACGGCTTCTCGAGAAGATTTATCCCTGCAGGGTGTGCTCCAGTACCCGTACACACTCAAGCCACCAACTAAAACTCAGGTTGGCTTGACACGACCCAAACCATCTCTACAACCCATCCTAGGAGCCACGGAGCTATAAGGTCCCAGCCACGCAGCCGAATACTCAGCGCAGGTGTGCAAAACTCCCGCAGGACACAACACCCCGGCACTACAGGCCTCGCCCTATATGCATCATCATCACCAGTAACCAATGGGGGTACCTCCCATTATGCAAGGAGCAAATGGAACACCCGAACTAAGTGTGGCTCTTCGGACAAGCTGCAGATCAGGTCTAAGTCGAGGGGGGTCCCATACTACCACCCGGATGCGGTGAGCACGCTCATCATGGATCAGTAGACAAGACTCTTTTCCTAGTTTCGACACTAGCAGGCTCCAAAACCCTAACCCGGGCCTCTGCCGGTGCCTTATCATCAAATTATTATTACCCAAAACATTAACAATTTGTTGATTGAATTGAAACCCAACTATCAACTAAACAGGTGATACGACAAAGGATAACAAGACTCGAGCACAAACAAACCTAAGCATGCAACTACGACACGAGGGCCAACAGGGTAAACAAGCAACAGGTAATAGGAAGTGGAAGGAAAGGCTATATCATGGCTGCAAGGTAAACATATAATAGGAACGAGACACAAGCATCGAAACAACAGGCTAGAATAAGAACAACGGAAAGAATCGGTAACCAGTGATGAAAGGCAGCCATTTGGCAGCAAGTGAGTATACTTGCCTGAGATCCCGCAAGGTAGCAGAACTTGTCGTTGCTCACATCATCTCAACGTCCTATCGGGAAGAAGCAACGAACCTCGAACAAACAACGGAATGCAACAATTACTACTACGGCAAAAGATCCAGCATGATCCTATTTTATATGCATGGCATGCAAGATGCAACAGGGGAAACAACTTAAGCAATTTAATCGGAACCGGAGTCCGGAGAAATAGGAACTGGTTCAAGTTGTTTATCTAACCATACGTTAAATGTGTTTAGCATGGAAAACAATAAAGTAGATGAGTTAAGCAATTTTAAATGGAATGGGGCAACAGTTGGAATAATTAGCCCACACATTCCATATGTTGTCATATAGATGAACATGCATAAACAAACCTAAAATGCACAAGATAAGATGCAAACCGAGATATGGATGGCATGAACATGTCAAGGACATGAAACTGATTGGAAAGCATATTTTATTTGTTTGATTTGGAATTAAAATGAATTAGTTATGAATTTTGGCAATTTCAGTGTCATTAAATAAGAGGTGAAACAATTATTCAATTTAGATGTTGCAAACCGGAAACAAAGTTGATATTCAAGTGTGGCATTCAATTCTGGATGGATTTCATGTTTTGAGTATTTAATTTGGAGCAACCATTTGAAGTTATTAATTATGCCATTTAATTAACCCAAACTAAGGATTATTAATAACATTAATTTTAATTGCCCAAAATGCAAAACAAGTGGATAAAAGAAGTTACCATTTGAATTTGGAATGAAAAACATATTTGATTTGTGTTATTTGAATTAACTATGAATTAATTATGGAATTAACCAACTTGGAAAAGAATTGTTTAAATTTGAAATTTGAACAATTTGAATTGTGCAAAAACAGAAAACAAATGTTATATTTGAAAGTTCATGCAATTTGTTTGGATACATATTAAATTTGTGTTAATTTGGATTTGTGGTTTGAAAGTTGTGGCATTTGAATTTTTAGGTTTTATTTGCAAAAGACCAGGGACTGATTTGTGATTTTACAGGGACCTAGTTGAGAGGAAGAAAAACTAGGTCTGGGTTTCAGATCCAGGGCTACTCCCTGTACCGTACCCAGAGGGGCTGACCAGTGGGGCCAGGCCGGATTGGCGCAGAGGTGGAGGGTGTGGAGGCTGACTGGGCATCCAGGGTCACCGACAGGTGGACCCTGTCCGTGCGCGCGGAAAAGGAAGAAAAAAGGGGGAGGCTTTGCCTCCCCGGGGGCTTGAACTCGCAACTTGCTGCGCCGCACCAAGGGACCGAACCACTGGGGTAATCGAGCGCTTGTGATGGACCTAGGGGACGTGGGGTTTTGAGGTGATCTCTCGCGTGATAACCGAACTGAACAAAGTTCAGACACGGAACTCTGTCGAGGCCAACGGCCGGCGGCGACTACAGCGATTGCGGCCGAGCGTGAGCGTGGGTGCGTGCAGGTGCGGGGCACTAGTGCGTGCGATGCTGTGCTGGTGCGTGTCCAGGGCGTGTGGGCGTGCGGGAGAGAGGGGAAGGGAGCGGAGGCGAGGAGCGATCACCTGCTGCTCGAGCTGCTGACGGACAGGCGCCGACGTCCTCCTCCGGCGATGGCGTGGCGTTCACGGCGCCGTCCAGCAGGCGACGAGGGCACGGTGAGGTGCAGGACCGCTCCGCGGTTCCATTCCCGTCACAAACTGCTCCTCGAGGTGACCCAGGCTACCGGCGGTGAGGGGAGGAAGGTGGTGGTCTCGGTGGATTCAGGTCTGCAGAGTTTCAGACAGAGGAAGATCGGGGGGGGGGAAGGAAAGAGGACGGCGGCGCAGGAGGAAGGGGACCTAGGGTTCTAGGGCTAGCAGAGGGGTGAGGGGAGATATATGGGGGGAGGAGACCTTGTACGGCAGAGAATCGGGAGGGGAAGAGGATGATCGGAGGGCTCTGCACCTGTTCGTACGGTGGGAGAAGAAGACAACAGAGAGGAGGGGTTGGGCCAGAAGAAAAAGAGAGTGGGCCTGGGGAGAAGAAAAGGAAAAGGGGAAGGAGGTGGACTGCCCTCTCTCCTCCCCTTTTTTTTGCTTTTGATTTTTCCTTATGAACCCCTTTTTTTTGTAATGAAAAGAGAGAGAGAGAGGTGAATAGAAAAGGTTTGGGGTTTTAATTTGAAAAACAATTACTATTAAGTTGCAAAACAATAATGGAAAGCAAGGTTGGTTTTTTTTTTCAAAATTGGAAATATTAGTTGGATTTAAATGGTTAGTTGGATTTCAAATAAGGTTTGATTTTGGGAATTGTAGAAATAAACAAAGTTTTATTTAACAAATATCAAGCAATCATACCAACATTATTTGATTTAATTTGTTTGCCAAATTTTTTATATTTAAACCCATATTGAAAAAGGATTGATTTGATTTGGATTTGGTTATTTGAATTTTACCATTAGGGTTTTGAACAATTTAAATTGTTTTGGAGTTTTGAGTGGTTTGGAAAACATGATGCAATGCTTATGATGCATGAGATGAAAAACAAAAGAAAACAAACAACTTTCTAGCCTAAGGTAACACCCCCAGGTGTTACAGACGACACCACTAACAAGGGATTGCGCCCTCGCAATCCACCTGCTAACCCGGGAGGGGGAAGAAGTTCGACTATCGATTCTTCGTGCTTCCAGTTGATCTCCTCGACACCACTAACAAGGGCTTCTCGACACCACTAACAAGGGATTCTCGCTGGGAGTGATGACGATATTCTTCCACCAGGAATCTTCCGATGATCGAACCTATTAGGTTAAAGGCTCAGAAAACGTCCACCCACGTAGGATCCTAACATTTTGAAAGATTGAGTACGAGAGTAGACTCCAAAACAAATAAGATGGGAGAGGAATAGAATAGAGA
The DNA here is from genome assembly GCA_028641055.1 of Alopecurus myosuroides. Taxonomy (NCBI): domain Eukaryota; kingdom Viridiplantae; phylum Streptophyta; class Magnoliopsida; order Poales; family Poaceae; genus Alopecurus; species Alopecurus myosuroides. The sequence goes on along the minus strand of CM054057.1, from coordinate 296,165,114 downwards.
TAAGGAGAAAACAAGAATCCTATTGAGATGTTTTTCCAAAATAGTTTAGCAGAAATAGTTCTTGACACTCTAGAAACAACGACCGTTAGCGAGGTTATCCTACAGGCTTTGCGGACCCGTTGCTTCGATAACCATTCGTATCGAAACAATATCAGGAATCGGAACCAAGGCTCTGATACCATTTGTGACGCCCCGAGATCGGGCACTATGCAGATTTCAGCATTTCCGCCAAATCCGCATAATAACCGATTCCAGGTTGCCACTTATGATAACATTACAACAGTTCACGGATATTCCACAATTACAACAGAAACAGATAGATACAAGACGACTCGAACGAGTCTAGGTTACAACTGATACAATACAAAGATCCAAATAACAGCGGAAGAAACAAACGTCCGGCTACGGACAAGATACAAATTGGACTAAGAGTCCTGAAGATAACCGAGAGCGTCCAATCCCTGCCCAGGCCAAGCCGGAGGGATTCCCAAGCTAACGTCGTCAGACTTCAAACCTGTTGACTGCAATGTTGAATATGCAGCCACGAAAATGCATTCGTGGGTCAGTACGGTTAAGTACTGGCAAGTGGATAAACCATACTCACAAGAATACCGACGTAGCCAGTCATCACAAGATACAAATACTTTGGGATCAACGGAAAAGAAGGGGTTATTGCAAATAAGCGGCAACGGGCTGCACTAACCAACTACAGAATCACTACAACTTCCGGCTAAAAGAGGGGGATAAGATAGCGTATCGTAACCAACTACGACTACTCACCAAACAATACCCATCCAATGTCACCCCCCTACTAAGGAAGCAACCCAAGGATAACTCACACGGTTGGATTAATGATGGATCAAGTTATTGTGTCCATAAGACTATTACTAGTCAAATTATTATCATTAGGTGTAAGTTGTCTGAGTACTTGTTAGCCAGTACTTTCACCAAGTAATCCATAACCGCGGAAAACACGGCTTCTCGAGAAGATTTATCCCTGCAGGGTGTGCTCCAGTACCCGTACACACTCAAGCCACCAACTAAAACTCAGGTTGGCTTGACACGACCCAAACCATCTCTACAACCCATCCTAGGAGCCACGGAGCTATAAGGTCCCAGCCACGCAGCCGAATACTCAGCGCAGGTGTGCAAAACTCCCGCAGGACACAACACCCCGGCACTACAGGCCTCGCCCTATATGCATCATCATCACCAGTAACCAATGGGGGTACCTCCCATTATGCAAGGAGCAAATGGAACACCCGAACTAAGTGTGGCTCTTCGGACAAGCTGCAGATCAGGTCTAAGTCGAGGGGGGTCCCATACTACCACCCGGATGCGGTGAGCACGCTCATCATGGATCAGTAGACAAGACTCTTTTCCTAGTTTCGACACTAGCAGGCTCCAAAACCCTAACCCGGGCCTCCTGCCGGTGCCTTATCATCAAATTATTATTACCCAAAACATTAACAATTTGTTGATTGAATTGAAACCCAACTATCAACTAAACAGGTGATACGACAAAGGATAACAAGACTCGAGCACAAACAAACCTAAGCATGCAACTACGACACGAGGGCCAACAGGGTAAACAAGCAACAGGTAATAGGAAGTGGAAGGAAAGGCTATATCATGGCTGCAAGGTAAACATATAATAGGATCGAGACACAAGCATCGAAACAACAGGCTAGAATAAGAACAACGGAAAGAATCGGTAACCAGTGATGAAAGGCAGCCATTTGGCAGCAAGTGAGTATACTTGCCTGAGATCCCGCAAGGTAGCAGAACTTGTCGTTGCTCACATCATCTCAACGTCCTATCCGGGAAGAAGCAACGAACCTCGAACAAACAACGGAATGCAACAATTACTACTACGGCAAAAGATCCAGCATGATCCTATTTTATATGCATGGCATGGCAAGATGCAACAGGGGAAACAACTTAAGCAATTTAATCGGAACCGGAGTCCGGATAAATAGGAATTGGTTCAAGTTGTTTATCTAACCATCAAGTTAAATGTTGTTTAGCATGGAAAACAATAAAGTAGATGAGTTAGGCAATTTAAATGGAATGGGGCAACAGTTGGAATTAATTAGCCCACACATTCCATATGTTGTCATATAGATGAACATGCATAACAAAACCTAAAATGCACAAGATAAGATGCAAACAGAGATATGGATGGCATGAACATGTCAAGGACATGAAACTGATTGGAAAGCATATTTTATTTGTTTGATTTGGAATTAAAATGAATTAGTTATGAATTTTGGCAATTTCAGTGTCATTAAATAAGAGGTGAAACAATTATTCAATTTAGATGTTGCAAACCGGAAAACAAAGTTGATATTCAAGTGTGGCATTCAATTCTGGATGGATTTCATGTTTTGAGTATTTAATTTGGAGCAACCATTTGAAAGTTATTAATTATGCCATTTAATTAACCAAACTAAGGATTATTAAATAACATTAATTTTAATTGCCCAAAATTCAAAACAAAGTGGATAAACAGAAAGTACATTGAATTTGGACTGAAAAACATATTTGATTTGTGTTATTTGAATTAACTATGAATTAATTATGGAATTAACCAAATTGGAAAAGAATTGTTTAAATTTGAAATTTGAAACAATTTGAATTGTGCAAAAACAGAAACAAATGTTATATTTGAAAATTTCATGGAATTTTGATTGGAATACATATAAAATTTGTGTTATTTGGATTTGTGGTTTGAAAGTTGTGAGCATTTGATTTTTTAGGTTTTATTTGCAAAAGACCAGGGACTGATTTGTGATTTTACAGGGACCTAGTTGAGAGGAAGAATAACTAGGTCTGGGTTTCAGATCCAGGGCTACTCCCTGTACCGTACCCAGAGGGGCTGACCAGTGGGGCCAGGCCGGATTGGCGCAGAGGTGGAGGGTGTGGAGGCTGACTGGGCATCCAGGGTCACCGACAGGTGGACCCTGTCCGTGCGCGCGGAAAAGGAAGAAAAAAGGGGGAGGCTTTGCCTCCCCGGGGGCTTGAACTCGCGACTTGCTGCGCCGCACCAAGGGACCGAACCACTGGGGTAATCGAGCGCTTGTGATGGACCTAGGGGACGTGGGGTTTTGAGGTGATCTCTCGCGTGATAACCGAACTGAACAAAGTTCAGACACGGAACTCTGTCGAGGCCAACGGCCGGCGGCGACTACAGCGATTGCGGCCGAGCGTGAGTGTGGGTGCGTGCAGGTGCGGGGCACTAGTGCGTGCGATGTTGTGCTGGTGCGTGTCCAGGGCGTGTGGGCGTGCGGGAGAGAGGGGAAGGGAGCGGAGGCGAGGAGCGATCACCTGCTGCTCGAGCTGCTGACGGACAGGCGCCGACGTCCTCCTCCGGCGATGGCGTGGCGTCCACGGCGCCGTCCAGCAGGCGACGAGGGCACGGTGAGGTGCAGGACCGCTCCGCGGTTCCATTCCCGTCACAAACTGCTCCTCGAGGTGACCCAGGCTACCGGCGGTGAGGGGAGGAAGGTGGTGGTCTCGGTGGATTCAGGTCTGCAGAGTTTCAGACAGAGGAAGATCGGGGGGGAAGGAAAGAGGACGGCGGCGCAGGAGGAAGGGGACCTAGGGTTCTAGGGCTAGCAGAGGGGTGAGGGGAGATATATGGGGGGAGGAGACCTTGTACGGCAGAGAATCGGGATGGGAAGAGGATGATCGGAGGGCTCTGCACCTGTTCGTACGGTGGGAGAAGAAGACAACAGAGAGGAGGGGTTGGGCCAGAAGAAAAAGAGAGTGGGCCTGGGAGAAGAAAAGGAAAAGGGGAAGGAGGTGGGCTGCCCTCTCTCCTCCCCTTTTTTTTGCTTTTGATTTTTCCTTATGAACCCCTTTTTTTTTGTAATGAAAAGAGAGAGAGAGAGAGGTGAATAGAAAAGGTTTGGGGTTTTAATTTGAAAAACAATTACTATTAAGTTGCAAAACAATAATGGAAAGCAAGGTTGGTTTTTTTTTTCAAAATTGGAAATATTAGTTGGATTTAAATGGTTAGTTGGATTTCAAATAAGGTTTGATTTTGGGAATTGTAGAAATAAACAAAGTTTTATTTAACAAATATCAAGCAATCATACCAACATTATTTCATTTAATTTGTTTGCCAAATTTTTAATATTTAAACCCATATTGAAAAAGGATTGATTTGATTTGGATTTGGTTATTTGAATTTTACCATTAGGGTTTTGAACAATTTAAATTGTTTTGGAGTTTTGAGTGGTTTGGAAAACATGATGCAATGCTTATGATGCATGAGATGCAAAACAAAAGAAAACAAACAACTTTCTAGCCTAAGGTAACACCCCAGGTGTTACATGGTCTCTCCTTTGGCATGAAATGGGAGGATTGCCTTCCATATGCTGAATTCTCCGACAACAACAGCTTCCACGCAAGCCTAGGCATGGCACCATTTGAAGCACTCTATGGCCGCAGATGCAGGAGTCCAATCAATTGGTCTGGAGCTGGTGAACGTTCACTCTTAGGCCCTGACATTGTTAAGGAAGCCGAGGAGAAAGTTCGTATCATTCGTGACAATCTCAAGATTGCTCAGTCTCGTCAGAAGAGCTACTATGACAGCAAGCACAGGGATATGATCTATGCACCTGGTGATAAGGCATATCTCCATGTAACTCCCCTCAGAGGCACTCATCGTTTTGGTGTGAAAGGAAAGCTTGCACCAAGATACATTGGTCCTTTCAACATCCTCTCAAGGCGTGCGGAAAATGCCTATCGTCTTGAACTTCCAGAAAAACTATCCAAGGTGCACGATGTGTTCCACGTGTCCCAGCTCAAGAAGTGTTTCAAAGATCCAGATCGTGCAGTTGATCATGATTCCATTGAACTGCAAGATGATCTATCTTATGAGGAGCACCCTATTCGAATTCTCGATGAGACCGAGCGTAAGACTCGCAACAAGAGCACCAAGTTCTTGAAAGTGCAGTGGTCGCATCATTCCGATAAAGAGGCAACGTGGGAGACCGAAGAGGATCTTCGCAAGAAGTATCCGGACCTTTTCGCTTCTCAGTAAGGAATCTCGGAGCGCGATTCCTTCAAGGGGGGGAGGCGTTTTGTAACGTCCCAAGTATGAAAATACCCCTAGAATGTTTGATTTCTTGTTTATTAAAGTATTGCATCATGTCATCATATTTATTTCCTTGTTTGCATTTGTTTACTATTTGTTTTGCATCTGTTTTATTCTGTTTTCATAATGGAAATCCAAACAATATTCAACTTTATTTCATACTTGTCATGTTACAATCTTATTTTCAAATAAAAGTTCAACTCAAACAACCTTTTGTTTCAATTATTCCATATTTGATCAACTAATAAAATGGTGGTTTTTATTTCAATTAATTAATCCCAAGTTGCATTCAAATTCAAATCAAATCATCAAACAGCACCTAATTTGAAAATTATGAAAAATACCAAAACAAATATACTCATTGTTTCCAATTAAAGTTATGTGATAACCCTATTTAAAATCTTGTTGCAATAATCAATTTTAATCCCAAAATTCATCCAATTTCAAACAATTACAAAACAGCAAATAAATTTGAACTTTTCAAAAACCAAAGTTGACATTTGGTGGATGTTGACCTAATAAACTCACATGAATTTTTCCAAATTTTTATCAACTCAAAAACCTATCTATTTCTTCCATTTTCTTTTGCTGCAAAAAAAAAACAGAAAAACAAAAATAAGAAAAAGGAAAAACAGCGCGCGCGCAGCAGCTAACTACCCAGCCCAGCCCAGCTAGCCTACCCGCGCGGCCCGGTACCGGTTCAACCCCCCGCGCCTCCTTCTGTTTCCAGTACGGCGCGCATCCGCCGCCGCCACGTCGGCGTACGGCGGAGCAGACGGCCAGGAGGGCTCCCGCGGCCCTATATCTACCCCCCTCGAGCCTCCCTAGCCTGCCCTAACCCTAGCTGCCTCCATTCCCTCGCGATCGCCGCCGTCTCCTCCATCTCTGCCCCTTTTCCACCTCCCTCTGAACCTCACCGGAGAGCTCCGCGCCTGAATCCATGGCTACCACCGCCACCTCGTCGCACCACCACCCCACCTAACCACCAAAATCCGTCCACCTCTCCTTCCTCTACCTCGACGACACCTTCTCGGCCACTGTGAGCCTCTGAATCGACGCCGCGGTCCTCGACGTCTTCGGCAGCCGCACTGCAACCGCGGCGCCACCTCTGAATCCTTGCTCGCCGTCGTCGCTGCAGTACCCCTCGGCGTGATCTGACCACGGGGATCGAAACCCCGTGCTTCCCTCGACGTCCTCGACACCTCCTCGGGCCCGGAGATCGCCTGGATCCACGCCGCCCTCCACGACCATGCCGCTGTCGCCGTCGAGCTCCACCTCTGCAACCTCCCGGTGAGCACGCCACCGTGTTCTCCTCCTCCTCCCTGTCCACTCTCTGCTCCACCTCGCACGCTTGCACACGCACATCACCGCAGCATCCACACGCGAGCACGAGCACGGGCAACGCCACGGTGATCGCCGCCGGTAGCTCCCTGTCAAAGTTCAGAGCTTTCGCGCGTCAGTTTAAATTCAGTTAACGATCAACACCTTAACCTGTCTGCGTTGCGTTTACTGACAACAAACGCAAAACACCGCACTGGTTCAGTACGTTGCGCGCGCACCCGAGAGCAGGGTTCGATCCCTGGCTCTCCCCGGGGAGAAAATCCCCACTTTTTTCGACCGTGCGCTGACAGGGTGGCCCCCTGTCAGCCACCCGTGTGGCCACGCAAGCACACAGTGGCCCTAGGCCCACTGGCAGTGGCTAGGGTAGCCCTGTGTGCGGTAACAAATGTTTTTAGCCTTTTTCTGTTTTCAAAATAAGCCCTTTTGATTTACAGATTGGTCCCTGAACATAAAATGCAAATAACTTTTGTTTTATAATTCCAAATAACAAAAATAAAATATGTGCACTGCCCCAAATTTAATTCTCTATCTAATGGTAGCATTTGTTTTCTGTTTTGAATTTTCCAAATGCATTTCAAATTTGAATTCAAATAATTCAATTGCAATATGCTAAAATCCATAACTAATTCATACTAATTCCAAATAATGCAAATAAAATATGTTTTCCATGCTATTTCAAATAACCTTTTCAAATATAAATTTTGTTTCATGTTTTGAATAATTTAAATTGCCTAAGTAATTTAAACCTTGTTTAAATCATTTAAATTTGATAAAATCATAACTTGATCAATTTAAATTATTTTTGAACATGCCAAATATGTTTTCCAACTAGAAAAGTATAAACTTTTCAAATATGAATTTGAAGTTATGTTTTGAACACATAAAATTCAAACTTGTTTTAAATTCATTTAAAACTTGTTTAATTTTATTTAAGTCATAATAAATTCATCTTAACTTCTTTTTCAATATTTGAAACATGTAATCCAACTAAAATTTTGTATTCTTTTCAAATATGAATTTTGTTATTTATTTTGCACAATTTAAATTGGTGAAAACAACAACTATTTGTGTAAGCCCTTTAAGGAACCAAAAATTCCCTAACTTAATAAATAAATTTCTAAATTGGTAAACCTTATTTCCAATTGGTTCTATTGTTGTTATTTTGTTGTTTTTCTCATCCATGCATCATACTAATCCACTTTCATCTGTTGGTTAATTGGAAAACAATTGTTTCAACCAAAATTCATGGGCTTTTCATATGCAACTCAAAATTGCATATGGGTCCATTTAAGTTGTGTTACCAAGTCCACTAGTTTATTTTGATGCATCCCTTAACTTGACATGCATCATCCCATGATTGTGCACCATGCCATGATATTGATTGTTTATATTTCTGTCTTGTTTGTTTGCTTCTTCTCGAATAGACGACGACGTTGAGACAGACGATCTTTACAGCACCCCTTCTGAGGATCTAGCTCAGTACCAGGCTGCTGAGTTTGCAGGCAAGTTATCACTCACATGAACCATTGTGTTCCTTTCAACATTGGTTACCGATACTTTCTGTTGTCTATTTTTGCTAGCCCTATGTATAGTTGTTTCTGTTACGAACCTATCACATGAATCCCTTAACCCTGATACTGCCTCACCTCCACCCCTACACCCCATTGTTTGAGCCAGTGTGTTACTAGCATGCTTAGGTTGTTTGCTCGAGTCTGTTACCCGTTACTTTCTGATTACTATATTTCTATTATGTTCTGGGGGCTCGATGTTAATCAATCAACTTGTTAATAATAATATGCTGATAAGGCACCGGCAGGAGGCCCTGTGTGGTTTTGAGGCCTGCTAGTGTCGACCCTAATAGGAAAAGGGTCTTGTCTACTGATCCATGATGAGCGCACTACCCGCATGTGGGAAGCGAGTATGGGCGCCCCCCTCAATTTGATTCGATTCGCATCTCGTCCAAATCGCCTCATTTAGTTCGTGTTTTCCATTTGCCGCATGCATGTTTTTGCGAGCCCAGCGCAGGGTGGAACTTTTGTAGTCGGCATATAGGGGGACACGGTCTTAGAGTGCTATGAGGGTCCCTTTTCTTCGGGGCTTGATTAGCCGTGCGCCCAAGGTGCTTTGGGCTTGATGCGAAGAAGAGTTGGGTTGTGTTGAGTACCCCTCTTGGTGGGAGGCATCCCATCTGGCGGGTTATTCTTACGTGTACGGCCAAATTGGTGCAAACCTGCAGGGATAAATCTTCTCGAGAAGCCGTGTTTTCCGCGGTTATGGTTGACTTGGTGAAAGTACTGGCTAACAAGTACTCAGAACAACTTACACCTAACCATTGATAACTTGACTAGTAATAGACTTATTGACACAACAACTTGATCCAATATTCATTAATCCAACTGGGTGAGTTATCCTCGGATTGCTTCTTTGGATAAGGGGCGAGGTCCAGGATGGGTTTGTTTGATGTTATCTTTCAGTTGGTTACTATACGCTATCTTATCCCCTTTCTGTTAGTTGGAATTTGTAGTTTTCTGTAGTTGGTTAGCGCAGCCAGTTGCAGCATCTTTTATATCCCCTTTTCCCCCGTTGAACCCAAGGCATCTGTGCTTGGTGTTGACGGGCTACACTTTGGTGAACTGTGAGTCTTGTTTGCCAGTACGTTTATGTACTGACCCCTTTGGGGCTGTGGTTTCCGCAGACTACGCTTACGAGGATCCCAGTGACGGCTACTACGTGGAGTTTGACGAGGCTGCTGACGAGTAGGTAGCGGACCCGGGCAGGATCCGAGACTACGTGGATGGGCTCCGTCTTTCTTTCAGTTTCCCGGCTTCTTAAGCCTATTTGGATTTGTCTGTACTCAGACCCCTTTGAATGCTTCCGCCGAGATGTAATGATGTTATGTTGGGACATGTGTCCTCTGGATGATTGTATTTGCTATTCTCTGCCCTAGTGAGGGCCAGTTGCAACTTATTTCAATCTTTTGTGTCTTAGAGATATGTTGTGTTATCATCTTGTTCAACGCCGTTGACGTACCATGTGTGTATGGTATGAAGTTCGTCAATGGTAGTGTCCTGATTTCTACAGGATAGTTTACATCGACGGTGAACAGTAACGATTGGTTGTCACACATAAGTGTTGGCCTACTCGTAAGAGATGCGGGTGCCGGTAAGCCCCGTAATCCAATCAAAATACTGTTCAGTTCGTACGGTGAGTATCCTCTAGAAGTCCGGGTGCGACAGCGATCCACGTCAGGTGAAGAACCTCTCGGATAGCTTGCGCCACCTTTAGCTTGCGAACTTGCTCCACGATGAAATCTTGACGATCATGCGCCTGCCGACGCGCTTTCTGCTGGACAGGCTGCGCATCGGATCTTTTGGCCAGGTGATACTCGACGACGGCGTGTGGTATGCCTGGGAGGTCCGTAGGTTCTCACGCGAAGATATCGGCTTTCTCTCGAAGGAACCCCACAAGGGCCCTCTCCTGCCCGAAGGAGAGGTCTGCCCCAATGGTTACGGTGTGTTGGGCACCATCCCCAAGGGGAACCTACCTCGTGAGCTACGACTCCTCCTGAAATTTCTGCTTCCGCGTCCCCGCCCCCAGTCCGGAGCCAAGATACCGAACCTCGGGTGGAGTCACGTCAGGAGGTGGAGGCCGCCTGCCTTCCTCGCGGGGCGCAGAGTTCGGAACTGACAGCCAAGCCCGTCAGTGCTCCGCGTCCTGCTCCGCAGCTTCGGGGTACGGAATGTTGTGGCCTGCGGACCCCGCTCCTAAAAGCACTCGGATCGGGACTCCCTAATGCTGGAAACCTCGCGGTTTCCAACAAAGAGACCATCCTCTTGTGCCACCTTGTGTAGGCTGAGGTAACTCCCAAAGGTGGAAAGTCCATTAAGGCACTGGCGATGGCCAGAGCCTCCGACGGACCGTGCACCCCGGGCGGAGTCTCCAACGCCATGAGCTCATCTCTGGATCCTTCTCCCCTCATCGTCGCAGCAGTAGGGAAAAATCTTTTCTGATGTCGCAAAGAATCCGACCTGGCGCCCCTCCCCCACCTGGCGCGCCAGATGTCGCATGTCAAAACACGGGCACCGGGAGTGACCGACGTCCAGCTCCCTGATTTGTTCGGCAGCGGGGCGTGGGGAGGTTCTGCCTCCTTGTTGCACGAGTTGCGGTAACAAAACACACGAACACGAGACTTTTACCCCAGGTTCATACCATCGTGAGATGGATCCCTACATCCTGCATGTCTGGAATTATATGTAGTATGAGTGTTTACACGGTGTAGAATGGGGTATGAGGTGGGTGATGGTTCCTGGTAGTCCCGGGCTAGAATGGTCTCCTAGGGCTGCTCTCTAGTCTGGATGCCCCTATCTTTCCTATTTTCCTCTCCTTTTATACTTGAAGGGATGATACGCGTGTCCGGTCGCATAGGCTCCGGGTGTATGGACATGTGCCGCCTGTAGGAGACAGGTGGCGCTAGCGATCTGTCCATGGGCGACAGCTCTTATGGGCCCTCCTGCCCGCTTGCCACGTTGTCGAGTCACTCTCGTGCCAGTCTGTTTGATCTCCACTCGGTGGGTCCATTGGCCCCACCAGCCGCGTCCCGGGTAGGATCTTGGTGAACGCACCCATTCCCAAGACACTGCCTCTCCTTTAGCCGGGCCCACCTGGCCCGACGGCTATTCTTGCTGTTGTGTGGGCTCACCTACTCCTCGACTCCCGACACCCCTCTGGGGGCGGTGTCGACACCTTCCCAAAGGTCTTTTAATAGTGGAGTCTATAAGATGCACTCCCAAAATACTATCCTCCAATGGTTTCAAATAAAACATATCATATAAACTTTTAGGCATAATAGAAGAACTTGCACCAAGATCATACAAGGCATTTCAATCAAAACCATTCACCCTTATTCTAATAGTGGCCTCCAAACCATCTTGTGATATTCTAGGAATAGAGGCTTCAAGTTTGAGCCTTTCTTCTCTAGCCTCCATGAGAGCATTAGTGATATGTTTAGTGAAAGTAATATTTATCTTACTCGCATTAGGATCTTTAGCTATTTTTTGTAAGAACTTTATAACATCAGAGATGGTGCAATTATCAAAATCAATTTTATAACCCCAAACATGGTGGGGAAAATTCCTCCTACAGTCTTATTATTCTCAATCCCACTTGCAACAATTTTCTCACTGGAAATTTTTTTAATCTCCAAACTTTGGGACTCCTTCTACCTAAAGTCATGACCTCTCCAATCCCATTTGTTTTTACATCAACATGTTTAGAAACATCAGGATACTCATTGGTACTGAAAGTTTTCACTTCCTAAAAGGGTTGGATGGTATAAATTTTAACAGGCTCACGTTTAGCAGCTTTTTCAGCAATTTCAGCTTCTGTTTCTCTTCTAGCACGTATTTGAGATAACATCTAATTTTCAAAAATTTCTACATCGTGAGTAAGACTATCAACTTTCAGCACAAGATTGTCTAATTTTGCAAGCCTTTCATCAACAGTTTTATTGAAATCGTTTTGTGTAGTGATACATTCTTTAAGAATGTTCTTAAGTCAGAGGTCGAACTTTTAGGATTGTTGTAAGAATTGCCATACGAATTCCCATATGAATTACCATTATTATTAGGATATGTCCTATAGTTGTTACCAAAGCTATTCTTGTAAGCACTGTTGTTGAAGTTGTTTCTAGCAATAAAATTCACATCAATTTGATCATTCTCATTAGCAACCAGAGAGTTCAGGGGAACATTATTAGGATCTATTGGCCCCTTTTTAGCTAGCAACGAAGTAATCATATCAATTTTATCACTCAAAGAAGAGACTTCCTCAACGGAATTCACCTTTTTTACCTCTTGAAGCCCTTTCTGTGTGCCATTGGAAATAGTTTTTCATCAGATCATCCAATAATTTTTTTTTGCTGAGCCTAAAGTGAGGTTCATGAAGGTTCCTCCCGTAGCTGAATCAGATAAATTCCTTGAAGAAAATTTAATCCTGCATACAAAGTTTGGACAACCATCCACGCAGTTAGTACTTGTGTGGAACAATTCTTAACCATAGTTTTGATTCTTTCTGTGACGCCCCTGGAACGGGTACTATGCGGATTCTAGCATTCCCGCCAAAATCCGCATAATATCAAATCCCGGGTTGTCAACTTTTGGTAACATTACAACAGTTCACGAATAATCCGCAACAACAAGAGAAGATACATATACAACACGACTCCAACAAGTCAAGAATACATCTGATACAATACAAAGATCCAAATAACAGCGGAAAACGAAATAATATCTGACCATGGACAAGATACAAATTGGACTAAGAGTCCTGAAGATAATCGATAGCGTCCAATCCCTGTCCAGGCCAAGCCGGAGGGATTCCCAAGCTAACATCGTCAAACTTCAAACATGTTGGCTGTATTTTGGAATATGCAGCCCCGAAGGGAACAGTACGGTAAAGTAATGGCAAGATATGCAATACTAGTAAGTATGCCAAGCACTTCACGAGCTATCAATGCTTTGAATTCAGGGAGAAGGGGTTAGTGGTTGAAGCGGCAAGCAACACTAACAACTTATAGAGACACACTAAAACTTCCGTCTATTAGAAAGGAATGAGAGAGCGCGACAAAACCAACTACAACTACTCACCAAGAACAATACCCATCCAGTATTTACCCCCTCCCCCCCTCAACCAATGCCAGGAGGTAACCTGAGGAAAACTCACACATGTTGAAACAGTAATCTCGTTATTGCACAGGTTAAGAAATATCATTAGGTGTAAGTTGTCTGACTCTTGTTAGCCAGCACTTTCTCCAAGATCGTCACATAAGCATGGACGATACGCCTTCTCAAAAAGATTTAACCCTGCAGGGATTCAATATTGTAGCCACACACACCAAAACTTTCATGAGGCTGTCGGCACAACACTTCACCTCACCAAAAACAAGTCCAGGGAGTCACCTAGCTAGGTTGGAACCGCATCGAGAGTCCGGCTGATGCTTCGACGTGGACCCAACCAGTTGCGGGACTTTCTAAGAATGGGATCAGTTCCCAGCGGGGTGACCCCAACTTTGTAAAAGTGTCACGAGACCTATATAATTGTACGCACATCGGGTAACATTGCATATCATCATCATTCTCATCGTTGTTATCGTACCTGCAGAAAAGGTGATGTGCGTACACCAAATGGAAAGCCCAAACTAAGTTGTGGCATCTTGGACAAGAGTGCAACACGGCTAATAGGTTGTGGGGAGTCCCATTACCTCCCACAATGTGGTTAGTGTGCTCATTCTTGGATCAACAGACAAGAACCTTTTCCTAAGTCGACACCAGAGGGACCAAAAACCTTTAGGGGCCTCCCGCGGGTGCCTTAACTCAAATTCAAATTTATTATTATCCCAAGCATTAAGATCATTTAATTAAGTTGAACCAACCTATCATACTAGTCATGTGACAAGGAACCAAACTCGCCAAAGAAGCTAATCATGCACTACGAATTGCAAGGCCAACAAGGTAAACAAACTACACGATAATAGGATGCGGAGGAAAGATTATATCGTGGCCACAAGATAAATATGTGGATGGGATCGCAACCAAGAATCGTCATGCAAGGATACCACAATAGACAACAGCAAGCGTAGGTAGCAAAGAGGACTCTTCAAACATCGATAGCAAGTGAGTAAATCTTGCCTGGGATTCCAACTGGTAGAGGTAGCAGAACTTGTCGTTGCAAACATAATCTCAACATCCTATCCGCGAAGAAGCAAAGAACTAAACAAGCCAAAGATGCAACACTTACTACTACGGCAAAAGATCCAGCATGGTCAAGATATGGATGCATGACATGCGAGATGCAACGCAAAATACAACTTATCAATATTAAGTGGAATCGGAATCCCAACGAATAATTATAAGTTTAAGTTGTTTAGCTAACCATAAAGTTACATGTTGATTAGCATGGGTAACACTTAATGGGTGAGGTAAAGCAAATTAAATGGAGTAGGGGACAATTTAGTTGAGCACCCCAACATATTCTATGTTTAATTATTTAGATGACATGCATAACACTACTAAAATTCAAGATGAAAGATGCAAACACGAACATGGATGGAATATTAATGTTCCTTGTATTTTTATGATAATTTTAGACATAAAGTTTGTGTTATATGGATAGTAAAACTAAAGTTATAAGCATTTGAAGATGAGGTGTTTTCTGTAAAAACTGGGACTTGTTTGTGAGGAAAACAGAGGTATGGAGGGCTCCGGTGTAGAAAAAGGAAGGCCAGTGGACTGAGTGAGAGATTCCAGATCCAGATCTGGATCTGGGAGATTTCTACCAACGGGCACTCTGGCCAGAGAGGCTGACCAGCGGGCCCTCGTGCCACGCGGTCATTGACAAGGTGCGGGTGAGGTCCCAAGGACGTACAGCGTCGATGACAAGTGGGGCCAGGACCGTGCGGTAAAAGGAAGAAAAAAGGGGAGGATTTGCATATGCGGGATTCAAACCGGCGACCCTCTCGGTGGAACGCAAGAGACAAAGCCACTGGGCTATCGTTCTGCTTGTGTATAGATTTAGACCTGAACAAAAATAATGTATAACAGCGGGATGTTTCCTGACGAAACTAAAGAACATATGCTGGTATTGCACGGGACGGTGACACCAAAGGAAGATCGGCGGCAACCTGAAACGGGTTGCACTCGAAGACGCAGCTACCAGAGCACGTGGAGGGAAGGGAGAGGTCCCAAGGACTGAGGCTCGCCTTGGGGTGCCGATGGAGTGGACGGGCTCGGGGAGACCGCCACGGTGATGGGATGCAGACGATGGAGAAATGGTGGTGGTCGTAGGGAAGATCTCGATAGTGTCGTCGATCCAGGCAACTGCATACTCCATGCTTCTGCGATGACGAAGAAGATGGTGTGGCAGTTCCATTCCCACCCTCGTCGGTCTTGCGCAGCACCCACACCGTCCGCCCAACAAAGCTCCAATCCCGCTCATGGAGGCTCTCTCTCGGTTCAGAACAAGAATTCAAAGAAAAGTGTGGACAAAGGATGAAGAGAAGAGAGTGGTGGCGGCTGGAGATGGGGAGGGAGAAAGGCGGGGGTTTGGGGAGCTGGTGTTGGGTAGATAAGGAGGGGGAGAGGGGGGCCTTGGTGTGGTGGTGGTGCTCTGCTTGGAGGAAAGAGACAGGAGGGAGGATCACGTCCGTTCTTCGTGTGACCATACGGAGGAGGAAGGGAAAAGGTAGGCTAGGAGTTGGTTTTAGTGTGGGCTCCTGCTGGGCCAGGCCGGCTGGTGGGTTGCTCCCTCCCTTTCTCTCAAAAAGATTTTTTTTCTTAATTTGTTTTATTAATTTTCAGAGATTGTTTTGGCACTATTTAAAATAGTTTTTTTAGTCCACAAAATCAACTTAGATGTTATGAAAATTTAGGATTTGCAACCATTTAAATATTTTGTGATTTTTAATGTGAATGACATGATGGCATGATGCATGATGATGAAAGGGAATACAAGCAAACAACTTCTAGTTGGGGAAAAACCCCGGGTGTTACACTTTCCCAAGCTTGAGCAATATGTTCATTATTATTTTGTCTAAAGTTCATAATGTTACTCCTCAGTTGTATAATTTTTGCAGGTGGATAATACTTTCCAATAAAAGCATCTTTGCATTTAGTCGAGAATCAATGTTATTTTTAGGCAAAGACAATAACCATTCCTTAGCTCTTCCTCTTAAAGAGTAAGGAAACAATCTTAATCTCACAATATAACCATCTACCTCTTTATATTTTTGCAGGTCACATATCAACAAAGTTATTTAAATGAGAGGTGGCATCTTCTCTAATACCAGAAAATTGATCTTTCATGACAAGATTCAACAAAGCGGGTTTAATTTCATAAGAATCTACTGTAGCAGCAGGTGGAGCAATTGGTGTGCATATGAAATCGTTATTATTGGTACTAGTAAAGTTACAAAGCTTGGTATTATCATTGGAATCCATTCTCGCAAGATAACACAAAATAAACTAATAACACAAATAAACGACTAGAAACTAGAGAACTAATTTTTTGGGGGGTTTTGATAAAGAGAAAACAAGACTAAACAAAAGTAAACTAAGCAAGAACAAAACAAAAGAAAGAGAGTGGAAGTGTGAGACTCCCCTTGCAGCAAGCTAGAAATCCCTGGCAACGACGCTAGAAAAAGTGGCGTTGACGTGTGACTTCTTACTTCTAATGACTTCAAAATCCTCGGCAACGGCGCCAGAAAAAGTACTTGATGCTGACGTGATCACACACTCATTGGAGACCCCAAGCGGAAGGTATGATGTAGTCTAATGGAAATTTTCCCCTAGTATGGAACCAGGGTTATCGAACCGGTAGAATTTCGTAGTATTGAAGAAGGTTACTTTATCAACAACGTCAGAAAAGTATCGGTGTGTAGTTGACGAAGCATGGAATCTCCACACAAGCACAAAATCTCTCTTGCCCCAACTTTACGGAAGGTTGTCAATCTTCCGTTTTTGCGGAAAACAGGAGAATTAAATGTATAGAGTCTTAAAAAGGAACATCGAGGAAACAATGATTAAAAGTGCTTAAAAGAAGGTTTGCAATATGAGGAAAATAGGACCGGGGGCCATATGTTCACTAGTGGTGTCTCTCCAAAGAAAACAAACATGTTGGGTGAACAAATTACAGCTGGGAAATTGACAAATCATGAACGTATAACAATATTATTATGATGAGATAAAGTTCACGGGTTTATAACATTGTAGGCATTATGTCAAGGCATATGGACCGCTATCCAACATGCATCCATATCTAAAAGTCCACCTAAATAAAGCTATCCAACAAATCCCTTGGTATTAAGTTGCAGGAACAAAGTGATTGCTATGTTTGCAACAGACAAATGCGTGAAGATCAATACGTAATGTAAGCTGTGGTCTCATCCGTAGACAAGAGCACTGATGTTTTCTTCCTAGTGACAACAATACATCCTCCCCCCGCATGTTTCTTTCACTCGAGCGCATGCAACAAGGAGGCATGAACCCACTATCTAGCATATAGACCCTCTCTTGGAGGTCAAAACAACTACATGGCCAAGGTAATTATAAACACCAGAGAGAATTTGAAGACAAGATTAAGACTCTCTAAAAATATAAGTGAAGCATCTCAGATTGACATGAACAAAATAATCATAATTGTATGGTTCATCAGATCCCAACAAACACAACATGCACAATTACATAACGGTGGTCTCGATCATGTGAGGAAGCTCACGAGACTCTACACATGGAGGCATAGGGGAGAGAACAAACATTTAGCTACTTCTATAGACCTCCCGAGATGAACTACTCATGCATATGTCGGAGGCGACCATGACGATGTAGAGGCCTCCGGTGATGATCCCCCTCTCCGGTAGGGTGCCGGAGCATGACTCCAGAAGCCCTAGATTTGACTTTCAAGGTGACAGCGCCTCTTTGTATGTTTCGTGGAAAATAACTTTGTCCCCATGATTTTTAGGGTTGAAGGCAGATTATGGGCGAAGAGGGGATGTGAGGTGGTGAGCAAAGCCCCCAGGGGCCCACCAGGCGTGGCCTAGGGGGGCACGCCTAGTGCCCTCTTGGTGGCCCCTTGGCTCCCCTCCGTCTCTCCTTTGGACTCCGTCTTCGTTCCGGGTAAAAAATGATCTCCGTGGATTTTTAGCCCTTTCCGAGAATATTTCCTTAAGAACTTTTCTAAAATAGAAAAACAACAGAAAACATCAACTAGCCTGGGGCATCTTGTTAATAGGTTAGTATGTGAAAACATTTGAAAAGGAAAGAAAACATGTGCAAAAAAAATTCATTGGGTAGGAAACAAGCATGAAGAATAAAAAATTATAGATATGTTTGCAACATATCAGTTCCTTCTACCCTTTTCCCTTACTTTGTGTTTGTATCTTGCTTAGTGTAGCCCTTTTCATATAGGTAAATTTACCGTAGTTGCATATCTAGAGAATTTACCTTTGTGTCAAGCCTAAATCAAAAAGGTATTAAAATTTGGAAGTACCAAGTATTCACCCCCCCTCTAGGTGCCCAAACTATTCGTTCACAACTTATTATATGTTGTTCACATATAAGGACTTATCTCCCACTGAAATAATGTATCTATATACTTTGATCAGGCAAGATTTTCGTCTCCCACTTAATTTCATGCAAGTCCTTTCGATAATTTCAACTCCTGAAATTCCTCGATCATTCATCAAGTCAAAATTACAAGCTACAATAAATCAACACTTTTCTAATAAATCCAATTAGAGATAGACATGTCTACATCCAATGTAGTCAATTATATATTAATTTTGTCTAAGACAATCTTTATGACAAAATCAGCTTTATGTCCTTAAAGTTTTATTATTCCCATTTTATAGGGAAGATCAAGTGAATCTCTATTACTTAATGAGACCCAGGTAATATTTATCTTGAAATATCTAATATAACTTTAATTAGAGGATCTATGACTTTCAGTCATTTTCGTATTTTGGGATTATCATTTTTCTTTGCAGTCCTTAGGTGTATCATGAAATTAATCTTCTACTTGGCAGAAAATATTCTTAATGCCTATTGTGTTCCAGCTGTATCATAAAATTATTCTGTGTCCTGGCAGATAATATCGATGTTTACTGTATTCCCATTTAGGAAAAAGCTTTTCAATGAAATATTATGATCTCCATCATCAATTTCATTTCCATCCTGCAGAGTCTCATTTCTGGAATGTTTCTGTTGTGCTACTCAACATTTTATGGACACAAGGTCGATCATCTCGTACAATCCCACACATTCTTCCATTAACATTTTCATGCAGAATACATTTTCTCACGAAATATCAATCATAGCAATACTCGTGTCTTTCATTGGTACCTTCTTTATGGAAGATATAATCATAAACAATTATGAATGTTCTACAAAGAACTTATTCATTTATGGTTCCAGATTTATCAAATAATTCTTGAAAGTACAACATCTCATAATCCGTATGTTGTCGTTTCCAAAAATGCTAAATAAACCCTTTTCTAAAGTGGTTGCTAACTTAAATTCAACAAATTACTCTAAATAGTGTTTGACCTTTCTAAGCGATAATAACAAGACCATACTTTATCACGATATAGTATAATTATAATGTTTATTCATGTCAATGACTTGATGTGCATTATAATTTGTGGAATAATTTCTCACAACTCTTTGTGCTAAAATAATAACTCGAAACTCATTTTATTCTGATCAAATCGGAGAGACTTGATTTTCTTGTTAATATTATTCCCACCTTTACTCTGAAATATGTTCTTTATCCAATCAAATGTTTTTCAGACCACTCTTTCACTTAAGAGTCAAATAAAGGTTATAACAATGAATTCAACTACTTGTTGAATTTAGTTGATCAATATAGATGAATTTCAACCATTCTCTTTATACTGACATTCAACATGCAAAGGTTTTAATCAAAGACATGGCTTGTATATTTTCAGTAGATCAACAGGTCTAGAAATATTATACAGCTCCAAACTTGACTAAAATTACCAATGTTGTTTTCCGAAACAATGTCATCATTAACTTTCGATAATTTTCTAGCATTTCTATTTATTTATAAATGTATATTGCATTATCATCGAGATCATCATAAGAACAAAACATTGCAATTGAAAACATGACCATAAATTATTATTCATAATGATAATAAAACAATTCTTCTTTCCCATATATGAGTAATATGCCTTGCGAATTACAAGACATCCTTAATAAAAGTCATAATCTAGCTTATTACAAAAATCTTATTTCAAATCCTCTAATAAAACGATAAATGTAGAACAAAACCATCGCCTACCATCAACCATTGCTTGCCATCAACGCACGTCGTCGCCTCATAAAACCGTCTTCAAGCAGCAGGGCCTGTTTTTATAAAACAGATTGAGTATCAAATACTCATAAACTATAATAAGTGTTTGAATAACATTAATAACTGATAAGTCAATTATACCTTCTCCGTCAAAGATATGAGCCACCTGGATAGTCCTTAACCTGTCCATAAATTCAGCGATGGTGTACGACTCACCCCCAGTAAGATACCCATGGATATAGCCCTCGAAACTTGGAGGAAGCGAGAGCAATACTCCATCTATCACGAAGTCATCAGGAATGTGGTGATAAAAACGACAGTGAGGAGCTTATGCAGATCGTTCATCCTTTAAGGTGGCAAGGTGCTACGTCTCCAACGTAGCTATAATTTCTGATGTTCCATGTAGATATTATGCCAATTGCCACATGTTTTCTATACACTTCATAGCATTTTTATGCATTTTCTAGGACTAACCTATTGACAAGATGCCACAGTGCCAGTTCCTGTTTTCTGCTGTTTTTTTGTATTTCAGAAAAGTTGTTCTCAAAATATTCTCGGAATTGGACGAAACAAAAGCCGAAGATGACCCTAATTACCCGAGCCTCCATTCACGAAAATTTCCATAGACTCCACCGTCGTCAACCCTAGTTCGGGTTCTAAATCTCTTCCCGGCACCCTGCCGGAGAGGGGAATCGTCACCGGAGGGCTCTTCATCACCACGCATGCCTCCGGAGTGATGCGTGAGTAGTTCATACTTGGACTGCGGGTCCATAGAAGTAGCTAGATGGTTGCCTTCTCCTATTTTGTGCCATCATGTTTAGATCTTCTGAGCTGCCTAAAATGATTAAGATCATCTTATTGTAATGCTACATGTTGTGTTTGCTGGGATTCGATGAATATGTAATACTATGTCAAGTTGATTATAGATCTATCATATATGGTATTTGTGATCTTGCATGCTCTTCGTTTCTAGTAGATGCTCTGGCCAAGTAGATGCTTGTGACTCCAAGAGGGAGTATTTATGCTAGATAATGGGTTCATGTCTCTAGTAATATGGGAGAGTGACCACAACTTCTAAGATTTTGGATGTGTTGTTGCCACTAGGGGTAAAACAACAATGCTCTGTCTAAGGATCATTGTGTTGTTTACATTACGCACTTTATTTAATGCAATAATCCGTTGCTTGCAACTTAATACCCAAAGTTTGCTCAGATGACGTCATGAGTGTGGATTATTAGTCATAGATGCAGTTGGATAACGGTCTACGTATCATGTTGTAATGCCCAAATGAATATCATAGTAGTCATCATGGCATGTATATGCATTACGGTGCATTCTCTATTTGTCAATTTCCCAATTGTAATTTGTTCACGTAGCATGTTGTTTATCTGTTATGGAGAGACACGACTGGTGAACTGTGGACCCCGGTCCATTCTTTTATACTGATAATACAACCTACTGTAAACACTGTTGTTTTTCACTACAAACACTGTTCTCATTTCATTCACTGCAAACAAACATCATTTTCCACACTATACGTCTAATCCTTTGTTTTCAGCAAGACCGGTGAGATTGACAACCTCACTGTTTCGTTGGGGCAAAGTATCTTGGTTGTGTTGTGTCAGATTCCACATTGATGCTGAGCCTGGTAGTGCGCCCTACCAACATCAGTTGTCAACAACCTTCAGAAGTGATTTGTTTATCCTACCGGTCCGATTAAACCTTGGTTTCTTACTGAGGGAAAATCTTGCTGATGTACTCATCATACCTTCCTCTTGGGGTCTCCCAACGAACGTGTGTCCAAGCGCCATCAAGCTCTTTTCTGTCGCCTTTGCCGAGGAGGAAGAGGATTTCTTCTAGGGGAGTCTCTCACGTCCGATCTTTTTACTCTGTTATTGTTTTGCCTAGTTTATTTTATTTCGTGTTGTTTGCTTCTTTATATCAAAAACACAAAAAATTAGTTCTTATTATAGTTTTCATTTTTGTTATCCTGTTTAATATTGCTAAAATGAGTAACCCTGATGAACGAATAGTATGGGCATCTAGAGGGGGGCTGAATAGGTGCTATGACCAATTTTAATTTTTCTACAAATTTAGGCTTGACACAAAGGTAAATTCTCTAAATATGCAACTGCGGTGAACAACAAGATACAAGATACAAACAAGTAGTAAAGGAGAGGGAACGAGGTAACCGATAGAGGAAGCACGCGGAGACAAGGTAATCCCGAGTTCCTCCCTTTGAGGGAAGTACGTCTCATTAGAGGGGTGTGATCTCGCCACAAAGGCCTACTCAACGCCACAAAGGCCTCACCTTATTCACCGATGAACCTCGCCACAAATACCTAGTTCACCTTCCACTATTGATCCCCTTTTTAGGCGGGAATCGAGTCCTTTACAATAAGCTTGAGGAACTGATGCTCGTGATACACACGGTTGTTAGGAGACCCCAAGAGGAGGGTATGATGAGCACAGTGGTAGGTATTTTCCCCTTACTTAGGAACCAAGGTTATCAATCCAGTAGGAGAAAGAGGACCTTCGGAAGGTTGAAGCCACTAACGGTGGTGCTGGCGCTTCATCGGTGTCAGCAACAACGTGGAACTTGCACACAACACAACCAAAATACTTTGCCCCAACGGTACAGTGAGGTTGTCAATATCACCGGCCTTGCTGAAAACAAAGATTAGAGGTATAGTGTGAAAACAGTGTGTGCTTGCAGAAAGTAAAGAAAGCAGGAAATTGTTGAGGTTTGTTTAACAGTGTGGAAAAATGGACCGGGGTTCATAGTTTCACTAGTGGTGTCTCTCCATAAAAGATAGCATGCTGGGTGAACAAATTATAGCTCGGCTATTGACAAATAAAGGTTGCACCGTAGTGCACAATATGACATGAAGATTACTATGCTATTTAGTGCGGGCATTACAACAAGATACATAGACCGACATCCATATGCATCTATGACTAATAATCCACCCTCAGGTTATCATCCGAACCCCCTCAGGTATTAAGTTGCAAGCAACAGATAATTGCATTAAACAAAGTGTGTAATGTAAGCAATGATTATGCACGCGGGCACTCTCACAGCTGTTTTCTCCCTAATGGCAGCAGCACATCCTCCCCCTTCACGTTTTTGTCACTCGAGCAAGGCAACAAGGAGGCATGAACCCACTATCGAGCATAAATACTCCCTCTTGGAGTCACTAGCAACTACTTGGCCAGAATAACCACTAGCAACAGAGAGCATGCAAGATCACAAATAACATATGCAAATAAAGACTATAATCAACTTGGGCATAAAGTCAATATTCATCGGATCCCAGCAAACACAGCACAGAGAATTACATAAGATCAATCTCGATCATGATAGGAAGCTCACGAGATCTAAACGTGGAGGCACATGAGGAGAAGACAGCCATCTAGCTACAGCTACGAACCCGTAGTCCAAGGATGAACTACTCACGCATCACTCCGGAGGCAGGCATGGTGATGTAGAAGCCTTCGATGATGATCTCCTCTCCGGCAGGGTGCCGGAAACAACTTCAGAACCCCCCTGATCTGGGGTTGACGGTGACGGCAGCTGTAGAACTTTTTCGGGGATTTTGATGAGGTGCCTAGGGTTTTCCATCCCGGGGGCTTAAATAGGCGAAAGGGCGAAGGCGGTGGAGGCCGGGGGGGCCCACACCCATAGCTGGCGCGGCTAGGGGGGCGCGCCACCCTATGGTGTGGCCCTCCTGTTGCCCCTCTTCGGATCCTCTTTGGTCTTCTAGATGCTTCCGGGGAAAATAGGACTTCTGGGCTTCGAATTTTCCAATTTCGAGAATATTTCCAGAACAACTTTTCTGAAACTAAAAAACAGCAGAAAACAGGGAACTGGCTCTGTGGCATCTTGTTAATAGGTTAGTCCGGAAAATCGATAAAAATGACATAAAGAAGGGATAAAACATGTAGCAATTGGCATAATATGATCATGGAGGATCAGAAATTAGGGATACGTTTATGACGTATCAAGCATCCCCAAGCTTAGTTCCTACTCGTCCTCGAGTAGGTAAACCATAAAACAATAATTTCTAAGGTGACATGCTACTAACACAAACTTGATCGATCTAATGTAAAAGCATATGCACGCTGAGATCATAAAACTTTAAACACAAACATGATAAATAAAAATTTAATAATAAAGCATAGCAGTTACTTTGCATCACGAAAAGTAACTCAAATAAAGGATCATGAATAATAATGCAAATAAAGGTAAACGTTTGTTTCAGGTATAGAGAAAGCATGTCAAAGTGATATTTCGATAGTCCTTAAGACTGGGGCAAAACATAAATGCTAGGACACCTTCAAAGTTCAAGAGGAAGACTAGAACAAATAATTTAAGAACAAATAATATCACATCATGAAATAATTATTGATGCTTATGGGACAAATGCACATAGAACTCAGAATGGCAAAAATGCCCTCTCAACTGTGCATAAAGTTAGAAGATGGAGACTCAACATAAAAGTAAAAGAAAGGCCCTTTGCAGAGGGAAGCAGGGATCACTCATGTGCTAGAGCTTTTATTTTATTAAACATAGGTATTAAAAGTTTGACATTTGTGGAGGAATGTCTATATTTTGGGAGATGTATGGTAATGTCAACGAATGATAAACAGAAAATACATTACGTCACAAGCCAACTGGATTCACAAGAGCGACTCCCATGGTGAAGGACGCAACTGGTACAGAAGGTCATCCCTCTTTCTCTTTTGTTTACATAATTATGCTTTGACTGATAAATCAGGGGCAAAAATAGTGAAGAGAATTTGTATGCATTAATTTAGGGCTGGGCACCCCGCTGCCAGCTCTTCTATCATTTGGATAAGCGGATGAAGCCACTAGTCCAGGGTGTGAAATCCAATCAACAAGTGAGATAAAGATTCTCTATTTACATCCTCATGATCAAAAACATGAACATAAAGCATGAGTAATTTTGAAGGTTTTAAAGGTAACACATGAGCAATTTACTTGGAATGCCAGTTAAATACCACATGTAGGTAGGTATGGTGGACACAATGGGAAAAACTTTGGCTTAAGGGAGTTTGGATGCACGAGTAGAGCTCATACTCAGTACAGGTGGAGGCTAGCAAAAGACTGGGAGCGGCAAATCAAGATAGCATAAGAGCCATAATCATGCATAGCGACATAAGCATCATTAATTAAAACATAAGAAGTATCACAAGTTCAAAAACTAAGTGGTAATGGAGGCTATTCGTGACTGGTTTGTAGTCATAAACATGGTGTGAGCATGTGCCAAGCCAACCAAATAAAACATTCGAAGGAGAATACCATATATTGGTGCTTTACTATGACAAGAACATCTCATGAATCTTTCAAGACATATTAAACACTCTCAGCTATTTGAGGCTAATCATGCTACTCAATAACCACAAGGATTTAAAACTAAAATAACATTTAGCATGGCATGAAAAAGTCCTAGTCACAGTCTATACAAGCTTCTACTAGTAGTGTTATAAATTCTACTTCAAGCAGTAGTTTTCTTTTGTTTATCCCAACAAGCACCATACAAAACATGATTTAACAAAAATACTCTTTATGATACAGCAATCAAACATGAGAGTACTCAAATAATACTATTAAAAATAACAGCTCTAACAAGAGATGCATGCAAAACAGGAGCTGAATAAATGCAGCAGCTAGACAGAGATTAAGAATACAACGTATTCTCATGAAAAAGCGGAGCGTGTCACTCTCCAATAAAAGAATGCTGGGGTCCAACCGAGCTTATTGAAAAATTAAAAACCAACTGAAAGAAAAATCAAAAGCAATCTGAAAACAAAAATAAAATATGCTCCAAGTAAAGCACATAAGATGCGATCGAATAAAAATATAGTTTCACTAGAAGTGACTTGATAATTTGTTGATGAAAAAGGGGATGCCTTGGGCATCCCCAAGCTTAGACGCTTGAGTCTTCTTGGAATTTTCTTGGATGTAACACCGGGGAATACCCAAGCTTAGGCTTTTCACTCTTCTTTATCACATCATATCATCCTCTTCTCTTGACTCTTGAAAACTTCTTTCACATCAAAATTCTCACAATCTTCATTAGCAACGTTAGTGCAATTGAAATAAGAAATTCACATGGTTCAGTTTCAACACAAGTCTAACACTCAAAAACACATTAGATACTGTCACAACTTCTTTCAAAACTCTTTTTGTCAAAAGAACACCAAAACAAAGAGATTAAGATGCAAATGCGATAAATGGCAGAAATCTGTCAAAAACAGAACAGCAGGTAAAGATCGGTTTTTTCAAAAATCTTCTGTTGCTCAAATCAAAAAGTGATATTTTAAAAAAAGTTGCGTATATAACTCAGGATTAAGCACACCAAAGCTCAGGTCATTTTGAATTTTCTGTGATTTTTATCAGAATTTACACTGGACAGCAGAAATCTGTTTCCTGCGTAGAAATCCGAAATATAGTGGCAACTTTCCACTAGTGGCTTTATTTGGCTCAACAAAAACTCAAAAGAAAAGATACAACGGGTTTTCTAAGGAAATATACAACACCCAGGTGCAAGCACACCAAATAAAACAAAGGAAAACTGAAAGAAAACGGAGAAATAAAATGGTTTGTCTCCCAGTAGCGCTTTTCTTTAAAGTCTTTCAGATAGGCATAGAAAATTCAACTCAAGTATTTTCAAGTGAAGCATCAACATCATCATTTGCTTTAATAATAGAGTCAAATTTTAGCTCCATCTTCTTTCTAGGAAAGTGTTCCAAACCTTTCTTGAGGGGAAGTTGATATTTAATACTCCCCTCTTTCATATCAATAATAGCACCAACAGTTCTAAGAAAAGGTCTTCCCAAAACAATAGGACAAAAAGCATTGCATTAAATGTTCATAACAACAAAATTAAAAGGGGAAAGGTTATTATTAGCCATAATAAGAACATCATCAATTATACCAAGAGGTTTCTTCTTAGCATTATCAGCAAGATGAACATCCAAATAACAGTGTTCCAGCGGTGGTAAATCAAGCATATCATAAAGCTTTTGAGGCATAACTAAGATCACACAAAGCATTGCAATCAAAATCATTTACTTTTATCTTAATGATAGTCTTCCAACCATCATCTAATTTTTTAGGGATAGATGTCTCAAGTTTCAACTTTTCTTCCCTAACTTTCATGAGAGCATTGGTAATATGTTTAGTAAAGGCCATATTCATGGCACTAGCATTGGGACTTCTAGCAAGTTTTTGTAGAAACATAATAACTTCAGAGATATTTCAATCATCAAAATAAATATTATTATCATCAAAAGTAATGGAAACATTATCTCCCACATCTTTAAAAATTTCAGCACTTTTATCAAAAGCAATTTCAGCAGTTTGAGGCAGTTTAGCACGTTTCACAAAAGGAGTAGGGACTTTATTAACACCAACTACTTTATCATTGATAGTAGGAGGTTTACTAGCACTTGAAACTTCATATTTACTAGTGGTTGTGATAGTACAAACTCTAGCAATATTATTCTTTTTAGCTAGTTCATCTTCTCTTTCCCACCTAGCACGTAATTCAGCCATCAATCTAACATTATTATCTATTTGAACTTGGATGGCATTCGAAGCTTTATTTTGTTTAACATCTTGTGGCCCAACCTTCAGTTTTAGAAAATCAACATCAATAGCAAGGCTATCTACTTTAGAGGCAAGAACATCTATTTTACCAAGCTTTTCCTCAACAGATTTGTTAAAAGCAGTCTGTGTGCTAATAAATTCTTTAAGCATGTTTTCAAGATCAGAGGTAGAGATTTTATTATTATTGTAGGAGTTTCCATAAGAATTACCATAACTATTATTAGGAGGGTAGGGCTTATAATTGTTCCCACCAAAATTATTTCTATAAGCATTGTTGTTAAAATTATTATTTCTAATAAAGTTTACATCAACATGCTCTTCTTGAGCAACCAAAGAGGCTAAAGGGACATTATTAGGATCAACTTGAGCTTTACCATTAACAAGTATGTACAGAATATCATCAAGCCTTTCACTTAAAGAGGAGCTTTCCTCAACAGAATTTACCTTCTTACCTTGTGGAGCTCTCTCAGTGTGCCACTCTGAATAATTTATCATCATATCATCAAGAAGATTTGTTGCATTGCCCAAAGTGATGGACATAAAGGTACCTTCAACAGCTGAATCCAATAGGTTCCTTGAGGAGAAATTCAGTCCTGCATAAAAGGTTTGTCTAATCATCCAAGTAGTCAGTCCATGAGTGGGACAATTCTTCACCATAGTTTTCATTCTTTCCCAAGCTTTAGCAACATGTTCATTATCAAACTGCTTAAAATTCATTATGTCACTTCTCAAGGATATAATCTTAGCAGCAGGATAATATTTTCCAATGAAAGCATATTTACACTTAGTCCATGAATCAATACTATTTCTAGGAAAAGATAGCAACCATTCTTTAGCTCTTCCTCTCAAAGAGAAAGGTAATAATTTCAGTTTAATAATATCTCCATCTACATCTTTACATTTTTGCAGCTCACATAGTTCAACACAATTATTAAGGTGGGCAGCAGCATCATCAGTACTAATACCAGAAAATTGTTCTTTCATCACAAGATTTAATAAAGCGGGTTTAATCTCATAGAAAGCAGCAGTAGGAGCAGGTGGAGCAATAGGTGTGCAAATAAAATCATTATTGTTTGTGCTAGTGAAGTTACACAAATTAGTATTCGCAGAGGAACTCATTTTAGACAAATAAAAGCAAGCAAATAAATAACAGCTATGAAGTAAACTATTTTTTGTGTTTTTGATATAGAGAAATAAACTAAGTTTTTTGTGTCTTTGATATAGAGAAATAAAAAACAAGACAAAAATAAAAACAAGACAATAAACAAAATAAAGAGATTGAGAGTGAGAGACTCCCCTTGCCAGAAGACTTCCTTCTCCCTGGCAACGGCGCCAGAAAATATCCTTGATGCTCGTGATACACACGGTTGTTGGGAGTCCCCAAGAGGAGGGTATGATGAGCACATCGGTAGGTATTTCCCCTTTGTTAGGAACCAAGATTATCAATCCAGTAGGAGAAAGAGGACCTTCGAAAGGTTGATGCCACTGACGGTGTTGCTAGCGCTTCACCGGTGTCAGCAACAACGTGGAACCTGCACACAACACAACCAAAATACTTTGTCCCAACGGTACAGTGAGGTTGTAAATCTCACCGGTCTTGCTGAAAACAAAGATTAGACGTATAGTGTGGAAAACAATGTATGCTTGCAGAAAGTAAAGAAAGCAGGAAATTGTTGTGGTTTGTTTAACAATGTGGAAAAATGGACCGGGGTTCATAGTTTCACTAGTGGTGTCTCTCCATAAAAGATAACATGTTGGATGAACAAATTACAGCTGGGAAATTGACAAATAGAGGTTGCACCGTAGTGCACAATGTGACATTAAGATTACTATGCTATTTAGTGCGGGCATTACAACAAGATACATAGACCGACATCCATCTGCATCTATGACTAATAATCCACCCTCAGGTTATCATCCGAACCCCCTCAGGTATTAAGTTGCAAGCAACAGATAATTTCATTAAACAAAGTGTGTAATGTAAGCAATGATTATGCACGCGGGCACTCTCACCGTTGTTTTCTCCCTAATGGCAACAGCACATCCTCCCCCTTCACGTTTCTGTCACTCAAGCAAGGCAACAAGGAGGCATGAACCCACTATCGAGCATAAATACTCCCTCTTGGAGTCACTAGCAACTACTTGGCCAGAATAACCACTAGCAACGGAGAGCATGAAAGATCACAAATAACATATGCAAATAAAGACTATAATCAACTTGGCATAAAGTCCATATTCATCGGATCCCATCAAACACAGCACAGAGAATTACATAAGATCAATCTCGATCATGATAGGCAGATCACGAGATCTAAACGTGGAGGCATATGAGGAGAAGACAACCATCTAGCTACAACTACGAACCCGTAGTCCAAGGATGAACTACTCACGCATCACTCCGGAGGTAGGCATGGTGATGTAGAAGCCTCCGGTGATGATCTCATGTCCGGCAGGGTGCCGGAAATAGCTTCAGAACCCCCCTGACCTGGGGGTGATGGCGGTTGCGGAACTTTTTCAGGGATTTTGATCAGGTGCCTAGGGTTTTCCATCTGGGCGGCTTAAATAGGCGAAAGGGCGAAGGCGGTGGAGGCCGAGGGGGCCCACACCCATAGTTGGCGCGACCTGGGGGGCGCGTCACCCTATGGTGTGGCCCCCCTGCTGCCCCTCTTCGGACCCTCTTCGGTCTTCTGGATGCTTCTTGGGAAATAGGACTTCCGGGCTTCGAATTTTCCAATTCCGAGAATATTTCTAGAACAACTTTTCTGAAACTAAAAAACAGCAGAAAATAGGGAACTGGCTCTGTGGCATCTTGTTAATAGGTTAGTCCGGAAAATCGATAAAAATGACATAAAGAAGGGACAAAACATGTAGCAATTGGCATAATATGATCATGGAGCATCAGAAATTAGGAATACGTTTATGACGTATCAGGCACACACCCACAACCAAATTGGGGGCTCTCAAGAAATACCAAGAAACACCAAGAGAGTAGCAATGAGGCCTATGTTTTCCACAAGGAACCCCTAGGCATGAATCCCTCAAGCAAAAGAGAGGGGAAATGAAATCCGGTTGGTGAATACGTAGATCGGTGCCTTCTCCTTTGATCCTCCAAATATCAACAAGTTTGGGTGGAGGGATTGGCAGAGATGTAAGATTTGGTGAGCTCAATAAATGCATATTAATTGCTTGGACGAACTAGAACTCAAGGTGGAAGAGGAGGGGTATTTATACCCCCTCCATAAATGTGGCCGTTGGAGCTGGAAACTTGAACCGGAATATCCGGTCCAAACTTGAACCGGAATTTCTGGTTAGGGAAATTCCTGCAGATCTGAGATTTTGAATAGCGGTTGACTTCAACCAGAATTTCCGGTTTCACCAAAATATCCGGTTGCAAAATTTCCGGTTGGTAGCAGGACGTGAAGAGTTTCTGACTTAGCCAAATTCTTGCTTTTCTTCTTCAACCGGAATATCTAGTTTGCTCGAAATATCCGGTTGAAAATTTCCGGTTACCACCAGGAACTAGAGAAATCCAGACTTAGTCATTTCTTCGTGAAAAACTTCCCAACCGGAATATCCGGTTGACATGGAAATTTCTGGTTGACATGGAAGTTTCCGGCTACCTCCAGTGCCCAGAATGGTTTGCCCCTTAGCCAAATTCCGAGAAATCCACCACAACGGAATTTCCGGTTGCACTGGAAATTTCCGATTGAAATATTCGGTTACTACGAGGAACACCAGAGGTTGATCTACCTTCACCTTGTGTGGTGTTCGATGCGAGAGAGAAGTTAATCACCTGCACGACTTAACACCTTTGTAAATATTATCGTTAGTATAGTTAACTAACACACAAAACTATCGGGATTATGAAATGCACTTTCAATCTCCCCCTTTTTGGTGTTAGATGACAATACTACGATTTGCATAGAATGAACCAACAAAATTATCATGTGAGTGATGAACTGTGAAATTGCTCCCCCTACAAGTATGCATAGTCTAAATTGCCTTTCAAATGCAAGAAGAACTTTGAAAGGAGAGTGATTTCCAAGGCCATCACAAAAGATAATACGAGAGACAAACAACAAGTATTGAGGTTGGAGATGAAATACTATACCTTGTGCAAGTAGGATATACTAAGATAAACGATGCACAATAAGATAACCTCAATAGATAGATAATCAAGTGGATCCACACACAAATAGTCTCACAAACAATAATAACATAGTCTTAAACCAACGAAAGAAAATAAGTTCGAAACTATAACAAAATGGACACAAGCTCTAAGAGATTGATAAAAGAGCATGCTTGTGCCTGGACCCATGCAAGTCCCTCGTAATCCTAATAAGCTACTTATCCCCCTTTGGCATCGAGGCACCAAAAAGGAGAGGAGTAGTGATGCTAACGTCCCATGAAAAGCTAGGCACCGGAATCCGCCTCGAAGGACTCCCCAGTAGACGTCTCTGACTGTCCTTATGCATCCTCCTCATCAAACTCATCAT
The DNA here is from genome assembly GCA_028641055.1 of Alopecurus myosuroides. Classification (NCBI taxonomy): domain Eukaryota; kingdom Viridiplantae; phylum Streptophyta; class Magnoliopsida; order Poales; family Poaceae; genus Alopecurus; species Alopecurus myosuroides. Next base: position 296,132,674 of record CM054057.1, on the reverse strand, counting down.
CAGCAGGTGCACTGGGTGGAGCTGAGGCACCAAAAAGACGAAGACCATCATTAATGTGAGACTAAGGGGCAACAGCTCTAGAAGACCAACGAGAGTAAGTGTCAAGGACCAAGTCAACAGGGGGATCTCCAGCGGCACCACTAAAATGATGGAGGATCTTCTGCTGAGAGCTAGACAAAGCAACATCCATGTGGTAAGACCGATACCGCTCACGGTGAATGTCAATCTTCATGCAGAGGACATTACGCTAGAACCAAGAGAGCTTCCTAATCTAACGCATGGCAGATGTGTCAACCTGAGGAGCAACAGAGGCACTAGCACGAGCATACTTCATGAAAGAACCATGCTCGGGAGCAGGAGAGGGATCAGTATGGCGCTTGGGATCTTCATGTAAAACTTCTTGAATTGGTGGTCCTCCATAGGAAAAGAGCTGAAATCCTGATCCTTCAATGTATCCTTGATGAGCATCATAATGTATGGACCATAGGGAATGGTGTTGCCACCAAGCATAGCATTCTTCAACTCATTGAAGATGAAATCCATGACATCCACATGATAGTTCCTTGAGGTGTTGGGATCCTCAATGCACTTCTTAGAAAGCACTAAAAGATTGACAAGGGGGCTAGTGATGGCATCATTCTTACCTCCGCTTGGAGCAATGAAAGACATGAAGATGTCAACTAGCTGATCATAGAATGGGAGAAGTCCCTCAACCTTGCCAACTGCAAAGTCATGCATATACATATCTGCCATAATATCATCACGATCTGGCCTATCCACCTCATGCATAAAGTGACCAAGAGGAGGATGTCTTGCCACTTGTAGCCCAAAACTCTAGCAAACCTGGACATCTTGGATTGACAGAAAGTAGAGCCAGTTGTGCACTTAAACGTGTAACGGACATCATCCCAAACAACTAGAGTTGACATGAACTGAACAATGATAGGAGTGTTGTAGCGGCAACGGGTTTCCATAAGCTTACCAAGGCCAAATTGTTCCACCACACTAGCAGCCTGAGCAAATGCTTGCTTATCCTTGAGAAACTGGAGCATGGTAGGATTCATTGGACGGACAGGGAACTTGTAGTCAATATAGATGTTAGCAAATATATAAGATTTTTCCAAGCACCAGAAACGAGCATCATCCATCTCATTGTCCTTTGGTTCATCATACCAATCTCCATTGCGAATCTGAGCATAATCCCGAGCAGACATATCAGACTTGTAGTTTTTTCCTAGTCTCTTGGAAAAGTTCCTTTTGTTCACAGTGGACTTAACTCTACCTTGGCCACAGCTTTCCTTGGGGGTCTCTCATCACCAGGTTCTTCATCACTTGTTTCTTTGTAAGATGGATGCTTGCGAGTTCCCAACTCGTCAACATTCGAACCACCTGTGAATCATAGCAATATAGGGGGATAGCACAAGATGAGTACACACAAGCCTAATAATAATAGAAAAGCATCCATAACCGATCAAGTAACAGTCCTAGAGAAATCACTAGAGTTCTGAACATCGGAATTTTATGAGATAGACCCAACCGGAATTTCTGATTCAGCTTTGACCGGATATTTCGGTTCCGCGTAGACAGAACTATATTGATTTTCCACTAGGTCTAAAACTAGATTGAATAACTAGGTTACTAAACTACTGTTACTTAGCATACAATTAGATACCCTAGGAATGTCTACAACCAAGCACATTCAAAGAAATTATGTCTCCAAGATGGGGTATGGGTAGAGCACCCAAGATTCAGAAGAGAGGAGGTTACCCGTATCCATGGAGGCAAGTGCTTGGATCAAAATGTTCCCGAGGAGGAGGAGCACTAGATCTGCCCAAGAGCTTGAGGATCCAATGGAGGAAGTCACCGGGAGGGCTAAGGTAGGTTGTGGCGGCTATGGTGGAGGAGGAGGAGGTTGGGGTGGAAAAGTAACAAGGAAACTTCCCTCACCCTGACCTCCTCGTGTTTTAAGGTCAGATTCGTCGAACCAGATATTCTGGTCCAAGTTTGGACTGGATATTCTGGTTTCTACCGGAATTTCCGGTTCAGAAGTGAACCGGATATTCCGACAACCACCAGTACCCAACTTCCTAGTATTCAAATAGCTTTTGTGCAAGATAGAATTTGGTCTTATGAGATAGGAACGCTTATGATAGTAAGCCAAACTGAGTAAAGTACTTCTCCCTCTCACTTGCAAGAATCAAATATGGAAAACCAAGTTAGAGAGAGTTTCCTATAAAATTTTTGCTCGAGAAACAAGATAAAATCAATGAAATCCAAATAAATCCCAACTAAGATCCAACTCTTCACAAAGAATAGGTTGGTGGCCTAAACCACCGTGTAAGAGATCATGGTATGACACCACGAGGATATATATTGGGTGCATTGCCAATTCTCAACATTGAAGATCACAATTCAACATTAGAAATGGAGAGATAACAATGACTTTTTACTTTGGGAAAAATGGGGGGAGGGAGAACCCAATGTGTTAGGATAACACTCCCCCTGTGTCCATGCCTACACTTAAACCCAAACACATAGCCAACTATAGGGGTGTGTGCAAGATCCTCAAGTCAAACTCTTTGAATCGATGATATTAAGCTAATTCCTCAAAAACATGAATCTTGCATCGTCAAGAGGCTTCATGAAGATGTCCGCGAGATTATCCTTGGTTGGGACATATGCTAGCTCAATATCACCTCTTGCCATATGATCCCGGATGAAATGGTGACGAATCTCAATATGCTTCATCCTTGTGTATTGCACAGGGTTGTAGGCGATCTTGATGGCACTCTCATTGTCACACAAGAGTAGCACCTTAATCAAGTGAACATCATACTATTTGAGGGTTTGCCTCATCCATAGAAATTGGGTGCAAGCACTAGCGGCCGCCACATACTCGGTTTTGGCGGTAGAGAGATATACAATTTTGCTTCTTGGAAGACCAACTCACCAAGGACCTACCAAGAAATTGGCAAGCCCCAGAAGTAGACTTCCTATCATCTTGATCACCGGCCCAATCCGAGTCCGTGTAGACCGTGAGAGAAAATTGTGCCCCCTTTGGGTACCACAAACCAAATCTTGAGGTATGAACCAAATACCGAAAGATCCTATGGACCGCCACTAAGTGACTTTTCTTAGGAGCCACTTGATACCTTGCACACACACTTACACTCAACAAAATATCGTGCCTAGATGCATAAAGATAATGCAAAGAACTAATCACAGAACGATACAACTTTTGGTCCACATCTTTACCATCTGGGTTGCGCTTGAGGTGGCATTTGACTTGCATAGGAAATGGCTTATCTTTTGAACCTTGGAAGTTAAACCTCTTGAGCATGTGTTGGGTATACTTGGCTTTAGAAATGAAAGTCCCATGAAACAATTGCTTGATCTCAAAGCCAAGGAAGAATTTGAGCTCTCCCATCAATGACAATCCGTGAGGCCTTGTCAACGACTCTATAAGTGTGGAATTCGACACCATAACCAACAAATGTACCCTCAATAGTTTTAGCTTGCAATTTAGACAAACGAACACCCTTGGTCAAATAGAAACACGTACAACCAAAGACATGGAAGTAGGAGATGTTGGGTTTGTTGCCGGTGAGGATCTCATATGGAGACTTCACTAAGCCCTTGCGAATGTAGAGCCGGTTTGACGAATGGCAAGCGGTGGAGACAGCTTTGGCCCAAAGATATTAGGGAGAGTTAAACTCCGCCAACATGGTCCTAGCCATGTACAATAAAGTATGGTTCTTCCTCTCGGATACACCATTTTGTTGAGGTGTATATGCACCGGAATATTAATGAAGAATACCCTCTTCACTTAGGAACTCATTAAGGGTGTAGTTCTTGAACTCGGAGCCATTATCACTCCGAATGGCCAAGATAGGAAGATTGTGTTGATGTCGCACTTGATTGGAGAAGTCGATGACGGTTTGTTGGGTCTCACTCTTTGACTTGAAGAATTATACCCAAGTGTATATTGAATAGTCATCCAGTATAACCAAGCAATACTTCTTGCCTCCAAGACTTGCCTTGGGCATGGCACCAAAGAGATCAACATGGAGAAGCTCCAATATCCTCTTTGATGAAATGATAGTCTTGGCTTTATGGTCAATGTCGTGCATCTTTCCTTGAACACACACCCTACACACACGATATTTGGCAAAAGAAACATTTTATTTTAGTACGAGGATGTGACCACCCTTGTGGAGACTTTTCAAAGTTCTGATGTTGACATGGGACAAGCAGCGATGCTACAACCACCCCACGTCGGCCTTCCCAAAGATAAACATCGTTTGAGAGTTGGTGGACTCTGAAAAGTCCACCACATACAACTCATTTTCGACATGCCCAACGTAAGCAACATCAAGAGACTTGCTCCACAAGATGATCACCTTGTCAGGATCAAAGAAGACGGAAAAGCCCATCTTCCCTAAAGCACGAACTGAAATCAAATTGAAACCTAGGTATTCGGCGAGCATGGAATTTTTAAGGGTGATGTTAGGAGAAACAACCACCTTGCCGAAACCCGTTACCTCAGACTTGGACTTATCTCCATAAGTGACGGTTGCTTGATTTAGATTTGGCTTCAACTCTGTCACAATTTCTTTGCTTCCGGTCATATGACTTTTACACCCACTATCAAGTATCCATTTAGCACCACCGGAAGCATAGCACTACAAAGAATCATTGACTTGAGTTAGGTCCCGAGGAGGGTCCTCTCATGTTAGCAACAAGGGTCTTTGGAACCAAAATAGAGTAATCAATGTAACCCTCAATAGGACCAACATATTTATCTTGCACAACACCGTAATAGTCAACAAATAGGAAATTGTGAGGATTGTTAGTTCCCGCGGAGGTTCTACAAGTAGTTTTGTCCCTAATGACAATACCACCCGCACCAAGGTTCTTCTTTGCTTGTGCGGGCTTGGCCTTGTTCTTGTTGTTCTTCTTCTCGTTCTTACTCTTGGCTACATAACCAAGACCTTGTTTGCAAATTTGTGGTCTAGGAGCAACTACTTGTGACTTGGAAACCACTTGTGGCTTGGATGTCACAACCTTCTCAACACTAGGGCCCTTTCCCTTGATTATTTCTAGCTCTTCCTTCAACCTAGCATTCTCCTCAATAATTTGAATGATCACAAGAAGAAGTATATGTACTAGGCACATTAAATTGATCAAATTGAGTTTGAAGTTGTTCACGAGACTTGTCGAGGGTAGAGAGTTCACTCTCCAAAGGCTTGTGAGCCTCAGTGAGCTTCTCTAGCTCCTCGGTTCGTTCTTCGTGACCAATACCAAACTCAACCTTCTTATTTTTAGTTCTCTTATATTTAGCAATTGCATGGTCACAGTCTTTAGTGATCTTAGAAATTGACTCATTATGTGACTCTTCAATAGATTCAAGTTTCTCCTCAAGGGAAACTTGGAGCTCATGTTCCTCCTCAAGAGCATTAGAGAGGGAACCCTTCTCAACGCAATCATTCCTCTCGGCTTCACATTTCTTCTCAAGAGCCTCTTGGGCCTCTCCCAATCGAATCATGAGAAGGGTGAAGTATTTATGTTCTCCATGTCGCATATATGCCAAATAGGGGTATATTCGGCATTGTCCAAAGGCCAGATTACCAGGGTGGCCCATAGGAAATGGAATGAAGTCCATTGGGCGGCCCATTAAGCTGACGCGCAGAAAGCTGAATTCTAGAAGAACCCGGACCACGGCCCAACGTGGTACGACTTGGAGGAGAAGCCGGATTCCTTACTTTCCAAGTTAGATACTTCCATAGTCTTCTAGGTTTCCTTCGTGTAAGCCCTAGTCCGGCTATCTATATAAAGCCGGACGGGAGCCAGAAAAGAACGAGATCACAAGTTAGCTAGAAGCCAACTCACCGAGAAGTTCATCCTCGCCGAGTTAGCGAAACCATACTCACAATTCTACTCTATATACTACAGGCTTCAGCCCTGATTTAGTGAGATTGCAGGAGTAGGAACGCCTCCTAGTTGCGACGTACCGAACTGTAACGTCCCAGGGTTTGGGAGGTTATAAGGATCTAAATATTATATGTGCATTTGCATTGCATGCATCTAAAAATACGGGAAATTTTGGCGTGAAAGTTTAAACGAAGCAAAGTGACCAATGTTTCACTTGACATGATGAATTAGGTCTAGATCATCTGGTCAAGAGTACATCTTGGAGTGATCTTTATAGCAAACATCTTTCTAAACTAAATCATCGTATAAGACACACCATATTTGGTGATGACCAGCACTAACTTTCAATTACATCGATCCCAAGTTTATAAGTGACTTGAGAGGATTCATCTGGGTAATTTAGAACTCGAAGAGGGGTGAGTATTCAAATCACATCGATGATGATCTTACTTCTGCAAGTTAGTCATGCATAACTGGATGATCTCATCAGTCCTAAAGGATGAATCTAAACGAGGAAACAAACCTTCTTAAACCAATACTAAACCCTGATCACTGTGTGCGATCTTTCCAAAACTCTATGCCTACATTTCTTCATGACCAAGGCTATAAGAGAAGCAACCCAGAAGGGAACCAAGATAAGAAGACATCAAGTGAGGGGGTGAAATCCTGGTGTTTGGTGTCTTACAATAATAATTTGAGTACAGGATCTGATCAATCTTGTAAGCAGATTATTTCTAAGGGCATTAAACACTGGAGTTTCATTAGGTTAAATTATACGAGAACAACTGGAAATTGGCTCCAAGGCAATATCAAACTAGAAGGGGGCAATTAGGGAACTGTTTGCAAAGCCTAAACCCTGGAGTAAATAGAGAGTCATCGACTATCTGACTTAGGGTTTAGAGTCGAAGAGGGAAGGTGGAAGGAATTACGACATGACCTGTAGTGTTATTTGATCCGAGGGATTCAATTCAAAACTTGAAACAAAAGAATGTTTGTAATTGGAATTTGAGTTCAAACTGAATAATTGGAACAATTAGTTATTAAATAATTTTCAAACATTTAATAATTAAATCAATATTCAAATCAATTTAACTAAGATGAATTATAAAAGAAAAACGATAAGCTTTATTAATAATAACATAAGATTACAAAGTCTTTACAATTGAAATAACTAGAAATTACAAGTGTTATTACAAATGAAAAATTACAAGTAATATTGTAAGCAATTCCTATATTCTAAATCTTCTAGCATTCCATCTTGAACTTGTTTCCTGCAAAACAAATAAGAAACAAAGCAAAGAAGAAATGAAGGGGTTAGGGTTAGTACTCTCGTCTAGGCAGTGAGGTGCACTGCTAATCGCGTCATCGAGATTAGACTAATTCAAGTTAATATATGTTCATATCAGAGAAATTGCCTTGGTATAACCTCATTGGCTAGTCACTCGGAAATACAACTGTCAATCAAGAATAAGTGCGGCACTAGGATAAGACCAAGCCCAGCCGAGCTCATCTGTCAAGTAAAAGATCTAGGGCCATACACACAGGCACACATCACACACATACCATGCACTAGTTGTGTTGTCAAGACCATAGCAAGCTTAGATAAGGAAAAGCAACCGTACAGGGGAGGAGCAAAGCACCACATTCCTTTCCACACAACCAACTCGAGTTGCACAGCTCGAGAACGCACAACACAAACATCCCCACAAAGCAATCTCACCAAAGATCAATTCATCCAGCAGGAAGCTGTTAAACCACAAGATCCAGCAAGATCACAACAAGGCCAAGCCAGGAGCTAGAGGAGCAGGCTTGGAGCAAAGCAAGGCAAGGCCAAGCCTGGAGCTAGAGGAACAAGATAGCAAGAAATGCAGGGAGAAAGGCCAACAAGCCAGCAACCACAACCAGCAATGGATCCACAAGTTTACCACACAACCCCAACATCAACACCTAACAGGTTGATCCCTACACACCACTTAGCAAGAAATTGCTAGGCTATGCACAGAGAATAGGGCTGGGAATTTCCCTCAGCTTGGCATAGAGTTGCTATGCTAAACACATCATAGGGTTTTAAATAGGAGCATAATATATGTTCTTATCTATAAGATTACCTCAGAACAACATCACTTGCCTTGGGTCAATTCAACAAGCATTGATTTGTTCTTATCGGTTATAACAAGCAATCAATTAATAGTAAAGTTGATGGGCACCAGAACCATAAGAATTGGTACCTCAAACACAACCCACCAATTCAGATATTTATAGAAACACAAAAGGGGCATGGTGGCACATCCTCTGAACCCTAAGGTTCAGAGTAGCACGTAATTGACTCCAACATCTCAGAATTTGCATCTAGTTTAAGCATAGTATTTGTCCTTATATAAACTAGGGCCTCAGACTTTTGCATCACAGGCTAGGGCTCCAAGATCAAGTAAATCATGTTCTTATCAATTTGAATATCTACCAGGAGCACAAATCCTGAGCAAAGGGGCTAATACAGGGTTCCTAACTCCCTAACATTTAGTAATTTGCTGCTGGGCACTAATCCATTGGAATAGCACCTCAACACAACAAGTACTCGTGTAATTACCATATGAATCAGCAAGTCCGGAGAGAAAGGAACTTAGGGCATGTGTCCAATTAAATTGAAAACCCAAGTGTGGGAGTGGCATATTCTCTAAATTAAACATAGTAACACACATGTGTGTTCTATATAGAACATAACAGCAAACAAACCTGATGTCTTAAGCATCAGGAAATGGTAGCAATACCATATATCACTACACAGTATTAGGGGCATAATCATCCACATATACCACAGGGAAATTGTCTAGCTCACAAGCACACACAGTCTGTTGCTGGGCACTAACCCTGTGGAATAATACCTCAACACAGTAGCTACACATACAGTTCCATCTAGATTAAGTTAATAGAGAGAGGGAGAGAACAAGGTAAATTTCAGGTGATAGGATCACAAAATGGGGAGGCACGTCCTCTGAATAAAAAACCAGAGCAGCACACTCTGTTGTGCTCTGTATGAGCATAGCACAGGTAGTCTTAAATCAATATAAGCATTAGGTGGTATCACTAACAAAATTTGATACACACATAGAGGATAGTCCTCTAGATCCAGTAAGTAGCAAGCAACAAAACCCACTTGAGAGATAACCACCAATCCATAGCACATGCATCAACTAATCCAGGGGCCACAAACAAGGAATTCCACATGGCATGAGCACAAACTCGATGGCCTAGCTTCAGAGCAAGGAGAGATGGGAGAGAGGGAAGTAGAGAGGGTGTGAGGAAGAGAGAGGGGGAAGGTCAACTCACAGGTGACCACCATCGTGGTGGCCACAGCCAGGCGGCGAGGTAAGGTCATGGGAGGCGGCGTGGCACCGTGGTTTCTCGTCGGGAAGCCATCCCGACAGCACCTGCGTCTCCACAGCACTAGCAGTACTACCGTGAGGCATCAGGGCGCGTTGAGCCGCGGTAGCACGTAGAAGCACGTGCGGCGTCGGGGTTGCATCCGCAGTAGGCCGTCCCGCCGGCGTCTGCTTCTCCACCGCGATAGCAGCAGCACACATAGACCAGGGAGAGCCCTGGGAGCAGCCCAGGAGCAGCACAGAAGCAGAGACGGCGACGGTGTGTGTGTCCACTAAAACCCTAGGCGGGACGCCAGGGTGGCGCACGGCCGTGACCGGGGCCGAAAATCAGATCGAAGGGGTGGAGTTAGTGGAGCGGCGCGTGGCGCAGCTGGTGCTACCTAGCACGGCGGCGGAGACCACCAGAATCGACCGGAGTAATTCCGGGTGGCGGAGGCGATTTTCGGTCGCCAGGGAGCACGCGAGGGGAGAGGAATGGAAGGAGGGGTGCGAGTCGGGTGTGGTCGCCTGCTCGGCTTCGCCCGAGTGGGTTTGACCCAACCACGGGTGGGTTGGCCCACGAGTCAGCCTGGGGGCAAATTGGTCTTTGACCATTTTCTCCTAAAAAGAATATAATATAAGTAATAAGAAATCAATAAAAATTAAAAAATTAAGGATTAGAAAAATAATAAAAATGGACAAACCCAAATATCTCGAATTCTTGAATAATATAAACTATTTTTAGACCATGTTATTTTAAAAGGTAATATTGATAAATTAAACAGAATTAATAAAAGAATGGAAAATAATGTTACCCACTAAAAATTAAAATCACCACTTAAAATACTTTTATTACTTAATATCTATACCTCAAAGTAAAAGTTTCCATAAACTAAAAATTAAACAGTTATACGTTGTGACAATGAGTAATGCAAATAATTTAACATTAAAATTAATAATTGATTCTATATCAAATATTTCTAACTCAATTCCTTATTATTTGGCATAATAATGGAAATTCTAATAACATATAACAAAGGGAGAACAATAATGTTACTATCATTTCTTGTAATTCAAATAATATTTATGTACTTTCAATACATATTTTCTTTCTTCCAAATTTAGAGAGTTCTGTTAATTTCATTATTCAAAAGAATTAACTCATTATAGTAATGAAAACAAAAAAGAAATTATTACTTCTCTTAAAATGAATAGTCACACATTCTAAAATTCAGGTATATCATGTAAGTATTCCTTTTGAATGATTAAAGCATTTTCTAAGAGAAATGAATATAACCTCACTCTACTATATTCATGATTTTAAATAAATGTTTTCCAAAATAGATTAAATCATAAATTAAATTCTTACTTAATGAAATAGGATTGCTTGTCAATTTAAAACTTTACAATATGATGTTAATAGGTATTTGAAGAGTTCCATTTGAGCTAAGTTATTAATTCTAAATATACAGTTTGATAAATCATAACCATCTTTGTTTGTTTTCCTTTAAGAATGGTTCCTAAATAAATTATTGTCTAATTACCTGCAATAAAGTGAACAACACTCCAGTCATTAATGCATAACATTTTGAAATGTTTACTAACTAAACATATGAGTTAAAACCCTGAATAACTAATGAATCAATTAACCAACTTATGATCAAAACCTTAAGTGATGCAAGTCATCACTATAAGAACTAAAATAACAACTCAAAGTCAAGTAAAACTAATAAAACCTAAGTATCGCAAGACGTAGCTAATCATTCAAGCTTAGATATTTTCGGGGTAAATCACGATGCATCTCATTATTATGCATAATAGCATCTTGCCAGTTTTCCAGTAGGTCCTTATCGGGACTACTTTGCTCTTTTCAGATCTCGGGATTTTCCCGCAACCCTCGAACCCGAAGACATGGAATGTTATTATCATTATTTCAATCTCAGGCAAGTTCATCACTTTCTCATATCCTTTGCAATATTTCATAATGAACTATTTGCAAAAACCCTATCATATTATCACCTACTCTCAAAAGAATGCATGATCCTATTTTTATAATAATAAGACTACTTGAATGACTACCCGAGTGGTAGTGTTCTGCTTGGTGGGCGGATGGGACCACGGTAAGATGAATAGTTCAAAGGAAGGTTTCATCTGCATGGGGAAGTATTACCTAGGATTTAACAACAACTGTTGTCAGGATTCTTGCGCCGTAAATACCGCATTAACCGTGGGTCTTATATGGGGCGAGTAAGTCAGCTGTGATCTTCTGTCGTTCGCATGTCAACGGGCTGCCAGAGACGTACGCTGTAGGTCTTGCGAGACTACATGCACATGGGTGGGATCCCTTAATTCCCACGGACTCTGGGGTCTATGAGTGTCTGCCAGGGGACGCCTAGATATCCATCGTGAGGGGTGGAATCAGGGGTTTAACTTTCTGGTAGAAATGGGTGGGCATGCATTGTACGGAGAATCATGGTTTGGCTTGGATCAACAACCGGGTCCCACATCTAAGTGGGAGTGGACAAGAATGTACACCTGGTTGTGAAACATGGTCTTGATCGCCCATGGGTTAAGTAACGCACCTCTGCAGAGTGTAAAAGGATGTGGCATGTTACCCCATGTTTCGGGAAGGAGCTGCGAACGCCACAGGAAAGGCAACTCCATGAAGTTCTAACCCTGTGAAGATCTGGCGGTCATAGTTTTCAGAATTAAAAGCAACCTCTTGAAGAAAGATTTACAAAACCTTGCATTAGCTTATGACTCTTTCGAGTCTAAAGCTATAGTTAGTGCATAAAACTAACCACCGTATATCATGCACTTGCTGAGTAACGCACGTTACTCATTCGTTCCCGTTTGATCCCTGCTTAGAGTTGAAGCCTAATTGGAGATCTTCATCGAGAAGCCATCGTTAGCTACTGGAGCTAAGAGGAGTCATATATTATTTAGCCAGTGAAACATCGTCATCAACAACACTGGTGGAGGAGAATCTATCAATGTGTAGGTGGAGTCCATTATTAGAATTAGATTCTCACAAGCCATAGATTAGGGCTGACATCAGCCATAGTGGATTAGGTTCTCAGCTTGAGTTATTCTCCAACTTGGAGCTTCACGTTGCTTATTCCGATGTTTCATTTGCATGAGACCTTCTTTGATTCATTGAAGGTGGATTCTCAAGATTTTTGTTATGAAGTTTGTATCCTATAGTTTTGCTTGGACCTGCTATGTTTCTGTTGTACCACTCTGAGGGATGTAATATTCACGGACAGTCCTTCTATGAGTATTATGTCAACGACTTGCGCACTACACATGCAGTGGTGTGCTGGGTAACCACACGAACCTGGGTAAAACCCGTGTTATCGATTTCCAGTTCTTCCACGTCCCCCCGCGGTTCTACCAGTAGGCTTACGGAACCCCCTGTCCATGATCCTTACTACGATGTCTCGATAGTTGGCGCCCACCGTGGGGCTAGCAACGTCGAGAGTTACGTTCCGAGCGGGAATACTCGGTGGAATAGGCAACACAATCACTGTCGGAAGCCTGGAATTCGACGGAAACGTCGGACGCTTCCTCGACAACGGATCATATATGCCAGCACAGAATCATCTAGTAAGTGCCTGCGTTTTACCGATTGGATCTGCTAATGTTTTTATCGGTTTAACATCAAAAGCAATGGGATTCCATGGTGGAGGTAATTTTATCCCACCCTCCCTATGCCCAACAGATAAAGGCTTCAATGTCGGATTCTGCTTAGATTTTCCCTACTCATACATAGGGGCAGATCAAACTTCCATAGCTGCATATCGCGAAAAAACATCTAGATTTGCTGCCTCCTCAGAGATGTTTGCAGCCAGATCCCACTTTATTGGTATGGTGCAGTCTGAGATCGCTGAAAACATGGAAGACAAAAATCCCGTGGAAAAGGCAGAAAATCATGACCCCACGGAAAAAGTGGAAGACCCGAAATTCATCGATCAAGCAACAAACTCGGAAGCTGAGGTTGTATTAGCAGCCATAGAGCCAAAGCTAGACTCGTAAACCGGATCTACAGATTCAGATTCGAAGATGAAGATGAAGATGCTTTCGAAAGAAAGTACAAATCCATGCAAGGGAGCTTCCATAAAGTACTCATGGCAAAACCGATTGGAAATTCGGATGCCGAGGAAGATGAAGACCCCAAAACGCCTCGTCTAGAGGAAGAGGAAGAGGAAGGCGAAGTTAGTCTGACCTATCCTGACGTCAAAGAATTGACATAAGATGAACCTAACAGAAAACCTCCATCTTCCAAGAAGAAAAAGAAGTCCTCTAAGAAGCTGCTATCCAAACTACAGAAGAAAAAAGTGGAAAAGTTGGCAGACATTGCCAACCAAAATCTAGAAGTAGGGGGAGGCACTAGTGTAAAACCTGCGGAGAAGAAAAAGGCTGAAATCCATGTTCCCCAGATGTCGGAAAATGATTAGATCGATCTAATCCAAACCCCGGTCGCACGTAATGAGCCCCCAGAAAGTGCTGGAAGCCAGGAGACAACCAATAATGCGGCAGCCGCAACATTTATTCCGAACTCGGGAAAATCTCCTCAAAACCCAGGCTGATATTAAAATACAGCAGGAAGAAATAGAGGAATATGAAAGAAGGAATAGATCTGGAAATTAACCTACGCGGTTACCCGGAATTTCAAAGCTAGACGAACTGCCAGCAAGAAAGAGGTTTGAAAACCCATCTTGGCAAAGGCAGGTTAACAACACTGATGCTAAGGGCGAACACATCTACAAAACTGCAGCCGAAAACGCAGAAGCCGTGTTCGCCATCCTTAATGATGATCTATACTCTAATGACGAAAAGCTGCAGGGAGTGTACGCTTTCTTAGGAAAAGCATTACAACAGCAACAACGAGACAAGCACGGTCAGGCAAGCTACATGATGATTCATCCTTGTGCAAAACTTCCACGTGCGCCGCTTGAGGACCTGACCCTGGCGAACCCAGAGACTCAACTGATTCTAAGGAAAAGAAAGGAGATCCTAAAAAGGACAAGAAAACCCCGGATAACAAGGATGCAGCGTCCAGAACAGGATCCCATCTGCCGAAAGGTGGAAATAAACCCCATGACAACAAGGAACAGGAGGAGCAAAATCGGAAAGACGAAAACTAATGCCAGCCTCCGAGATACCCAGCTGATAAAGCCGAAGATACGACAATCCTCACAGGCATGAGAGATCCCGAACCCCTCCAAGGAACAAAGAAAGGCCAAGGACTAGAACTCCACCTTATTCCAAAGGACGGGATGCCGAAGAAATAGGGATGGTCCCAGGAGAGCGCACTCGCGCAACAATGGACCAGAACGGAGCAGATCCCCTTCTGTCCTTTCAGCTGGAAGGTATTCCACGCACGTCGACAAGGCAGAAAGAGACGATTTGTACTTCGGACCAAAGTGTTTTACTGACATGATCCAGAGAATCAGTCTACATTCTGGCTTTGCCAAACTCGGTCCAACTTACCAAAAGTATACCGGAAGTACAAACCCGGATACATGGCTTTCAGATTACTATACTTTCGTCCAAATCAACAAAGAGACGGATTTAGAGGCTGTCAAGTTTCTTCCCCAAATGTTGTTGGATGGAGCCAGAGATTGGATCAACGGGCTCCCGTCAAGAACAGTAGACAGCTGGGAAGATATGGCTAGAGTTTTTTCTCAACACTTCTAGGGCACGTACAAACGCCCTAAGAGTATTAACCAGCTAAACCGTTTCGTACAATATGAAGACGAGCCGTACAGCGACTTTATATCTAGATGGACTACAATGAAGAACGGTTGCTCTGGAGTAAGTGATGTACAAGCAATGCATGCTTTCATCAATGGCCTGAAACCCGGCCTCGTACCGTTCATGGTTGGTTTGAAAGAGCACAAAGATCTTGGATCTATGATTACCACCGCCAATGAGCATGCAACGGCTGAAGATGACATCAGGGCGAGAGGCATAAATATTGATGCTTTGGTTCAAGCCAAAAAGGCGTCTTGTTATGATAAGAAGGCTACTCCACAAGCACAGCCAAAACCCAAAGAAGTGAACATAGCCTTTGGAAAAGATAATGGCAGCAGATGGAAGGGCAAAAGCACAGAAAACCGGGAACCTATCTCCTACTCTAAAGAAGAGTGGGAAAAGATTAAATCAAAAAATTGTGTCCACCATTCGCAATTTGGAAATCCTACCCACACATATGCACAGTGTTGGCTTAATAAGCACATGAAAGGCAATGCAGGATCCAGGAATAAAGGAAATAATTCAAAAAGGAAGTTCAACAAGCAAAAGCCGGAAGATGAAAAGACGAAAGCGAGTCTGACACTGATGACAAAATCTAGGAGAAGCAACAGAAGGGCGAACCTAATTCCCGAGAGTTGAAGGGAATGTAACCTAACTTTCCTGTCAACTCCTTCAGCAAAACTGGCAAAACGAACACTTCGAGAAATCAATGCGGCTGTACCTCCAACCCCAAAGTACCTGAAGTATTCAAATACGCCAATTACCTAGGATCAGTCTGATCATCCCGGTAACATCCCAGAGCCCGGCACACATGCTTTGGTCATAAGCCCTATTTTCCAAAACACTAGGCTAAAAAGAGTGTTGATGTATGGAGGATCCAGTATCAATATCATGTACTTAAGTACACGGAAGCAGTTACACCTCTCCGAGACCTAACTAAAACACAACAATGTACGTTTTCACGGCATTGTTCCTGGCAGGCAAGCACATTCTGTAGTTGAAATTTCCCTAGACGTAACCTTTGTAAAGAGAGAACACTTCCGCTAGGAGATGATCTCATTCGAGGTGGTGCCTTTCGAAAGTGTGTATCATGCAATACTCGGACGTCCGGCTTTCGCCAAATTCATGGCAATGTCATGCTATATCTACAACAAGTTGAAGATGCCAGGGCTAAAAGGAGGTGTAATCACCATATCAGGAGATTTCAAACTGGCGAACGAGCTGGAGAAAGGAAACGCCCTTTGTGCCGAACAGGTAATACGAAAGGAAGAGCTGAAGGAGCTGGCTAAAGAAGTATCGCCGACAGAAATGCCGGTAGGAAAAGAGAACCGGAAGCCGGCAGATAGTTTCAAAGCCTCGGAGAATACAGAGAAGATCATCCTGGACCCCAAAGATCCGACAAAGTTTGTCGTAGTGGGAACATGAATGGCTGACAAATAGGAAGGTGCGCTCATCAAGTTCCTATGTGAGACCTGGAACATTTTCGCCTGGTGTCCTGCTGATATGCCAGGTGTTCCCAGGGAACTTGCTGAGCACCAACTGAAGGTTATTCCAGGATCAAAACCCGTCAAGCAAGGTCTCCGTCGTTTTGATGGAAGAAGGCAGAAGGCTATTGGCAAGGAAATTATCCAGCCTTTAGCCGCTGACTTTATCCGGGAAGTTATACATACTGATTGGTCTGTGAACCCAATATTAGTCCCGAAGAAGGATAGTATTATTCTTAGGATGTGTATAGATTATACCATTTTGAACAAATTGTGACCAAAAGATAGGTTCGCGTTACCGCGAATCGATCAAATAATAGATGCCACTGCTAGCTCTGAGCTTTTATGCTTTTCGGACGCTTATTCCGGGTATCATCAAATACGCATGAAAGAAGAAGACCAAATAAAAACCTCTTTCATAACACCCTATGGAACATACTATTACATAACCATGCCTTTTGACCTAAAGAACGCAGGTGCAACATACTAGCGTTGCATGCAAAGATGCTTGCATAGTCAGATTGGCAAAAACGTCCATGTTTATGTGGATGATATTGTCGTCGTTTCCAACGAAAAGCATACGCTCCTTGAAGATCTACAAGAAACCTTCGACGATCTCTGCACTTACAAAATGAAATTGAATCCATTAAAGTGTGTATTTAGAGTTCACTTAGGAAAGCTTCTAGGTTTTATTGTTTCCCACACGAGGAATAGAGGTAAACCCAGAAAAGATCAAAGGAACCTTAAACAACAGAACGCCTACATGTCTAAAAGATGTCCAAAGACTGACGGGTTCTGCAGCCGTTGTAAGCAGGTTCATAAGTCGGCTTGGCGACAAAGCTCAGCATTATACAAATTGTTGAAGAAATCTGATAAATTTGAATGGACAAAAGAGGCGGACAAAGCATTAACCTAGTTGAAGAAACTTTGATGAAAGCTCCAATTTTGGCATCCCCAAAAGACGAAGAACCCATGTTACTGTATCTCACATCAACTAACAGGGTTATTAGCGCAGTGATAATTGTGGAAAGACGAAAAGACGAGCAAAGTATTCCAAATCAGCATCTGGTGTATTACGTCAGCGAGGTATTTTCCGAGTCAAAACAAAGCTATCCACATTATCAAAAGCTGGCATGTGGCATATTTTTCGCATCTCGAAAACCCTGTCATTATTTCCAAGGACATTCCGTAACAGTGGTAAGAAAAGCACCACTAGGAGATATTATTAACCATGCGGACGCAACAAGCCGAGTAGCCAAATGGGGCATTGAACTTGCTACGTTCGACATCAAGTACCAACCCCAGATGGCAATCAAATGCCAGGTGTTGGCAGGTTTCGTGGCTGATTGGACAGAAGCAATGGAAAACACAGCAATGTCGGAGTCAGAATATTGGATCATGCATTTTGACGGATCGAAAATGAAAGAAGGCGTTGGCGCTGGTGTGATGCTCAAATCTCCAAAAGGCGACACAATGGAGTATGTATTACAAATACACTCAAAGCCAACAACAATGTGGCAGAATACGAAGCATTTCTTCATGGCTTGCATATTGCAAAAGAAATAGGTGTCAAACGCATACTTTGTTATGGTAACTTGGACTTAGTACAACATCAGCTGAACCAGACATGGGATGCAAAAATCCCCATAATGGCTAAATATCGGAGAATAGTCAACGAGTTTGCCATTTGCTTCCTAAAATTTGAAGTACATCACGTCAAAAGGGAAGAAAACTGGAACGCGGACGCTTTAGCCCGCATGTGCTAGGAAAGGGTGAAAACTTTGCCACCTGGTGTATTCGTCCAGCATCTGTACGAACCATCAATAAAAGGTGGAGATGTTGATTACCCACTAGTTTCCGAGTCAAATAGAAGTTTTGCTCGTTAACCTAGATTGGACAATTCCATACTTAAGCTTCTTAATTGACTGGAAGTTCCCGGATTGAGCAGACAAAGTTTTGCAAAGGCAGATAAAACCCCGATTGATGGTGCAGGTCTCGCACTCGTTGGGAAACCCCAAGAGGAAGGTATGATGAGCACAACAACAGTTTTACCTCAGAAAGAAACCAAGGTTTAATCGACCAGTAGGAGGAAGGAGTAACTTTAGAAGGTAGATGCAGCTGAGATGGAAGGGCGCACTACCGGTTCAGCAGCAATGTGAAACCTACACAACACAAACAATTCACTTTGCCCCAACGAAGCAGTGAGGTTGTCAATCTCACCGGTTTTGCTGAACGCAAAGAGGTTAAAGGTATGGTGTGGAAAACAGTAGGAAAGCGGTAGCAGCAGTATGAAAGTGGTGAAAAAGCAGTGGAAGAAGTGTGTATATTATCAGAATGAGAAAATGGATCGGGGTCCACAGTTCACTAGTGGTGTCTCTCCGTGAAAGATAAAAAACATGTGTGGTGAACAAATTACAGCTGGGCAATTGACAGAAATGAAGGTTGCACCGTAGTGCATATGCAAGACATAAAGATTAGTATGTGATTTATGCAGGCATTACAACAAAATACATAGACCGTCATCCAACTGCATCTATGTCTAATAATCCACCCTCTGAATATCATATGAACAAACGTTGGGTATTAAGTTGCTAGCAACAGATTATCGCAGTAAGCAGTGTGTGTAATGTAAACAATGTAAACTAGGTAAACACCGTTGTTTTCTCCCTAATGGAAATAGCACATCCTCCATCCATCATGTTTCTGTCACTCGAGCACAGATACAAAGGAGGCATGAACCCACTATCGAGCATAAATACTCCCTCTTGAAGTTACTATCATCTACTTGACCAGAGCATCTACTAATAACGGAGAGCATGCAAGATCACAAATAACATAAGCATGAAGATAACATGATAGATTGATGATCAGAAGACATAGCATTCAACATTCATCAGATCCCAGCAAACACAACATGTAGCATTACATAAACATGATCTCGATCATGTGAGGCAGCTCACGAGATCTAAACATGAGGTACAAAGTGGAGAGAACAACCATCTAGCTACTGTTATGGACCCGTAGTTCAAGGATGAACTACTCAGGCATCCTTCGTAGGAGGGCATGGTGGTGTAGACCCCTCC
This sequence comes from Alopecurus myosuroides, assembly GCA_028641055.1. NCBI lineage: Eukaryota > Viridiplantae > Streptophyta > Magnoliopsida > Poales > Poaceae > Alopecurus > Alopecurus myosuroides. Next base: position 296,113,060 of record CM054057.1, on the reverse strand, counting down.
GGTGATGAATTCCCCTCCCGGCAGGTTGCCAGGGAGAGCTCCAGAACCCTCCCGATCTCGGGATCACGATGACGGCGGCCTCGGGTATTTCTCGGGATGAAGTGGTATATTTTTAGGGTTAATATGTCGGGGGGTATAAATAGGCGAAAGGGCAAAGGTGGTGGAGGCCTGGGGGGGCCACACCACCCCATGGTGCGACCAGGGGCGCGCCTCCCTATGGTGTGGGCCCCCTGTGCCTCCCCTTTGTGTCTCTTCAGGACTCCGTGAAACCTTCGGGAATTCTAAGACCTCCGGACTTCGAATTTTCCAATTCCGAGAATATTTCCAAAACAACTTTTCTGAAACTAAAAACAGCAGAAAACAGGGAACTGGCTCTGTGGTATCTTGTCAATAGGTTAGTCCGGAAAATCGATAAAAATGACATAAAGTTTATATAAAACATGTAGGAAACAACATGGAACATCAGAAATTAAGGATACGTTTATGACGTATCAACATCCCCAAGCTTAGTTCCTACTCGTCCTCGAGTAGGTAAACGATAAAAAACACAAAACTTCTTAGGTGACATGCTACCAACATAAACTTGATCATCAAAAATGTAAAAGCATAAGTAAGCTGAGATCATAGAACTTCAACACAAGTATGATAAATAGAATTTTAACAATAAAGCAAAGCAATCACCTTGCATCATGAGAAGTAATACAAATAAAAGATCATGAATAACAATGCAACAAAATATATACGTTTGTTTCAAGTATAGAGAAAACATGGCAAAGTGATATTTTGCTAGTCCTTAAGAGTGGGGCAAAACATAAATGCCAGGAAACCTTCAAAGTTCATGAGGAAGACTAGAAAAAATAATTAGAGAACAAGCAATAACACATCATGAATCAATTAATAATGTTTCTGAGACAAATGCACATAAAACTCAGAATGGCAACTATGCTCTCTTAATTGTGCATAAAGTTAGAAGATGGAGACTCAACATAAAAGTAATAGAAAAGCCCTTTGCAGAGGGAAGCAGGGATCAACTCATGTGCTAGAGCTTTTATTTTATTAAATAGAGGTATAAAAGCTTGACACTCCTCCCACCCATCTTACACAAACCATGGCTAACTGAATCCTCGGGTGCCTGCCAACAATCACGTGGAGGAGTGTCTATTTTTTAGAGAGGTGTATGCTTATGTCAACGAATGGTAAACAGAAAATACAGTACGTCACAATCCAACTAGACTTCACAAGAGCGGATCCCATAGAAGGACGCATCTGGGTAGAAGGTCATCCATCTTTCTCTTCTGTTTACACAATTATGCTTTAACTGATTAATCAGGGGCAAAAATAGTGAAGAGAATTTGTTGTTATTAATTTGGGGCTGGGCACCCCGCTGCCAGCTCTTCTATCATTGGATAAGCGGATGAAGCCACCAGTCCAGGGTGTGAAAGTCCAATCAACAGGTGAGATAAAGATTCTCTATTTACGTCCTCATGAGCTAAAACAGGAGTATTTTTGAATGTTTTAAAGGTAACACATGAGCAATTTACTTTGGAGTGGTGGTTAAATACCACATGTAGGTAGGTATGGTGGACACAATAGGAAAACTTTGGTTTTTGGTAGTTGGATGCACGAGTAGAGCTCATACTCAGTACAGGTGGAGGCTAGCAGAAGACTGGGAGCGACAAATCAAGAGAGCATAAGAGCCATAATCATGCATAGAGACATAAACATCATCAATCAAAGCATAAGTGGTACCAAAAGTTCAGAAACTAAATGATCATAGTGGCTATAAGTGACTGGTTCATAGTCATAAACATGGTGTGAGCATGCGCCAAGTCAACCAAATAAAACATTCAAAGGAGAACACCACAAATTTATGCTTCAATATGACAAGAACAACTCATGATTCTTTCAATGGCACATTAAACACTCTCGACTATTTGAGACTAATCATGCTACTAAATAACCACTAGGATTTAGAATTAAAATAACATCTAGCATGATATGAAAAAATCTAGACACGGTCTATACAAGCTTCTACTTGCACCGTTATAAATTCTACTTCAAGCAGCAGTTTCTTTTCCCAACAAGCACCATACAAAAAAAGCTTTAACAAAAACTATCTAAATTCTACACCAAGCAAACATGAGAGTACTCACACAACACTACTAAACCTAACAACTCTGAACAAGAGATGCAATGAAAACAAAAGCTAAACAGGAATTTTTGCAGTAACTAGAAGAAAAACTAAGAATACTAGCATAACAAGTATTCAAACGAAAAGCGGAGCGTGCCTCTCTCCCAAACAAGGAATGATAGGATCCAACTAAATTATTGCAGCAAGGAAAACAAAAGAAAACAAGAGAGAAAATAAACAGACGCTCCAAGTAAACTTCATATGATGTGACCGAATAAAAATATAGTTTCACTAGAAGTGACCTGATAGATTGTTGATGAAGAAGGGGATGCCTTGGGCATCCCCAAGCTTAGATGCTTGAGTCTTCTTAAAATATGCTTGGATGAACCACGGGGTCATCCCCAAGCTTTGACCTTGCACTCTTCTTGATCACATATATCACCCTCTTCTCTTGACCCTTGAAAACTTCCTTCACACCACACTCAAAGAGTAATTCGCATTAGTGGGTTAGTGCAACAATCAAAAATCCATGGGTTCTGTAAGGGAACAAGTGATATTGATACTTTTAAACATTATCTACAGCCACTGATGTTTCGTGAAGCAAAGAAATCCACTTGACATCGCAAAAGAGCAAATGCAAAGGCAGATAAAATGCCGATTGATGGTGCAGGTCTTGCACTCGTTGGGAAACCCCAAGAGGAAGGTATGATGAGCACAACAACAGTTTTCCCTCAGAAAGAAACCAAGGTTTAATCGACCAGTAGGAGGAAGGAGTAACTTCAGAAGGTTGATGCAGCTGAGATGGCAGGGCGCACTACCGGTTCAGCAGCAACGTGGAACCTACACAACACAAGCAATTCACTTTGCCCCCAACGAAGCAGTGAGGTTGTCAATCTCACCGGTTTTGCTGAACACAAAGAGGTTAAACGTATGGTGTGGAAAACAGTACGAAAACAGTATGAAGGCAGTATGAGCAGTATGAAAGAAGTGGAAAAGCAGTGGAAGTAGTGTGTGTATTATCAAAATGAGAAAATGGACCGGGGTCCACAGTTCACTAGTGGTGTCTCTCCGTGAAAGATAAATAACATGTGTGGTGAACAAATTTGTAGCATCCCAACTTTTAATAAAGATGGAATACCTGTGTTATTGTGCTAGTCCCTGGATCAATTGCTAGAACCACAGTACAAAATGAAATATCATGGAAATGCATCAAATTCTATTACATCGCATGATCCACTCTTTACAAAATAGTAATACAACTTGCATAGTCTTAGAAGACTAGCAGAAAACAAAGTATTGCAGCGGAAAACATAGAACAACATTGAGCCCATCTTCTTCATGTGCCACAGGCAAAACATGTTGGCGATAGTCTCGAGATCCTAAACGAAATCCTCACTCGTCTTCAGAAACATCTGCAATATGGAATATGCAGCCACAAGGGAGTCAATACAATTTAATGTATTGGCAAGTAACACTATGGTGGATATAAATGGCAAGACTATATCTACATGCATATTTGGCTTGGTGGGGTTTTGGCTAAGTTTGCATAAAGCAAGTTTTCTCCTATCACTTTTGTAAAACAAACTTTTCTTTTCAAAGGGTGGCATCATTGGATTGAAATCCAAGCACCACTACTACTGTTCCCTTGGTCAAAATTTTACTTATTGAAAATTGATGATGAGATTCTTCCGTCAATCCTTGTCCAGCTGCTCATAATTGTCCATAACCGGGGACACGGCTAAGATCTTAGTTTGTTGACTCTGCAGAGGTTGTGCACTTTCACCCTTTGTCTTCAATTAGCCCAAACATCCTATACACCCGGAGTGCATCATGGAAAGGAGAGAATTGAGACGAGATCTTTCAGAAGAAGAAGAAGTCCAAACCCACCGGCAAGACCCGTTCCACCTATAATTTTGCTACATCTGCTTGTCAAGCCTGGGCTGAACCCTCACAACTTAATTGATCAAGACAGAGCCCATATTGTCAAAAGGCTGCACGGGAAGCTACTAGATTTAGAGGGACATAGTAATCTCTTTGTTCCTGGGTGGCCATCCTCAAGTGACAACCTCAAGTGGAATAACCCTTAGATAAGGGCCCTGAGGAAACACTCAACATAACCCAGTCTTACCACTTCCACCCAGGTGGTTCATTCATTAGTTATACTTATAATTTTTCCTCAACATCTAGTAAAACAATTTTTGTAGCATGGCTAAGCATCTAAATAAGTACCAAGGCATCAAAATAACAAGGTATAAGGATGGCTACACACTACTAGGATATAGCATAGCATAATATAACTTATTAAAAATTTCCTATCATGCATACTACTCAAAATCAACTAATGCATATAGAAAATAATGGGTAGTTTATGATGTGTTACTTGCCTTGTTGAAGTTGGTGAAGAATTCACACTCTCTTCACAAAAGATCGTTGCTCTCCGTACAATCTATTCATTGAAAACACAATAACAAAATAAACAAACATTCTACCAAACAATCATACAAGTGTAGAAAACATACATAGCAATAACATATCCAAAGGGGTTTAATCTAGTTGGTTAGGACAAGGTCTAGGTTTTGAGTTTTGAAAGATTCATTCCATAATGGTTCAATACATTGTTAAGGAAATTCCAATGGTTTACTTGGGAAGGACTAGGTTGAGTTTTATGTGATCTAACTTTATTATAACCATACTTGTCGAGGAAGTTCCAAGAGTTCACTAAGAATAAACATATTACTTCTTTAGCTAAAGTAATACATGCAAACACTTGGTCATATTCACCTTCAAAAATATCTGAGTGACTTTGTTATTATTTTCCATTGTGGTTAGGGTAGGTCTACTAACTCCATCATCAAAGGAAAAATATTACTAAGTCTTTGGTTTTCCATTTGGGTCAATGGTTGGACAAAAACAACTTGTTATTCTTCAACTTGTGTGAATTGCTTCTAGACCTCATGTGATTGCCTTCTTGAAGATCATCTTCATGCTTCTATTGTAGTCTTATTCCTTGTATGGATTCTTCTCTTGGTCTTGATAAATTTTTCAGGGCTTTCACTTCACTAATTGGTTTGGGTATGGGATGGGCACAAATACCACTAAGTCAAATTGGAAAGAAAATAAGAAGAAGGATAGGAAGAGAGGGGGAGATGTTTTGTACTTCTTGAGTTTTCTTCTAGGTGTGGAGTACAAGTCTTTTCTTCAAAACTTCTTCACTGATCTTCCTTGTAGCTCTTCATGTTGCCACCAGTTGAAAGTGAAGAACCTTCTATTTCTTGAGTCTTGTTTTCCATTTGCTAACTTGATGGATTCTTGAAGCAAGAATAGGGGGATGGAGAAGATAGAAAACTAAAGTTCACTACTTGGTACTATATGTGATTGGAACATTCTAAGGACTTGGCTTGGCTCCAAATAGACATAACATCAAGGAATAACAGTTGAAAACAATTCCTAAGTCATGGTGCAAATCGATGTATCACTATGTTGGGTTTTTGGTCAAATAATCATGGCCATGGTCCAAGGGTTCCAAAAGGTTTAGGTACTGATGTCTCTGGTTCAAGGTTATCAAATGGAGCAATTTTGCAAAAGGAACTATATTGAAATTATTTACAGAATTAAATCTATGTCAAAATTACTCAAACATTCCAATTAATTCTAAATTCAATTTTAATTTGATCAACAATTATTTTGGGACAGGGGATATGAAAGTACACATCCTAAGGTTTCCAAATATATTTTATTTACAATTTTTGGATTTGTAGAATTTGAATTATGCCAAATTTCATCAAACAAGCATATTTGAATTTGAACAAATTTAAATTTGTCAAATTTGAATTTGGACAGTTCCAAAAGTTTCTACATGTTCTGGTGATTTCAAAAAGTCCGAGATTGCTAAATTTGGCTTCATGGATCAAAAGTTATGATGGTTCAAAGGTGCAGGGGTGTTTCTGCAAAGTTGACAATTAATTCTAGCGGGAGAAAAATTCAAATAAGGCTGGGCCACGTGGAGGATCCTGATTGGGCGAGGCTGATGACTGGGCTGCTACGTGGCACACGCTGACATGGATAAGTGAATCGATCTGGGACGTTGGATCTCGATCTAACGGGGGCTTACCCCTTCGATAAGTGATTCTATTAGGGCCGCACGATCAAGATCTAACGGCGAAGATTTGAAGAGAGGGAGCTAGGGTTACCTCCCGCCGGATTTCTTCGCCGGAAATGGAGTGGGCGGTGGCGCTGGCCTCGGGCGTCCACGACGGCGACGTTCCAGGGGGTTCCGGGCACCACGAAGGGGTCCAGGAGGGGCAGTTCGACACGGCGAACTCGACAACGTCCTCGGCGATAGTTGGAGTTACCTCAGGTGGTGGCGCGGTGAAGGCCCGAGGCAGCCGTGGTGGTTCCGACTCCGGCGAGCTCGGTCTCCTCGCTGTGCTGCAGAAAACGCAGGATACTCGACATAAGGATTTGGACACGGACAAGGGGAAGAGAACGGAGATGGTCGTGTGCTCGGGGACTTACTCTCCTCACCGGAACCAAACAAAGACGGTGGCGGCAGCTGCGGACTTCAGCGAGCAATCAAGACGGAAAGGTGGCGTGATCGACAGAAAATGGAGAGGGGAAAGAGGGAGGCCGAGGAGTGCTTTAAGGGGGAGGTTTCGGTTATCGTTTTAATGGCCTTAATGGCCTTGATTTGATGGCGCAAATTTCGGCCGAAACGGCCATGGCAGTTTCCAAACGAGGAAGAAGGTGATGACGTCATCATACGTCATCATTTATTTTTCTTTTTCTGTTTTTAATATCTATTAATATACAAGTCCAAATGACCCCATTTAAATTTCTAAAAATTTGTAAAATTAATATATTTCTATTTAGAACATTATTATAAACTTTTGAACACATTTCACTTTTTATATTTTTGAAAATGTAAATAATTACTAATAGTACTTAATGTATATTTTTAAATTAGAAAATTAATAAAATGAGGTTTTGATTAAATAAAATTTCAGAGACAATAAACATATCAAATACTATTTTTGAAATTCATTTACACTTGTTTTGCTATTTTATATTTTGAAATAAAAATGATTTCACTAATAGCATATTAATGCCTTTTTAAAAATATCAATTATATAAATGAAAATTATTGGTTGAATAAAATATCAGAGACATCAATGTGATCAAATGACATTTTCCAAAATCATTTTTAATGGTTTTCATATTTCATGATTTTTTTTATATGAAGAAACAATGATAGTCACTTAATAGAAAACATTAATTTTTTTTTTATGATTAAAACAATTTTTTGAAATATTTTCTATGGTTCAACTATTGTTTTCTAAGACCCTTTTAGGCACTTTCATATTGTATATTTTCAACATATTAGTGAAACCACTATTAGTATCCTTTTGTTATATTTCAAACATAGAGAATTATTTAATAAATTTGGAAATGGGGTTTAGTAAAAGCAGAAAGGTTTTCCCAAATGAAAACATTGTTTTCTCAAAGTATCTTACTTGTTTTCATAAACAATTTATTTTTATAGCACTATATTATTTTGTTGATTGAATTAACACTTGGAAAACAAGGATCCAACTTATATCTATTTTGGGGTTATCAATAATAGTGAAACCCTTTTTAGAGACAAGAAGGAAATATTAGAGATAACAATTCTCTAGTTTTTATATATCAAAAATATTTTCAAAATCATAATTGGGTTGAAAACATTGTTTGGTGTAAGGGTTTGCTTAAGAAGAAATATTTTCTTTATGTAGAAATATTTATTTTGAAATGACTTTAGGGTTTATGGAATAGAGGTATATTGGATTCTTAATTTCAATTTTCATTGATTTATGTATTGTTTCCTTTTTATTTCTTGCATCTCATTGGTTTTTGGTGACTTGCATAACATGAAAATAAAAAGTTTCAATTTTTAGTGATTTTTGTACTTTCCAAAAATCAGGGATGTTACAGACTACCACCCTTAAAAGAAATCTCGTCCCGAGATTTGGGAAGGTTAGAAAGAAATATTGGGTAACTGGGTTCCAGAACAAACTTGGTGGCTACCACCCTTAAAAGAAAATTTTGTGGGTAGTTCAATTTCATTGGATTGGAGTGTAGATGGATTCTAGATTAGCTTGAGTAGATCTTTCCTTTGTGGTAGAGGTGTAGACCAACATAGGTATGTTGAACTACCTTTGACACTGAGGGGTCACTCTTTGGGTCAATCAAAAGTCTTTGGTTTACTCTCAACTTGTCCTTTTAATATCCTTGACAATCTTCCATCCTGTTGTTGTCATCCTTGAAGGCAATCGTCAGGCTATTTCTAAACAAACTCTCATGTAACACAAACTGGGTAGTTGTGTTTCTTCATTACTTATTCTCTTGGTGTAGTTGGCTTTGAAATCTTCATAGCTCATGCAACTTGGGGTTCACTTGTCTTTCTTCACTTGTTGATTTGCTTGATACTCCTTATTAGGCAGTTGGCATTGATCATGGATGTGATTGTTCCTTCACGCAGAAGAAAACAATTTGATACTAGCATTCCTCAAATGGGATGGCTTGTGTATCAATATGGTAAAGGTTGTATGATTCCAAATGGTTCTCACTATGGTTGGTGAATGAGTATGGTGTGGGGTTTGATCTAGTAGGAATGAGTAGAGATTTAGAAAGATGGCTAAGGAAGGTTCTTATCCAAAATAGCAGATCAAGGAAACTCATCTTACAAACAACACATAACAAACATATAGCAACACATTCATCACACCAAACAACAAAGTTTTTTTTTTTAGAAAACACTAATATTGTCATACCACACTCATTGATATGATCAATACACTAACACGTTAACGTTGTTCTAACAAAGGAACTAGATTGGTGGTCTCATCTATATCTTCTTGAGTTCTTCCAATTCTTCTCTCCATGTCTTGAGGTGTTCTTGATTGTTGTGAAGTCTATGTTTTTCTTCAAGTTTCTTCCAAAATCTTGAATGTAGGTCTTCAGGTGGTGAAAATACTTCTTGCACTTCTTGGTATGGTCATCAACATTCCTGTCTTGATGGTATTTGAAGAGGTGGGTCATCTAGAAAATTTTGAAGGTGAATAATAGATGAGAGGATATGAGAAAGATTAAGAGGATTGTTTTGTTTCTAGAAAGTTTGAACATAGGAAGTTTTCAATCCTAGGGTGATCAATGGGTTATTAACAACTTGTTGCAAATTGGATATTCACTATAGTGAGAGATACAGGCACCCGCAAGCCAATCAGGGAACGGTCTCGTGTCCGTGGACACGTAAAGTTGTCCGGGCCGCTTCATCTCACTATGCCGCTAGGATCCAAATTACTCTAAGGAGATAATAACATGATCAAAAATGGCTTCCAAACCTAAGGTTCTCGAATCCTACAGGCAACATAATGCTCTGATACCATTTTGTAGCATCCCAACTTTTAATAAAGATGGAATACCTGTGTTATTGTGCTAGTCCCTGGATCAATTGCTAGCACCACAGTACAAAATGAAATATCATGCAAATGCATCAAATTCTATTACATCGCATGATCCAGTCTTTACAAAATAGTACTACAACTTGCATAGTCTTAGAAGACTAGCAGAAAACAAAGTATTGCAGCAGAAAACATAGAACAACATTGAGCCCATCTTCTTCATGTGCCACAGGCTAAACATGTTGGCGATAGTCTCGAGATCCTAAACGAAATCCTCACTCGTCTTCAGAAACATCTGCAATATGGAATATGCAGCCACAAGGGAGTCAATACAATTTAATGTATTGGCAAGTAACACTATGGTGGATATAAATGGCAAGACTATATCTACATGCATATTTGGCTTGGTGGGGTTTTGGCTAAGTTTGCATAAAGCAAGTTTTCTCCTATCACTTTTGTAAAACAAACTTTTCTTTTCAAAGGGTGGCATCATTGGATTGAAATCCAAGCACCACTACTACTGTTCCCTTGGTCAAAATTTTACTTATTGAAAATTGATGATGAGATTCTTCCGTCAATCCTTGTCCAGCTGCTCATAATTGTCCATAACCGGGGACACGGCTAAGATCTTAGTTTGTTGACTCTGCAGAGGTTGTGCACTTTCACCCTTTGTCTTCAATTAGCCCAAACATCCTATACACCCGGAGTGCATCATGGAAAGGAGAGAATTGAGACGAGATCTTTCAGAAGAAGAAGAAGTCCAAACCCACCGGCAAGACCCGTTCCACCTATAATTTTGCTACATCTGCTTGTCAAGCCTGGGCTGAACCCTCACAACTTAATTGATCAAGACAGAGCCCATATTGTCAAAAGGCTGCACGGGAAGCTACTAGATTTAGAGGGACATAGTAATCTCTTTGTTCCTGGGTGGCCATCCTCAAGTGACAACCTCAAGTGGAATAACCCTTAGATAAGGGCCCTGAGGAAACACTCAACATAACCCAGTCTTACCACTTCCACCCAGGTGGTTCATTCATTAGTTATACTTATAATTTTTCCTCAACATCTAGTAAAACAATTTTTGTAGCATGGCTAAGCATCTAAATAAGTACCAAGGCATCAAAATAACAAGGTATAAGGATGGCTACACACTACTAGGATATAGCATAGCATAATATAACTTATTAAAAATTTCCTATCATGCATACTACTCAAAATCAACTAATGCATATAGAAAATAATGGGTAGTTTATGATGTGTTACTTGCCTTGTTGAAGTTGGTGAAGAATTCACACTCTCTTCACAAAAGATCGTTGCTCTCCGTACAATCTATTCATTGAAAACACAATAACAAAATAAACAAACATTCTACCAAACAATCATACAAGTGTAGAAAACATACATAGCAATAACATATCCAAAGGGGTTTAATCTAGTTGGTTAGGACAAGGTCTATGTTTTGAGTTTTGAAAGATTCATTCCATAATGGTTCAATACATTGTTAAGGAAATTCCAATGGTTTACTTGGGAAGGACTAGGTTGAGTTTTATGTGATCTAACTTTATTATAACCATACTTGTCGAGGAAGTTCCAAGAGTTCACTAAGAATAAACATATTACTTCTTTAGCTAAAGTAATACATGCAAACACTTGGTCATATTCACCTTCAAAAATATCTGAGTGACTTTGTTATTATTTTCCATTGTGGTTAGGGTAGGTCTACTAACTCCATCATCAAAGGAAAAATATTACTAAGTCTTGGGTTTTCCATTTGGTTCAATGGTTGGACAAAAACAACTTGTTATTCTTCAACTTGTGTGAATTGCTTCTAGACCTCATGTGATTGCCTTCTTGAAGATCATCTTCATGCTTCTATTGTAGTCTTATTCCTTGTATGGATTCTTCTCTTGGTCTTGATAAATTTTTCAGGGCTTTCACTTCACTAATTGGTTTGGGTATGGGATGGGCACAGATACCACTAAGTCAAATTGGAAAGAAAATAAGAAGAAGGATAGGAAGAGAGGGGGAGATGTTTTCTTCTAAATTTCTTCACACTTGTACTTCTTGAGTTTTCTTCTAGGTGTGGAGTACAAGTCTTTTCTTCAAAACTTCTTCACTGATCTTCCTTGTAGCTCTTCATGTTGCCACCAGTTGAAAGTGAAGAACCTTCTATTTCTTGAGTCTTGTTTTCCATTTGCTAACTTGATGGATTCTTGAAGCAAGAATAGGGGGATGGAGAAGATAGAAAACTAAAGTTCACTACTTGGTACTATATGTGATTGGAACATTCTAAGGACTTGGCTTGGCTCCAAATAGACATAACATCAAGGAATAACAGTTGAAAACAATTCCTAAGTCATGGTGCAAATGGATGTATCACTATGTTGGGTTTTTGGTCAAATAATCATGGCCATGGTCCAAGGGTTTCCAAAAGGTTTAGGTACTGATGTCTCTGGTTCATGGTTATCAAATGGAGCAATTTTGCAAAAGGAACTATATTGAAATTATTTACAGAATTAAATCTATGTCAAAATTACTCAAACATTCCAATTAATTCTAAATTCAATTTTAATTTGATCAACAATTATTTTGGGACAGGGGATATGAAAGTACACATCCTAAGGTTTCCAAATATATTTTATTTACAATTTTTGGATTTGTAGAATTTGAATTATGCCAAATTTCATCAAACAAGCATATTTGAATTTGAACAAATTTAAGTTTGTCAAATTTGAATTTGGACAGTGCCAAAAGTTTCTACATGTTTTGGTGATTTCAAAAAGTCCGAGATTGCTAAATTTGGCTTCATGGATCAAAAGTTATGATGGTTCAAAGGTGCAGGGGTGTTTCTGCAAAGTTGACAATTAATTCTAGCGGGAGAAAAATTCAAATAAGGCTGGGCCACGTGGAGGATCCTGATTGGGCGAGGCTGATGACTGGGCTGCTACGTGGCACACGCTGACGTGGATAAGTGAATCGATCCGGGACGTTGGATCTCGATCTAACGGGGGCTTACCCCTTCGATAAGTGATTCTATTAGGGCCGCACGATCAAGATCTAACGGCGAAGATTTGAAGAGAGGGAGCTAGGGTTACCTCCCGCCGGATTTCTTCGCCGGAAATGGAGTGGGCGGTGGCGCTGGCCTCGGGCGTCCACGACGGCGACGTTCCAGGGGGTTCCGGGCACCACGAAGGGGTCCAGGAGGGGCAGTTCGACACGGCGAACTCGACAACGTCCTCGGCGATAGTTGGAGTTACCTCAGGTGGTGGCGCGGTGAAGGCCCGAGGCAGCCGTGGTGGTTCCGACTCCGGCGAGCTCGGTCTCCTCGCTGTGCTGCAGAAAACGCGGGATACTCGACATAAGGATTTGGACACGGACAAGGGGAAGAGAACGGAGATGGTCGTGTGCTCGGGGACTTACTCTCCTCACCGGAATCAAACAAAGACGGCGGCGGCAGCTGCGGACTTCGGCGAGCAATCAAGACGGAAAGGTGGCGTGATCGACAGAAAATGGAGAGGGGAAAGAGGGAGGCCGAGGAGGGCTTTAAGGGGGAGGTTTCGGTTATCGTTATAATGGCCTTAATGGCCTTGATTTGATGGCGCAAATTTCGGCCGAAACGGCCATGGCAGTTTCCAAACGAGGAAGAAGGTGATGACGTCATCATACGTCATCATTTATTTTTCTTTTTCTGTTTTTAATATCTATTAATATACAAGTCCAAATGACCCCATTTAAATTTCTAAAAATTTGTAAAATTAATATATTTCTATTTAGAACATTATTATAAACTTTTGAACACATTTCACTTTTTATATTTTTGAAAATGTAAATAATTACTAATAGTACTTAATGTATATTTTTAAATTAGAAAATTAATAAAATGAGGTTTTGATTAAATAAAATTTCAGAGGCAATAAACATATCAAATACTATTTTTGAAATTCATTTACACTTGTTTTGCTATTTTATATTTTGAAATAAAAATGATTTCACTAATAGCATATTAATGCCTTTTTAAAAATATCAATTACATAAATGAAAATTATTGGTTGAATAAAATATCAGAGACATCAATGTGATCAAATGACATTTTCCAAAATCATTTTTAATGGTTTTCATATTTCATGATTTTTTTATATGAAGAAACAATGATAGTCACTTAATAGAAAACATTAATTTTTTTTTATGATTAAAACAATTTTTTGAAATATTTTCTATGGTTCAACTATTGTTTTCTAAGACCCTTTTAGGCACTTTCATATTGTATATTTTCAACATATTAGTGAAACCACTATTAGTATCCTTTTGTTATATTTCAAACATAGAGAATTATTTAATAAATTTGGAAATGGGGTTTAGTAAAAGCAGAAAGGTTTTCCCAAATGAAAACATTGTTTTCTCAAAGTATCTTACTTGTTTTCATAAACAATTTATTTTTATAGCACTATATTATTTTGTTGATTGAATTAACACTTGGAAAACAAGGATCCAACTTATATCTATTTTGGGGTTATCAATAATAGTGAAACCCTTTTTAGAGACAAGAAGGAAATATTAGAGATAACAATTCTCTAGTTTTTATATATCAAAAATATTTTCAAAATCATAATTGGGTTGAAAACATTGTTTGGTGTAAGGGTTTGCTTAAGAAGAAATATTTTCTTTATGTAGAAATATTTATTTTGAAATGACTTTAGGGTTTATGGAATAGAGGTATATTGGATTCTTAATTTCAATTTTCATTGATTTATGTATTGTTTCCTTTTTATTTCTTGCATCTCATTGGTTTTTGGTGACTTGCATAACATGAAAATAAAAAGTTTCAATTTTTAGTGATTTTTGTACTTTCCAAAAATCAGGGATGTTACAAAATTACAGCTGGGTAATTGACAGAAATGAAGGCTACACCGTAGTGCATATGCAAGACAGAAACATTACTATGTGATTCATGCGGGCATTACAACAAAATACATAGACCGTCATCAAATTGCACGTATGTCTAATAATCCACCCTCCGAATATCATCCGAACAAACATTGGGTATTAAGTTGCTAGCAACAGATTATCGCAGTAAGCAAAGTGTGTAATGTAAACAATGTAAACTAGGTAAACACCGTTGTTTTCTCCCTAATGGCAACAACACATCCTCCATATGTCACGTTTCTTTCACTCGAGCACAGATGCAAAGGAGGCATGAAACCACTATCGAGCATAAATACTCCATCTTGAAGTTACTAGCATCTACTTGGCCAGAGCATCTACTAATAAAGGAGAGCATTCAAGATCATAAATAACATAAGCATGAAGATAACATGATAGATTGATAATCAGAAGACATAGCATTCAACATTCATCAGATCCCAGCAAACACAACATGTAGCATTACATAAAGATGATCTCGATCATGTGAGGCAGCTCACGAGATCTAAACATGAGGTACAAAGTGGAGAGAACAACCATCTAGCTACTGCTTTGGACTCGTAGTCCAGGGTTGAACTACTCACGCATCACTTCGGAGGAGGGCATGGCGTTGTAGACCCCTTCGGTGATGAATTCCCCTCCCGGCAGGTTGCCGGGGAGAGCTCCAGAACCCTCCCGATCTCGGGATCACGATGATGGCATCCTTGAGTGTTTCTCGGGATGAAGTGGTATATTTTTAGGGTTAATATGTCGGGGGGTATAAATAGGCAAAAGGGAAAAGGCGGTGGAGGCCTGGGGGCCCACACCACCCCATGGCGTGGCCAGGGGGCGCGCCGCCCTATGGTGTGGGCCCCTGTGGCCCCCCTTCGGGTCTCTTCGGGACTCCTTGGAACCTTCGGGAATTCTAAGACATCCGTACTTTGAATTTTCCAATTCCCAGAATATTTATGGAATAACTTTTCTGAAACTAAAAACAACAAAAAACATGGAACTGGCTCTATGGCATCTTGTCAATAGGTTAGTCCGGAAAATCGATAAAATGACATAAAGTGTATAGCAAACATGTAGGAATATCATGGAACATCAGAAATTAAGGATACGTTTATGACGTATCACCGATGCAAAGGATACATGGTAATCAATGGTTGCATGTATAAACAAAGTACTATCGGAATTTTTCAGCGATGTATTTTGCCAGAAGAAGGACGAGAAACTCTGCAAGAAATTCATGCCAAAGATTGTGGACATCATGCTCAGTCAAAAAGCATAGTTAAAAAAGCATTCCGTGCTGGGTTTTTCTGGCTCACAGCCAAGACAGATGCGGAGCACATAGTGAACATGTGTGTCGGATGCCAGTATTACGCCAAGCAGACAAATATGTCGGCTCAAGCACTCAAGACTATCCCCATAACATGGCCATTTGCGATCTAGGGGCTAGATATGATGGGGCCATTCAAAACTGCAAGAGGCGGACTTACACATATACTCGTTGCAGTGGATAAGTATACCAAGTGGGTGGAGGCAAAACCCATCAAAAAACTTGACGGTGTGACCGCCAGAAATTTCGTCATTGACGTAGTTATGCGATATGGCGTTCCACATAGTATAATCACGGATAACGAGACAAATTTCTCAATTGGAGAGTTGGCAAAATATTGTCGACAAACGGGAATTCGCCCAGATCTCGCATCTGTGGCACACCCACAAACCAATGGCCAGGTTGAACGAATGAATAGTTCAATCCTGCAAGGAATATGCCCAAGACTCGAAACTCCTCTTCGCAGAGGAGCTGGAGCATGGGTAGAAGAATTTCCTTTCCTTCTTTGGAGTATTCGAACGACGCCAAATAGATCAACAGGGCAAACGTCTTTTTTCTTGGTCTATGGTGCAGAAGCAGTGCTTCCTACGGACATGATCCATGATAGCCCAAGAGTGCAGGCATACGATGCCTCGGATGCCGAAAGTGCGCGTTGGGATGTCGTTGATATCTTAGAAGAAGAAAGAGAACTTGTGTTGCAAAGATCCGCCATTTATCAGCAAGGACTACGACGATATCATAGTCAGAAAATCAAACACCGATCTTTCAAAGAAGGTGATTTTGTGCTAAGATTGGTACGGGATAGAAAGCACAAGTTAGCCCCAATCTAGGAAGGACCATTTGTCATTAGCAAGGCTATGAAAAATGGATCATATTACCTTGTAGATATTTGAGACACGGAAGATGACCAGAAAAAATCCGAATCGCAAGAGGAAAAGAAGCATAGATTTAGAACTAGGAGAGACAAATAGGCCCTCGAGCATCCAACAGTTACGTCCCTTCTACACTTAGTTCAATTCTATGTAAACATCATTGAGATCATGAAATAAAGTTGTCAGAAAATCATGCATTTTGTTTTATTTTGTATTTACTGTTCAGAGCATGTTTCCGTCTTATCTATTTCCCGGTGATCTTTCAATTTTCTTCAATGTTAACCCGAATTTTGCATGTGTGATCGGAGTTATAAAACTGAATGTTTTTTGGTCCAAGGAGGCTTCAGAACCCCAGATTGTTCCTGTGTACCTGGAGTTCATACTCTTCAATTCCTTATTATTCCTAAGTATTATCTGATTGTTTGTTGTGTTGGGTCACTTGATTTAGTAAGTAAAAGTACCAAAGTATAATCCATGATTCCGAGTTTTGACTGGTTAGTTTCTTAACCCGGTCACTTGGCGTTAAGATTGCATACTTTTGGAACCACTTTAACACTAAGAAAAGTTAAAACATACAAACCAGAGAACTTAGAAGAAAGGGAATTA
Organism: Alopecurus myosuroides; assembly: GCA_028641055.1. NCBI lineage: Eukaryota > Viridiplantae > Streptophyta > Magnoliopsida > Poales > Poaceae > Alopecurus > Alopecurus myosuroides. The sequence continues at coordinate 296,095,777 of CM054057.1, read as the reverse complement.
AAACTCTCAAAAACTTGCAAAGCTTAATTTTACTGCAAAATATATAAATCTTGTTCATACAAAATATAGAATGCATTACAGTTGAGTTTTACAATGTAAGAATAGTAATGCACCCTATTTGGCTAATGGCTACACAGGATCAGTCGGCATCCATGAACTCCTCGTCGCTATCACACTTATTCTCCAGAGTTGCTGGAATTTCTTCCTCCGGGTAGAACGTCGAGGTAGAGACTATCCGAGCTATCTTGGAGGCATGGCCCTTGATAGACTCGAATATTTACGCCCTTTTCTCTTTGGTGTATCCTTGCAGAACATCGGTGGAGATGCGCCAAGACTTGGCGGTGGTGTAATGCATTCTCATCAGCCCTAGGGCCATGCGTACACCACCGCGGGCGGCAGACTGAAGCCACGATTCGCGTTGGTTTTCCACCTCCACAAAAGATTCTGGGAGCCTGATGGCTTCCAAGAATTCACCAACTTTGTCCGGAATGCACTTATTAATAAGCAACATTCCAACATTCTTCAGCTCGGTGACGAACGTCCCGAAAGCCCGGATGCGGTCAATCCAAGTAATCAGAGGATTCCCCTCTGTTAATGAAAATCAGAAGAGATTAGACAAACAGAGGGGAGAAAAAGAATGCATTATGCAAAGTGAAGGAAGACTTGGTAAAAGTTCAGAAACTTACCAAGGATCTTGTCCATCTCAGCGCCTTCCTCAAGGCGTTGATGAAGGGTTGTCTCGAGGTTCTGGATGGTCCCGTGGTCTTTCTCGGCTTGCGAGGAAGCCCGAGACTCGGACAAACCCAAAGCCAATTGGCTCTCCTCCAGGTCCTTCTGAAGCCTTACAGTTATCTTTTAAAGCTCAGAGTTCTCCTTACGGAGATTCTCGGTGTTGCCGGCATCCTCAGCAATTTTCTTGGCCTTGGCCAAAGAGGCTAAGAAGAAAAAGAGGCAAAGGATTAAAGCTTGGAAAAGTCCTTAGGAAAAATTCGAAAAGTTCAGAATCAAAATCAAGGAAAGTAAAAGTATGCTTATCAGCAGTCTCCTTTAGTTGCTTCTGAATCTCGGACATTTCCGAGTCCTTCTCATTAAGAATACCAAAAAGAGATTTTACCTCTTGGTTTTTGATGGTCGGCTTCTCGAAAACTTCCACATTTATATTTTCGGTAGTTTGCTGAAAAGCATACAAAGGAAAAGATTTGTTAAACAAAAACAGGCAAGCAAAAAAGAAAAGTATTAACACAAAAAAGTATGTTTTTTCTTAATACTTGGGGCTAGAGATAATATCTGGCTCATCTTTTGCAAACCACCTAGCGTTTCGGTGAATTCCTTGGCGTATTCCGAGAAGGTAATCCTCATATGGTGGATTCCATCTTGGAGAACCTGCCGAGGTGAGAAGACATAATTATTCCAAACAATCAACCCTCCTTTTGGCCAAGGGCGAATCAAGGGGGCTCGGGGAAAATACTTTTTTGCCCACGGATGAATATATTCGAGTTCATCAAAGAAGGCCTCTTTTTTTACCTTGAACTTCGCATCAATAGTCGGGATTGGCTCAGCTTATGGAAATGTTGAAGGTCCGCCTTCGTCAAGTGCCGCCCTTTCTCGCGCATTTGTGTCGGACGCATCGGGCTGTCTGGACTACAGGGGATAGTTGAATTCTTCCTGAGTAGCAAAGTTTTCTTCACCATCTGCCACTGGAGTGTCCGGGACAGCTTCAGGGGATGGCTTAGGCCCCCTAAGGGCAACAGCCTTATGCTTCTTCCTTCCCTTTCCCTTCAAAGGGACAGGAGCAAGGCTGAAAAAAGAGAAAAGAGAGAGAAACCGAGATCAAAAATCCGAGAAAGAAGGGATGCAAGAAAAGGCATACGAAAGTAGAAATTCTGAGTCTTACCTGGAGGTGGCGATGGCAACTCCGTTGAGGTCGATCACTTCGTGGCTTGAAGAGATCTTCTTGCGTTTCCGCCCTCCGGCTGATTGAAAGTGGGCTTTGAGCTTGGCAAGCTGATCTTCCGTAAGATCAAGAAGATGTAAAGAAACAAACCGGGATTAGTAAAAAACATCCGAGAAAGACAAAATTTCAAAAAAAATCCCAAAAGGCAGAAATCGAAAGCATACCTTGGGAGCAGGGTTTTGCACGTTATACATTTGTAGACTTTCCTCGTACTGATCACGAGTAGCTACAAGTTGGTTGACGCGCTTCTTCAATTCCTTCTTTGACAAAGCAGACTTTGTCACCCTTATTGTATCCTCGGGGCCCGAGTATTCACAAAGAAGCCACCCGTTGTGGTGAGCAAGAGGTTGGATCCTCCTTCCGAGCCAGCAAAGGACTGTGTCCATGCCGGTCAGAGGAGAAGAGGAAGAAACAAGCTTCGTGATCCGCCTTTTTATTCTCACCAGGCCTGGAGGCAGAACCTGGACCGCGTCCAACACCCAGTTATCTTGGGGAGTGGCTGCGGAATTGACGAAAGGCGGAATTCCCGTCTCCTTTCCAGGATAGGGAATGTCCGAGTGGTAGAAGAAAGAGCCCGTCCAAAACTTGACGGACTCGGAAGTTTTTATTTTCAGAAACCACTCCTCCCTAAACCTACGAAGATTGAAGGAGATGGTCCCGCAAGTCGGAAGAACACCATCGGAGGTGTTTCACTTCACATTGAAGCATTACTGAAAGAAATCTAAGCGGGGTTCTCTAGATACCCCTCAAAAAGAGCCTGGAACCCGGCTATGCATAGAAAAGAGTTGGGGGGAAGATTGTGATGTTGGACACCGTAATGGTTGAGGACTTGGAGGAACAACACAAAAGGAGGAAAACCCATACCTCGATTGATATGGGAGGTCAAAACGACCCGTTCTCCGTCTTTCGGAGAAGGCTCGGAGTCGTCTTCGTCCATCCGCCATTTGTCTTTGGCGATGAACCTGTCCTTCTCCATTGTGTTGAGGAGGGCTTCTACCATGTTGTAGTGACTCCAATTCCCGGAATCACCCTCATCTTCTTCTTCGCCTCCGGAAGCAACGATGGTCGCCGTGTTGTCGCCATCGCGAGCGAAAGATTCCCCCTCCTCAGTAACGGGGACGGGAGGAGGAGGAGTAGCAGACGGCGGCGGCATGGTTTCGGCTGTGGGATTGAGATCCCCACCCGCCGGTGCGCTCTCGAGAACCTCCGGCGCGGCTGTGGAAGAGCTCGGAGGTGCCACGAGAGTAGAGGAGACGATGTTCTCTTCGGCAGCGTCGACATCGGCGACGATTTCAGACGCACGAGCAGGGCTTTCGGTAGCCATTTCCGGGCGGCGCAACAGTGCGATTGAGCAAAAACGGCCGATGATAGGACTTCGGTGAGGTTCTGGACTCGGGTTCGTTCTGTGTATTCCTTTCGCTCGAAGCTGGGGAGTGGCTCTGCGCTCTAGAGGCTTGAGGAGGAAGATGGTGCGGGAGAAGAACCGGAAGGCACGAGGCGGCTATTTATAGCCATCTTTGCGTCAAGATTCGTCCCAACGGCTCTTTTAGCCGTTGGATGATTGATGCGTGTTTCGCCGGGAAACCCAGGAAATGAGGGGACGGGGTGATAATTGATATCTCCTCGTTTCTCACGCGAGAATTTGTCATAGATATGGTTTCAGTGTTTTGAATAAACCAGACGTTCGTGACGTAAGCAAGATTTCACCGCTTGCATCACAGCTTCCTTCTCCGCGAAGATTCGTGGAAGAAATGCTGAATTTCGGTAAATCCGAGTTTGCCATTGAAAGATTTTGTTGAAAGAAGAATCAAGACAAAATGCCGACATTTGTAAAGAGAATACAAATACATGAGGGAACGCGAGGGGTATATCCGGCATTGGCCGAAGGCTGGATTACCAGGGTGGCCCACAGGAAATGGAACGAAGTCCATTGGGCGGCCCAGTAAGCTGACGGGTAGGAAGCTGGATTGTAGAAGAACCCGGACCATGGCCCAACGTGGTACGAATTGGAGGAGAAGCCGGATTCCTTACTTTCCAAGTTAGATACTTTTAGTAGTCTTCTAGGTTTCCTTCTTGTAAGCCCTAGTCCGGCTATCTATATAAAGCCGGACCGGAGCCAGAAAATAAAGAGATCACAAGTTAGCTAGAAGCCACCTCGCCAAGAAGTTCATCCTCGCCGAGTTAGCGAAACCATACTCACAATTGTACTATGTATACTTCAGGCTTCAGCCCTGATTTAGTGAGATTACAGGGTAGGAACGCCGCCTAGTTGCGACATACCGAACCTGGGTAAAACCCATGTTCTCGTTTCCAGTTCTTCCACGTACCCCCGCGGTTCTACCAGTAGGCTTATGGAGCCCCCGTCCATGATCCTTAATATGATGTCTCGACACTCCCCTTGCAAGTTAGTCATATACATGTTCAAGGAGGCAATTTCAACTTCAATACTAGAACTACCAAGTTTAGTGGAAGATGGAGATGATACCTCTTGTTGGGAATATGCCCTAGAGGCAATCATGTATGATGTAGTTCCCACTGTATTCATAAACTTATTAAGTTGTCCTTGTTTTGAACATCTGATATATGTCATTGAATATGTGATTCGATTGTGGAACTATATATTCATGTTGTTCATACTAGATTGTCCTTGGTCATTAAGGTTGTGCTGGACACACACCCTAGACTAATGTGAGTGTTGGCTGATGACACGGTTCCACTTGTCATGGGCATGGTGATGCTATTTCAACGTTCACAGACTTGGCTAAAGAGTTTAGCAAGTCAGACTGACCCACATTGAGATGCAACGAGCAAGTCGTCATTTGCACGTCTCAATCAATGTAATCCTTAGACCTGAGGTTGTCGCACAATCCGAGTTGTGGATCACCGACTTAGGTTCTGTCAAACGTTGTTCTGTGACAAGGCAGCTATAAAGGCAGAGTTCGGATCGAATGAGAAGCAAGATGCGTGATGTGGATAATCAAGATGGGATTTTGCCCCTCCGAATGGAGAGATATTATCTGGGCCCTCTCGAGCGATATGATTCAGGAAGCATGGCCATGCGCGACTCAGTTAAGTGTTAACTGTGTTTGTTGACTAAGAGTTAGTCAGATGAATCGTATATCACGGATCGAGAAGAGAGTTGAACTATTAAAGGGATGACGATAAATCGCCTATAGTTCGACAAGGTATATCGTGAGGCAAAAGGGACTAAGATGAATATCACATTGAAAGGTATTTCGTCATGACTCAATGGGACTTGGGAGTCGACACGTTCTGCTGGGAGCCGCTACCGATTGATCGATTGAGAGTCGAACTCCAATCGTGTCCAAGTCGCCATGAGCCTGCAGGGTCGCACACTTAAGAGCGGGAGCAAGTATTGGTTGGGTTGGACCCGAACCGGAAATGGACTGATTTTGTGAGTCGGACTCACAGAGGGAATGGGCCACAAGTGTTGTGCAGCCCACTACCATACACTATATAAAGAGGGGCGCAGGTTGCCCAGCGGGCACGTTAGTCCACTCTCCCATGCGTTGGGAACCCTAGCCCCACTCAGTCCAGCCGTCGCACCAGACCTAGCAGTCTGCTGTCGGAGCTCCTCCTCGTACGTGTGGATACCGGCAGAGGTGTTGTACGTTCAGCACTTCGACGTTCGAGGGATTGGATCGGCCGGACCGGATCGTGGGACTGCACTGCCCCGACGCGCTTCATCGATAATCCGCAACCGCGCGTCTAGTGGTAATCATCGTGGCCTTCTACCTCGGCTAGATCTTGGAAGTACCGTGTAGGAAAAGTTTTCGTTTATCTCTACGCGTTCCAACAGTGGTATCAGAGCGGTAGCTTCTGGTATTAGGCCCGAGATCCGTACATATGTGATATGTAGTTAGCGTTAGATGTGATCTAATTGTTGTTTTGGTGGTCGGTCTATGAGATAGATCGGTTTTGTACAAGGTTGATTGGATCAATCGTAATCGGGGTTAATGGATGATCTGGTTTCCGTGATCATACTGCTAAGGTCATGGAACAAATTACCCCTACCGGTCGGTTTCCGCCATCGTGGTATACCGTGACACATAAATCCAGTTGCGGTGATCGAAGATCAAAGAGTTTGATCGAATCGGAATACGGATCAGATTTGGGTAAAATCGTTTTATCCGATGAAGAAATCCATGATCGGGACCGCCGGCTTCGCCCTGTCGTAGCGCCTTAAATGTCGTTACGAGTTTCACAACGCAGGTAGATATCGCGTCTATGCATAACTTGTTTTTGCAGGAAGTTGTGAATGGTATGGCTTATGTGCATGTGATGTGTGTAATCCATACATGATCTGCGTATCATGTTTCTTGTCAGCCGGCTGGAGCCTAGGTGCTGTCATTTTATTGTATAACGACCTGCGTGTCGGATTCTCTATGTAATCTTTGATTTACTAGCTAGTGTAGCTTGTTGGAGAACCCAGTGACATGCAAGTCGATGTACAAGTTGGCTACATGGAGCAAGATGGCACGTGACAAGAGTTGGCACGAGTCGACTTGCAAGCTTCGTGGAGATGGAGATCACCATGAAGAGAGCCATACCATTTCACATTATAATTGCTTTATTTGTGTTATAGTTATGTCTCTATTTACTTCTATTTAGATAGTTGGTAGATTTTAATCCCTCAAAGAAGGTCTAGTCGGTCGCCCCGCCAGTGCTGCACCATCACAAGTCGGACATTCTTGGTAGTGGGCTCATAAAATTGAGGTGCTACCAATTCTTTCCGGTTAGGTGGGTTTAAGTCGGACTCTTACAAGCAGAAGCACTTGGTAATCTAGATGAGTCCATCACAACGGTTGTGGGGCTCGGGGCGAGGAAAGTTGGGAGCCGGGGCATGTGATGTCACCCAACTAACAGGAGTCATATTGGATATGATTGGCAAGGTGTTGCCTACCTAGATCACTTGACGGCTAGCAGTGATGCTAAAGCTCACTAGTCGACTTGCTTATTTAGGATGTTGAATCACAAAGCAACCATCGGAGGGGTGTTGGTTCTAGTGGGAGCATAAGTATTAAAACGTTTAATATGCCTGCTCTTTTATGAATACATGTCTTAAGTGTTTTTGCGTATTTTCTGTTGTAGATCAATGGCACCTAGCAACCTTCCTCAGTTGTCCGCGTTTGCGTTGAGGTTAATCCTAGAGAAAGATAAGCTTAATGGAACTAATTTCACCAACTGGTATCGTAATCTGAGGATAGTCCTCAAGCATGACAAGAAAGAACATGTTCTAGAAACTCCACTTCCAGAAGAGCCAGATGACGATGTGACTGTTGCTGTCATGAATGCCTACCGTAAGACTAGAGATGAGTCTACGGAAATCGGCTGTCTTATGCTTGCACACATGGAACCGGACTTGCAGCAGCTGTTCGAAAATGTTGAGGCCTACGATATGATCGAAAGCCTCAAAAGTATGTTCCAGGCTCAGGCAAAGACCGAGAGGTATCAAGTCTCTCAAGCTTTGCTGGGATGTAAGCTGAAAGATGGCGATCCACTGAGTCTGCATGTAATCAAGATGATTGGTTACATTCAGTATCTGGATCGGCTGGGCGTCCCAATTAACGAAGAGTTCGCTACTGATATAATTCTGAACTCTCTTCCTAGTGCGTATGGTTCGTTCATCTCAAACTACCATATGCATGGTATGGCTAAGAGTATCACTGAATTACATGGGATGCTCAAAACGGCAGAGGCTGATATCAAGAAAGGTTCCAGTCAAGTGTTGATGGTGCAGAATAAGGCTAAGTTCAAGAAGAGTTCCTAGACTAAGAAGAAGAAGGATAAGTCAGGAGGTAGCACCCATGGCCCTGTCCAGAGTGCTCCCTCAAAGACTAAACCTTCTCCTACAGCCGGAGCCAACTGCTTCTATTGCAAGCAAGATGGCCACTGGAAGAGGAACTGCACCAAGTATTTGGCTGACAGGGCCAAGAGTGGAGGTGTGACTTCCAACTCAGGTACGCTTGTGTGCAATGTTATAGACATTTATCTTGCTGATGCACCTAACAGTTCTTGGGTATATGATACCGGACCAGTCATTCACATTTGCAACTCATTGCAGGGACTGGTAAGAACTAGGAGCTTGGCGAGAGGAGAGGTTGATATCCGGGTCGGCAACAAGGCGAGAGTCGCTGCGTTGGAAGTCGGCACGATGCAACTTCATTTACCTTCAGGATTTTTAATGGAATTAAATAATTGTTATTATGTTCCAGTGCTTAGCCGAAACATTATTTCCGCCTCATGTTTGATGAGACAAGGTTATGAGTCGAATATTAAGAATAATGGTTGTTCTTTATATTTGAAAGATATGTTTCATGGCTTTACACCCGTTCAGAACGGGTTATTTATTTTGAATCTTGATAGTGAATCGGTCTATAACATAAATGTTAAAAGGTTGAAACCAAATGATCTGAATATGACTTACTTTTGGCACTGTCGGCTTGGTCATATAAGTTGGAAGCGCATGAAGAAGCTCCATGATGATGGACTTCTAACTTCGTTTGACTTAGAGTCATTCGAGACATGCGAATCATGCCTACTAGGCAAAATGACCAAGACACCTTTTGCAAGGAGTTGTGAAAGGGTGTCCGACTTGTTGGAACTAATACATAGTGATGTATGTGGTCCAATGAGCACGACAGCCAGAGGTGATTATGAGTACTTCATTACCTTCACTGATGATTTGAGTAGGTATGGATATATCTATTTAATGAAACACAAGTCGGAAGCCTTTGAAAAGTTCAAGGAATTCCAGAGTGAGGTACAGAATCAGCTCAGCAAGAAAATATAGTTTCTACGGTCGGACCGTGGAGGCGAGTACATGAGCCATGAGTTTGATGACCATCTAAAGAGTTGTGGAATAGTTCCTCAACTCACTCCGCCGGGTACACCGCAGAGAAACGGTGTATCGGAACGGAGAAATCGGACCTTCTTGGACATGGTACGATCAATGATGAGTCGGGCAGATCTACCTTTATCATTTTGGGGTTATTGTCTAGTAACTACAGCGTTCACACTAAACAAAGTGCCATCAAAGTCAGTAGAGAAGACACCGCATGAGATGTGGACTGGCAAAAAGCCAAGTTTGTCTTTTCTTAAGATTTGGGGTTGTGAAGCATTTGTCAAGCAACTTCAGTCGGACAAGCTCATGCCCAAGTCGGATAAGTGTATTTTCGTGGGGTATCCGAGGGAAACCTTGGGGTACTACTTCTACAACCGGGAAGAGGGCAAAGTGTTTGTCGCTCGGAATGGTGTCTTGCTTGAGAAAGATTTTCTCAGTCGGGAAGTCAGTGGGAGCACAGTGCAACTCGAAGAAATTCGAGAGGAACCGGCTAGGGGCGAGTCGGCGAACGCCTTGGAGACTGAGCCGGTCGTGGTACCTACACCGGTAACAGCACCTGAACCACGGAGATCTGCCAGATTACAAAATGCTCGTGATGTTTTATTGTTAGACAGTAATGAGCCGGCAACTTATTCGGAAGCGATGGTGGGATCTGATTCCGAGTCATGGCTTGGAGCCATGAGATCCGAGATAAAGTCCATGGATGAAAACCAAGTTTGGAATTTGGTTGATCTGCCTGACGGTGCAAGACCCGTCGAGTGCAAATGGGTCTTTAAGAAAAAATTGATATGGATGGAAATATTTCCGTCTATAAAGCACGACTTGTCGCGAAGGGGTTCCGACAGGTTCAAGGAGTTGACTACGACGAGACCTTCTCTCCCATAGCGATGCTTAAATCAATTCGGATCATGTTAGCCATAGCAGCCTATTTCGACTATGAGATATGGAAGATGGATGTCAAGACGGCTTTCCTTAATGGGAATTTAACTGAGGACGTGTATATGATACAGCCCGAAGGTTTTGTCGATCCGGCTAATGCTGACAAGGTATGCAAGCTTCAGAAATCTATTTATGGGTTGAAGCAAGCATCTCGGAGTTGGAACATTCGCTTTGATGAGGCAGTCAAATCGTTTGGCTTCATCAAGAGCGATCATGATTCTTGTTTATACAGGAAGTTTAGTGGGAGCAAAGTAAATTTTCTAATCTTATATGTGGACGACATATTACTGATTGGAAATGATGTCATGATGTTGCAAGAAACCAAAGATTCATTGGAAAGGAGTTTCTCAATGAAGGATTTGGGTGAGGCGACTTACATATTAGGAATCAGGATCTATAGAGATAGATCAAGGCGGCTCATTGAATTGAGTCAGAGTACATATCTGGGCAAAGTTTTGAAGAAATTCAAAATTGGAAGAGTCCAAGAAAGGATTCTTACCGATGTCCCATGGCATACAACTTAGCAAGACTCAGTGTCCTTCGACGACTGATGAGCGAAGTCGGATGAGTGTGATCCCGTATGCTTCGGCAATCGGATCCATCATGTATGCCATGATTCATTGATTTGTACTAGGCCAGATGTTTCCTACGCTCTAAGTGTTACGAGCAGATACCAGGCAGACCCTGGCGAAGCCCACTGGGCTGCGGTTAAAAATATCCTTAAGTATTTGAGAAATACTAAGGAAATGTTCCTAGTTTATGGAGGTGATGAGGAATTCAGTGTAAAGGGTTACACAGATGCGAGTTATCTCACCGACTCAGATGATTCTCGTTCGCAATCTGGATACGTGTTCGTAATGAACGGAGGAGCTGTGAGCTGGAAGAGTTCCAAGCAAGATACGGTGTCTGCATCTACAACAGAGGCTGAGTATATTGCTGCCTCAGAGGCGGCAAAGGAAGCTGTTTGGATCAGGAACCTCCTGATGGATCTTGGTGTGGTTCAGGGCGCGTCCAATCCATTGGACGTATATTGTGACAACAATGGTGCTATCGCACAAGCCAAGGAACCTAGACAACACCAGAAGAACAAACATATACTCAAGCGGTACCACCTCATTCGCCAGTTTGTCGAACAAGGTGATATCAAGTTATGCAAAGTACACACGGATGCAAATATTGTAGATCCGTTGACAAAGGCGCTACCACAGCCTAAGCATAAGGCGCACACGAGAGGTATGGGCATTAGATTCCTAGGCATATGATGCCAAGATGATTGAATCTAGTGCAAGTGGGAGACTGTTGGGAATATGCCCTAGAGGCAATCATGTATGATGTAGTTCCCACTGTATTCATATAGTTATTAAGTTGTCCTTGTTTTGAACATCTGATATATGTCATTGAATATGTGATTCAATTGTGGAACTATATATTCATGTTGTTCATACTAGATTGTCCTTGGTCATTAAGGTTGTGCTGGACACACACCCTAGACTAATGTGAGTGTTGGCTGATGACACGGTTCCACTTGTCATGGGCATCGTGATGCTATTCCAACGTTCACAGACTTGGCTAAAGAGTTTAGCAAGTCGGACTGACCCACATTGAGATGCAACGAGCAAGTCGTCATTTGCACGTCTCAATCAATGTAATCCTTAGACCTGAGATTGTCGCACAATCCGAGTTGTGGATCACCGACTTAGGTTCTGTCAAACGCTGTTCTGTGACAAGGCAGCTATAAAGGCAGAGTTCGTGTCGCACCCTGGCTTCTAAGGGATACTCATCGTACGAACTGGATAGAAGGTGCTTGGATTATGGGGCATAACTGCTCCCACGTCCCAGCTTCCTGGTAGGCCTGCGCTTATGCGCGACAACACAAGCCCTGCTATTCCACCGTCGATGTAAACTATCCACTAGAAGTCATAGGCACTACTGTCGACGTACTTCATATCAATCACGCACTGTACGTCAACAGCTTTGAACGAATGATGATCACAACTTATCTCTAAGACACAAAAGATTGAAATAAGGTTGCAAATGGCCTTCACTAAGGCAGAGATAGCAAATACAATCATCCAGAGGACACATGTCCCAACATAGCATTCATTACATCAGCGGAAGCAATCAAAGGTGTCTGGGTACAGACAAATCCAACAGGCTTAAGAAGCCGGAGAAAATAAAGAAGACGAAGCCCATCCACGTAGGTTCTGGATCCTGCCCTGGTCCAGCTAGCTACTCGTCTGCAGTCTCGTCAAACTCCACGAAGTAGCCATCCTGGTGGTCATCGTAGCCGTAGTCGTAGTCTGCGTAAACCACAGCCCCAACGGGGTCAGTACATCCAAGTACTGGCAAGCAAGACTCACAGTTCACCAAAGTATAGCCCGTCAACACAAGCACAGATGACTTGGGTTCAACAGAAAGAAGGGGATAAATAAGATGCTGCAACTGGCTGCGCTAACCAACTACAGAGATTCTATCAATTCCAACTATCAGAAAGGGGATAAGATCGAGGGTTGTAACCAACGGAAGGATAACTTCAAACAAACCCATCCTGGATCTCGCCCCTTATCCAAAGAAGCAATCCGAGGATAACTCACACAGTTGGATTAAAGATGAATCAAGTTGTTGTGTGAATAACCTATTACTAGTCAAGTTATTACTCATTGGGTGAAACATGATTGATCATTATGTTTAAGTTGTCCTGAGTACTTGTTAGCCAGTACTTTCACCAAGTAATCCATAACCGCGGAAAACACGGCTTCTCGAGAAGATTATCCCTGCAGGGTTGCACCAATTTGGCCGTACACGTATGAATAACCCGCCAGATGGGATGCCTCCCACCAAGCGGGGCACTCAACACAACTCAACTCTTCTCCGCATCAAGCCCAAAGCACCTTGGGCGCACGGCTAATCGAGCCCAGAAGAAAATGGACCCTCATAGCACTCTAAGAACGTGTCCCCCTATATGCCGACTACAAAAGTTCCACCCTGCGCTGGGCTCGCAAAAACATGCATGCGGCAAATAGAAAGCACGAACTAAATGAGATGATTTGGACGAGATGCGAATCGAATCAAATTGAGGGGGGCGCCCATACTCGCTTCCCACATGCGGGTAGTGCGCTCATCATGGATCAGTAGACAAGACCCTTTTCCTATTAGGGTCGACACTAGCAGGCCTCAAAACCACACAGGGCCTCCTGCCGGTGCCTTATCATCAAATTATTATTAAGTAATAACATTAGCATGATTGATTGATTGATTAAACATCGAGCCCCCAGAACATAATAAAGATAGTAACTGAAAGTAACGGGTAACAGACTCGAGCAAAACAACCTAAGCATACTAGTAAGACACTGGCTCAATCAACAGGGTTGTAGGAGGGGTGGTGAGGCAATATCAGGGTTCAGGGAATCATGTGATAGGTTCGTAACAGAAACAACTACCACTAAGGCTAGCAATAATAGACAACGGAAAGTATCGGTAACCAGGGTTGAAAGGAACACAATGGTTCATGTGAGTGATAACTTGCCTGCAAACCCAGTAGCCGGGTACTGAGCTAGATCCTCAGAAGGGGTGTCGTAAAGGTCGTCGGTATCAACGTCGTCGTCTATCCGAGAAGAAGCAAACAAACAAAACAGGAATGTAAACAATCATTGCCATGGCATTGTGCACAATCAAGATGATGCATGACAAGTTAATAGTTGCATCAAAATAAACTGACTAACATGATAGCACAAATTAAATGGACCCATATGCAAGGGTTGCATATGGAAAAGGATCCATTGAAATAAGTGGAACAAATGATTTACAATTATTTATTATGTGATAGTTGTTATCATGATGCATGCATGATGATGATAACAAGATAACAACAAATAACAAATAATAGATGCAAAGGAAAAGGAATAAAACAAGTTTGGAAATTATTTATTAAGTTTGGAAAATTTGGTTACTTAAACATGTCAAACAAACAATTATTGTTTTCATCAATTTAAAGTGTGCAAAACAATTATCAAGTTTTATATTTGAAAAGGACATCAAATTTTAGTTGGATTACATGTTTCAAATATTGAAATTTGAATTAGGATGAATTTATTATGAATTAAACAATATTAAACAAGTTTTAATTGAATTTAAAACAAGCTTAAATATTATTTGAATTTTATTTGTTCAAATCATAAATTCAAATTCACATTTGAAAAGTTCACACTTTGATGGTTTGAAAACATAATTTGCATGTTAAAATGATTTTATATTAAGCAAGTTATGATTTTATCAATTTTAATTGAATTAAACAAGTATTAAATTATTTAGGCAATTTAAGTTATTCAAACAATGAAACAAATTTTATATTTGAATAGGACATTCAAAATGGTATGAAAAACATATTTTATTTGTATTATTTGGAAATAGTATGAATTATTTATGACTTATTGCAAATTACATTTGAGTTATTCAAATTTGAATTTTAAATGTATTTTGAAAACTCAAAACAGAACACAAATGGAATAATTGGAAAGTTTATGAAATTTTGAACAGAAAACATATATAACTTTTATTTATTAGAATTATATATTAAAAGTTATTGATTTTTAAAGTTTATTGTTTATTCTGCTATTTAAAAGAAACAGAAATAAAACGGATTTGTTTTAAATCGTTTTGTTACCGCACTGGATCATACCCACACGCTGCCAGGGGGGCCCCGTGGCCAGCGTGGCACAACGCGGCTGACGCATGGGCCCTGGCTGTCAGCGAGAAGGAAAAAAGATAGCGTTTTTATGCGGCCGCGGGGAGTCGATCCCTCGCACGCGCGCTCGCACGCAAACGCGCTGAACCAGTTGCGCTACTGCGCGGTCGTTATCTGTATACGCTAAGCAGAAAGGTTGAGCTTCAGTTCCAGGTGTTACTGAAACTGAAACGCGCGCAGCTCTGAACTTCGTCAGACAACGGAGCTTCGCCGGCGGGAAATGCACGGCCGTGCTCAAGAAAATGGAAGCGCTGGGTGTGTGTGTGGATGCGATCGTGTGCGCGCTACGGAGGGGAGACAGGAGCAAGAAGGAATCGTGCTGCTCACCGCGTCGTCGAGGATGCAGAGGCTTGACGGAGACGACGACTGCGGCGGTGACGAAGTGGTCGAGGACGGCGGCGAGATCCTGGTGGCTTCCCGTGGCCGCTCCGGTGTCGAAAGGGTAGAGGACGAAGAGGCGATGCGATTTCAGTGGCCTAGGTGGGTTGGTGGTGCACGGCGTCGACGGATTTCATCGGGGTTCAGAGGCGTGCTCGCCGGAGAGAAAAAACAGAGAGGGAAGTGGCGACAGCGGGCAGAAATGGCGGCGGAGCGATGAGGGAGCGGAAACCTAGGGCTAGGGGGTTGGTGCCAGGGGGCTAGGGGGCTAAATAGAGGTGCGGAAGCTAGGGTTGGCCGCCGGAGTCGCCGCGGGGGTGCGGTGGCGCCGGCCGATTTTCTGCCGTACTTCAAAAAGAAGACGGGCACGAATCTCGAAGCGGTACGGGGGGAGTAGAGCGGGCTGGGTCGCGCGCGCGTAGGCTAGGTTGGGCTGGGCTGCGTTATCTGCCCCGCGCGCGCGCTGGTTTGCTTTGCTTTTCTATTTTTCTGTTTTTTTTTTTGCTGAAACAGAATTTGGAAGAAATTGTTAAGGTTTTAGTTGATAAAAAATCCATAAAAATTAGGTTAGGCTAATTAGGTAAATAGAAACCACTTTCCAAGATTGGATTTCAAAAATTTGATATTTAAAATAGTGGTTGTATTTGAAACCAATTTTGGGAAATTTTGATATTAAATATCCTTATTGAAAACAAGCATTTGAATAGGGTTACCCCTAGGGTTTAACAATGATTTAAAGATTAGAAATAGTGTGGGGAACTTTAAGGATTCAAAAGGTACTGATTTTTGAGAGTTGGTTTGAATTTGAAATGATTTTAGAGTAATTGCTTGAATTAATGGTTTGATTAAACCAACAATTTAATAAGTGATTTACAAGGAATAAAATGGTTGTTTTTATTTGTTATTTTTATTCCAAAAGTTGTAACAGATCAAGTATGAAAATAACCATTTGAATTTGTTTGAGTTTGAAATATGAAAACAAGATAAATAGATGGAAAACAAATAGTAACAATGCAAACAATAATAAAACAAATGCAATGAGATGATGACATGATGCATTGCTTGAATTTAAACAAGGAACAAAACATTCTAAGGGATATTTCATACTTGGGATGTTACAAAACGCCCCCCTTGAAGGAATCGCGCCCCGAGATTCCTTACTGAGATGTGAAAAGGTCCGGATACTTCTTGCGAAGATCCTCTTCGGTCTCCCACGTTGCCTCTTTATCGGAATGATGCGACCATTGCACTTTCAAGAACTTGGTGCTCTTGTTGCGAGTCTTACGCTCGGTCTCATCGAGAATACGAATAGGGTGCTCCTCATAAGATAGATCATCTTGCAGTTCAATGGAATCATGATCCACTGCACGATCTGGATCTTTGAAACACTTCTTGAGTTGTGACACGTGGAACACATCGTGCACCTTGGATAGTTTTTCTGGAAGTTCAAGACGATAAGCATTTTCTGCACGCCTTGAGAGAATGTTGAAAGGACCAATGTATCTTGGTGCAAGATTTCCTTTCACACCAAAACGATGAGTGCCTCTGAGGGGAGTTACACGGAGATATGCCTTATCACCAGGTGCATAGATCATATCCCTGTGCTTGCTATCATAATAGCTCTTCTGACGAGACTGAGCAATCCTGAGATTGTCACGAATGATACGAACTTTCTCCTCGGCTTCCTTAACAATGTCAGGGCCTAAAAGTGAATGTTCACCAGCTCCAGACCAATTGATTGGACTCCTGCATCTGCGACCATACAGTGCCTCAAATGGTGCCATGCCTAGGCTTGCCTGGTAGCTGTTGTTGTAGGAGAATTCAACATATGGAAGGCAATCCTCCCATTTCATGCCAAAGGAGAGACCACATGCTCTGAGCATATCCTCGAGAATCTGATTGACTCTTTCGACTTGCCCCTGAGACTGAGGGTGATAAGCTGTGCTGAACAGAAGTTTGGTGCCCAATGCTTCTTGAAAACTCTTCCAGAAATGAGAAGTGAAGATACTTCCACGGTCTGAGCTTATTTCCAATGGAACACCATGAAGGGGAACAAACTTTGTTGTGTAGAGCTCTGCTAACTGGCTAGCTGAGATAGTTTCCTTTACAGCAAAGAAGTGAGCAACCTTAGTGAGACGATCAATAACAACGAAGATTGCATCGTTGCCCTTCTTGGACTTTGGAAACCCAGTAACGAAGTCCATTTCAATCATGTCCCACTTCCACTCAGGAATTTTCAGAGGTTGGAGTAGACCGGCTGTTTTCTGATGGACTGCTTTAACACGTTGACAAACGTCGCATTCAGAAACGTATTGAGCAATTTCACGTTTCATGCCAGGCCACCAATACAGAGTCTTGAGATCCTGGTACATCTTTGTACTTCCAGGGTGGATGGATAGAGGAGTTTCATGAGCCTCCTTGAGAATGATATCCTTGAGACTTTGAATCTGAGGAACTGCAATGCGTCCTTCGAAGAACACAGTTCCCTTGTCATCAATTGAGAAGGACTTGAATTTATCATTGCCTTCCTTGATGTGCTCCACAATCTTCTTGATTTCATTATCACGAAGTTGTTCAGAACGAATCTTGTCCTCGAGAGTTGGACTGGCTGTCAAGCTAGCAAGGTATCCTTCAGGGACAAGACCAAGGTTCAGCTTCTGGAATTCTTCATGAAGTGGAGGTTGGCTTTCCATGATCATGAGATTATTGCAATAGGATTTGCGACTGAGAGCATCGGCCATAACATTAGCCTTGCCTGGAGTGTAAGAAATGGTGAGATCAAAGTCTTTAATCTTCTCAATCCATCTCCTTTGCCTGAGGTTCAGATCTGGCTGAGTGAAGATGTATTTCAGACTCTTATGATCGGAAAAGATTTCAGTTTTGTTACCCAACAAGTATTGTCTCCATTTCTTGAGGGCAAACACAACTGCTGCAAGTTCAAGATCATGAGTGGGATAGTTTTGCTCATGTGGGTTCAACTGACGTGAAGCATAAGCCACAACTTGACGTTCTTGCATAAGAACTGCTCCTAGGCCTTGGAGAGATGCATCACAGAATATCTGGAAAGGTTTGGTAGTATCTGGGCCAACCAGAACTGGGGTGGAAGTGAGTTTAGTCTTTAGGAGGTTGAAACTCTCATCACATTGTGGAGTCCAAACGAACTTTTTGTCCTTCTTTGTGAGATCAGTGAGAGGTTTGGCAATCTTGGAAAAGTTTTGGACGAAACGACGGCAATAGCTAGCCAAGCCAAGAAAACTTCTGGCTTGCTTCACCGTCTTAGGGGGTTTCCAGTCAACAATTGCCTTAACCTTTTCAGGATCAATGGCTATGCCCTTGGCAGAGATGATATGACCAAGATATGCAACTTCTGGAATCCAGAACTCACATTTGGAAAACTTGGCATATAGACGATGCTCGCGAAGTTTCATGAGAGTGAGACGAAGGTGTTCTCCATGCTCTTCCTCGGATTTTGAGTAGACTAGAATGTCATCGAGATATATCACCACGAACTTGTCGAGATATTCATGGAAGACAGAATTCATGAGTCTTGAGAACGTTGCCGGTGCATTGGTGAGACCAAAGGACATGACGGTGTATTCATATAGACCGTAACGAGTGGTGAAAGCTGTCTTAGGAATATCTTCCTTTCTGATCTTTATCTGATGGTAACCCATCCTCAAGTCCAACTTTGAGAATATTGAGGCTCCAGCAAGTTGATCAAAAAGATCATCGATACGAGGAAGTGGATACTTGTTCTTGATAGTTTTCTCGTTGAGAGGACGATAGTCAACCACGAGTCTTTTTGTTTGATCCTTCTTGGCAACAAACAGAGTTGGGCAACCCCAAGCGGAGGAACTAGGCTGAATGTAACCTTTCTCCATGTACATATCGATTTGCTCCTTCAACAATTTCAGTTCAGGAGGAGCTATCTTGTATGGATGCTTAGAGATTGGAGCAGTACCTGGCTCAAGCTCGATCACGAACTCAACTGCTCTGTCCGGGGGCATCCCTGGCAACTCTTCTGGAAAGACGTCAGGGAATTCACAGACCACCGGAACATTTTCAATTGCAGGAAGAGGTTTAGCATCGAGGTTGAACAGCTGAACAGAACTTGATCCATATGGAGAATAGACTATCTGGCCTGAAGTGTGGGAGAGAGTTATTGACTTTTGAGCACAGTCAAATTTAGCTTTGTGGGTCTTCAACCAATCCATACCCAGAATGACATCAATGTCAGAATTTCCCAGCAACATGAGTGAAGCAAGGAATATGCGACCTCCAATTAGGATCTCATTGTCCATGCTTATCTTGGATGTCAACATTTGCGGTCCCGGAGAGTGAACAGTCATTTGATTGCTTAGCGGAACCAGAACTAGGTTGTATGCTTTTGCAAAAATCTTTGACACAAAGGAATGCGATGCTCCAGTATCAAACAACACTTTAGCTGGAATAGAGTTTACGGGTAATATACCGAGAACGACGTCAGCAGCTTCCTCAGCTTTGTCGGCCTTGATATGGTTCACCCTCGCGGTCCTCCCGACAGGCCTGTTGTTGGAGTTGAAGGCTTTAGCCGGGGGAGCACGAACCATTGCCTGGTTGGTGTTGGGGCGAGGAGGTAGGGGTAGCTGCTTCTGAGTGCACTTATCAGCGTAGTGCCCAGTATCCTTGCACTTGTAGCAAGTGACGACACGAGAAGTACCTGGCCTTGGCTGCCCCATTGGAATCCTCTGACCCTGCATCTGAGATGGGTTGGGTGGGCGGGGACCAAAGCCTGGAAAAGCTTGGGCATTTGGAGCCCTAGTGACAGCACCATTTGGCACCCAGATGCGGCGCTTCTGCGGAGGGGTGGTCATGTTGGAGGAGGAACCACCCTCACGCGAGTGCTTACGCGACTCTTCGAACGCCTTGCGCCCATTCTCCTCATTGAGCGCGGTGTTCACGAGCTCCACGAAGTCCTTGCACTTGATGTTGGTGAGAGCGTACTTCAGTTCCGGGTTAAAACCTCGGCGGAACCTTGCCATCTTCTTGGCTTCAGTGGACACTTCGTCACCAGCGTACCGAGCGAGACGATTGAACTCGTTTTGGTAGCCGAGGACGTCCAGCTTGCCCTGTCTGAGAGAGCAGAATTCCTCACGCATCCTTTCCATGAGACCATCCGGGATGTGGTGCTTCAGGAAGGCATCCTTGAAACATCCCCAGGTGATAGGATAGCCAGCTCTCATGGTCTGGTAGTTCTCCCACCAAGTAGCTGCCTGACCCTTCAGTAGGTAGGTGGCATACTTGACCTTATCTTCCTCAGCAACATGAGCAATCTCCAGAGCCCTGTTGATCTCCCTGATCCAGTCATCAGCATCCAGAGTCTCACGTGTTGCCACAAAAGCTCTCGGCCCCATGCTCAGAAACTCCTTAATGCTGACTCGCGGAGCATTCTGGTTGTGGTGCTGGTTAGCCTGGATCTGGGCCATCTGTGTCACCACTTGGGTCATCTGAGCTAACAGTTCCCCCATTGGTGGTGGCAGAGGCGGGTTGTTCCTGGTTGGAGGCATCCTGAACAGAAATTCATTTTAGCACAACAACAGAAAAGGATAGACTTGGTAACCGAAAGATAGATTATTCCGACGCATGAATAGATAACCAACAGGTACATCATCACATGTTCAAATACATCAGAATATCTAACAGACCAATACATGGTTCGAAAGACAAGGATAACTAAACATAGCTAGGAATGGATACAACGGTACTCCCATGCTCATCACGCAGGACGGCGGTGAGTAGTACGACGAGAGATACGGTGCGGAGGAATCCCACGGAAGTAGGTATGACGACGATCCACGTAGAGCGGGACTGCCCTGAGAGCAACTCTCGGTGTGGTGAAGTAGAAAGCGTCGTCTCCCTGTGCTCCATAGCGGGGAATCCCTGTGTAACCAGCTCCAAGGTCGAGAAGTGGACCTCTGATCGGCTCGTAACCTCCAGCATCTGGCAGCGGTAACCCAGCTGTCTGAACGATACGTGCAAAGCGCTCGTCTCCAACGAAGTCTGTGGTGTACGTCGCCAGACGGGTGAGAGCAAGGTGGAGCTGCTCTCTGACTGAGGCTAACTCCTGAGAAAGTGTGGAAGCAACTGCGTCACTGTGCCTCACGAACTGAGCAGTGGTGTGCAGTCTGGAGCTATCAGACTCGTAGGTATCCAGGTTGCTGTGGAGAGTGAAGTGAACTCCCGCTGCCGTGATGTAACCACGGGGGATGTGACGATAGATGGAATCATCAAACCCCCAGTAGTCAGCACGGAGAACGGTGAGACTCACGTACGCTGCCTGCTGCACGGCCATATCCACTGTGGAACCTACTGCCTCGTAGCGGTGGACAATGCTCCTGCCATCATCCGACAGAATGTAGACGATAGCCCGGTAGCAGGTCTGGTCAAACTCTCGCTGCTGCTCGTAGACCTGGTACTCTGGTGCCCAATGGAACCCCAGATAGGTAACCATGTCTCTCAGCATCTCCGGATAACCGGCGGTGCTCTCACAGCGAGTCATCCGAACCACCTGCGGGTAGAACCTGAGATCCATCTGCAGATGATCGGGGAAGTTTTGATTAGACTCCGGTAGAAGAACAAGGATGTGGAAAACAACAACAAGGTTCAACGGACGAAAAGGATGTTGAAAAGAACATGATATTGAAGCAACATCGGGAAACTCTAGACCAAAAGTCCTGAGGTACTAAGGAGAACCCAAAACACGTGAAATCCTAACTTGAAAGTTTAGGTGAGAACAGAAAACAACGTTGCACTTCCTTACCAGAAAAGGGGTGGGTGGGTGGGGAAAGAAGAAAAATGGCAGAATTCCTACTCTCACGTTTCATTTTTCCTATATAGCTACAAAATAGTTTCTAGACTCAACTGCGACCAGTAAAAAAGGGATCCTACAGGCAGACAGGCTCTGATACCATTTGTCGCACCCTGGCTTCTAAGGGATACTCATCGTACGAACTGGATAGCAGGTGCTTGGATTATGGGGCATAACTGCTCCCACGTCCCAGCTTCCTGGTAGGCCTGCGCTTATGCGCGACAACACAAGCCCTGCTATTCCACCGTCGATGTAAACTATCCACTAGAAGTCATAGGCACTACTGTCGACGTACTTCATATCAATCACGCACTGTACGTCAACAGCTTTGAACGAATGATGATCACAACTTATCTCTAAGACACAAAAGATTGAAATAAGGTTGCAAATGGCCTTCACTAAGGCAGAGATAGCAAATACAATCATCCAGAGGACACATGTCCCAACATAGCATTCATTACATCAGCGGAAGCAATCAAAGGTGTCTGGGTACAGACAAATCCAACAGGCTTAAGAAGCCGGAGAAAATAAAGAAGACGAAGCCCATCCACGTAGGTTCTGGATCCTGCCCTGGTCCAGCTATCTACTCGTTTGCAGTCTCGTCAAACTCCACGAAGTAGCCATCCTGGTGGTCATCGTAGCCGTAGTCGTAGTCTGCGTAAACCACAGCCCCAATGGGGTCAGTACATCCAAGTACTGGCAAGCAAGACTCACAGTTCACCAAAGTATAGCCCGTCAACACAAGCACAGATGACTTGGGTTCAACGGAAAGAAGGGGATAAATAAGATGCTGCAACTGGCTGCACTAACCAACTACAGAGATTCTATCAATTCCAACTATCAGAAAGGGGATAAGATCGAGGGTTGTAACCAACGGAAGGATAACTTCAAACAAACCCATCCTGGATCTCGCCCCTTATCCAAAGAAGCAATCCGAGGATAACTCACACAGTTGGATTAAAGATGAATCAAGTTGTTGTGTGAATAACCTATTACTAGTCAAGTTATTACTCATTGGGTGAAACATGATTGATCATTATGTTTAAGTTGTCCTGAGTACTTGTTAGCCAGTACTTTCACCAAGTAATCCATAACCGCGGAAAACACGGCTTCTCGAGAAGATTATCCCTGCAGGGTTGCACCAATTTGGCCGTACACGTATGAATAACCCGCCGGATGGGATGCCTCCCACCAAGCGGGGCACTCAACACAACTCAACTCTTCTCCGCATCAAGCCCAAAGCACCTTGGGCGCACGGCTAATCGAGCCCAGAAGAAAATGGACCCTCATAGCACTCTAAGAACGTGTCCCCCTATATGCCGACTACAAAAGTTCCACCCTGCGCTGGGCTCGCAAAAACATGCATGCGGCAAATAGAAAGCACGAACTAAATGAGATGATTTGGACGAGATGCGAATCGAATCAAATTGAGGGGGGCGCCCATACTCGCTTCCCACATGCGGGTAGTGCGCTCATCATGGATCAGTAGACAAGACCCTTTTCCTATTAGGGTCGACACTAGCAGGCCTCAAAACCACATAGGGCCTCCTGCCGGTGCCTTATCATCAAATTATTATTAAGTAATAACATTAGCATGATTGATTGATTGATTAAACATCGAGCCCCCAGAACATAATAAAGATAGTAACTGAAAGTAACGGGTAACAGACTCGAGCAAAACAACCTAAGCATACTAGTAAGACACTGGCTCAATCAACAGGGTTGTAGGAGGGGTGGTGAGGCAATATCAGGGTTCAGGGAATCATGTGATAGGTTCGTAACAGAAACAACTACCACTAAGGCTAGCAATAATAGACAACGGAAAGTATCGGTAACCAGGGTTGAAAGGAACACAATGGTTCATGTGAGTGATAACTTGCCTGCAAACCCAGTAGCCGGGTACTGAGCTAGATCCTCAGAAGGGGTGTCGTAAAGGTCGTCGGTATCAACGTCGTCGTCTATCCGAGAAGAAGCAAACAAACAAAACAGGAATGTAAACAATCATTGCCATGGCATTGTGCACAATCAAGATGATGCATGACAAGTTAATAGTTGCATCAAAATAAACTGACTAACATGATAGCACAAATTAAATGGACCCATATGCAAGGGTTGCATATGGAAAAGGATCCATTGAAATAAGTGGAACAAATGATTTACAATTATTTATTATGTGATAGTTGTTATCATGATGCATGCATGATGATGATAACAAGATAACAACAAATAACAAATAATAGATGCAAAGGAAAAGGAATAAAACAAGTTTGGAAATTATTTATTAAGTTTGGAAAATTTGGTTACTTAAACATGTCAAACAAACAATTATTGTTTTCATCAATTTAAAGTGTGCAAAACAATTAACAAGTTTTATATTTGAAAAGGACATCAAATTTTAGTTGGATTACATGTTTCAAATATTGAAATTTGAATTAGGATGAATTTATTATGAATTAAACAATATTAAACAAGTTTTAATTGAATTTAAAACAAGCTTAAATATTATTTGAATTTTATTTGTTCAAATCATAAATTCAAATTCACATTTGAAAAGTTCACACTTTGATGGTTTGAAAACATAATTTGCATGTTAAAATGATTTTATATTAAGCAAGTTATGATTTTATCAATTTTAATTGAATTAAACAAGTATTAAATTATTTAGGCAATTTAAGTTATTCAAACAATGAAACAAATTTTATATTTGAATAGGACATTCAAAATGGTATGAAAAACATATTTTATTTGTATTATTTGGAAATAGTATGAATTATTTATGACTTATTGCAAATTACATTTGAGTTATTCAAATTTGAATTTTAAATGTATTTTGAAAACTCAAAACAGAACACAAATGGAATAATTGGAATGTTTATGAAATTTTGAACAGAAAACATATATAACTTTTATTTATTAGAATTATATATTAAAAGTTATTGATTTTTAAAGTTTATTGTTTATTCTGCTATTTAAAAGAAACAGAAATAAAACGGATTTGTTTTAAATCGTTTTGTTACCGCACTGGATCATACCCACACGCTGCCAGGGGGGCCCCGTGGCCAGCGTGGCACAACGCGGCTGACGCATGGGCCCTGGCTGTCAGCGAGAAGGAAAAAAGAGAGCGTTTTTATGCGGCCGCGGGGAGTCGATCCCTCGCCCGCGCGCTCGCACGCAAACGCGCTGAACCAGTTGCGCTACTGCGCGGTCGTTATCTGTATACGCTAAGCAGAAAGGTTGAGCTTCAGTTCCAGGTGTTACTGAAACTGAAACGCGCGCAGCTCTGAACTTCGTCAGACAACGGAGCTTCGCCGGCGGGAAATGCACGGCCGTGCTCAAGAAAATGGAAGCGCTGGGTGTGTGTGTGGATGCGATCGTGTGCGCGCTACGGAGGGGAGACAGGAGCAAGAAGGAATCGTGCTGCTCACCGCGTCATCGAGGATGCAGAGGCTTGACGGAGACGACGACTGCGGCGGTGACGAAGTGGTCGAGGACGGCGGCGAGATCCCGGTGGCTTCCCGTGGCCGCTCCGGTGTCGAAAGGGTAGAGGACGAAGAGGCGATGCGATTTCAGTGGCCTAGGTGGGTTGGTGGTGCACGACGTCGACGGATTTCATCGGGGTACAGAGGCGTGCTCGCCGGAGAGAAAAAACAGAGAGGGAAGTGGCGACAGCGGGCAGAAATGGCGGCGGAGCGATGAGGGAGCGGAAACCTAGGGCTAGGGGGTTGGTGCCAGGGGGCTAGGGGGCTAAATAGAGGTGCGGAAGCTAGGGTTGGCCGCCGGAGTCGCCGCGGGGGTGCGGTGGCACCGGCCGATTTTCTGCCGTACTTCAAAAAGAAGACGGGCACGAATCTCGAAGCGGTACGGGGGGAGTAGAGCGGGCTGGGTCGCGCGCGCGTAGGCTAGGTTGGGCTGGGCTGCGTTATCTGCCGCGCGCGCGCTGGTTTGCTTTGCTTTTCTATTTTCTGTTTTTTTTTTTTGCTGAAACAGAATTTGGAAGAAATTGTTAAGGTTTTAGTTGATAAAAAATCCAGAAAAATTAGGTTAGGCTAATTAGGTAAATAGAAACCACTTTCCAAGATTGGATTTCAAAATTTTGATATTTAAAATAGTGGTTGTATTTGAAACCAATTTTGGGAAATTTTGATATTAAATATCCTTATTGAAAACAAGCATTTGAATAGGGTTACCCCTAGGGTTTAACAATGATTTAAAGATTAGAAATAGTGTGGGGAACTTTAAGGATTCAAAAGGTACTGATTTTTGAGAGTTGGTTTGAATTTGAAATGATTTTAGAGTAATTGCTTGAATTAATGGTTTGATTAAACCAACAATTTAATAAGTGATTTACAAGGAATAAAATGGTTGTTTTTATTTGTTATTTTTATTCCAAAAGTTGTAACAGATCAAGTATGAAAATAACCATTTGAATTTGTTTGAGTTTGAAATATGAAAACAAGATAAATAGATGGAAAACAAATAGTAACAATGCAAACAATAATAAAACAAATGCAATGAGATGATGACATGATGCATTGCTTGAATTTAAACAAGGAACAAAACATTCTAAGGGATATTTCATACTTGGGATGTTACAAAACGCCCCCCCTTGAAGGAATCGCGCCCCGAGATTCCTTACTGAGATGTGAAAAGGTCCGGATACTTCTTGCGAAGATCCTCTTCGGTCTCCCACGTTGCCTCTTTATCGGAATGATGCGACCATTGCACTTTCAAGAACTTGGTGCTCTTGTTGCGAGTCTTACGCTCGGTCTCATCGAGAATACGAATAGGGTGCTCCTCATAAGATAGATCATCTTGCAGTTCAATGGAATCATGATCCACTGCACGATCTGGATCTTTGAAACACTTCTTGAGTTGTGACACGTGGAACACATCGTGCACCTTGGATAGTTTTTCTGGAAGTTCAAGACGATAAGCATTTTCTGCACGCCTTGAGAGAATGTTGAAAGGACCAATGTATCTTGGTGCAAGCTTTCCTTTCACACCAAAACGATGAGTGCCTCTGAGGGGAGTTACACGGAGATATGCCTTATCACCAGGTGCATAGATCATATCCCTGTGCTTGCTATCATAATAGCTCTTCTGACGAGACTGAGCAATCCTGAGATTGTCACGAATGATACGAACTTTCTCCTCGGCTTCCTTAACAATGTCAGGGCCTAAAAGTGAACGTTCACCAGCTCCAGACCAATTGATTGGACTCCTGCATCTGCGACCATACAGTGCCTCAAATGGTGCCATGCCTAGGCTTGCCTGGTAGCTCAAGTGAAAGCTCAAGTGAAGCATCTATAAGATATCCTATGCTTGATGCTTGCCACCCTTTTGGAGATTGTGTCCTTGTGAAGATTTGCCGAGAAGGGTCTCTCCCATAATGGTGTATGGGGGAGCTAGTCTCTCCCATAATGGTGTATCGGGGAGCAACTTGCAAGTCTTCATCAAGCGGAGCTTGTACTAGCAAGCGCAATCAAGAAAGAAGATCCAACTTGAGAGAGTCAATATCGTCATCATCTAGCTCAAGTGGAATGCTCAAGGCAAAGGTATAATCTTGATAGGTTTTCTATTTTACCGGTCTCGTGTCTTTGGGAGACCGGGTTATAGGATAGATAGTCGTACTATCAAGAGGGGCTCTCAAGTGAGTAACTTGATCGAATCGTTATGGAGAGCTCAAACCTTTGCATACTTTGCATATCATATTTCTTGGTTCTTATTTGGCTTTTTGTCTCTTTTGGGTTTTAGTGCTTTTCGTGGTCTTCATGGCAAGCCAAGGTTTATCGAAAACGGTTTTGGTAAGAAAAACTTGCTGCGATTTCGGTGGTGAAAATATCCGGTTCAGCTTTGAGAATGTTTCCACACCTTCCATGTGTGGTAACTTATCCATTCCTTTTTTGTTTGATAGTCCTTGTTATTACCTTTCCAACCCATTTGGATTCACCTAATTCGGAGTTCATTCGCAAAAGTTATGTGTGTTTTCGCGTTGGAGGTTTTACCGGGTGTTCCTATTTGAGAGGTCTAAACCTTTACCCATTTGGTTTTATATTCCATTTATGTATAATGATGTTTCTCAGCATATTCTTGTAGTGCTCGTCGTTGCGATTTCAACGAGCCCAAGAACATCGAAAACGCAGTCCATATGCAAAAGTTATGACATTTCTCGTATCGGTTTTCAGTCTCACTGTTGCAATCCGGAATTATTCCGGATCATCCGGAATTATTACGACTTCAACGGGAAAATGCTCTCTTGCCATCTGGAATCGCTCCGGAATCGATTCCGGGCCATTCCAGACCATTCCGGAATGGACGGAAAAAGTGGAAAACATCTAGTTTTTTAACACCTATTTAAGGGGCTTTCTTCCCCAAAGTCCCCAAGACTTTCCCAGCCCGTTTTTCCTCTCTCTCTCCACCATTGTTAACTTTGGAAAGCTTGCTCCTATCTCAATCCCTCCAATGATTCTTTCATATCTTTGAGGGAGAAGTTAGAGGAGATCTAGATCTACATTTCCACCAATCCATCCTCCTTCTTAGTGAGGGAAACCTAGTAGATCTTGATCTTGGAGTTCTTGGTGTTTCTCCATTGTTCTTCCTCTCTTATTCCCCCATAAGCATTTGTTGCTTTGTTGGAATTTGAGAGTGGAGGATTTGAGCACTTTTTCTCTTGCCATTTGCATCGGTTGCATCGGTTTGCTCTCTCCACGAGGATTCGTGGAAGTGAAAGATTGTGAGCTTGTTACTCTTGGTTCTTTGACCCTAGACGAGTTGTGGTGTTCTTGGGAGCCTCCAATTGAGTTGTGGATGTGTGCCCCAAGGTGTTTGTAAAGGACTCGATACCCGCCTAAAAGGGGTTCAATAGTGGAAGGTGAACTAGGCCTTCGTGGCGGAAGTTCGTCGGAGAATAGGGTGAGGCCTTAGTGGCGTTGAGTAGGCCTTCGTGGTGAGCTCACACCCCTCCAACGAGACGTACTCCCCTTGTGGGAGGAACTCGGGAATACATCACCGTCTCCGTGTGCCTCGGTTATTTCTATACCCGAGCTTTTTTACTTATGCAATTTACATTGTGATAGCCTTCGCGCTTGAAGTTATATATCTTGCTATCACCTTGTTACTTGTCTTGCTTAGCATAAGTTCTTAGTGCATCTAGTTGACCGTAGAATATTTAGGTTGTATGCTTGTTAATTTAAACACCTAGTTTATTTCCGCATTTAGCAAGATTTAACAGGAAAAGTTTTAATCGCCTATTCACCCCCCTCTAGGCGACGTAGTTGTCCGTTCAGGTGGGAAAGAGACGATGAAATAGCTAGAAAGAATAATATAACTAGAGTTTGTACTATTACTGTAACATCCCTGTTTTGCTAACAAAGGGTTGTGGTGTCGTGTTCATGGCATAGCATGCATGAAAAATTTGAACCAAGTTTTAATTTGAAATTAAATGAAACTTGCATAAAATCACTTAAATTGAGCACTTCAAATTTGAATTTAAAACACTTTCAAAATTTGAAAACCAAGATGTGGTTTGGTTGGAAATTTTGTGAGGGTTTCAAAAACTATTTTTGCAAATTTTTGTTTTTGCAAAAAGGCCCTGAAATTGTCTGTTTTCTGTTCAGTTTTAACCCCAGAAGGGCTTCTTTGTAAATCTCAGAAACTTCAGGGGGTTTTCGCATTTCCTCTTTCTTTTTCCTTTCTTCTAGCTCCAGCCAGAAGGAAGACGACGCTGGTGAGGTGGCCGCTGCCACCTCCTGCTACCCCTTCCCGTGAGGATAAGGACGCTGGGGAGGCGTCTCGATCCCTCACTCGCTCGCAGAAAACCCCCCCTCGAGCGCCCTCTTCCTCTCTCTGTCTCCGAACCGAGCAAACCCTAGCTCACCGACGGGCTACAGATCGCCGCCGTCGTTCCCGGCCGTCCCCAAACCCCTCGTGCCCCGTCCTCCTCTCGACCTCCTCTATCTCCTCGAGCTCGTGGAGAACCAGGGAAGCCCGGGGGAGACCCAATTTCGTCGACGTTCACCGTCATGGCCGCCGGCAAAATCCGGTCACCGCCGTCGATTTCCGCAATGACGAGCTTCCCCGACCACCCCTTCACGTTCCTGGTGAGGTACTGGTCCTTCAGGACCTCTCCCCTTCCTCCCTTCCCCTCCGTAGAGGCATGTTCCCGTGCGCCACTGTCCGCCGCCGCGCCAGTGGACGGCATGGTCATTCCGGCGACCATTAGCTAGCGGCGTTGCGACCCCTAGCGTTCCCTCGGTCTCTTCTAGCTCATGGGCGAGCTTTATTTTGAAATCCCGCGCGGATTTCGTCGAATTTGAAGGATTCTGTGAAGAACAGAGAATGGTGATGTCACCATTGCATCACGATGACGTCATAACCTTGTTTTCTTATTTCCAGAAAATGTTTATTAATTACAGAAAATGTTTAATAATTGTAAAATTAATAACTATTGTTTTATAACTCAGAAAAATAAAAGAAAGGTATCAAAATGCTCAAAAAAATATAAGCTACCTGTTTATGTCACTTTTATATATGTTTGACCAAGTTGATTTTTTAACATTATTTTAATGTTGTTAATTCAATAAAATTAGAAAATTAAAAGTTATATACCAAAATGCTCAAAATAATAAATGCAACCCATTTGTGATATTTTCAAACCTATTTGAGCAATTAAAATTGTACTCACTTTCAGAATCGTCCGAAGTGCCCCTCCGGGGACTATTCCGGGATAATTTCAATAAAATTGCATAACTGACATACGAACCCTAGCAACCCAACGAACATGTTCAGGGCTTTATTTCAGTGCATTAACTTGCTCATGCATACATATCGCGCATTGCATCGATGCCATGTGTTGATTGTTGTTTTCCTTGTTTCGGTGTTTGTTCCTCCTCGGTAGAACGTGACTCCGAAGAGAAGGGCAACAACTCCAATGGCGAATACTTGATCCTAACCGACAAGTCAAGCACTTATTCTTGAAGACTTTATCTGGTTTTCTTGAAGCAAGGCAAGCATAACCTCTTATCTGCTCATATATGATTTCGAAAGACTTTTGATTCTCGTACATTGCATCCGATTCTACTGTATCTTGTTTCAGTAGTTAGAGTTCTCCTATACCGTGCATAGCCTACTTATCCTGATCCACTACTCCTAGCAGCTATAGGTTTGCTTGTGTGCATCGCCAAAGCCTGAAATATGATGTTCTTAGTTATACATGCTTGCTATCTCTGCTCCATCCGGTTGATGAATCAGAGTTACGAAAGAATCTAGTATGATAGGATGTTGTGGAAAGTTAAGATAACTTGGTTAACATGACTTAAAGGTGTGGATGACGAGACCACAGAGGGTCTGTGGTGGTTGTCTCGTTCATTCCCCTAGGAGCAAGTTCTCGTCTTCGAGCCAAGACTGAGCGTGCATCCATACGGGGCTTAGATTCCCCTCGGTCTCAACTTGCCTAGTTTGTTCCATGAGTCGCCTAGTTCGGGCTTTCCATTTGGATTTGCGGGGATGTTAAAAACGTTTACAAAACTAGGACGTGGCGGTGTAACAGCCTGTGGCGAGACAGTAGTTGAAGCACCGCTCACAACGATAGAGACCCTGCAGGAGATGGCCACTCCCTATTGGCGGTCCATCTCTACTCGGAGCGACTCATGGAATAGGCGAAGCAAGGGAAATATCGTGGTCAACCTCCCTCTGTCGGCACTTCCCGGATTAGTGCTAATCATGTGGCATTAAGAGTTGGTTGGTACGTGTGGTTAAAGTTGTACACCCCTGCAGGGTTAAATCTTTTCGAAAATCCGTGTCCGCGGTTAAGGACGACTTGGTGACGGATTCTATGATCATAGACAACTTAAACAGAATGATTAAAACTTGCTGATAACGAATGAAGGATGCCGAGAGGGGTTACCTTGTAGATTGAGTTACCGGAACAACTTGAGGTGGTGATCTTTGAAGCACGAGGTGCTGATATGAGTTGGTGGATTAAAAAGATGACGATTTCAGTAGTTGAGTAGCTTTCTCATCTGTTTTCAAAATACTCCATGAGACGTGCTATTCCTCCCTCAACTTGGAAAACAAAGATGGCTTTACGCAAAACAACCTTCATAACTCTTTCTGAAAGAAGCAGATATATAATAGGTTAACTAAGTCCTGTTGAGTACCTTCCGTACTCATGTTTGCTTCAACTTGATTCAGGTAGAGTTCCTCAGTTCGGTGGTGTTTCAACGTGAACATCGACGAGTAGTTTGGGGTTCCCAGGTAGCAGCCTGGAATCTATGGGCTGGGACGTCGCCTTATGTTGCGGCCTCTTAGGCATTTTTGGTTCTTGTTGATTAGCAACATAATTTGCCTTCCGTTGTCTGATGTAATGTTGGGTCGTGTGACCTCTGCTTGTAAGCTATACTCTAGTAACACCTGTTCAATACAACTTCAATGTCTAGAGTGTTGCTTTGATCGGTTGTTGGTTTCGAGCTCATTGTTATACAGTTTTGGCTATGCCTGCATAGTTGTCGCGGTCGAGGGGTTGTGGAGCCGATGATCCATGTCCGAGCCCGCCTGTCGATATGATCGGCCTGGGGCGAGGTAACCCCAGTAACCCTCGATTGTTGTTGCACTTTCTGGACACATAGCGGCTTTGTATAACTTTGGTCCCGTTCCTTCAGTTTCATCCGACTAGTGGACGCTTGGGTATGCATAATTGGTTATGACAAGCATGGATACAAGGAGTAGTAGACCGGGGATCCGGACTACGTGACGATGAATCCGGTCTGCCTGCCGTTGTTTGTTGCGGCCGGGGCTGGTAACCCTGAAGCCCTTGTGAGTCCATGGCTAGGAGCACATAACAGTATGTATATCTCTGGGTCCGGGGTCTGACAAAAGGTGGTATCAGATCAGGACTGCCTGTAGGAAACCTTATTGCTTGGTCGATGTTGAGTCTAGTGTTTATGAAAACTATTTTGAAACTTCAAATGATTGTGAAAAACCTTCTTAGGATTCTTTTTACTCCTTATCTGGTATCGCTCTAATTCTAGGTCTCCTTACCTGTTTTGATTTGAAAAGTTTTGCTATCTCTTCTAGTCATTCAAAACTCACGTGCCCTCTTTGGCAAGGCCGTCTTTTACCCAAGCTGACCTAGTGTTAAAAAGTTTCTAGAGTCGTGTGTGTTCCATGTTCCGTTATCTCTTAAACTGGGAGATTTCCTTTCCATTCTAATCTCTCAGAGTTGTGTGGATTCCACATTCTTACATGTTCTAAGTTTCAAAATCCTGAACCTCGAGATTTCCTTTTCATATCGAATGTATCCGTTACCCTTTGCTCAAATTCTTCCGGAGTTAAGTTTGTCTTTTGGAAGATACCTCGTGATTGCTATTCGTAGTGTCCTTCAAGGCACTCATATAGTAGTAACTCCTTTCCCTTGGTTTTTAATTCTTGGACTTGAACCGAAGGTCCCAGAATGTGCTGAATGGTGGTGGGTTGAATCATGTGGTTTTATAACCATGTGATGCTCACTCTATCAGTACAGGATGCTCACCTTTAACCCAAGTTCTGCTTCTTTGGATCCTAAGGAATATCTTCTACCTCAGGATGGCTAGGTAGTTTCAACTCCAATAGCCGTAGGTTTTCTCTTGTAATCAAGAAGGGATCACAACAAGAGTGGTCATCATGAAATCCACATCTTCGTTCTCAATTCAGCTATATCGATCTTCTAGCATGGGTTTTACAAAAGAGTATCACCTGTGCACTCCCCATGGCCTCTGGATTTTCCGAAGCATGTTCCTATCTTCTAGTTGCTCTCAAATCTCCATCCGTTGTTTTGAAACCAAGTTGCATATGTGTGTTGGATTGTTCCAATGCATTTGCTCTTGTTTTCTGTCAGAACATTCCACCTTGGGATGTCAGGAGAAACAAACTCCAGTACCTCGTTCATCTCCAGGACCAGGTCAAAGTTTTGTAATTCGCAGACTAAAGAAGTTTCATTAGCTTTTGTTCTGTTCCACCTTCGAATATCACACCCTTTTATATCAAGAGGTTGTGTTAAGTTTCATGGCCTCAATGATGAAGTGATGCTTTTACACATCATCACCCCCTTCCTCCAAGCTTGAATGCTTGAGAATGATGGGTCTGTGCATTGATGTGTGTATCAGATATTCCTAGAAATTCTATTGCTCTGAAAATCTAAGAAACATCTGTATCCTTCTTAGCACTACTTGTCAACCGGTCTTTACTTAAAGTTGACCGTGTTACCAAATCCGTTCATTCTGGTTCACATTCTTGGTCAAAGAGTTAGGTTTATGTCGAAGCTCTCAAGACCCTATCAGTTGCTTTGAAAAGCAAACCTCCTTTCGAATTCTAAGACATATCGGTAGGTTGTGATATTCTGGTTGTCTTTCCACAAGTATCACCAGGTTGTTACCTGGCCATAATGTCTAAGCAAAGGGTAATTTGAATTGCTCTTTTCTCCAAGAAAACAGTGCTGGATACCCTGGACTAGTAGGTTGAGCTTAAACAACAACTTGGAGAGTTGAAAGGCAAAAGCTCCTCCTAACTTGATCCTTCGTGAAGGGATGTCTAGTTTCTTTTGTGTTGAAGCAGGATAGTATCTCTGTTGTGGACATGCTATCATTCCAACCTTGATTTGATTTGGGCTATCGTCAAATCGAGAAAATATCCAAGGACTATCTTTATGGTGTTTTCACTCATGGTGTTTTGCCGAGTACACCTTCACGTCCTTTGGTCTGACCAATATTTTGCCCTGTCCATGTAACATATGAATCCCTCTGCTTGGAGTATCTTGATAAGCGTGTTGTCGAGCCCATTGATGAGACTCCTAATTTCTCCAAGTTGCAAGAGGTTCGTGTTGAACACATGGCATTAATGTTGGGAACTCTCGAGAACCATCTTCGTGTCGTCACGAAGTTGTGTTCTCGATGTTCGAAGTGACTTTCTCGGGTTCATGTGCTTATGGTGAAAGTTGTCGCCATGGATCCGAGTAAAGTTTTCTTGTTCCCTCGGGAGTAATCCCAAGTCGGCCATGCACGTGTGGACTATCTTGAGATGGTAGGTTGTTACCTCCATTCCTTGAAGAAGTTTGCATCCACACCAAGCCACTGACTGATTGTTTGTAAAAGAGAAGAAGTCCAAAAACTTCGTTATCTCTGTAACCTCCTTTTAACAAGGACTCCGATGTGTTCATTTGCAAGTAAACCATGTGCAACCATATTTTACAAGTTGCTAATACATGAGTTCTGCAATCCTGCTCATCTTTTCGAGCTTGACATCATAGTCCATGTCTTGAGAATCTAGCATATGTATTTCGTTGGTAACCGGTGCAACCTATGTGGTCAAATGTGCTGATTATGTATCATCCTTCCATTAATCAGAGCTGAATCTCAAGCAACGATGATGGTTGGTGTTTTCCTCAAGAGTATTGAATTAGGTTCATTTGAAAATATGGCATGGTTGATGTTGTGGTTGACACCGTTAGCCGAAAGGCCTAATGTCATATCTCTTTGAATCTGTAAGAACAACCACTCCCCGTGAGAATTCTTGTGTGGTTCATTCTAACAAGTTTTCTCTCCCCGTCCTTCCAAACCGGAGTTCTACATTCACTTGATTACCTACAGAAGGCTTGTCATGAGCCTGCTATCGGTATCTATAACATCCAGGATAACTTGGAAGTTGATCTTTCCAATATCTCTCTACCGAACCTCCAAAATCTTTGTTCTAGTGGAAGCAAGTTCCTCATAGGAACATCTCGTGGTGTTTTGTAACCACCATTGATCAGTTCCTTTTTTCAAGTTGTTGGTACTTGAAGTTCTGTTTTCTCACACATTGTGTGAATTTGTCAGTCACTTCAGCCATGAGGTCTTAACCATGTGTAGATGTATTGCTACGTCCAAACCACAATAGGAAAGAGATTCCTCATTCCTTCTGGTGCTCCAATCCTCATTGGTTACTTATTCTTATGGGGTGACCAAGAATCCCTTCTTAACTACGGTGTTCCAACATCCTTTGGTTACTCATCTTCTGCGGTGAAGTAACATCCCGATTCTTGACAAAGTTCTACACAAATTTTGATGGAATGAAAGTTCCTTCCTCTTCTGTGCCCACTCCGAAGAGTGAACATGATCCTATATCAAATTTTCTCTGACGCACGATTACATTGTTTTCTCGTGTTCTCCCTTGTCTACGGATATTACATTGTCATATTCAAGATCATCCTTCCCATCTTGGTATTCTACTTCGAAGAAACTTCAATGTCATAAGTTGTCCAACCTTTCTCTTCTAGAAGGATTTAAAGTCTTGTGCAAAGCTCATATTCTAAATCCTTTCAAGAACCATCATCCACAAACTTGAAAACTTCTCTTATTTCCTCTGTTACCTTGATGTGTTTCATGCCGATAACTCAAAAGTTCTTTATGAACATTCTTATCATGAGTTACCCATGAGATACTCGATCTTTGTGAAGATCAAATCTTAAGAGTTTTTCCCTCTTACCTAAGGTGTATCCGTTCAATAATACACGATGTTACGGATCAACCTCTTCGAGAAGAGAATCGCAAGGTTCGGGAAGATCTTTCAAAACCGGTGTTCCTTCTTTCTTCTTCTTCGAGAATCTTGGGACGAGATTCTTGTAAGGGGGGTAGATTTGTAACATCCCTGTTTTGCTAACAAAGGGTTGTGGTGTCGTGTTCATGGCATAGCATGCATGAAAAATTTGAACCAAGTCTTAATTTGAAATTAAATGAAACTTGCATAAAATCACTTAAAGTGAGCACTTCAAATTTGAATTTAAAACACTTTCAAAATTTGAAAACCAAGATGTGGTTTGGTTGGAAATTTCGTGAGGGTTTCAAAAACTATTTTTGTAAATTTTTGTTTTTGCAAAAAGGCCCTAAAAACGTCTGTTTTCTGTTCAGTTTTAACCCCAGAAGGGCTTCTTTGTAAATCTCAGAAACTTCAGGGGGTTTTCGCATTTCCTCTTTCTTTTTCCTTTCTTCTAGCTCCAGCCAGAAGGACGACGGAGCTGGTGAGGTGGCCGCTGCCACCTCCTGCTACCCCTTCCCGTGAGGATAAGGACGCTGGGGAGGCGTCTCGATCTCTCACTCGCTCGCAGAAAACCCCCCCTCGAGCGCCCTCTTCCTCTCTCTGTCTCCGAACCGAGCAAACCCTAGCTCGCCGACGGGCTGTCGATCGCCGCCGTCGTTCCCGGCCGTCCCCAAACCCCTCGTGCACACCACCGTCCTCCTCTCGACCTCCTCTATCTCCTCGAGCTCGTGGAAAACCAGGGAAGCCCGGGGGAGACCCAATTTCGTCGACGTTCACCGTCATGGCCACCGGCAAAATCCGGTCGCCGCCGTCGATTTCCGCAATGACGAGCTTCCCCGACCACCCCTTCACGTTCCTGGTGAGGTACTAGTCCTCCAGGACCTCTCCCCTTCCTCCCTTCCCCTCCGTAGAAGCATGTTCCCGTGCGCCACCGTCCGCCGCCGCGCCGGTGGACGGCGTGGTCATTCCGGCGACCATTAGCTACCGGCGCTGCCACCCCTAGCGTTCCCTCGGTCTCCTCTAGCTCATGGGCGAGCTTAATTTTGAAATCCCGCGCGGATTTCGTCGAATTTGAAGGATTCTGTGAAGAACAGAGAATGGTGGTGTCACCATTGCATCACGATGACGTCATAACCCTATTTTCTTATTTCCAGAAATTGTTTATTAATTACAGAAAATGTTTAATAATTGTAATATTAATAACTATTGTTTTATAACTCAGAAAAATAAAAGAAAGGTATCAAAATGTTCAGAAAAATATAAGCTACATGTTTATGTCACTTTTATATATGTTTGACCAAGTTGATTTTTGAACATTATTTTAATGTTGTTAATTCATTTAAAAATAGAAAAATAAGTTTTTATTCAATAAAATTAGAAAATTAAAAGTTATATACCAAAATGCTCAAAATAATAAATGCAACCCATTTGTGATGTTTTCAAACCTATTTGAGCAATTAAAATTGTACTCACTTTCAGAATCGTCCGAAGTGCCCCTCCGGGGACTATTCCGGGATAATTTCAATAAAATTGCATAACTCACATACGAACCCTAGCAACCCAACGAACATGTTTAGGGCTTTATTTCAGTACATTAACTTGCTCATGCATACATATCGCGCATTGCATCGATGCCATGTGTTGATTGTTGTTTTCCTTGTTTCGGTGTTTGTTCCTCCTCGGTAGAACGTGACTCCGAAGAGAAGGGCAACAACTCCAATGGCGAATACTTAATCCTAACCGACAAGTCAAGCACTTATTCCTGAAGACTTTATCTGGTTTTCTTGAAGCAAGGCAAGAATAACCTCTTATCTGCTCATATATGATTTCGAAAGACTTTTGATTCTCGTACATTGCATCCGATTCTACTGTATCTTGTGTCAGTAGTTAGAGTTCTCCTATACCATGCATAGCCTACTTATCCTGATCCACTACTCCTAGCAGCTATAGGTTTGCTTGTGTGCATCGCCAAAGCCTGAAATATGTTGTGCTTAGTTATACATGCTTGCTATCTCTGCTCCATCCGGTTGATGAATCAGAGTTACGAAAGAATCTAGTATGATAGGATGTTGTGGAAAGTTAAGATAACTTGGTTAACATGACTTAAAGGTGTGGATGACGAGACCACAGAGGGTCTGTGGTGGTTGTCTCGTTCATGCCCCTAGGAGCAAGTTCTCGTCTTTGAGCCAAGACTGAGCGTGCATCCACACGGGGCTTAGATTCTCCTCGGTCTCAACTTGCCTAGTTTGTTCCATGAGTCGCCTAGTTCGGGCTTTCCATTTGGATTTGCGGGGATGTTAAAATGTTTACAAAACTAGGACGTGGCGGTGTAACAGCCTGTGGCAAGACAGTAGTTGAAGCACCACTCACAACGATAGAGACCCTACAGGAGATGGCCACTCCCTATTGGCGGTCCATCTCTACTCGGAGCGACTCATGGAATAGGCGAAGCAAGGGAAAGATCGTGGTCAACCTCCCTCTGTTGGCACTTCCCGGATTAGTGCTAATCATGTGGCATTAAGAGTTGGTTGGTACGTGTGGTTAAAGTTGTACACCCCTACAGGGTTAAATCTTTTCGAAAAGTCGTGTCCGCGGTTAAGGACGACTTGGTGACGGATTCTGTGATCATAGACAACTTAAACGGAATGATTAAAACTTGCCGATAACGAATGAATGATGCCTCCTCAGAGATGCCGAGAGGGGTTACCTTGTAGATTGAGTTACCAGAACAACTTGAGGTGGTGATCTTTGAAGCACGAGGTGCTGATATGAGTTGGTGGATTAAAAAGATGACGATTTCAGTAGTTGAGTAGTTTTCTCATCTGTTTTCAAAATACTCCATGAGACGTGCTATTCCTCCCTCAACTTGGAAAACAAAGATGGCTTTACGCAAAACAACCTTCATAACTCTTAAAGAAAGAAGCAGATATATAATAGGTTAACTAAGTCTTGTTGAGTACCTCCCGTACTCATGTTTGCTTCAACTTGGTTCAGGTGGAGTTCCTCGGTTCGGTGGTGTTTCAACTTGGACATCGACGAGTAGTTTGGGGTTCCCAGGTAGCAGCCTGGAATCTATGGGCTGGGACGTCGCCTTATGTTGCGGCCTCTTAGGCCTTTTTGGTTCTTGTTGATTAGCAACATAATTTGCCTTCCGTTGTCTGATGTAATGTTGGGTCGTGTGACCTCTGCTTGTAAGCTATACTCTAGTAACACCTGTTCAATACAACTTCAATGTCTAGAGTGTTGCTTTGATCGGTTGTTGGTTTCGAGCTCATTGTTATACAGTTTTGGCTATGCCTGCATAGTTGTCGCAGTCGAGGGGTTGTGGAGCCGATGATCCATGTCCGAGCCCGCCTGTCGATATGATCGGCCTAGGGCGAGGTAACCCCAGTAACCCTCGATTGTTGTTGCACTTTCTGGACGCATAGCAGCTCTGTATAACTTTGGTCCCGTTCCTTCAGTTTCATCCGACTCGTGGACGCTTGGGTATGCATAATTGGTTATGACTAGCATGGATACAAGGAGTAGTAGACCGGGGATCCGGACTACGTGCCGATGAATCCGGTCTGCCTGCCGTTGTTTGTTGCGGCCGGGGCTGGTAACCCTGAAGCCCTTGTGAGTCCATGGCTAGGAGCACATAACAGTATGTATATCTCTGGGTCCGGGGTCTGACAATTACCACCACTAGTAACGCTGAATTTTCAAATGCTAGTAAACCTCCTACTATTAATGGTTAAGTAATTGGTGTTGGCAATGTCTCCACTTCTTCTGTTAAACGTTTAAAATTGCCTAAAACTACTGAAACTGTTCCTGATTAAAGTGCTGACTTTTTTTGAAATATGGGAGACAATGGTCCCATTACCTTTTGATGATAATGATCTTGATTTTGATGGTTGCAATATTTATGAAGTAATTATGTTCCTAAAAAATCTAGCTAGAAGTCCTAATGCTAGTGCTATAAATATGGCTTTTTCAAAACATATTACAAATGCTCTCATGAAAGTTAGAGAAGAAAAGTTAAAATGTGAAGCCTCTATCCCTAGGAAGTTAGATGATGGTTGGGATCCCATCATTAAAATGAAGGTGAATGATTTTTATTGTAATGCTTTATTTGATCTTAGTGCTAGTATCTCTGTTATGGCTAAGAAACTCTATGATATGCTTGATTTACCACCTTTGAAACACTGTTATTTAGATGTTCATCTTGCAGATAGTGCTAAGAAGAAAACCTTGGGGAGAGTTGATGATGTTATTATTATGGTTAACAATAACCTTGTCCCCGTTGATTTTGTTGTTATGAATATTGAATGAAATGCTTCTTGTCCTATAGTTTTGGGAAGACCTTTTCTTAGAACTGTTGGCGTTGTTATTGATATGAAAGAGGGCAATATTAAATATCAGTTATCACTCAAGAAAGGTATGGAACACTTTCCTAGAAAGAGAATGAACCTACCTTTTGATTCTATTATTAGAACAAATTATGATGTTGACGCTTCTTCACTTGAAAATACTTGATTCTTGCTTCTTGTGCCTAGCTGAAAGGCGTTAAAGAAAAGCACTCTTGGGAGGTAACCCATGTTTTATTTCTGTAACTTTTCTTTTGTTTTCTTTGAGTCAAGGTGTTGTTTACTTCTGTAACAACCCTTTGTATATTTACTTTTACGAATTGTTGTGCCAAGTAAAGTCTCTAGTGGAAAGTTGATGCTGGATTCGGATTCCTGCGCAGGAACAGATTTTTTTGTCCACCGTTTAATTCATAACAAATTCCAGAAAAATCGAAATATCCTGAAAAAAATTGTGCATAAACCTTAGATATGTACGCAACTATTCTTAGTTCGGGGTTTTCTCATCTGAGCAACGTAAGTGCCTCGAAAAAAACTCGTCTTACAGATTATTCTGGTTTTGACAGATTCTGCTTTTATTTTGCATTCTCTCTTTTACTATGTTAAGTGGATTTCTTTGCTCCACAAAACATCGATGGTTGTAGCTAATGTTAGAAAGTATTGGTAATGCTTGTGTCCATGTAGAACATGTGAGTTTTTGATAATGCACCAACCCTCTAATGAGAATTACTTTGAGTTTGGTGTGAAGGAAGTTTTCAAGGGTCAAGAGAAGAGGATGATATAAAGTGATCAAGAAGAGTGAAAAGCCTATGCTTGGGGATGCCCCCGTGGATCATCCCAGAAAATTTCGAGAAGACTCAAGCGTCTAAGCTTGGGGATGCCCAATGCATCCCCTTCTTCATCAACAACTTATCAGGTCATTTCTAGTGAAACTATATTTTTATTCGTTCACATCTTATGTACTTTACTTGGAGCGTCTGTTTGTTTTTATGTTCTGTAATAAACTTGGTTGGATCCTAGAATTCTTGTGTGGGAGAGAGACACGCTCCGCTTTTTCATATGAATACTCGTATTCTTCATTTATTGTGTAGCTGCTGTAATTCTTTTAGCTCCTTTTTTCATGCATCTCTTATTTAGAGTTGTTAGTTCTTGTAGAATAGTACTCTCTCTTGTTTCATTGATAAATTATTTGGAGAGTCTGTGTTGAAATAAATTTATTGGTGTTGGAGAAGAATAAAATATTTAATGCTTATAATGGTGCAATAGGAAGCTTGTTTAGACTATGGCTTAGACTTTAACATGTCATGTTAGACATTATTTTAATTATATGCTTAGTAGTTACTGATGTAGCATGACTTGTCTCAAATATCTGAGAGTGTTTAATGTGCCACTGACTGAAATCATGAGTTTTTTTACCATATCGAAGCATAATATTGTGGTATCCTCTTTTGATGCTTTATTTTGGTTGACTTGGCGCATGCTCACACCATGTTATGACTACAAACTAGTCACCTCTAGGCTCTATGTTCATTTAGTTTTTGACTTGTAATATCATTTATGCTTTGACTAATAATGTTTTATCGCTATGCATGATTATGGCCGTCATTTCTGTCTTAGTTAATCGCTCCCAGTCTCTTGCTAGCCTTCGCATGTACTGAGTATGAGCTCTACTCGTGCATCCAACTCCCAAAAACCCAAAGTTTGCCAAATGTGTCCACCATACCTACCTATGTGGTATTTCACTGTCACTCCAAAGTAAATTGCTTGTGTGCTACCTTTAAAACCTTCAAAACTATTAAACATGTTTTGTGCTCGTGTTTTAG
The DNA here is from genome assembly GCA_028641055.1 of Alopecurus myosuroides. NCBI lineage: Eukaryota > Viridiplantae > Streptophyta > Magnoliopsida > Poales > Poaceae > Alopecurus > Alopecurus myosuroides. The sequence continues at coordinate 296,053,340 of CM054057.1, read as the reverse complement.
CTCATGAGGAAGCAGTTTAAAGTGTATCATGTCTTATGTCAAGCAAAGTTCTTCTCCCTCTTTCACCCGATGAGTATGGAATCTATGCTCGTCTTAATATTGCCGAGAGCTGGTGCCAAATATTATGAACTTAAATAATGAATAAAAGACACTTCCCCATGGATTGATGATTGTTGGTCCGCACCCGAGGATTCAATTAGCCATGGTTTGTGTAAGAAAAGGTGTGGGGGAGTGCAAACAATAAGGAAAAGAGGAAAGTGGCAATGGAAACCGCTCTCAAAAGTCTGAAAACCTTGCTTGACATGAGTTATGATAAGTTTTTCATTACCATTCTTTGACATAGACATACACCTCTCTTAAAATTATATTTTCAATACCTCTGTTTTATTTAAATAAAAAGCTCTATCACATGAGTAATACCTGCTTCCCTCTACGAAGGGCCTTTCTTTTACTTTTATTTTGAGTCTTCATCTTCTAACTTTATGCACAATAAAGAAAGCATAGTTGTCATTCTGAGTATAATGTGCATAGTCCAAAAATTTATTATTGATTGATTCATGATTATATTATTACTTATTCTCAAATTATTTGTATCTAGTCACCATTTGAATGTTGAAGGTGTCCTCACATTTATGTTTTTCTATTCCATGAAGGACAAACTGAATACCACTTTGCTATGTTTTCTCTATGCTTAAAACAAACGTGTCAATTTCAATGCATTATTATTGATCATCTTTTGTTTGTGTTATTTTTCATGTTGCAACATAGTTGCTAAGTTACATTGTTGGAATTATATCCAGCATGCCTATGTTTAGAGTACTTTGATCTCAACTTGCAATGTTTTTACAATAATGTGATCAAGATTGTTTTGTAGCATGTCACCTCAGAAAATATTTTGTTGTTATCGTTTTACCTACTTGAGGACGAGTAGAACTAAGCTTGGGGATGCTTCATATGTCTCCAACGTATCTATAATTTCTGATGTTCCATGTTGATATTATGCCAATTGCTACATGTTTTCTATACACTTCATAACATTTTTATGCATATTCTAGGACTAACCTATTAACAAGATGCCACAGTGCCAATTCTTATTTTCTGTTTTTTTGTATTTTAGAAAAGTTGTTCTAGAAATATTCTCGGAATTGGACAAAACAAAAGTCGAAGTCCCTATTTTTCAGTCACGTACACGGAGTATGAAGGAGACCCGAAGGGGGCCAGGGAGGCAGCCACACTATATGGCGGCGCAGGCTCCCCCTGGCAGCACCACCATGTGGTGTGGGCCCCCTGGGCGCCCACCGACATCGCCCTTCCGCCTATATATTTCCTTCATCGGTAAAATCCTAAGTACCCGAGCCTCCATCCACGAAAAGTTCCATAGCCGTCGTCGTCGTCAACCCTAGTTTGGGAGAGTTCTAAAGCTCTTCCCGGCACCCTGCCGGAGAGGGGAATCATCACCGAAGGGCTCTTCATCACCATGCCTGCCTCCGGAGTGATGTGTGAGTAGTTTATCCTTGGACTACGGGTCCATAGCAGTAGCTAGATGGTTGTCTTATCCTATTTTGTGCCATCATGTTTAGATCTTGTGAGCTGCCTAACATGATTAAGATCATCTTATTGTAATGCTACATGTTGTGTTTGCTGGGATCCGATGAATATTGAATACTATATCAAGTTGATTATAGATCTATCATATATGCTATTTGTGATCTTGCATGCTCTCCGTTGCTAGTAGATTCTCTGACCAAGTAGATGCTTGTGACTCCAAGAGGCTAGATAGCGGGTTTATGGCTCCAGTAATCTGGGAGAGTAACAATAACTTATAAGATTGTGGATGTGCTTTTTTCCACTAGGGGTAAAACGACAATGCTTTGTCTAAGGATGATTTAGTTGTTTACATTATGCACTTTACTTAGTGCAATAATCTATTGCTTGCAACTTAATACCCAAAGTTTGCTCGGATGACGTCCTGAGGGTGGATTATTAGTCATAGATGCAGTTGGATAATGATCTATGTATCATGTTGTAATGCCCAAATGAATATCATAGTTGTCATCATGTCATGTATATGCATTATGGTGCATTCTCTGTTTGTCAATTTCCCAGCTATAATTTGTTCACCCAACATGTTATTTATCGGTTATGGAGAGACACCACTGGTGAACTCTGGACCCGGGTCCATTCTTTTACACTGATAATACAACCTAGTGCAAACACTGTTCTCATTTCATTCACTACCAAACATCAGTTTCCACATTATATGTCTGATCCTTTGTTTTCAGCAAGAACGGTGAGATTGACAACCTCGTTGTTTCATTGGGGCAAAGTATCTTGGTTCTGTTGTGTACACATTCCATGTTGCTGCTGAGCGTGGTAGTGCGTCCTACCAACATCATCTGTCAACAACCTTCATAAGTGATTTCTTTCTCCTACTGGTCCGATTAAACCTTGGTTTCTTATTGAGGAAATCTTGATGTTGTACTCATCATACCTTCCTCTTGGGGTCTCCCAACGAACGTGTGTCCACACGTCATCACAAGAAAAAACAAGCATTATCTTCCATCCTATTGGACAAGAAACTCGCTAACACACTTTGTGTTCCATCAACCTGACTTGTGCCCTGAATAGATCCTTGAGGCCGACAATCATATCATGGGGCCCAGTGTTCTCAAAACGAGTCTTTAGTTGGCTCATCATGAGGCCTCAGCATAAGTATCTTAACACTTGCAACTCTATCCTAGCGAACACGAAAATCATCTTTCTCCTTTTGAGTTGCGGAGTCATCTGGTCCATCTCCTAGCGGTTCTTTTAGCACCAATAGCAAATTGTTGAATTCAAGGATGTTCCTCAAGTCTAAGTACCAGTCTATGAAGTTTGATCCATCCACATGAAGACGTGGACTTTCAGGAAGTGGATTGTAATCGGGAACATGGTAGGGCATATACACATATATTTGCAAAGAAAAAGACTAAGTTTATAATAATGAGCTCAATTCTCAAAGTGAATGAACTCCACTAAGAATATTATCCCTAAAAAGTCTTAGTAACTACATGATCCTCATCACTATACCACCCCCGATCGTTGCAGCCGGCGGCATAGTTTCAAAGGTAGACTCTACTAGGTCAATCACATCAACTATGCGACTCATGCTTAACCTTTCGGTACTCTTATGTTCCGAGGTCATGTCTGTACATGCTAGGCTCGCCAATCTACACTGAAGTGTATTGCAGTGTATACATGGCTTACACCCACTGTATGCGAACACACAAGGGAGCACCCGATTGCCACGGCCCACTTTCTTACTGTAGACTTTCCTGGTGGTGCACACTTAAGGGAGAACATGACATTGCTATTAGAGTAAGGGATCATTTTACAGAGCTACTGCTGCATAATAACATATTATATACGAGAAATATAAGAAGCGCACACCACACAAAAATAACATCTAATTCATTAAAGTGTGACATGATATGGTCTTGCGCTTTAATCTCCATTGTGCACCCTAGCATAGCATCAAGTCCGCGGCGTCATCTTCTTGCCTCCGGTTAGTTTGAACGATTCATAATAAACTCACCTTAACCATATCATATCAAAAGCCTCTGCAAAATAAATTTAGATGCCTCTACTTTATCTTTTGCATGTTTTATGTGGCTGTTAAGCCTTTCGTAGAAGAACCGTTTCTACCTACGAATATGAACCACAACACCGATCACATAATTATCTGTTACATATCCCTTTCGGTTATCCTATTGAAAATGCCATGCCATCTATTGTAAGAGAGACTGTCACCCTACTAGCCACTTTTATATGGTGCAAGTTGCATGTCAGTCGTGGAACCAGTCTCGCGTAAGCGTACACGTAAGGTCGGTTTTAGGGCCACTTCATCAAACAATGCCAACAACGTGAGAAAGTGCATGTGAGGAGGTGACAACTATTAGATCGATGCCCACATTCAACGTGTGTTCTAACCGTTCCAGCAGTACACATAGACCGGCTCTGATACTAATTAAGGGGTTCGTAGCAGAAGTACAAAAAAATCTACGTAGTGAACAACAAAACTAGCCAGGATCTAACTAGAAGTAATATGGTAGTGGTTATGGGGTGTTTCAGTAACATAACTCTTGTAGACCGAATAGCGGGCATTACGCTCTCGCATAACCGTTGATGAGGAAGACGACGTAGCCGACCTCAAGGTCGTGAAGAACTTGACGAGTTGATGATGTCCACAGTGCAACGACGGTGTTGCTGGCGATGATGAAAATTGCCTCCAAGTACTCGCACATGTACGGTGTTGACGATGATCCCCGGTCTCTGATCCAGCAGAGGTTGCGCAAATGGATATCCTGGAACGGAATTCACCAGCACGACGGTGTGCCGGAGTAGAGAGAATTCTCTCGTGCGTAGGACAAAATTTGGGCTACGGGGTGCGGAAGAGAGAGAGAGAGAAAGAATCATGAAATTGGTTAATTAAATCAATTTTGTGTGTGTCAAAAGTTAGCACTATGCCCCTCCTTATATAGGAGGCTAAAGGGGTACCCCTACCTTTAGCTCCCAATGTGGGACTACTCCTTTGCCAACATGGGCCCTAAGCCAAGGGGAGCTTGCTCCACATGAGCGTGCTACCGTGTGATTCACTTTTGTTAAAATTTAATTAATTAATAGATTTAATTAATAAATTAAATAAATATATTTATATGCTATTATTTCTTTCTAATATTAAATTAATATGTATAATTAATTCATACTTAATTTATATATACTATTCAGTTCGTATTTAATTTGTAATGACCCTGCACATTCCAGAATTAAACCGTCTTTGAACCATGATTATAGTGTCATATTGTTTTTGTTACTTAGATACATATCTTGCCAAGATGTGATCGTTGACATCTCGATGTCATGTTCAATCTCATTACTCACAAGAATTGCTTTACTCGTTACGCTGCAGCTATATAGATGTAATTTCACTGAGTGGGCCCAGAGCATCTCCCCGTCACGTGGATGAACAAATCCCGATCTCGATCATACACCTCAATCCATCTCTTAGAATATTCAATGCACATCTCAATCACCCTTTCATGATGTGACGTTGATATAATCAAAATATCCTTCAAGACAATGATTAAAATATGATCTCACGGTCTGAGGATTAGGATACTATATCTTACTATATTACAATGGTGAACACAGTGACACGATCACGTTGCAATAATTTTCCATCATTTTATTCAATCAATAAAATGACTTCATTGTCAATTTACGTAATCGTCACATGATCGTGAAACCTTTGATCAACCAATGCCCAATGAGCTAGTCGTGTAGAGGATAACCAGGGACTCTAGTTTGTTTATATATCACACATGTATTAACGTTTCCTACTAATACAATTATAGCATGACATAAAACTTTATTATAAACTTTAATGTGATATACAATAAATAAAATCTTATTATTTGTTTTCCTCTAGGGCATATCTCTTCACTGCTGGACAGGAAAGATTTCAATATACCTTTCTTCACTAAAGTGCTCAACTAGCTTGTTAGAATATCTGGAAGTAAAGGAATGGTATAATTGTTTTTACCCATCGAGCCTTCTTTTGCAAAATGGAGAAGGGATTTTATTCATGACATCTCTATGCTTGAGCATAGGAGTAAGGATAAGCATAAGAAAACCTTATTAGCTTGGATATGCACCCTCATATAATCACTTGTACTTTTGGGTTAGTTCTTGTATAGGTAGTTGTTTTTATTTCCCTTTCTTTGCGCAGTGTAAATATGGTTTTGAGCATTATCTCTTTTTAATAAAGTTGTTTTGGGTTGTTGCCTCACAGTTTCATGGTAAAAAAAATAACTACTTTCTCTGGCTTGGCATTGTAGAGGCGACAAAAACCGGTTGCATTGGCATCAATGATGCAGAGTGTAGGGTCGGAGATTTAATCAGATGCATAGTCGACTTCATGGAACTAAAAATCATTGAAATCAATAAAAAAATCACAGATGTGTCGAAGGAGAATAAAAAAAATTCCAAATCGTGAACCCTAAACCTACCAAGAAACATAAGGAAAGAACAAAAACTCACATCGCTTGGTAGCAACTTGTCATACATCTTGCTGTCATTCGAGCTCGGAATGTTGCGAAGCACAACTACGCTGATGGAGCTTAGCGAGAGAGGCTTGGAGCGTGGGAGAGATTCATCGAGAAAATAGTTATACATTCCGATAGGACAAGTAACGGCCAGTATCGCTTGTCGTATGACATGTGGGTCCCATATCATTAATTGTGTCAATTCATTCCGAAACAATGTTTAGTGGTTTCGGGAAACATCTAACAAAAATGCGGTGGATTTCTCTCCCTCGATGTAAAGTGGTGGATTCAAGTAAATTCAGTAGTGGTTTTATGCGATTAACTCGGTCGCAGTGAACACATCCCTAGAGATGAGAATAATGTTGTTTCTTGGTTCTTTTTATCCTTCACGAACTCGTCCTGTTAGTGGCATGCTTACTACTTTATCTCATATCAAAATCTATGGAGCATATCACATTGTTGATTTTCCATAAGAAGAACATGGTGTTAATTCCCCATCGATTTATTGTCCGAAAGGAAAACAATTAACTTAGTACAGTACTACTAACGTTCCATTTATATTCTGTCACAATGTGCATGTGGTGACAACTGACAGGAGGGGCAGGGATATCCTAGGCCACAACGTTGGCCATGGCATGGCATGGAGCACACGCTCCTTTGACTTCTATTAACCTCGACACATAACTAAAACCGAAATAATCATCCCTTCTTCATCAACAAAATTATCAGGTTATCTCCGTTGAAACTACAGTTTTATTGCTTCACATATTATGTGCTATTTTTGGAGCGTCTTTGTGTTTTTACTTTCAGTTTTGTTTTGTTTTGTTTTGCTTGTTGGTCATATTCTTAGCTGGATCTAGCATTCTTGTTTGGGAGAAAGACACGTTCCACTTTTTTATTATAATACTCTAGTGTCCCACTCTCATGTTTTTGAGTATTTAGTTTTTGCTATTGTTATTTTTTATCTTGTTTTTTCACTTATGTATTGTTCAGAGGTGTCAGTTTGATGTATGAGAAAGTGTTTAGAACTCTCTTGTAGAGTTGTTTCAAATAAATTGTTTGGTGTTGGTTTAAAAAGAAAAGAATTTGCATGCATGTGGTAGTGGTACAAAGAGAAGGTTTCTTAGACTATGGTTTTTCTTTGACTTGTCATGTTGGATGGCTATTTTAATAACGTTTTCTTAGTAATTCATGTTCTCCTATTACTAGTCTCAAATAACTGGGAGTGCATAATGTGCCATTGAAATGTCAACATGTGTTGTTTTGTTCATGATGTGGTATGGTATTATGGTATTCTCCTCGGAAGAATTTATTTGGATTGACTTGGCACATGCTTACATCATGTTAAGACTGCAAATAAATTCTACCTAGCCTTGATGATCTTTAATTTTAGGATGGTAATATCAGTTACATGCTTTATTTAATTATGTTTTGTTGCAATGCATGATGATAATGGTCGTTATTTCTCTCTTATTTTGTCGCTTGTCAGTCTATTGCTAGCCTTCACTTGTACCAAGTATGAGATCTAATCTTGCATCCAAACCCTTGAGCCAAGTTATTCCATTTGTGTACACCATAACTACCCCTACATGCTATTTCCCCGCCATTCCAACTAAATTACTTACGTCATACCTTTAAAACCTTCAAAATTGTTTATCCTTCATTTGTGTTGTGTTTTTAACTCATGAGAAAGTGATAGATGGTTTAATATTTCTTCCATGTTAAACAGCTTTTACCCCTGACTTGTATGCGTGATGTGCTTGTCCTTAATTTTGCAAAAAGAGCTGGCAAACGGGTGACCAGCCCACAAACGATAAATGCCAAACTATAATGTCTCAATATTCTCCTCACACTTTGTTCATGCAAAATCAGTCAAACTTTGCTTGTGTGAACTAAGGAGAAATAGGAATGTTATCATTCCTCTATGGCATCCGCTCTTCAAAGTTTTGTTCAACATGAGAATTAAATAGTTATTTATTATCATTCGTTGATAAAGACACACACCTCTCAAATTATATTTTCATACATTTGTTTTACAAATAAAAAACTCTACCACATGAGTAATCCCTACTTTCCTCTGTAAAGGGACTATCTTTTACTTTTATGTTGAGTCTCCATCTTTCTTGCTTTAAGCACCAATTAGGAGAGCATAATTATCACCCTGAGTATAATGTGCATTGTCCCAAAATCTTATTGAATAAGATATGAATGTGGTATTGCTTGTTCTAATGTTTTTGTAGTTAGTCACAACTTGAACTTGGAAGATGTTTTGGCATTTATGTTTTGTTGTTCCACAAAGGAAAGGCGAAATACCACTCTACCATGCTTTTATTATGATTACTATAGGCGCGGGTAGCTTAGAGGTAGAAATAAGCTAAAGCCCAAAAGAACTAGAATATAAGTCGTTTCCTAGGACAACCAAATTTAGCCCATCCTTCAAAATGGGGAGAAGCCGGGGTACCCAGCTTCCCGCAACAACTCCTAAGTGAACCGAAATGGTATTTGCTACTACCACTATGTGAATCGCAAATTACAACACATTGCCACCGTTCAAGAGTTTCTCGTTTCCTAATCTCTTACCCGACGAGCGGAAAAAGGAATCGTAACTGGCCGGCTCATTTCCCTACTCGTCCCCGTCTAGAACACCCAGCTAGGGTTACGCCCAGCCGCTGCTGCCTCCTCACCTCCATGTCCGCTGCCTCCTTGTCATCATCCCGACCGCCTCCTCCTCAACGCCCAGGCCGCGCATATCGCTCGAGTTCCGCTCTGGGCACCCGCTCCATCTCCGGCTGTCGACGGGCCACCCCGCGACGCTGGCTGCCACCCTTGCCACCTCGCCGGTTCCATTCCATTTTGTTAGGTAGCCCGTGGCCACTCCTTGTCATCGGCCCAGATCGAGCTCAAGCTCGCCGTCCGGGGCTCCATCCGTTGCTTCCGCGCACTCGCGCTGCGCCTTCGACTGACTTGATAGTCCCGTCGCCGGCCTCCTTAGGTATAAAGCCTTGCATGATCAAGCTCGGGCGAATTTGCAGCTACCTGCACTATACGGCCAACAATGGCAATAAGCTAGAACTAGAAGGAGCTAAAAAGAATTGGACCTCGTTTTCTTGTGGGCTTATTGTCACGGTCGTTTCTTTTCGCAGCTCAAGACAGGATGGCTTATGCACAAGCCGAAGCTCAAAATAACTTGTCATAACCTTGTTGTTGTTTTTAATGACATGTTATTTGTTTTCAGTTCGTTGTCATCTTTTCACAAGGCAACTTAGTTGCGCTAAGCTTCATTATTATTATAAATCCATCATACCCTTGTTGAAGTTTTGATCTTAGCTCACAACGCTTTACATTTTAATGAACAACTTCGTGTTGGCAGCAGGTCACCTAAAAAATTATCCTCATTACCACTTACCTACTCAAGGACGAGCAAGAGTTAAGCTTGGAGATGCTGGTACGTCCCAAACATATCTATAATTTTGTATTGCTCCATGCTTGTTTTCTATCAACTGCCGAATTTTTTCCATATGTTTTCTATCATTTTTAGATGTTTTCCAGGACTAACCTATTAACCCTGTGCTAGAGCGAGTTCCTGTTTTCTGTTGTCTTTTTGTTTCAAAAAAGTTGTACATGAAATATTCGTGAAAAGTCCTGAAATTCACAAAGACAAGTTTTTTATCCTGAACAAAGACAAAGCCCGAAGGAGATCCTCAAGAGAGGGGCCACCCCATCAGGTGACAACATGCCTTGGCCTAGGGGGGCGCCACCCTATCGCCTAGTGGTTGTGGGCCTCTCCCCGGCACCGCCTCTTCGCCTATAAATTGTCCTCTGACCTTAAAACACTAGAGGCGCATAAATTTTCCTCGAAACGTATACGGATGCGCGTCACCTTGAAAGTTCAATCTAGGGCTCCTAGAGTCCTGCTCCAGCACCCTACCGGAAGGGGGAATCCTCACCGGAGACCTCTACATCACCATGATTGGCTCTAGACAGAAGCGTGAGTAGTTCATCCTTGGACTAGGGGTCCATATCAGTAGCTAGATAGTTGATACGTCCATTTTGCATCGCTATTTTATATCGTAATTTTCTGTTATTCATCGATATATTTCATATTATGAAGCATTACTTATGTTATTTCATCGTATTTTGCATGTCTGATAATTATTGGAGAATAATCATCGAGACCAGAAATCAGGTGGAAAAAGCACCATCAAGATACCCTATTTCTGAAGACCATAAGAAGAAGGGGGCATCGGAGGAGTCTTACCAGACCAGATGAGGGAGCCAACCATGAGAGGAGCCAGAAGGGGGCCACCAGGGGCCCACACCACCTGGTGGCGCGCCCCCTGGCTGCGCCACCATGTGGTGTGGCCACACTAGCCCACCACTGGCAGCCCCCTCTCGCGTACTTCATCCCCAGGAAACCTTAAGACCCTAAGAATCATCAAGGAAATATTCCGCCGCCTCCTCAAGGCGGAAAACAACAAAGAGAGAAGAGCTCTCCGGCAGGGAGAAATCTTTCAGGGAAATTCCTCCCCGGAGAGGGGAAATCATCGCCATCATCACCGTCATCGCTCCGGGCATCATCAAGATCATCATCGTCATCATCATCATCACCAACACCATCATCCTCACCATCCACACCCGTCCCGCTGTAACAACTAGGGTTCTATATTGTTGGTTTCCACTAGATCTCTCTCCCGGTGTGGATTACTTGTTAGTAGTTGATGCTTACGAGATTTATCGGTGTTTGCACTTTATGACCAGATTATTATTCATAATTATATCACCTATGATTATGATCCATATGATGTATTGTGAGTAGTTTGTTTAGTTCTTGAGGACATGAGAGAAGTCAAGATGTTAGTAGTGAAATTATGTTGAAGTAATATCTAATGGTTTGATATTTAAGTTGTGGTGTTATTCTTCTAGTGGTGTCATGTGAACGTCGACTACATGACACTTCACCTTTATGGTCCTAGAGGGATGCATTGTTTATTTGGCTACTAATTGTGGGGTTGCCGGAGTGACAGAAACCTAAACCCCCGTTAGGAAACCGATGCACGAGGGAGTGTAGGATCCTAGAGTTTAAGGTCGTGGTTAGATTTATCTTAATTACTTCTTGTTGTTGCGGATGCTTGCAAGGGGTTTAATCACAAGTATGTATTAGTCCTAGTTGGGCGGTGCATTATCATAGGTTCACCCACACAACACCTATCAAAACAATAAATAGTAATCAACTGTATGAAACGAAAGCGCTTGACGAAGTTCCCATGCGTCCTCGAGAACGTTTAGTCATCATAAGTAAAACAACTGGCTTGTCCTTTGATCCAAAAACGATTGGGCCACTCGCTGCAATTATAGTTACTGCCTTTTATTTACTCACACTTTATTTATCTGCTATATCAAAAACCACCAAAAACCGTTTACAGTGAATCATCTATCCAACCTGCTTGTCAACACCTTCTGCTCCTCGTTGGGTTCGACACTATTATTTATCGAAAGTACTACGATACACCCCCTATACTTGTGGGTTATCAATGATGATATATTCTCCTTGTGCTATCATGCCACAGACTTATGAGCTGTCTAACATGATCAAGATCGTTATTATTTAATTGATACATGTTGAGTTTGCTGGGATCCGATGAATCGTGAAATTATGATCAGTCTTCTCATGTCTTTATATTGAACTTCACTTATATCTTGTTAGTGTTTTAATGTGTTCTTGCACACTTTCCGATGTGTATGGCTACTCTGGCCAAGTTATTGTATACATCTTCAAGAGCGATTTTTATGCTAGATAGTGGGTTCATGTCTACTTGTTGCCCGCGCTCGAGTGACAGAAACATGTAAGAAGAAGGATGTGTTGTTGCCACTAAGGTGAAAACAACAGTGTTCTTGTTTGCGTGATGAGAATTATTGCTTACATTATGTATTGATCTTAATGCAATTGTCTGTTGCTTGCAACTTAAAACTAGATACATTTGTTGGATAGGTTTCTTGATAGGGACTATTAGATATGGATGCGTACTGGATAGCGTTCATACGCCTTGACGTAATACCTACATGATTATAACCCATGAATTATATCTTGCTATAATAGAATTTTTATGCCCTCATGAGTTTGTCAATTGACTAGTTGTAATTTGTTTACCCAAAATATTTATTGTTTTATGGAGAGACACCACTAGTGAAACTATGCCCCCCGATCCATTCTTTTATATTGATTACAACCTTGCTTTTCATCATCACTTGTTCGTTGTTCCGTTTTACTTTTAATCTCAAAACACTCGATATGTTTAATTTTCTTGTTAATGACAAGACGGGAAGATTGACAACCTTCCTGTAAAGTTGGAGTAAGAGATAGTTTGTGCCTTGTGTGCAGGTCCACGTGTTGAAGTGCCAGACAACAAGCAACCTATTGATTGCCTTGAAGTCCAACCGGATTGATCACCTTGGTTTCCTTACTAAGATAAATTTGCGTCTACGCTACATCATACCTTCCTCTTGGGGTTCCCAACGGGTTGTATGATTTACGCCATCATTGATGCTAAGTCATCTATCATGAATGTACCCAGTCCGTGGTTAAAGATTCAACCATGCATTTTGCGCCACGGTACCTCAATCGTGGCAGGAGTTTTTTAACCACGAAAAACGACTTTCTACCACGAATTTCGAGCGTGGTAGAATCCAAATTTTCTTTTAGTGACATACGACTTCTAAGTTATTTGACATAACATAGGTTTGGTGGTGTTCATGAACGATCACATATCTTTTATACTTATCATCTTACTAAAATGACCAAATTTATTTTATCGACTTGCACTTCATGAACATGGTGATCCTCTTCTCTCAACAACAACTAGCTCGTCCACGAGCAAGATTCTAAGCTTGGGGATGATGCATCCATTTTATATAGTATTTTCATTAATGAATTCCATATGTAGAGGTAGGAGTTTTGGCATTTTATCGCGCTACCGCGTATCTTTTATGTCTATATACGCTGGAAGTCTAAAAACAAATGAGATATTCCATATAAGGCAATATAACCAAGTATGGAATCACATATGCGATTAACAGAATTAAAACCCTTTCTTGTGAAAAAATATATATTGTTGGAAAATAATTAAAGAAGAATACTTGTGAAGAGAAGGAACCGGGGGCTTTAACGACCCACGGTACTGCGCCAAGACGGTCGTGGAAACTCAAAATTCTCGGTAGTCAGGACGTCTTTGCTTTTAACGACCAGCGATATGGTCATTTCCAACCGTATTGTTGACCTTACCGCATGCCAGGGCAACTATTTCTTCAACTATTTAGACCCCTGTGGCATCACATTTCCCAAAAGACGTCCACAACAACCCCTACAATAGAAATACTACCAAAACCTAGCCTCCAGAAGGGATACATAGGAGAAATTCACGGGAAGGGCTGCCATCTTCACCACCATCGTCATCGTAAAGGTCAAGGCATCGATATCCACCATTATTATCATCATATCAACACGTTCATATACATCACCAACTCCCTCATCCATCTTGTTGTAATTATCATACTTGTAGTTGTGGATTTACACGTGTGTTCATCCATTCATACATTTTACATTCATAATACAATCATGATGATGTTACATGCCTTCTTGTGTGAGTAGTTTCATTTCTTCTTGGGAGATGGGAAAACCCTAGTAATACCATGAACTGAAATAAAGATGCGTTGTTTATTATTGAATGGAGTTGTAGTAATAATCTTCATGGTATTCTGCGAACGTCGACTATACAGTACTTTGCATATGGGACATGAAGATAGTTAGCGTTGGTGAAAATGGGGATGTTTAAGTCGGTCTCAAAGTGAACAGAAGTGCCCCCCTCCCTTGTTGACCATCAACGCGGGATAAATAGAGACTCACGGTCTTAGCCACATCCCTGGGGAACCCTTAGTTACTAGTGCCGTGTTGCCAAAGAGAGAAGATACTCGGTCTAGTAGTAGTTGTGAGGGATGTGATGCCTAGAGTAACTCAGAGCACATCTATATGTGGAGCACCGTCCTTACAAGACATACATGACAAACAACGCACGCCTAATCAATTCGAAAATATGCTAGTGGTGAAACCATACTTCCCGAGAACGGTTTAGCCCTATTCGATTGTTTTGTTCTTTCCTTGACACTTTCCAACATAAATATCCTTATAAGTGTGTGTGTGTTTGAGTTTTCTTTGGGGTCTATTCTATCAAGCCAATGGTCTTTGTGACAAACTTTCTCTTAGTAAGTCCAATCTTTTTTGCGGGGTGGGGGGTGGGGGGTGGTGGGAAGGGGTAATTTAGAAAATATAAAAATAATGAATACGAGAGAAATAGACAGTTAGTACCCACATTCCTCACCGGACAAGTATTGAAATATGCCTACATTGATTCCTTCAAAAGCAACTACTTCCCCTGGCTTGGCATTGTGGAGGCGACAAACACCGGGTGCATTGGCATCAATGACGCATGGTGTAGGGTGAGAGATTGAATCATATGCGTAGTCAACGTCGGGAACTAAAAATCGGTCAAATCAACAAGAAATCGCAGCTGCGTCGAAGGAGAATAAAACAAATCCCAAATTGGGAACCCTAACCCTACCAAGAACCGTAAGGAAAGAACAAAAACTCACATTGCCGGGTAGTTTCTCGTCACACGTCTCCTTGTCATTCCAGCTCGGAATGTCGACGAATCACAACTAGAATGATGGCGTCGCGCGGGAGAGGCTTAGAGAGTTACGCGTGGGTGGGTGGGGGTGGGGGAGAGTCGCACAAGTAACGGCCATTATCCCATTCCCATGCCGTATCCCCTACGTCACACCACCATGACATGTGAGCCCCCTTTTATTAATTGTGTCGATTTGTTCTCGGACAATGTTTAGTGGTTTCGGGAAACAACTAACCAAATACAGTGGATTTCTATCACCGCATATAAAGTGGTGGATTCAAGTAAATTTGGTACTCCCTCCGATCCATATTAATAGGTGCTGAAGTGGATGTATTTAGACATGTTTTATTGCTAGATACATCCACTTCAGCACCTATTAATATGGATCGGAGGGAGTAGTGGTTTTACACGATTAACTCGGTCACGGCGAACACATCCCCAACGATGAGAAAAATGTGGCTTCTTGGTTTTCTTTATCCTTCACGAACTCGTCCCGTTAGTGTGCATGCTTACTTTCCCTCACATGAAAATCTACCGAAACGATCACATTGTTGATTTCCCATAAAAAAGCAAAGCGGTGTAAATTCCCCTCCGATTCAGTATCACAGTACAGTACTAGCAATGTGCGTGTGGTGACAACTGACAAGAGGGGCAGAGGGATATCCTAGGCCACAGCGCTGGCCATGGCATGGCACGGAGCACGCGCTCCTTTGACTTCTTTTTAACCTCAGCACACAACTATAAAACCGAAATAATAAAATAAGCAAAACACCTCAACAGAAAATACCATCCTAATCAGAGCCACCCGCACCGGGTCCGCGCGCCTACCCTCTCGCTTCCTCGTGGGCTCCGCGCGGGCGCGTGGCCCACGCTCCGGTGACCAGGGCACGGCACCGGGGCGGTGGCGGCCCCCGGATCTTAATCAAATCGAATGGGAATTTTGACGTCCGCAAGGACAAAGTCTCAGAATTTTCTGCTTCCTCTTCTCCTTCCCTTCTCTCTCCTCTGCTGTTTCGTTTCGCTTTCTCTCTCCTCCCTCTCAGCTTCGCTCGCCTCCCTCCCTTCTCCACAGAGACGAAATCCCGTCGCTCGCTCGCACACAGGAACAAGCGAGAAAGATTTTTTTAAACGAACCTCGATTTTTTTTTATCCTGCTGTTTATCTTCCTCCCAGCGCCGCGCAAGCACGGGCCTAAACCCTAGCCGGAGCGGAGATACTCCGGCGCGGCGGCGGTGGCACTGCTGCTGCTCCTAAGCGCAAGTGGCGGGCGCCAGCGGCGGACGAGGCGTCCTCAACGGGCGCGATTCGGCGCGGATTCGAGCACTGGGATCGCCGGATTCGGGCCGGACGCGGCGTGCTTTGCTCGGTGGGTTTCCGGTGACGGGGTGGCTGCCACTGTTGCTGCTGCTTAATTCTGCTCATTTTCGCCAGTTTGGGCGTGGGGAGCTGCGATCTAGTTGCGGAGCTCGGGGGTTGCTTAATTCTGCTCGTGTCGGGCGCTCTTCTCGTTTCCTTTTTTTATAAACTGTGTGGGGCGGGGTGTATTTGGCGCTGTTTATTTGCTTGGCAGCCGCGGATTTGAAGGAGGGGAAGTTTGCTTCGGGAAGCTTGTTCGTGCTGGATTTTGGGCGGCGGGGTCGGTGTTTTAGTAGATTTGTGCAGGGGATACTAGTCTAGATCCAATGTGTCCTAAAGCTGCAATCTCTTGTTGTTTTCAGGGGTTGCTGCCTTGCTCCTTCTCAATTTTGGTGGATCTTGCGGGCGTGCCCCGCTGAAAGGATGGCGAGGTGATTGGTGGAGCACCCGATCTTGGAGCAGTTTCTGCTGAGCTCCCATTGCCTGCAAGGATGGTCTCGTCGGGGCCGCCCAACCCGATGGGTCCTGGGCAGCCAGTCGGCGCCGCTTCACTTCTCCGGACAAGTTCTAACCTGCTCAGTGGTGGCCAGCAGGGAATGGGTGGGGGTGGCGGCGGTGGTGGCATGCTACAGTCTCAGTCCCCGTTCTCATCTCTCGTCTCCCCGCGCACACAGTTTGGAGGAAATGGCTTGCTCGGACCAACCTCTAATGTCTCCTCCCTACTCAACCGCTCCGCCTTCGGAAACGGCGGCCCTGGCCCAAGTCCAGGACAACTGCCAAACGGCGGGCTTCCAATGAATACTCTTCAGCAGAGAGGAGGGCATGATGGAGCTGGTGATTTCGTTGGCGCTGGAGGATCCGATCCTCTCTCGTTCCCATCCTCCTCGCAGGTTAGCTTGGGCAATCACCTAGGTTCAGATATGCTGCAGCAGCAGCAGCAGATAGATGTGCAAGATTTGCAGCACCAGCAGGAGCGACAACAACAACAGCAGCAGCAGCAGCAACTGCAGATGTCTTACAACCAGCAGCAGATGCCGCCGCAGACACAGGCTACAGTAAAGTTGGAGAATGGTGGCAGCATGGGTGGAATCAAATTGGAACATCAGATGGGACAGCCTGACCAGAATGGCCCTGCCCAGATGATGCGCAATGTGGGCAATGTAAAATTTGAGCCACAGCAGCTGCAAGCGTTGAGAACTTTGGGCGCCGTGAAGATGGAGCAATCAAATGCAGACCAATCAACATTCTTGCAGCAACAGCAGCACCATCACCATCTGTTGCAACTCACCAAGCAGAATCCTCAAGCGGCTGCGGCTGCCCAACTGAACCTCTTGCAACAACAACGTATCTTGCATATGCAGCAGCATCAGCAGCAACATCAACAGATTTTAAAGAATCTCCCTTACAGAGAAATCAATTGCAGCCACACCAACAGCAGCAGCAGCAACAGCAGCAGCAGCAACAGCATCATCAGCAGTTACTTCGTCAGCAGAGTCTAAACATGAGAAACCCAGGAAAGCTGGCTCCTTATGAGCCAGGTACCTGTGCAAAGAGATTGACCCATTACATGTATCATCAACAGAACAGACCACAGGTAATCTTTTGTTGGTTTTTTCAAAAGAGCAATTTTGTGATGCAAGCAAGAGAAGGTGCTTACAACTTAGTCATCTACTTATTCTTTTTGATGCAGGATAACAATATTGAGTACTGGAGGAACTTTGTCAACGAATATTTTGCTCCAACTGCTAAAAAGAGGTGGTGTGTATCTCTCTATGGAAGTGGTCGTCAAACTACTGGAGTTTTCCCTCAGGTTTATTGCTGTTGCTATTGAATCTGTAACCCTTCCACTCGCTGTTTTCCTATACTTGATTTATGCAAGTGAATTCTGTTCTGGATGTTTGTTAGAGGATTTGGAGCAACGCATAGTATTTCGAGTATACCTTTTCCTTTCAGATTCTTATCTGTAACTTTCCATATACGTTTGCAATTGCAGGATGTATGGCACTGTGAAATATGCAATCGAAAGCCTGGCCGGGGCTTTGGTAAGCATCATATTAATTTGCGCATCTTCCTCTCTTACATGTGTTTTTATTTTGATCTTATGTTGTTACCTTTGCAGAGACAACAGTTGAGGTCTTACCACGACTATGCCAAATCAAATATGCGAGTGGCACGTTGGAAGAACTATTGTATATCGACATGCCACGTGAATCCCAGAACGCATCTGGTCAGATTATTTTGGACTATGCAAAAGCAATCCAGGAAAGTGTCTTTGAGCAATTGCGCGTTGTACGTGAGGGACATCTAAGAATAGTTTTTAATCCGGATCTCAAGGTATTGTTATTTTGTACTTTGTTCTTCCTGTAATTATGTCAGTTCTTTTATAATATTATTCTTGAATAAGTGGTGCCTTTTGGAATAGCATATTTCACAATCTTGTACTATTTTCTTTTATTGAAGATCGCATCTTGGGAGTTTTGTGCTAGGCGTCATGAGGAACTTATTCCACGGAGATCAATAGTACCACAGGTAGGTAGACTTTTAGTGTATTGACATAGTTTTGCTCCCAGGTCATGGATCTCATTATCTATATTCAAGTTGGTAAGAAATATTTGATATATTCTTGCACTTTAATGTTTTCAGGTTAGCCACCTTGGCACAGTTGTACAGAAGTACCAGGCTGCTCAAAATTCAACAAGTTTAACGAGTCAGGACATGCAGAATAATTGCAACTCGTAAGGAGATCGGCCCTGATGTGCTTATATGTTTCATCTTAAGTTCTTTCCTAAAACCAATTTTACATATTTTCTTATCATTTGGTGTACCCAACCTGACACTGGTGCTATCTCTCCTCTTTTCGTTAATGTTCTGTCCACATCATTTCTGCATGTATTCGTGCCCGATCTTTTAAAATTTATCATCCACCGTCCCTGTTAAGGAGGCATTTGTAGGGTTGGGCTCTTGAGCTAGTTTCCGCTAATGCGTAGTCTTAAATGCGTTGGCTACTATGACAACCTGGCTACCAAGATAATTTGGCAGGGTAAATGTCCGAACACAGGGAAGAATGGCAACTGTACTCGCTCCTGACGTGGAAGAATCCCTAGCTAATTCATATCTATTTTCTAGCACACATGATTCCTTATTATTAACAGCTTATTAAGACCTATGCTATCCACAGGCTGGGCTATCTCTTCAGCCCATAACAGTATAACACAAGTTGCATACATGTGATAACTCGGCTTTCCATATGATTTCCTTTGTTGATTTGGTTTTAGCATATGGCCCTCTTTGACCAAACCAAATCAACTGGATTTACCGTTTAAAGCAAAGGAAGGATGAAAATGCTAGTGGTTTGTGCATCTTGGCCTCTGGTGCGTAGGGACTTACAAGAGTTGTCAAAGAAATTCCTCTTGTCAAATGGGCACATGGCTGGTTAAGGCTAGTCCCAGTGGGAGTAACATCAGTAGTAACATCAACGCCACGTAGGCAAAAAAGATGACGTGTCACATATTAAATGAGGAGAGAGATGAGTGTGGTAACTAGCTATGTTACCATAACATCACACAATACGATGCAATATGAGTCTACAAGCTAATAAATGCAACTTTCCATGACACCACTTCTATGGTACTCTCCACTATGGAGGTAGTAACATAGTCTCGAAAAACGTGTATGTTACTATACTATGTTACTCCCCATTGTGACTAGCCTAAGTGTGCCTGAGTGAGCTTTCAAAGGAAAATGAGTTAGTAATTCCCCTCAATCTTGTCATGCTCCCCCATTTTAGCTGAAGTGGCTGATGACCGGAAAATTGTTTGAAAGGAGGGGCGTTTACTGCAAACCTACATGCTATAACTTGGTGCTACAATCACCCATATGGTCTTCAAGTCTACTTATATCTAATCTTCCAAGTGACACCTGATTGTCTGCATCACAAGCTTGCATAATATCATTAGAACTAGATGGGTTTTCACAGCAGATATGACCTGCACTGCTACACCTATTTTGTTAAAAAAAATGCAAAATGATGTGGCAGCAATGGACAATTCCTGCATGGTGTGAAATAACTGCATGCAAGCAGGCCTGCCATGATGATAACTTTCTTAACGTTTTGCTGTGTATCCTGTGGTGATATTGCTGCTAGGGAGTCCAGGTCCCATACTCCCATGTAGTTTTATAGGAACTTTCTGTAAACAAGCAGATTTAGGAACAGAACAGAAGCACCGCTGGGCTCTGGCTCATCTTGCTTCACTAAAGAAGGTGACTTCGAGACTGTTTGCATGCTTGCCATTGTTGTTTCATGCCATCTGGTGTCTGAGCTGGTCCTGAGCAGTTCGCTTGTCATGTGCACAGTGGACCTCATCTGGCTGCAAATTGGTGTATAAGGCAGGAATATAATGATTGGCGTATAAGGCAGGAACATACGATTATTTTCTACATTAAGTTTTTGCTTAATACACTTACCACACACACACACACCGTATAAGGCAGGAACATACGATTATTTTCTACTTTAAGTTTTTGCTTGATACACTTACCACACACACACACACACATATTAAGTCTGCTTTTAGATATATCCTACATTTAGGTTACCACCTTTTCATTTTCATGTATCGAGTTTTTTCTTTTAAGTCTATGCGTTCTCTTGCTTAACGTGAGAGGTTACCTAGTGTTTAAACCTCGCCACCACGACAGCGCAATGATGAGATTCCAAGTGTAGGAGGAAGTATCCAACACAGCAGCAGTAAATCAGTGCATATTATAGAGAACTAGAAACATCACATTGGGGATTATCATGATTTGTATCTACAGAAAACTGAGCCCCATTCAGTTGGCTAGCGTTTTCTGTGCTTGCTCAGCCCACCTGGGTTTGAGGCTTGGCCTCCCCGCGGTGCCTCACGGTTGTTCTTCTAAATAAAAATGCCAGAGGTGCTAGTGCCTGTTGGTCAGTTTTGTATGACTTATTCATTTTCCTTTTGGTTAGTTGCTATCGTTGTACTAGTTTCCTATTAAATAGTTTGGCTTTAAAGTTTAAGTGCCTTCTTATAACGAGTCCATCGTTATCAACTTCTCATATCAAACAATCAGGAAATAAACCGACATTCTTATTCTATTCTCTCTTTGCCATTATATTTATTCTGAAATAATCTACTACCAAATCCGCTGGTTGAATTTTCCTTCCTGAGCAACGAAAAGACTTGCATAACCGCCAACACATTGAAACCTTGCTAAGAAATTAAAAAAAGTGACCAAAGGGGGAATGATCCCTCCCTTGATTCTACGTTGTTTGGTAGACGAGAATCCCGGTTTATTCGAGCGCACGCAGCCGTAGCTGGGACTCGAACCCGGGTGGCTTGGCGCGCACTCGCAGCCTCTAGCCACTGAGCTAACTCTCAGTTCTGTGCAATTAAATTAGCAAGATATTTGATACACGGTCCTGTGCCAACACATGGCGTTTCTGCTCCAAGTACAGTGATCTGCCTTGTTTCTTATGGAGAAGTCATTTAATACTCCCTCCGTTCAGAAATACTTCATATCTTTTAAAGAAATCAATCAGCTCCTAATTAGGTCCCCCAAGGCGAGCGAAGTGACGATGACTTCCATTTGTCCAAATATGAATGTATGTAGACATGTTTTAGTGTCTACATACACTCATATTTGGACAAATGGAAGTCATCTATTTTGGAACAGAGGGAGTATATTCCTAAATAAAGCGTTGACTAGATGTGACAAATAAAAACACCCATTGACGGTGGCGGAGCCAGCACCCGGCGACCCCGGGTGGCTGACCGGGCTCGTCCGGCGAGTGACCACGTATAACTACAGTAATCAATACTAATGCCTAGTGGGGCAATTAAGAGCAGCTGATCACTTATACTGCCTTTGCCCAGGCTCCATCAGCCAGCTGGGTCTGGCACTGCCCATTGAGCATTCTGAAGATGGTTAACTAGGTCATCATACATCACACATAACATTATCCATGAGTGTTGGCATATTGGCTCGTATGCCCTTTTTAGTATTTTACTCTGAAAGAAGCACCACCATATGCTGACTTTACATCATATGCAAGTGTGCCTGTTTAAAATGCAGAAACACCACAATTTTTGAATAATAAAAGGGGCATGCCGAGCCTTGAACTCAGCACTTCCTCAAATGCACTTCTTTCATGCATCAACCAACTCATCGAAGAGCTTATGCTGCCAGGGCGTGCTCAATAATTTAGTTAAAGGTTGCACATTTATATTTCCTAGAAAAGGTAACCTCATGTTATGCATGTTTTTGTTTCTCGTATATTTTGATAAGCTGCGGCACATTAGATCTGAATTAATACTTATTAAACCATTGAAATGGGATTCTAGTTAAAAACCATTAGGATTCTTGGACTGTAGAACAGACTGAGAAAAAACTAGTTGCCATGAAAAACTTGGTGTAAATGTAGGGTACTGGGTATTATGCTTTATTATTGTACCGGCAGGTAGTTCGACCAGAAAATACCTGGGGTAGTGCTTGGCCCAGTCCGACTTTGGTCGGTCAACGTGCACGAAGGTACTAAAACTGACGAGGGGTGTGATTCAAACACCAGATATTATAGTTTGATGATCAAAATGCACGGTGCTAGCCTGTCCATCCTGGGTTTGGTATTGTGCCAAAGGGACATGTTTGGTCTTATTTATGCGTGCTAAACTTTGTTCCACCGGTTGGCCACCGGCTATTGAACAGCGAACGAGGGAACCGGAAGCTTCGCTGGGTAAAACGCCTGATCATGTTTCATTAATTACAATGTTATGTGGTGGCAAGCAGATGCTTTCACGTGCTGACAACAAAAGGCAACTGTTCTTCTTCTAGAAGCATAAAATGGTCGTTAACAAATATAGCCTTATACGCACAATGCTTGCTCTGTATTGCACTTTGCTCGGACTTTATGTACATTATCTTTTGCTTCCGTTGTTATAACTCATCTCTGATTGAAATTGCCTGGTTAACAATGTGATCTTGCGGGTAGCACCTAAATCACATTGTTCTTGCTTTTCTTTGATTAACTGTTAACCAACTCCATCAATTTTCATTGTACTTTTCTAGTTCCTGCGATGTACTTATATTGCACTCTTGTACTAATAGGTTCGTTGCATGTGCTCGCCAACTGGCCAAAGCCTTGGAGGTGCCTTTGGTAAATGATTTAGGATACACAAAACGATATGTCCGCTGCCTTCAGGTACAGTCTGATCTGTCGTAGTTTCCTTTCTTGTGTTATAGTTTATAAGCATCTATCAATTTAAGTTGGTGTTAGATTGTTTTAGAAGTATGCAATTTCTTCTGAGTTCTGACCTATATCAAACAAAATATTGATACTCCCAGATAGCGGAGGTCGTAAACTGCATGAAAGATTTGATTGACTACAGCAGGCAGACTGGTTCTGGACCAATCGGTATGGCATCTTAATCATTTTGTCTTGTTGGTTAATCCCATCTCAATTTTTTTCAGCATAAAGCAAATTTGCGCATAACAAAAGTCGTATATTTTAATTAACATTATTTATTTAGTAAAGTTCCCTTGCTATACATTTTGTACTTGCATAGTCATGCCTCTAAATATGGTATGGCAGTGATAAGGTAGGAGGGCATTCAGTTTTTGTCAGACAACTCCATAATAACTAGATATAAAAGGCTAGTTTGGTTGGTATCCTGAGTTTTATGCGTAAGAGTGGTGCCTGGCCTGGGCCTGAGATGTTGATGATTTTGCCTGGATTTGCTTTGCCTGTGATAGAAGTGTGTGGTCGGTGACCTGGGCATCAAAGAGTACTGAGCAGTAATAAATTTGGAGGAATCACACATTCTATCTGCATATGAGTTATGGTTGGTAAGCTAGGCGAGTGCGAGGAGTGGTCGTGATGGTAATCAGCCAGGACGGTGTATGACTGGATCTGGCGATGGTGTCATATTGGAGGCAGCTACTGTACCGGCTATCCAGGGCGAAAGCTTAGGTTTGGCTATCTGGACCCGGCGACGATGACGCTATGTGGCCTTTCCTTCCTGAAGCTGGTGCATGCTTCCCGGATGAAAATCCAGGATTTGTCCTTGTTGGTCAAATCCGGCGATGACGGGCGTCATATTGAAGAAAGGCTCCTGTACACCTCATGCTGCATAGTTGCTGTCGCGTGTGGATGTCTTGGTAGGCCCGGCGTAGGTTTGGCAGCCTGCCATGACATGTCCTTTTTTCTAACCCCCCCCCCCCCCTTTTTTTTTTCTGCTGAGTTTTGGTTTTGTAATAATATGGTGATATGCAGCCTAGTTGGCGCAGAGGACGGGTAATGAAGCTTGCATTTTCTAAAAAAAAGAAATATGAAGAAAACAATTGGCAGGCATCATATGCATCCCGCCGTCACCATAAGCAGTAGCGGGCCAGCCTCTCGGCGTCAGGATGGTCACTTGTCGCTGGCATATAGGCGGTCTTTGTAATGATACAAGAGGCAGCACAGCTTCATGGGGTGCTCTCTCCCCAATTCATCCCAGACCCCAAATCGAGCACCGAAGCTCATATGCAGCAACGGCAGAGCTTGTACCCGATGAGGACGGAGCTTCAATGCGACAGCGGCACCTAGCTTGCTGCCAATACTCATTTCCACCTCTGATTACCTTCTCTTGTTAAGTGGGGATTGAGCTCCCAGTCTGTGTCTGCTGCACTCTAGGCGCTCTAACTCAAGTGCCTGAGTCAGGCTAACATTGATGCCAGATTCTCCGGGCCTGGTCACCAGCTGATTATCTAGGACACCAACCAAACAACACCAAGGCAGGTCCCATGGATGCTCCTTTCTAGGCATGATGGGATGGGTGATTCAAGTTTTCCAACCACATCCATAGACAGGAAACTGTAATATCCTGATTGCCTTCAATGGTATACTCAAAACACTTAGTGCTCTGCACCTGATCCTCGTGGGAATGGCTGGGAACTAGGCTGCCTGATTCCTACTGATTATTTGATTCCTGGTTGCAAAACACAGTAGCCTGTTATTATGCCATTTCTAGTCATATGGATGCCTGCTATTTGCTGTTGTATGTTACTCCCTCCGTTCCATATTAGATGACTCCCACATAGATGTATCTAGACATATTTTAGTACTAGATACATCTATTTGAGAGTCATCTAATATGGAACGGAGGGAGTATATATGTTTGCAGATGTTTAACATTCACTGTTATTTTTGTTTATTTCAGATAGCCTTCATAATTTTCCTCGGAGGACCCCGTCAGGGATCAATCCTCTTCAACCACAGCAGCAACAGCCTGAAGAGCAGCAAGCTGTTCCCCAAAGTTCAAACCAGAGTGGTCAAAATTCTGCTCCTATGGCTGGTGTGCAGACTTCTGCCTCTGCCAATGCAGATGTCACATCAAATAATTCTCTCACGTGTGCACCCTCTACATCTGCACCGTCACCATCTGTTGTTGGGCTCCTCCAAGGTTCCGTGAATTCTAGACAAGATCATCCAATGAGCAGTGTAAATGGTCTGTATAACAGTGGAAATAATGGTGCAATTCCCAAGGTGAACTCTACAAGTTCGTTGCAGTCAAATCCGTCTACCTCGTTTCCTTCCCAGGTGCCTACGTCATCCAGTAACAACATGATGCCTGTCCCTCAGAATACAAACCAACTTGGTTCACCAGCAGCATCATCATCAAACTTACCACCGATGCAGCCGCCTGCAACTCGTCCTCAGGAACCTGAACCAAGTGATTCCCAAAGCTCGGTTGAGAGAATCTTGCAAGAGATGATGTCATCACAAAGGAATGGTGCGAATGACACGAAGAGACCAAACGGGCTTACCCCTGGTATTAATGGGGTTAACTGCTTAGTTGGTAATGCCGTCGCAAATCAATCAGGAGTTGGAGGAATGGGATTTGGGGCCATGGGTGGGTTTGGTTCAAACCCTGCAGCTAGTGGACTGAGAATGGCAATGGCCAACAATGCAATGACAGTGAACGGGAGGATGGGAATGCATCACAGTGCACATGATCTATCACAGTTGGCCCAGCAGCAGCAGCAGCAGCAGCACCAACACCAACACCAGCAGCATCAGCAGCAGCATGACATAGGCAATCAGCTGCTGAGTGGACTTAGAGCTGCAAATAGCTTTAATAATCTTCCGTACGATTGGAAACCCTCTCAATAGAGTGACCAACAATATAAGATGTTCAATATGTTGATGCTGCTGCAGCGCTCACTGGCTCATTGCTTAGGGAGCATCAGTTGCTTGTCATGACTTCCTTCGTGTCAAAGCATTTAGGCTTTTGCACCAATGGTGCCGTGGAAAGGAATCATCAGGGATGGCAAGCATCTGCTACCTGCCTCGATTATCACTGTATGTTGCAACAGTTCGTTTAGCTGTGTATGATGCAACGATGGCACTGAGCTACCTGCCTTACCGACAGATAGAGTTAAAAGATTAGGATCTGCCTGCACTGGGCACCGTCGGTGTCAGTGTTTGGTGTTATCTCTCACCCGGAAAAGAAGTTTTCCCTCTTTTTTTTCCTTAACGGATGACATCCAATCTGTAATTTATCATCGCCCCCTAGCAATCATATGTGCTGATATCTTCACCTGAGAATTCTCTCATTGTAGCTTTACCTGTACTCTGTATAAGTTTGTCATATTGACTAGTGGAAAAGGTATCAAGAATGTTTTTTACTAGCCTGATCGCAAAATCTCACTGGCAAAAATGTTTCATTCTTCTATCCTTTGTGTTTCATTTACATTTAATGTTCTGTTTATCTTGAAATAAGAAGGTTTCATCATCATCTTTGTCAGTTATAGCATCAGGCTGGTCATTAACAATTAGAGAGGTTCTTTCGCAATTTCTGAATATGTTCTCATGTGTTTGAGAGCCTATGGCAGGCGAGCTTGCGTACCAAATTTGATTCGTCCTGATCTTAATGCTAGGATAGAAAAAATGAAATGCAAGGAAATAATATCAAACAGGAACTGTAAACTGTGATAAAATGAAACGCAATGTTGTGGTCTACGGATCCAGAATGAGTGGGAGTAGGTCGCCCTATTTCTCGCTCGAGTGAGAATTAAGCTAGAGCTCGCTCAAGTCGAATCCCATTAGATTTACATCGTGATTCGCGTTGGTTGTTAGTTATACATGACTTACAACTCATATTTTCTCCACTTGCACATGGGTGTCACTCAGTTGCAACTCAGATTTCATGAGTTACACATGCAACTGACTGATATCATCTGAGTGAGACTTAACTTCTCACTCGAGTGAGCCCTAGGCATTCCTTTTTTTACAGCCCTTTGGATACATGAATTTTGTTTCAGAACTTTCACGGGTAAATATTTGACAGTTTTTCTAAACCATCACAGGCGAGGGCCTTATAGGACTTGTGTTTCTGTACTCTTGGAGTGGGTGCATGAAAAGATAACGAAATGTGGTAAAAAGAAAAGGGAAGTGCCCAAGTGGTCAAGAACGAACTTACGACAGAAAAAGAAAGAAAATGATAATAATGCGCATGCAAGTTGATCTCCACTTTTGGGAATTGTTATCTGAAAATTTTCTAACCACTGTTTGAATGAAATAGCCTCTGGCTGCAAAGTTAACGTCATTGGCATCAGCCATATAATTAATGTTGGAATATTAAGCAATTTTGGCCAAGTTTAATTGAAGAAAGCAACACCACAAATACCACAAATGCACTAGTAAATCTAATCACAAAGTATAAACTTTACATGTCTAGCGGATCTATACATAGACCAAATAATAGTGCAAATAGAGATACGTATGAGATGTTGGACCTGATGATAGGAGAAATAGATGAAAAGAAGAGAGGAGACCTGCCTTAATCTTTCATGTGTCATATATGAGGCCATGCAAATCATCATATTCCGTAGTTCAGAAGTATCCATCACATTCCACAACAACTTTGGCTCCATCACAGGGTAGCTGTGATTAGTTGCACACAGTACCACCATTAAGTTAACCAGATGTGACATTTCTTAATACCAGTAATCACTAAGTTTGCTATGAAGGGCCTGCATCCACCAGATGGCACAACAATAACCTGCAGTTGGCAGCTCAAATTTTATTTATTAAATTGTGATCGAATACTTTATCTTTTTATCCTTCCTGCCCACTTAATCATACATGATTGATGGATTGGAATGGATCGAATTAAACTATGAACAACGTCAAGACTACTTTATCTTCCTGTTAAATTTCTACTTGACATAAATTCTACGCTTGTCATCTCATGAAAAGAGCAAAACAAGCACATGTAATGCTTAGCAGCAGGATTAGAAGACGTGTTAACCCAAAAGGTGTCTAATTTTCAATGCGTATCAAACTAGCTAATCCACCTAACAAGGAACAGTTGGAGGATAACAAAAGCTGAGGTTCACTTTATGATGATTGGGACTTATTTAAGATATACATGCGCGTACACCAGTGTGATTGTTCGTAGCTGTGTGCGATGGCTGAGAGACGATAAAGCTTTTTTTTTATCTAAAAAGAATACCAGTACGATGAAAAATAGAATATAACCTTTTTTATTAGACATCGACATTTCTCTTTGGCGCACAGGATTCCAACGTGGAATCGTCGTCCCATAAATCTCTGTAAGTACATATATACAGCTAGCGTAATATGAATATATGCACGGACTCGAGAACCGAACTGATCATCTGATTTTCCGTGGTACACTTACTTATTTATTTGTTCACTGTCATGATGCGATTGAGTTCTTGCATAATTGTTCCGGATAACTACACATGGACCTAAACCAGCTTTGGTGTCAACCTATTGTCGTGATGTGCTAATTAAAATTTGCTCTTGGTTGCGATCAGGTCAACTGCGAGAGTCTCATAGTATTTGGACAAGTAAGCGATGACGATCTCGAGTGTAAATGTGCAATACACAGTCTCATAATTGTTTTTACAAAAACAATATGATAAAAATTGATCTCTGAAGTATCAGTTTCTCTGGAGGAAATAGAAGATGTCTATCACTATAATTTCCCATCACAATAGTCTGTGTATTTGTAAAAGACGATTGTCTTGATGTTGACCATTTCCGTAGAGACGATATGGATAGAACAACAACATCTTATTCGATCATAAAATGCATATATATATATACTCCCTCCGTTCTATGTTAGATGACTTTGGAATGGATGTATCTAGCACTAAAATATGTCTAGATACATCAAATTCAAAGTCATCTAATATGGAACGGAGGGAGTATTTATGTAAAGAGAATTTAGGTGGGAAGAAGATAAACATATTGCTCACATCTGGGCCACCAATGACATCCAAATTTGTTTGATTGCTGCACCACTTGCATACCTCAAACTTCAACCAATGGACTTTCTCCTGACTTTCAAACCCTATTGGACCTACCAATAGAGATACCATAGAGTGGAATAACTTGTCTTATATATTATGGCATACGAGCAACATCATACTACAACTTGAAAATATTTCAGTAAACTGCGTAGCCTTTACAAAGAAACACAAGTAAAATTATGAAAACGCATGGATCGACAGAGGGATGCCGGAGAAAAATACAATCCGAGCAGGGTTATATGTACTCAAAATACTGGCTGCATCCCTACTATATCGAGATTTGATGCATGTTGACAATTGTCATATTTGTAAAATGAACCACACATTTATCACACTCAACCCACACTTTACCGAATCTAATTTTCATCTAAGCTCCATAGATAAAAGTTAGGTATGGTAGAGTGCAGGTTGTGTTTGACAAAATACAAGTTTTTTTTTGTTTGCCTACGTGAAACTTACATCATGAATTGCATGGTTGATTTTAAGAAATATACAGCCAACAGAGATATAATCTCATAGTTGTACACTTGAGCTTGTGGTCCATATGTTTAGTTCAGATAGGGTCGATTCGGAAAATCTTATCTCAAGATAGTACTGTCCCACAAATAAAATTGCACTAGTTTCTTTAAAATGTCATCTTCTTGAGAATTCATCAAACCCCGAAAATAATCTCAGTGAAACATCATGCAGGTTGGGGTTTTTTTCTGTATTAAATGCAGACAAGACGGAGGCGTGATCTGGACCAAACATTTCCATTTTGACATTCTATATCTCCATGTTTCCACTAGAAATCAGTTCCATTGTAAACTTTCTCGAAGGAAATTTTCATGGTGTAAAACCTACATGCACGCTCGTGCTTGGCTCTTTATTATTTTGTCAAAATGATTTCCTTGAGAAACAGGTTTCATTGGATACTTTCTCGATGGAAAATTTCTTGGTGTAAAACCGACATGCCCGCTCCCACTCGACTCTTTTTTTTTTCGTCGAATGATATTTACTGATTCTCCAAATAAACCGACATCACAATATCTTTCATATTTTATAAACAAACAAAGTATTTTGTTCATTGCATGTACAGCTCAAGTGTGGATTATATCTCTAAACTCCAAATAATTCAGACCTAAAATGGTTAAAATTGCACATATTTGGTCCTTTTGATCTTTTCAAATTAGTTTTAGATGACACAAAGATGACCTCTTACACGGCACAACCTACTTATCCTTGTAGCATGTAACCTCTAAGATGGAAAGGTGGACCAAAAAAAACATCACCCCTTAGTTGATGGTTATGATTTCAGTCATTTGGTACGATAAAATTTGTTGGAAGTTCTTTTAGATAATAGATGATCATTTATTTCTACTTGGGCATGAAGTGATGCACAAAGCCACAACTTATACAACCAACATTTAGTCTACCCTCTAAGGTCTGTAGAATTTCATGCATTTAACCAGTCCATCCAAAAGGCTAAGCTGGCGAATAAAGAAGGGAAACACACTTATACTTCAATACTTCCCTCATATGTGGCTTCCTCGCTCCTAGACGTGGACCGAAAATAGGCTGCATTTTTTTATTAAATTGAGCCAATATAACAACTCATGACCTTTTGGTTTTGGTACCATGTAGAATTACGTGCACCGAACCAGTTCATATAAAATGCTAAGTTGATGCAAAAGAGGACATTGCACTTATACTAACATGACTCGAGCAAACAACTTAGAAAACTACAACCCATGCCACACGTTGAAACCCTCATTGGCATAAAGAGCCATAGTGGCTGTGTGATGACAGGCTATTAGTGCAATCAACACAACCACCTAAACAACACAAGAAGAACAGTGAGAGAGGACAACATTTCCATGTCGTGGTTTTCATATCTATCCACCAAAAGGCAGATCAATGTAATTTTTATTTACTGTTACAACAAGGCAGGAGTCCATATAATTTTTTAACTCTCCGCGATCTCCTGTGCAACATATAGTAAGTATCTGCTGCATCATTCCGACCGTGGTTGGCCAACTTCCCCACTCTGCACTAGGAACTAAACACGCATCGATTGCTGTTGAAATGAACTCGACAAAGATTCTCTCCATGCCCCACTTTCGCTTCGCCGAAGTCATATGTGTAGTACGAGAGAGCCGACTTACCTATGATGAAGCTATATTGAGTGGGTTTATCTATTTCTTCTTCTTTTGATCACATGAATCTGATCATGCTCTTCGAAAGCTTCGACCCATACTAACTTTGAGCAACCTCTAATGTTTGTTTTAAACCGATACTAACTCTTAGCAAACAAACCAAATCTTTGACCACCTCTATTTCTGAAGTTAAATTAAAAGGACATCTCAATTTATCATGAACCTGTTGATCCAGTGGATCTATCATCCGCTTTGCCCGAGTCTTACATGCCTTCCCTTTTCTCACGTCTCTCATCTCATGAGTGCGACGCCATTTTGTCTCCCCCTCCCTCCCCCCCCTCCCGCGCACTTCTGCTCCTCCACTACTGGCATGTCCTCTCACCAAATTCGTCGCTAGTTCGCCACCTCCTCCTGGCGCCTCTGCTACTAGTTTTGCATTCTACCATGGGCATCTAATTGGGGTTCTAATCGGAGTGTCCATGGCCGCCAAGCTCTAGGAAGACGAAGGATGGGAAGGATTGATTTCGACCTCACCAGGTCGAACTTCGACGCAACTCCTAGGGGCTGGATTTGTCTTCCACGAGGCCGGTGCTTCAAATACAGGTTAATGTTTTTTTTTTGCGAATATTTAATGTGGCTATACATTGTTTTGATATGTTGGAACCTCATTTTTGTTTGTTTGTTTGGTACAAACACGCGGATGATATGATGCAATGACTCTAGGTGTTTGATCCAATGTTGTGTTCATGCTGCAAAGCTTCCTTATACGGGTACTCCCTCCGTTCCATATTACTCCCTCCGTTCTAAAATAGATGACTTTCATTTGTCCATATATGCATGTATCTAGACACTAAAACATGTCTAGATACATGCATATATGGAAAAGTGGAAGTCATCTATTTTGTAACGGAGGGAGTAGATGACTTTAAAATGGTTGTATCTAGACATATTTTAGTACTAGATACATCCATTTCCAAGTCATTTAATATGGAACGGAGGGAGTACATGTGATGGTTGTTTCTTGGCGATTTTGTTGTGACCACTGTGGATTTGATTCATTTGTTTGTTGTTGCATTTATGTTTGTAGAAGTTCTAGCAGTCCATTACCATGTTTTAATAAATCAGGCGTACACGTCGGGGAGGCGGCTGATCGGCAGCCCCGCTGGACGTACACAACACTGCCGAAAATCAGAATGCCTCTTCTGCCGTCCGTTGCACTAGCCGGTAGCTAGCCACCGCAGCACGTGTTAAATCAAGTGATGTCTGGGAGAAGAAAAGGAGTTGGCCGCGCGGCGTGCACCCAGCGATTCCAGCGTTCCATCGGCATCAGGCAGCTGGACGGGTACAACGGGACAAAACGGACGGGACAGGCACCGATGATGCAATTAACGCAACGTACCTGTTGCCTCCATAAACGCGCAAAGGCAGCCGGCCGTCCCGGTGCGTTGCATCTTCTTCCCTGCAACTAGCGGCAACGGATGGGAACGCCTTTCTGCCTACGTACTAGATAAACCAAAGCCAAGCTTTTATCCTACGCCAAAACACCAACGCTGTGGGCTCCATTCCCACCGTAGTATGCAGTAGTACTATTTCAAAAAAAAAAAAACTAATCTACATACCCGGTTCTACCACAAAATTTGTCAAGTTACGTGGCCACAAAAAGGACAAATAGCTAATGCCGTGTTAGGGCCTCTTTTAATTTTATTGCAGGATCGTGAAACACATAAATCTGGAAAACATGGGAATCTCACAGGTTTGTCTATGTAAAACAGAGCATCGTAAAGCGGAGGAAAATCACAGAAATATTCATTTGGATGAAATGCAGAAAAAACAAACGAAAAGTGTCTCGATCCTACGCGCTTCAATCTAAAAAAGGAGGTTGAAGTGGATGTTCAAATTTCTATGGAATTGAGGCATAGGAATCGATTTCATAGGAATTCGATTGGCACCATTCCTTTGATCCAAAGACAAATCATAGAAAAAAAAAATTAAAGTTTGCAATCCTACAAAATTCATACAATCCAAAGTTGCCCTTACTGAATAACTTTACTTGAACTGATTTGGAAGAGTCGTCAGCTGTTGTACGTCGCGGTCGCACCACAAACCACTAGCAGGTTGTGCAAGACATGAGGATTTGGGATGTAAAAATCTGGTGTAATGTTTTCAAGTTTTCTAAATTCACAAGGTCATTTTTTTACCAAATGCTCTATACACGACCAAATTTGCTCGGTTCTAGAACTAATAAGATCCTCATTAGCACTTTGGAGCTCAGGGCCGGAAACCGATGCCCCCTTATTCTTCAAAAAATGCCACTTCTTGATCGTATAGTACAAAACATGATCAAGGATTTGTTTGGTATTTCGACCCTTTGTCATGGGGCGACGTCTTCGATGGCGTCAAATTTTACTGGTGCATTTAGTCCAGCTCACGCGGGACGTAGAAAGACGACGTCGTCGCTAATCATGCTAATGGACGATCTACAATGAAGTGTTATTTTATGGTGATCCAAATTCATATTCGTATATACTGATAAAGGCCGAACTTCTGACGAGTGGAGCCGAAGGCGCAACGAGTTGTTACCGAGTCGGAGTTGGATTACCTGTTACCGACCTAGTTAGGTCAGGACCGCCTTTATATATCTCTTGTAAGCCGCCGCACGGGATAAGCCATACATTGTAAATCCCGGCGCGATTGTAACCTCACCCGAAATAGTGAAGTATTGCTGGCTGGCGCCCGTGGTTTTTTCTCTTCCTCTTTGGAAGGGTTTTCCACGTTAAAATCTCGTGTCCCCGTTGGTTCGATCTTGCTTAATTTCATCGTTGTTTTGCTATTGCGTGTAACATGAAGGAAATGCTAGAGTATTCAAGAAACAAGAGTATGTCTTATGCTGCTGCTCCATCCGTTTCGAATTATAAGTTTTATATTACATCTTTTCACGTTCGATTACATCTGGTTATATTTTAGTGTACCTATTCGCTCATTTAAATCCGTACATAGTACGTACATACCTAAACCATCTAATAACATGTAATGGAGGAAGTAGTATTTTCGCAAATATCAAGAGGGAGCCAGGCACTTGGATCTTCGCGAGAACAAAATCTTTGGGTCTTATAATGCTGGAGAGTAGGTTTGTCGTAATTTTTGCTGGACGTGGAGGCAGATTCCTAAAACTATTACTCCCTCTCTTTCATACTAATTGTCTCAGAGTTAGGCAGAAGTAGATGTATCTAACGCTAAAAAAATGTCTAGATACACATATTTTTATCCAACTTCGAGACAATTAACATGAGACGGAGGGAGTAAAAAACTTTGAGTCTTATAATGAGAGTATGTTTTCTTCTCCGTATTTAATGAGTCAATCCAAAAGCTTTTGCCTTTTCTTAAAAACAAAGACTTTGTGGTGAAATTTTAAAACTGAAACAGAAAAGACGCACCACCCGGGACGATTCAAACCGAGAGCTTACCCCGAGGCTACGTATACATGACATACAGAAGCATCATGGCCGGGTTTGGTTAATTATGTTGTGTGCCTTTGTTTCATCGTGCCGAACCAGTTGGGCACGTCGAAACGGTGGATCCGGCCAAGCTCGGCCAAACGTTTCCCACGGACTACAAAACAAACAAAGAAAGAGAGGCTTATTTAATTTTAAGCTCTGCAAGTGGCGATGGTGGCACTGGGCTCTTTCTTAGATAAGCAGATCCTTGTGCCTCAACGTGCTGCTACAATCGAAATCCAGGACGAGCTAGTGTGCTAATCTATGCAATGTGTGGATGCGGATAAGGACGTCGATCGACCCGTGCTTATGGTGAGTGGACGATTCACTTCGTTCAGGCCTTGTTTGGTACTAGAGTATTTTAGGGGATTAGTGGAGATAATCCCTAGTGGGTGAAACCCCTACCTCCACCCAATCCCCTCAAATCACTTCCCCCTCAATCCACTTGCTAGAGGGAATGGATTTGATATGGAGAAAAATACCCTATAGGTGGGGGGGAATTTTGGGGAAAAGTGGGGATAAACCCTGCTAATACACTTGTACCAAACAGGTTTTCGGGGATTTTTGGGGATTTGAGGTTAGACCGGGATAATCCCCGCCAATCCCCAAATATACACTCGTACCAAACAATGCCTCAGGCAGAATATTCGCGCACAGCGTGCCGGAAAGGGGACGGCGGGGCGGCTTGATGGGAGTACGGATGGCAATGGAGCCCCGAAACCCGTAAACCCGACGGGTACCCGCATTAAATGGGGATGGTTTGGTAAAATGTTCGACCCGCCAGGTCTAATGGGGCGGATATGGGGGTGGCAAACCCGTATCCGCATACCTGCAAACCCGCTCTAAGTCCTAATCATATCCCTAATAATTCTATGCCTAACCATACGTCCACGAGCTATGTACCACAAACGTCACACATCACATGGACGCGTTGGAATCTGGAATCCTGGAGACAACACACGTACGCACGTATCTATTCCCACCAACCTCATATCAATATTTCATTGTTTTATTCCCCACATATGTCGGTGTCACTCCTTAAATGGGTACCCGTTGGGGCCCCGAACCCGGCCGGGTCGTGGGTATGGTAAAAAATGAGACCCGACAAGTTAAATGGGGCGGGTATGGGCGCCGACTCGGCCCCGAACCCCGGTGGGTGCCATCCGGAGATGGGAGACGGCAAAATCTCACCCAACCGTGTGTGTAGTGGTCGGAGCTAGCAAACTAGGAAAAATATGTTTTTTTCTCCAGAAAACGAAGTGGTTCATGCATGGTACTCCATGAGCTTTCATTTCGGCTGAGTAACCAAACCCCGTGAACATTGTCATCTTCCACTTAATTCGATCGATCGATCGATCGTGCTAAGAATAGATTGTTTAAATCTGAGTTTGCATTTGCGTGACTGGCTGAAAGCGTACGCTAATCTGGAGTAGTTCTTAAACCAACTTTTGTCTGTTTTTTCTGTTTTGCTAACCATCTTTTATCTGATCTAGTGGGTTTTTCGTAGCAACTTCTAAAACAAGGTCAGCACGTCTTAGTTGATCAACTACAGATCGAGTGAGCCTAACACTCCATGACGGGTTTAAAACGCTTTTTCACAGGGTTACGTGACATTACAATACATGCAACAATAGAAAAGCCTTCCGGGACAAGTGGCTGGGATCATTATATTGAAGTGGGTCTGTCTTTTTGAAAGTGCAATAGAGCAGTGCAATTTCTAGAAATACTTGTAAAATAACATTTCCACGTATGTACTCGCTCCGTTTCTTTTTAATCTGCGTACTAGGTTTGTCAAAAGTCAAACTTCCTAAAGTTTGACCAACTTTATAGAAAAAACTGTCAACATTAACAATACAAAGTCAATATCATACGATTCATCATGAAATATATTCTCATATTATACCCGTTTGATATTTCAAATAGTTATATTTTGTTCTATAAACTTGATTAAACTTTAGAACGTTTGACTTAAGACAATCCTAATACGCGGGGTAAAAAGAAACGGAGGGAGTACAAATTTTTAGCCGTACATGTGTTTCTTA
Source organism: Alopecurus myosuroides (assembly GCA_028641055.1). Lineage (NCBI taxonomy): Eukaryota > Viridiplantae > Streptophyta > Magnoliopsida > Poales > Poaceae > Alopecurus > Alopecurus myosuroides. The sequence goes on along the minus strand of CM054057.1, from coordinate 296,016,214 downwards.
TCGGCAATATAGTTGAAGTGGAAGACGTCGTAGTAGGGTAAAATCCATAGGTGCATAGGAGCATGTGCTCCCGGCTAAAATTTAAATATTCTCAAATTTAGATGACTATTAGTACGTGTTGGTTTCATGTTTGAAGGAAAGTGATTCTAAGAAAAAAAAAGTTTTAAGGAAAGTATTGTATTCTTGTGGACTGTCAAAAAAAATTAAATCACATAAAAATTTCTGTTGCTCCCATAGTTTAAAATAGCTGGCTATTTTATTTAGCCGCGGTACTTTTAGAAACTAAGGAACACTATAGCCGAGCAATAGCGGGCTGGTTTATTTAGCACGTTTCCAAAAAAGGGGAAATTATAGTCATATTTTAGCAAAAAAGAAAAAAGGGAAAAAATGACTCAAACATGTTTCAACCTACAACTCATTCAACTCATCAGTTATATCGAATAAAATTGAACATAAATTCAGAAAACAAGAGATAAAAGGAAGAGAAGAAAATATTAGAAAATAGGAAACTTATGGCTAAATTAGGGACTAAATAGGGCTATAGTCGGCTATTAGTGGGTTTTCTCATTTAGCCTACAAGCGACCTAGAAAACAAGGACATTAAAAACTTTCCAAATTGACCAATGACATGAGAAGAACAACTTAAAAAAGTAAGAGCAAATCAAGTATTTTTTTTTCATTCCTCAATTGCTTGTACCCAACACACAAGATGGAAATTCTTGTCCCGGACTTCACAAGCTGGATGACGACGTCGGCGCAAGTACGTGTACTTCCTTCACTAAGGGTGTGTTCAGTTTTGGAACAAGGTGGAATTCCACACCGAGAACCCAATCCTATGTTCAGTTGAAAAGTGGATTGGAATGAGGTGGTTCCTAGAAAGGGAATATTCTCTCCAGATCCGGAACGCACCGGTCCGGCCGAATCGGCCGGACGAGGTGGAACGGGCGATAATTAATCAAGTTTAGGAACAAATTAAGCAAGTTTAAGAACAAATTAAGCAAGTTTAGGAATAATTAATCAAGTGTAGGTATAATTAATCGACATTAGAAATAATTAAATAGGTGACCACAACCACTTTTAGACATTCCATTCTCACCCCATTCCAAAACCAAACACAAGAATGGAACGGTTCCGTGACAATTTTTTGTCCAAACTGAACACAAGAATGGAACGGTTCCGTGACAATATTTTGTCCAAACTGAACACAAGAATGGAACGGTTACATTCCATTCCACCCCGTTCCAAAACTGAACACACCCTAAAGGTGTGTTTGGTTCCGGAACGAGGTGGAATGAAATGGAACCATTCCGCACTCACACCTTATTCTTGTGTTCGATTTTGAAATGGAATGGAAACGAGGTTTTGAAATGGAACTGAACGAGGTGGTTTACACCCCGCTTTATAAATAAAGCAACCACCACAACGATTTCATACAAACAATACAATCAAGGAGAGGGGGGAGGGGGGAGGGGCGAGAGGAGAATAAAGTTCGCTGGGGCAATAACACAAATAAGCCCAAAGAACAAGAACGGAGGACTATTTTCATGCACGCTACTACTAAATGAAATTGATTGGACACGGAGATTAGGTAGAGAGTAAGGCTGGCCACAATGGGAGTAACTAAGGCCGTCCGTAATGGGGAACGGCTGGGCCGTATCCAGCACGTTCCATGTCATCACCCGATGTTTTATTCTCCTCCTTATTTATTTCTTTTGCATCCATTCATCTCTCATTCTATTGGCAGAAGACCCACGCAAAGTACACTAATTGGCTGAGATTAATGAGTTGCCTAGGTTTGGAGGCCAAGAGCCGTTTCTACAATAAGCTACGGCTCTCCACTCTTTCTTATTTAATGAGGGTTCCACCTAAGCAAATGTGTGACGTGGCAATTTAAGAGACGGTCCAGCATGGACCATTACGGATGGCCTAAGGTAGTAACATCACACATTTCAATGCAATTTTGTTTATGTGGCACATATTTAATGTAGAGAGAAGTGTTTGTGGTAACTACTCCCTCCATCACAGTTTAAAGGGCGTATCTCACACGTCGCTGGTACCAACGCTACTAGCCATAGGCTGCAATAAATTTGGCACAGGGAGATAACCAGGCATGGGCAATGAAGAGCATGCGCCTAATAGCACGAGAAAAAAACGCTTGGTAACCTCCCCTTCCAGTAAATCCCCACTTCCTCACGCATGCATTGGTGGAGACATTTCCCTGGGAGCATGTTCCCACTTAATCCCACTTGCATGCATGCTACGGAAGGGAATAGGAAGAGAGAAAAAGCTGCACCTAATTGCTCTCCAAACGCCCCATTGATTACGCAATTAATTTTGTGCGCCTTAAATAGCTCCAATTCTGAAAATTCCTGATTTTGGAGATACGCCTTTTATACTGTGATGGAGGGAGTAGCTATGTTACTAGTAACATCACACATACCAAGGAAAAATGTGTCTATAGCCCTAATAAATGAAGTGATGCATGACACCACAAATATGTTACTACCCACTGTGGAGGTAGTAACATAGACTAGTAACATCACGATGCTACCACTCTTAGTTACTCCCCACTGTGACCAGCCTAATAGGAGCGACAAGAAAAGTGTCTTATATCTTTGGCACTGGATTAAAGATTTTGGAATTTTCGTCGTACGTCATCCGACCTGGAAAAAAAACTTGGTCCTACGTCACGGAGTAGATTTTATCTGGAAAGGAAAAAGCCGCATATCTTCTCGCGCGCTCTCTGCACCTGCGCTAGAAGTTTCTGTAGGGGCCGAGCTAGGCGACGGCGACGGCGGCGTGCGTATTAGCCATGTGAGTGAGGGTGATGGAGTTAAAAGCTATCCACGGTCGACAGCGAGAGATGGGCGCAAGTGGCGTAGTGGCGCTGCCGTGGCGATGGGTGCGTGGCGACGCTGGTGGGCGCGCGCCATCCCACCCACCACCCACACCATCGCTTGCGCGCCCGTTCACTCGCTCGAAACCGGCCGGACGGGGTGACGTGCGGGCGCCCGAGCGAAAAGGCAAAGGCGAACGAGGCACGAAGCCACGGCGGCGTCCTCCGCCCTTCCGGTTCCGGACCTGCGTGCGTGCATGAACCTTGTGTTCCGTGCCTGACCCCTGATAAACTATCAGCGTCCGTTCGTTGATTCTGGGCGGGAGACGCCAAGCCTACGCTTCAGCTCTTCTTTACTCTACCCCATTTGATGGGCCGCCTCTTGATTGGCCGCGCGCATCGCTTGCTACGTGGAGTGCTACCGCGTGCTCCTTTCAATATCTCACTCGAGGCGTACTGTGATCGTCCGTCGTCACACCTAAAATCGATCATGAGAAGATGGCGGTCTGAGCTCACAAATCGTGGCGCCATAAGCCCATAACTCGTGCAGATACGTACGTGCCTGCGTATATTGCATAAAGAGGAAACGGAGTACATCCTCCTGTCACCACCATCACTCGATCATCATCATCATCACTAGCGCTCGTAAACTCTGCTGGCGGCCGGCAACCACTCCGCTTTGCGTGCTTCTAGCAGCGCGTCCCTGTCCAAGCCCCACCCAGCACGTCAGCCCACCTCCACGCCACCACCACGGCACCACCCGCATACGCCGGCCCCACACGCAGCGACACAGCACCACCACTGCCCCCACAAGCAACCCGGTCCCACCGGCCAGCCGCCCCGCCCCGAGCAACGGCCAGGGCCCATTTACCGGTCACCAACAAACAAACCGGGCTATCCTATCCTACGCGCCTACGTGTACAGCTTCCAGGCGGGAGACAAATATCGCTACGCGTACCGTACACTACCGGGCGGGACGAGGTCCAGCCGTCCAGCCAGCGCCCAGCGGCGGCTCCGTAGGTGGGCGGGCGGGACCCGCCGAGCAGAGCGGAGCAGCGCCGCGCGTGGGGCCCGCGGAGGGACCCCGGTCGTTACAAGAGTCCTCGCGCCCCTTCTCTCTCCCCTCCCCTCTCCTCTCCTCTCGCGCGTGTACGCCTCTCTGCCTCCACCTCCCCTCGACGACGGTAGATAGCCATTTCATTCCTCTCTGCCCTGCCCCCACCTCTCTCTCTCGCGGCGCCGTGAGGATGCCGGCGTGGTGGAAGGGCAAGGGCAGGACCAGGGCCAAGGGGGCTCCGGAGCCGGCGGGCTCGGTTCCGGCGGCCGCTGTCCGGAAAGACAAGGATAGTAAGGACAGGAAGAGCAAGAAGGCCAGCAGCTTCGACGAGGCGCTGATTGCCAGGGAAGGCCGCGGGAGGCAGCTGGAGCAGCCGGTCGGGCACCCGCTGCCGCGCCCGGCGTCCATGCCGTCGCCTCTGCCCTCGGCCGGCTCCGCGTCCGCGTCCGCGTCCAGCGGTGGCAGCTCGTCGCTCGGGTCCTCGGCGGCGTCCGACGAGCCGCCGGATCTCGGAATCTACAGGTGAGACGCAGCGACGTGCTACAAGCAGAGTAGTTGCTCTGTCTGGTTGGTTGGTTGGTTCACGCAGGACACAGAGCATAAAGTTTTGAGCTTTTGCTGGTGCGCTCGCGCTGTACTCGGTGTGAGGTTTTCGTTTCTGCTGTGTCCTTCTAGTTGCTGAGTTCTTTATTTTTGTTCAAGATGCCCTGCCTCAAGGTTGGGGCTTGATTTGGTGCGCAATTGGAGGTGGAGTTGTGCTCTTCTTGACATAAGTTTGGGTTTCGAGATTTGTTTTTTATGGGTTGTTGCCTTTGCCTTACCTGTAGCTGCAACTTGGATGTTTGTCTGGTTTTTCTCCCAAAAGTTGAGTGCCTGTGCTCTGATTAATTCTCTGATTGCTTGAGATGAATGAACGAAACTCAGTTGGAACCGGATTCTGCCGCCCTGTTAGCCAATTGTGCCAACACCATCTTTTTGTAGAGTAGTAATTGCTGCTTCTGAAGAAAAGCTGGATCTTCCTGAATCCCTGATTCTCTATTTTACAAAATTCTGGCTACTGGCTGGGCCTCGTTTGATGGGTTAGTATTGCTGTTCACAGAGGGAGATGACAAGTTGTATTCTTTGTTGCAACACTGAATCCTTTTCGTTTGGATCTCCATTGGTACTGAATTAGTGCTGCCTTTATGGTAATAATTTTTTAGAATAAATTTTCAAGGCAGTTCCAACTGCCGAATATGCCGATCTCATCTGAATTTCTCATGTGCAAATCAATCTAAAAGTCTGCCCCCACCCCCAACTTATAGCCGTGTGCTACAAGCATGGGAGACGATACCTGTTGACCTTTTCTGTTTCTTTGGAATGAGGAATATTACTAAAGGACATGCTTTCAATCCCAATGATTGTTGTAAGATATGATAGCTCTAAGATTGTTTTAAAAAAAAAACTATTGCTGTCAGTTGTTGGTTCATGGATGTGCATTTCGACTAATACTTGAATTTTCATGCCTAACTTAATAGGCTGGCGATCGATTCTAGGAAACAAAGTCATGTGCTGGAAGAAGGGCGCCTTGTCACAAATAATCAGGTTTTGGAGCACAGCAGATCGTCTGAAGCCTCGGTTTCTCCAAGGAAAGAATTTCAGCTGAACATTCTGGATCTTCCAAATGACCGATCGACCTACTGCCGCGGTCGGAAATCGACAGAAATTGTGTTCCCTACACGGATGCCAGGCTCTCCCCCTAGTTCAAGAGGCCAACACTGTCCAGCCTCACCTGTGCATTCAAGAGCATTCGGGCAATGCCCTGGATCCCCTACTGGATGGCAGGAGGATTCACGGAGCTCAACCTGCAGCGCACCCACTTCCTCTTCCTCCAGGCACTCCATGCTCATCATCTCGTTCCCTTCATTCGCAGTGGAAGAAGGGGAAGTTGTTAGGCAGTGGTACATTTGGGCAAGTATACCTCGGATTCAACAGGTGCTTAATTTGATCCAATAGCATTTTAGTTTTCTCTCCTTCTCCAGTAGCTGAACGTTTCCTTTCTAAAATATACTAAATTGCCACTCTAAACATAATGCAGTGAAGGCGGCCAAATGTGTGCAATTAAAGAGGTCAAGGTTATTGATGATGATTCAAACTCAAAAGAGTGTCTGAGGCAGCTAAATCAGGTACCATATTGGAACATATTGGATTAGTCAGCATTAATCTCATGGAATGGGTGTTAGTTCTTTCATACTGACACTGCTCCTTATGAACAGGAAATGTTGCTTCTGAACCAGCTTTCGCATCCAAACATTGTGCAGTACTACGGCAGTGAACTGGTTAGTACATAAGAAGAAACGATGATCTTCTATGATCGAGTCATGAAATGTAGTTAGATCATAAGTTACCTCAGCAATCATAGTGACATATAGGCCTCATGAACCATACCTCTGAGATTTTTATGCCCGTGTTGGCCTCTCTCCCCGAGTCACACGTGAGAGGGGGTGTTGAAGTGTATATGTGGACTGTACTAGCCCTTTCCATCAGTTTGGATTTTTGGTTGCTTTGGCTAGTGCATGAAACATGACAATCTGAAACTTAGGTGGTGCTGCAATGGCTAGATAAATTAGAATATGTTTAATCCAAGCCACAAACCAGTAAACCAATGTAGTGTAAATTCAGAGTTCTATTTTATTTGCTACATTATAAATTTGCCTGAATATGTTTCATCTTGCAATGCAGTCTACTGAGACACTCTCAGTCTATCTTGAGTTTGTTTCTGGTGGCTCTATACATAAGTTGCTTCAAGAATATGGACCATTTGGGGAGGCAGTCCTCCGGAATTACACTGCACAGATCCTTTCTGGCCTTGCTTACTTGCATGGGCGGAAAACAGTGCACAGGTATTGAGCAGTCATCAAAGTACATAGGATAGGATGATGATCCTTACTTTTTTTCAAACCGCTTGTCTTTGTTAATTCTTATGGACGAAGCTTACCTTTCTCACAGGGATATCAAAGGAGCAAATATACTTGTAGATCCTAATGGTGACATCAAACTTGCAGATTTCGGTATGGCCAAGCATGTAAGTACTATACTCTGTCAGTGATTTGACATTTGTTTCATATAGACAACATTTTATTAAAAAATATTATGTTTATGCAGATATCAGCATACACATCTATTAAATCCTTCAAAGGAAGCCCCTACTGGATGGCTCCAGAGGTAAAAGCTACTGTAATTTTCATGTGCATTCTCCATTGTAAGTTGAACATCAACTGATGGCCATATATTTCCCAGGTTATTATGAATACCAATGGATATAGCCTTTCAGTGGACATCTGGAGCCTTGGCTGCACTGTTCTTGAGATGGCAACTGCCAGGCCTCCTTGGAGTCAGTACGAAGGGGTGCGTTGATTGCGATTACTTTACACAGTTATGGTGATTGTTTTCCGATGATTGTCTGCTAAGCTTTTATAGTCAATGTCACAGGTAGCTGCAATATTCAAAATTGGAAACAGCAAAGACATACCCGATATCCCAGATCATCTTTCTTCTGAAGCAAAAAGCTTTCTGAAACTCTGCTTGCAGCGTGATCCTGCTGCACGTCCAACTGCTGCTCAATTAATAGAACATCCTTGGGTCAAAGATCAAGCTTCAGTTAGGAGCTCCAGGTCTGGCATTACTAGGGATATGTTTCCAACTTCCACCGATGGCAACAAAACCACAGTACGTCTACAGTCTATGACTATACTATCAAATAGTGGACTATATTATGAAAGATAATTGTGCTCTGTATAATAACCAGTTGGTATAGATGGCCATTACTGTCATATTGGTTATCCCTTTAGTTTCTCACTGCTATAGTTATGTTTCAGGTAAAGACAAGCGCTGATTTATCATCCTACAGAAGCTTATCACCTTTGCGGGATACCAATCTCGGGATGAGAAACTTACCAGTGGCAGCATCTTCCATTCCTGCGATATCAACTCGCAGGATTACTACTATGTATGTTCTCTTTTACTACTTTCACTAAAAAATTGATAAACTACATCTCTTCCATTGTCTAACAGAATCTGTAAATCTGGTTTGTCCAGCAACGCATCCAACGTGCGTATGAACATGTCCCTGCCCGTGTCACCATGCTCTAGCCCGTTACGGCAGTACAAGCAGTCAAACCGGAGTTGCTTGCCATCACCTCCTCATCCGGCATATTCAGCGGGAGCAGCCAACTACAGCCCTATCAACAATGCGCTGTACCCTACACGACCAAGCAACTATCCATGGCTTGAAATCCCTCAACGGAAAACAACACAAACATTTGATTCTCCAAGAAGATTATAGAATTCCGCACCGTACATGTTCTGTATACTGTAAGAGAAGATTTTCCATAAGTTATGGTTTTAGAACCTAGGAGGAAAAGGGGGTCTCTTTTTTTTTCTCTTTCGCCCTTTCTGTATGTATCTTCCCCACAGGAATCAGTATACAGCTGCCTCGTCCTTGTACAAATTCCAGAGATGAGAGATAATGAAAAGAATAGCATTTTTGTTCAAGAAAGAGAGAGTAGCATCTCAGGTTATACCTGTATCTGTTGTGTCCCTCGATGATCAATTTTGAATCAATGCAGGTTTCTATTGATCTCGAGAAGCTGGATTTACATAAGATACTGCGAAAAATGGAAATTCAGGGCATCCTTATCTGATGCACATGGAACAGATTCCCTCTGTATGTCACTGCCTTCTCTTCAACACCAAGCCCCCACAGATGCCCTTGTAACTTCAACACTCCCTTGGCGCCGTCCCCTTTCTTGACGACGACATCTTTGCCACTGTCATGCTTAGATACAATCTCAGTATTTGCCGCCTCCCAGACAAACCTTAAAACACCGAGAGCGCGGTTGAGCTGCTTGATGCCGCTCTGGACCGCAAGTTCATCGCCATCGATGAGGAATTTCACGGCGTGAATGGTGACATTCTTGCCTCCCTTGCCGGACAGGCACTTGCCGATATGCACCTCGATGTCCCGGACAGTGCCATATAGGTAGAAGAGCAGCAGCGTGTAGAGGCCCCGGGAGGAGTGACCCAGGTTCTTGGACAGATTCCTCTGCACCAGGCAGTCCTGGTGGCGCGCCTCCTTGAAGGCGATGTCCCTCTCAACAATGATGTCGTGTATCTGGTACAGCCCCTCCTTCATGGCTTCCACCTTCTGGGCATGTCCGGCGAGCCGCTCGTCGGTCGCCAGGCTCTTGGCCAGGTCTGTGAACATGTCCAGCACTTCTTGCCACGTCTTGGCCCGTGCCTGGCGCGGGTTTCCTGTACGGCGTTGGGCGCATCCATGACGGCGAGGATGACGTCGCCGCGTCCGCGGTGTCCGACAGGAAGCTGGCGCAGGCAGACGCGATCTGCTTGGCCATCTGGGTCGCCGGGGACGGGGGATCCAGCTCGACCATGTCTTCTCGGAGGTCCCTGAGCACCTCCTCGAGCGCACCCCGCCAGACGTGGTGTTGCGTCACCTGCGGGCACACGGTGAGCCGCACGTTCTTCCTCCGCTGCGCCGACACGCCGAGCACGTCGCACACCTTCGTGAGCGAGCTCAGCACCGTCGCCTTTAGCGGCGGCCCGCGCCGGGTCGCGGCGAACTCGCCCGCGAGCGCGTCGAAGTGCTCCATCCGGTCGACGGCGTGCGCGTCGGTGACGAGGGATCCCGTCGCGGCGTGGCGCAGGTCGCCGTCCGCTACCTCGACGCCCCGCAGCGACCCCGCGAGCCGGAGCAGCCTGGCGTAGGCGGCCGGGTACCAGCCCCGTGGCGGTGGGACGTGCTCTCGCTCGTCCTCGGAGGCCGGACCGGGCACGAAATGGATCCCTCTGAACCCACCGCCACCCACCGAGAGCACGCGTAGCACCGCACCGGTGAGCAGCACTGATTTCAGCTTACTGTCGCATTTCATCGAACACCTTGTGAGCGGCCTCATTGCCCACGCCCGTGCGCCGCCGGAAATCATCGTCAACGGACACGCAGATATGTCACATATGTGGCGTTGCCTTGGCGTTCTTGAGTACTGTAGTGATATGTGGATGGCGACTAATTGATGCCCGATCGTGTTGTCGGCGGTGCCTAATGCGGGCAGTGCCTCGTTGGTCCTTTCCCCCGCGAGCTTCTTCGGTCCGAAGAGATTTTATAGAACTCTCGGATGATTTGAATTCTTTGCAATGACAACTAGGTAGGCCAGAATGCCAGATGCCTCATACTGGTATCGGACAGCAAAAAATTGCACGAGACTGTCCTGGTTTGCCCTCAGCCCTCAGGCGTCATCCAGACAGTCTCGTGTAGGCAAACTCTTTTTTTTTTTTCGAGATTGCCGGGATGCTTTGTGATTAGCGTTAGAGCATATCCAGTGTTAGCAATAATCTTGCCTTAATCTTTGGAGTCTAATTAGGAGATATAGTATCAAATTGTTTATTCGGCAAGGTTGTCTCTATACGTGTAGTACTAGTTGGAGTCATAGTGGGTTTAGTGTTTCCAAGTAGTACCAGGTCTTGTAACTAGGTGAGTTCGGATCGGATTAAGCAGTACTAGGTCGAATAGGTTTAGTTGGTTTTGGGTCGGTTCCTCCTGCATATCCTGTAACACAATATTGTACCGTGAGTTTTACAGAGAAATAAACAGAGAAAACACAGAAATAAAGAGAGGATTTAGCGGGCGCGATACGTGCTCTTGGCAAAAGTTTTTCGTGCGTGTTTGTTCGTCTAGTTTGATGCGATCGATCCTGTGGGGAATCCCAACAATTGGTATCAGAGCTAGGTTAAAGATTTGATGGCACACTTGCCTCGGGGGAGGCGACCCATACTAGCGCCTTGGGGCGGGCGATCGTCGTTCGGAGGAGCGACGCGAAGGAGACGACGAGGAGTTGTCGTCAGCAAGGCGTTGGAGGTGGATGATCGTTGATGGAGCGATGGTGCCGAGGTGCGGTGCCGGGAGTCTCGTCAAGATCGTCAACGATGTGTTAGATGAGTCGAAGTGTGTGCATGTTTGCACGTGTGGTCGATGTCGTGTCAGTGGGTCGTCGTTGTTTCCAAATGCTCGTCTCTGTGAGGATCAGTTGCAGTTGAAGCACGTCACGATGAGGTGTGCACGGTTTTTCCGTGAGTTGTGTCCATGTCCTTGTGGAGCGTCCTGGTTGCGTCCAGTGTGATTCAGTGCGATGCTGAAGACGGACGATGGTAAGAAAAGGTACCGTAAAGCGAGGAGGTGTGCAACCAGTAGAAGGCTACTACAAGCGAGTATAAAGAAGTATGGTGCGAACCGAGTGCGAGGATGTCTAGCAATGACAGTGGCACAAGAGGTGTGAACCGAGTGCAGGATAGGGGCCCAGCAATGGCGGTGGCAAAGCATAGCAGGGCGAGGTGCACTGCATGTTTCCTGTGTGATCATACTTAATGTACGGACATGACAGCGAAAGGTGTATCTCCAAGGAGCGAAGACGTGAGACATCATAGTCGAGGAACTCCAGTGAGGTGTGTCACCGAATGCGAGGGATGTGCATGCAGACAAAGGAGTATCGACGAGAAGAATCGCCGTGAATCTGCGAGGAGTTAAGATCAGGAGGAGCGCAAGGAGATGACAAGTCAAGATTAGGGGGAGATTGTTAGCAATAATATTGCCTTAATCATTTGAAGTCTAATTAGGAAATATCAAATTGTTTATTCGGCAAAATTGTCTCTGTACTAGTTGGAGTCATAGTGGGTCTAGTGTTTCCAAGTAGTACCAGGTCTGAGTTATCCTAGGTGAGTTTGGATCCGATTAAGCAGTACTAGGTCGAATAGGTTTAGTTGACCTTGGGTCGGTTCCTACTGCATATATTTATATATATGCAAGATCCTGTAACACAAGATTGTACCGTGAGTTCTACGGAGAAATACATAGAGAAAACACAGAAATAAAGAGAGGATTTAGAGAGCGTTGGCAAAAGTTTTTCGTGCGTGTTTGTTCGTCTAGTTTGATGTGATCGATACTGTGGGGAATCCCAACAATTGGTATCAAAGCTAGGTTAAAGATTTTATGGCACACTTGCCCCGGGGAAGGCGACCCGTACTAGCGCCTCAGGGCGGGCGATCGTCGTTCGGAGGAGCGACGCAAAGGAGACGACGGGGGAGTTGTCGTCAGCAAGGCGTTGGAGGTGGATGATCGTTGATGCAGCGATGGTGCCGAGGTGCGGTGCCGGGAGTCTCGTCAAGATCGTCAACCGATGTGTTAGATGAGTCGAAGTGTGTGCATGTTTGCACGTGTGGTCGATGTCGTGTCAGTGGGTCGTCGTTGTTTCCAAGTGCTCGTCTCTGTGAGGATCTGTTGCAGTTGAAGGACGTCACGATGAGGTGTGCACGGTTTTTCCGTGAGTTGTGTCCATGTCCTTGTGGAGCGTCCTGGTTGCGGCCAGTGTGATTCAGTGCGATGCCGAAGACGGATGATGGTAAGAAAAGGTACCGTAAAGCGAAGAGGTGTGCAACCAGACCAGTAGAAGGCTACTACAAGCGAGTACAAAGAAGTATGGTGCGAACCGAGTGCGAGAATGTCTAGCAATGACAGTGGCACAAGAGGTGCGAACCGAGTGCAAGATAGGGGCCCAGCAATGGCGGTGGCAAAGCATAGCAGGGCGAGGTGCACTGCATGTTTCCTGTGTGGTCATACTTAGGACGTGTTCGTTTTTTGAACCGGGTGGAATAGAATGGAACCATTCCACTTCATTCCATTCCACTACATCCCATCCCACTTCATCATTGTGTTCGGTTGGTTCAGAAAATTAGAAATGGAACAACATGGAGTTAATCTAAAAGTTAATTAATTAGAGCCTAATTAATCTATATACGAGCCTAATTAATCTAAATACTATTGGTTACAACCCCCACCCCATTCCCGTCCAACAACCACCGCCGCCCCAGTCCGATGACCTCCGTCCCCATCACCGTCCGACAACCCCGCCGCATTCCGTGCTCGGGCCGGCCGCATGGCCGCAGCGCCTGGGCTGAACGGCCGCCGCCATGCCTCGGGCTGGCTGGCCCGCGCCTCGCTGCGCCTGTGCGAGCATGGCTGCCGCGCCTCGAGCCGCATGGCCGCCGCGCCTGGGCTCGCCGGCCGCCGCTGCACCTTGGCTTGCCTGGCACACGCCTACTACGGCCGGCGAGCAGGGAGGTGGTCCGCGTCTCGGGCCACATGGCCTCCATGCCTGGGCGAGCATGGCTGCCGCGCCTCGAGTCACATGGCCGCCACGCCTGGGCTCGCCGGTCGCCACCGCACCTCGGGTTGGCTGGCCCGCGCCTCGGGCCGCTGCGCCGCCTGCTGGCCGGCCGCCGCGGCGAGCAGGGAAAAGGTTCACGCCTCGGCGAGCAGGGATGAGCGCCGCGACTCGGCGACTCGGTGAGGAGGGTGGCGCCGACGGTGAGCAGAGAGGAGGGCGGCGCCGTCGACGAGCAGGGAGGAGGGCGGTGCTGGCGGCGAGCAGGGATGAGGCAGCCACGGGAGAGAGAGAGGTTGGCAGTGAGGAGGAAAGAATTAGCACCGAGAGCCACCCGTTCCACCTCGTCTGGCCGAGTCGGCCGGATGGGTGGATTCCGCATCTTCGAGGAATATGCCATTTTGTGGCACGACTTGGTTCCATTCCGTACTAATACCGAACACGAAAATGCGTCATAGGAATGGAACGGTTTCATTCCGTTCCAGGGAATTCTAGAACCGAACACACCCTTAATGTACGGACATGACGGCGAAAGGTGTATCTCCAAGAAGCGAAGACGTGAGACATCATAGTCGAGGAACTCCAGTGAGGTGTGTCACCGAATGCGAGGGATGTGCGTGCAGACAAAGGAGTCTCAACGAGAAGAATCGCCGTGAATCTGCGAGGAGTTAAGATCAGGAGGAGCGCAAGGAGATGACAAGCCAAGATTAGGGGGATATTGTTAGCAATAATATTGCCTTGATCATCTGAAGTCTAATTAGGAAATATCAAATTGTTTATTCGGCAAGGTTGTCTCCGTACTAGTTGGAGTCATAGTGGGTTTAGTGTTTCCAAGTAGTACCAGGTCTGAGTTATCCTAGGTGAGTTTGGATCCGATTAAGCAGTACTAGGTCGAATAGGTTTAGTTGACTTTGGGTCGGTTCCTGCTGCATATATATATGCAAGGTCCTGTAACACAAGATTGTACCGTGAGTTCTACGGAGAAATACATAGAGAAAACACAGAAATAAAGAGAGGATTTAGAGGGCGCTGGCAAAAGTTTTTCGTGTGTGTTTGTTCGTCTAGTTTGATGTGATCGATCCTATGGGAAATCCCAACAATCTCCAGCAGAAGCGCGAATTTGTGGCGCTAAAAAACGCGCATCGCACGCGGCGTAGAACTGCCATTTCAGTCGCGCCATACCTTGCGCCATTTCCAGCGAGCGCGGCACAGAGTAGAAATGCCAACGCGCGAAAACGAGGCGCGCGCGCCCAGCCGACGCTCTTCAAACATAGCAAAATGCATAATTTTCGACATTCTTTGTCTTCATAGTTTAACAACAAAACAACCACATGGCGCGACCACGGGGCGGGGCTGCTGCTGCGCCGCCGCGAGCGCCTTGCGGCCCTGCAAAGTTCTCGCCTTCTTCGCCGTGGCGGCCGTAGTCTGGGCGCCGAACGGGGGGAGGGGGCGCTTCTGTTGTCCACCGCGCGCAGTCCTTGAGCCGGACGCCGAGTGGGCGTGGGCCGGCGGTGGACTACCGTCGCTCGAGTTCATTCGCGGCGCCATGAACAGCCCCCGCGCGATGCCCCCCGAATTTTGTCCGACGGCCGCGGGGACGGCGGCGCTAGGGTTTGTTGCGTGCGCGTTCGTGGCGCCGACGGTGTAGGGGGGCGTCGGCGGCGCGCCGGAGTAGTTATCCATCGCCAGCGCCGATCGTGAGGGGTAGGATCGAGCGCACGCGGACAATTCGTATCGGCGGTTGGGGATTCGCGGGAGCGCGTGGTCGCGCGCGCGGGATGGGAAGCTGAAAATTCGCAGCGCGGGTTGGGGATTTTGGCAGCGCGTTCCACTTTTTTTCGCGCGCGCGTCCTTATCGCTTGTCTGCTGGAGCGCGCCGCGTTGGCCAGCGCACGGTATAAACGGTAGGCTTTCGCGCGGGCGCATGGGATGACGCTTCTGCTGTAGATGCTCTTAGAGCATCTGCATCGGCTTTTTTTTTACAACCAATACCATGATATATTCATTGTAGCAGATAGTACAGGGTAGAGATACATAACATGACCACAACAATTACAAAATAAAGTCTAAAAGAAAGTAGAAAATCTTCAAGATCTTCAAACTCTTTTTTTTTTCCATGACACAATGTTATACTTTTTTGAAGACAGTCATAGAACATAGAGACCAAACCATAAACCTGTAAATAGCAACGAGAATTCTTCCGATTTTTTTTTTGACCCGCAATGCCAAGGCTGCGAGCACGCAAGTAGCCATTAAAGTAATCAAGCAACATCGGCATAAGTACCAACACCAGTATTGCAGGAAAAAAATAACCAAACAACCTGGTCCACGTCAATGAGCGACGAGAGTAGGAATCACCATTGTCGAGAACGTAGCAGCCGGGACAAATATTGCGAAGACATCCCTCCTCGCGGCAACGATGAGAAAAGATCCAAAACCGATCCAACAAAGCAAGATCTGAAGGACCATACCTAGACAAATTGAATCTTGCAACACCACCATTAATGTCAGGAAGAAGATCTCGTCGTTGAACAGTGGGCCAAAGATCACTTATTTCACACGATGCCATATCCATTGACGAAGAAGACGACCACCAAACCCTAACCTAATCTACTGAAAAACTCTACTTTTGATGAAAACTCAACTCATAGATTGGGTTCCCTACCCCTCCTAATGCCGGCGAGGCCGAACGGAGGAGAGGGGAACCGACTATGGAGGAGGCGGAAGTGCAGACGGTGGCGCTGTTTTTCTTAAGCGGAACACGATACTAGCGATAGGTCGGCGTCTTATTGTAGGTTGTACAGTTTGGGCTGCATCTGCATCGGCGTTTTAAATAGCCGTTCTAATAGGACCGGCCTAATACATTGTCCGACACTCCTACCCGACAAAAGAGTGTCAGACAGAAACAAAAAATAATAACACTTCAGATTTTGGAGGCGGGCTAGCCATATAATTGACACAGCCAAAACCCTATTTCACTCTTCCCTTTTACACCTCCTCTTCTTATTTCATTCTCCTTCCTGATGCCGCTCCCATTCCCTCTCAGCTCACGCCGCCACCCTCGCCATAACGGAGGTCCTGCATTCTCGTGCTCGCAAGTTTCGTGCGAGGCCGAACCGTATGTTAGATGAGGCTTGAGAGAATGAGCTTCACTAATTGAAGAAGGTCACGAATGACCACAATGGGCGGCACCATGTTACAGTTCCCAAGAAGACGCATGTTGCAAGTGCTCAGCAATGTCACCGGAAACGAATCAGACGTCGGTGGAAGCCAAGCGAGCACCACGATGACGATCAGTTCTGGACGGCATACAGGTTGCGTCTGGGAAGATTGACAGAGCATTTCCCTCCTTATGTTTTGATGTTTGTTGACAACACAATTAGAGGTTTAATGTGTGCTAAGTGTTGCAGGGATTTTATGTGCTTGATCACTATATTTATATCTCATATGATCCGTAGCAATACCTCGTTGAATTCATATTGAAGAAATAGTCTGTTTATGGGGTTTCTGCCTGGAGCGGTACTACCGGAGTTCGTCCGGTACTAACGGGTTTTCCAGTAAAATGGTACTGTAACCTGGTGTTGAAGAGCGGCACTTCCGGAGTGGCTCGGTAGTACCGCTGACATGGTACTACCGACCTCGTCCGGTACTACCGAAGTTTACAAAAGAGCGCATAGATACAGGAAGAGGTGCCGTCGCGCGGTACTGCCGAGCTGGCTCGGTAGTACCGGCATCTCGATACTACCACTGTCGTGCGGTACTGCCGGGTTTTTCAGGAGTGGGTACTGGTATTTGCAAGCTTTCTTGTCCAGGATTGGTACTACAACACCCGTGCGGTGGTACCGACTGTGGTTTCTGTCTGCGATACCCGCGTTGACCTGGTGAAGATCTATGCGGGCGGTACTACCGGACGGCGTCCGGTACTACCGAATGAAGCAATAAATGCTCAAATGGTCAGATTTGAGGAGACGAGTAGAAATAGCTCATCGCCTTCTTCCCCAAGAGGTAGCTCGCCCAACATTAAAGTCCCCATTTATTGAGCTCACCAAAAGCTAGATTTCTCCTAATCCCTCCATCCAAATTCGTTGATCTTCGGAGGATTGAAGGAGAAGGACCCGATCTACATCTTCACCAACCCGTTCTTCATTTCCCCCTCATTCACTTGAGAGATTATAGTCTAGCATTTCCTTGTGGAAAACCTAGACCTCATTGTTGCTCACTTGTTGATTGGAGCAAGATTTTTGGTGTTCTTGGGATCCCCCAATCCGGTTGTGGGTATGTGCCTCAATTTCATTGTAAAGGCACCGATTTCCACCTTGAAGGGAATCAATAGTGGAAGATGAACTAGGCCTTTGTGGAGAAGTTCATCAAAGAATAGGGTGAGGCCTTTGTGGCATTGAGTAGGCCTTCGTGGCGAAACTCACACCCCTCTAACGAGACGTACTCTCCTCAAAAGGAGGAACTCAAGAATACATCCTTGTCTCTGCATGCTTCCGTTATCGGTTAACTCGTTCCCTCTCCTTTACTTTGTGTTTGTATTTTGCTTAGTGTTGCTATTGTCATATAGGTAAATTCACCGTAGTTGCATATCTAGAGAGTTTACCTTTTGTGTCAAGCCTAAATCGAAAAAGTATTAAAATTTGAAGTAGCACCTATTCACCCCCCCTCTAGGTGTCCATATTATCCATTCAATTGGTATCAGAACCCCGACTCTTATTTTGGGCTTAACCGCCTAAGAGTTTAGTATGGTCAACAAAGGGGAGCCCACCGAGCCCACGACACCGGCCATCATGAATGATCTCAAGGAAATGCAATTTTCCTTGACCTCTTCCATGGATGCCAAAATTACGGAGTTGCGTGACTTGATGATGCAACTCTTTGAAAGCCAAGGGTCCGGAATCTTCATCTTCGATTCCTCCGGAAGAAATTCTGAATGATAAGGAAGATGAGGAGGAGGGTGGACAAACTAAAAGTGAAACTCCTCCCTCAAAGAAAACTTCATCTTCTAAGGGAAAGGATGAAAATGAGGACTACCACAATGTCGCCGGATGGTACTCTCCTGATCCTCCTATCCCACACCCTCATATTAATCCTAGAGACGAACCTCCTAAAATTTATGCACATTCTTTTGGTCAATGACAATATTACATGAAAAATCATTTGAACTCTTCTTGTATTGGGCTTTGGAGGATCATTGAAGATGGATACTGAAAGTATAAGGATGCCGCCTAGAGGGGGGGGGGGTGAATAGGCGCTTTAAAATAATTACGGTTTAGACTTGAGTAAATGCAGAATAAAACTAGCGTTTAATTTATCAAGCACAAAACCTATGCAAGCTAGGTTTACCTATGTGCACCAACAACTTATGCTAGGCATGATATACAACTATGAGATAGCAAGATAGATGACTTCAAGCACGATGGCTATCACAAAGGTAAATGCATAAGTAACGAGCTAGAGTATAGAGATAACCGAAGCACAAGGCGACACCGGTGTGATTACCGAAGGTCCTTCCCAAGGGAAGTACGTCTTCGTTGGAGAGGTGGGGAGCCACCTAGGCGCTCCTCAATAGCACGGATGTGCACACCTTATTCTCCTTGAGCTTCTCCGGTGAGGGAGATGCTCGTTTCCACTATGAGGTCGACTTGAAGGCGTTGACCAAACCTTACACGAGGTTGAGGCTATCTCCACAACTCAATTGGAGGCTCTCAACGAAGCTTCTTGCAACAAGGTGGAAGCCCCAAGCACTAACCGTCTAGGGTGCTCAATACACCCAATAGGAACAATCTCTCCGGTGACCAAGCACCCAAGAGTAACAAGCTCACGAACTTCTCTTTCACGAATCTCGTGGGGAACTGAAACCGATGCACCTAATGCAATGGCAAGAACACACAAAGTGGTCAAGAACTTCTCTCCCAAATCCCACCAAAGCAACTAATGCTATGGAGGGAGTAAGGAGGAAGAACAAGGAAAACAACAAATGAATCCCTAGATCTAGATCCAATAGATTCCCCTCACAAAGAGGATGGATTGATTGGTGAAGTGGTAGATCTAGATCTCCTCTCTCTTTTCCCTCAAGTGGAAGCAAGAATCATTGGAGGGATTGAGAGATAGCAAGCTTTTGGAGGTCAATGGAGGTCAAACTTGCCCAAAAGGTTAGGGAACCATTGGGGAAGAAGGCCCCTTAAATAGATCACCCAAATATCCAATCGTTGGAGGAAAAATCGCGCAGGGGCGGAACCTCCGGTGAAACCACCGGAACCTCCGCCCCCCGGATGAGTTAGGACACCAAAATGGCTGAAAAAATGACCCAACCACCGGAGCCTCCGGTGGTTTCACCGGAGGCTCCGCCAACATCATCCCGAAGGGGTTTCGGGCGGAGCCACCACGGGAGCCTCCGCTGGTGGAAAAAACTGCAGAACACCCTATATGAAAACGGTCGTAACTTTTGCATCCGGACTCCGTTTTCGATGTTCTTGGGCTCGTTGAAATCGCAACGACGAGCACTACAAGAATACGCAGAGAAAAATCATAGTCCAAAATGGGAATATAAAACCAAATGATGAAAGGTTTGGCCTATCAATAAAGGACAACCGGTAGAAACCTCCAACAACAAAAATGCGATAAGTTTTTCATACGAAATCCATTTTTGATGAACTTGAGCTTGACATGAAGGACATGACAAGATCTAAAACCTTACATGGAGAAAACCCAAATAAGAACCAAGAAGGATGATGCCAAGTATGCAAAGGTTTGAGCTCTCTACGATAGATACGATCAAGATATGCATTCAAGAGCCCCTCTTGATAGTACGGTTATCTATCCTATAATCCGGTCTCCCAACTAGCATAATGAGACCGGTAAAATAGAAACCCTATCTAAGTCATACCTTTTCCTTGCGCAACCCAATTGAGCTAGATGATGACGATCTTGACTCTCTCAAGTTGGATCTTCTTTCTTGATCGTGCTTGCTAGCACATGCTCCGCTTGATGAAGACTTGCAAGGTTCTCCCCCATACACCATTATGGGAGAGACCTTTAATGGCAAATCTTCACGAGGCCACAAACTCCAAAAGGGTGGCAAGCATCAAGCATAGGATTTCTTCTAGATGCTTCACTTGAGC
Source organism: Alopecurus myosuroides (assembly GCA_028641055.1). Taxonomy (NCBI): domain Eukaryota; kingdom Viridiplantae; phylum Streptophyta; class Magnoliopsida; order Poales; family Poaceae; genus Alopecurus; species Alopecurus myosuroides. Next base: position 295,995,988 of record CM054057.1, on the reverse strand, counting down.
TTCCACGTCAAGCTAGGTGACGAACACCGCTTGACAATGACATAGACCATGGGCAATACGAAATCTTACTTTTTGTTCATGCCCATGGAAAGATACCTAACCACACATAGAGATGCCACACACACATGTATGGGTTAGATCACAAAGCTATATTGACAACTGCTTACCATACCATGAGATACACAATCCCACTTTGTACATCGTGTAGCTTTGTGTGTTGATCACTAGCTTGATCAACCTTGTATCTTTTCTTCTCACTTCAAATGATGATGTCTTGAAGATAAACATGAAGGATAACCTAATAATTTTCTTCAAGACACACTAGAAATAAGCTCAACTCAAACCATGACCATTCTTCATGTAAATCCTTGAATATACATGAACTCCATTATTTCCTATGGACAAGATCTATAAGGATAACTCAATGCAAACATTAGTCAATAAGGATTGTCATTAATTACCAAAACCACATATGGGGCACCATGCACTTTCAATCTCCCCCATTTTGGTAATTGATGACAATCTCTTTTTACGAGGGTTTATATGATGAATTAAGCAACCATGCAAAACAAAGAGAAGTATGCAATAGCATGGAAGGCAAATGCTTAAGAACGAAACTAAAGCATAGAACCAAATTCCCTTAAACCCTCTAAACTTCTCCCCCATTGGCATCTATTGCCGAAATGGGAAAAAAGATTAGAAGGCCAATATAATAAGAGCTCCCCCATAGTGTATGCATTCCTCATGATATGAGTGAAATCAAGAGCATATATCCAACTAGGAATAGATGGAGGGAGATCAAACTATATTTAGGATCCAAAGATTTACAAGCAAAGTCAAATTGAAGGATACTTTCATAAAGAAGCAACCAACCAAAGGATCCAAAAAAACCGATTGACCAAAATCAATATTATGATAAGATCAACCAAGTGTTCTAGAAAATCAAGAGGGAACTCCCCAAGGTACATGCACAATGTTAGATTTGAACTACTATATAATGTGAACAACATGGAATCATCACTCCCTTCTATATAATTTTGAACACAAACAAGAGCAAGATAATAGATTGGAAATGGAGCAAAGCAACTTGCAAACAAACAAGAGTTGAGCAATTAAGATCAAGAATCGACAAGTAAAGATTTACTCAACCGAAAGAGGTGAGTGTGACAAGGAAAGACATTTGTAGGAGACTAATAGGATGGGCAATGCTTCATCATAGTCTTTAAATATATGAGGCACGTAGTGCATATCATGTCTTTCCCCGTACACACAAACCAACAAATGATAAAACACATAGGTCCACAAGCTTTATAAGATGCAAAAGGAATACCAAAAGAAAAGCAAATCTTGTGCCTTTTAGGAACCACCAAGTAATATAAAGAAATAAAACATGGTCACTAAAGAAATACAATATCAATTAAAGATGTAACTATTCTCGTGTGTATAAGTTTCTAAGTGGACACCGATCACAAATATATATATCCACAAAGAAATATGCACACACAAAAATAGGTACAAGGGTAAAGAACATGATATCCAAGATAGGTTCATAAATATACCAATAAGATTTTTTCTTGAAAGCAAAGCACTAGGCTTAGTTTAATCTTAAGGGGATATAGATGGACAAACAATAAAATCAGCAAAGCATCACAAATATCACAAGGGAAAAGTGATAGTTGGAATGCTTCGAGAAAGGTAACGCATATCACAAAAGATTCAAATGGTTTTTGAGAATTCATAAATATTGCATATGAGAGACTTCAAGTAGAAGTTACTAGATTAATATACTTAGGATTGGTGAATCATGAAAATGATTTTAAATATCCACTTAGTATGTAATCATCCCGGCTTACTCATAGTTGCAATAAAGATGTTTTTGATAAGACATTTGCAAGAGCCAAATGAAATGCAACAAATGGAATTCATGCCAAGATGAAACCTACACAAGGTTGAAAGCTAGATATGTATGCATGAAATAGATACTTGTTACCGAGACGACATTGGTGATGAAGAGGATGCGAGTTTGATAATCATCGTAGCTTGACTCCTATGATATGATGGTGAGAACACCTTCCTTATGAATGGAGCAAGCAACCAATGTATCTCCATTGTACCTAAAAACAAAAATCAAGTACAAAATGGTTCCCAAACTTATTGGGTCCAAAGTAGTTAGAACAACTACAATACATAGGACAAACTCCACATAAATATGTGCATATTAATATGAATTTGAATTTTATGCACATCTTAGCCATTTAGGATTTGATGGAGTTTATCCTATATATTGGATCAACGAAAGTAAGCATGTCAAAGGATAGACATAGTAAATATACATGCACAAAACTTTCAAGAACCAAACAAGATACAAATTGGACAAAATACCAATTAAAACAAAGAAGGCATTCACAATAGATAAAATCAAACGAAGTGTCCAAATTATATCAAAACCCCAAATTAACACATGATTTAGGAAATCAAATAGAGAAGATAACAAAAACAACATCAAAGAATAAACAAACCCTCTACACTTTTCATGATGGCACACAAAGTACCAAGACAAAATATGTTCGTCTTCCAAAGAGACAAGTCATTGGGATAAAATACCAATTTCAAGACAACAAGTGTTCAAACACATATAGGATAGTTCTTCCAATAATAGTGCATTAATTATGATATTACATTTGAATACAAGATGCACATAATGGAATCATTACTCTCCATATATATTTTTCAAACACTAGTCAAGCTCAAGAAAAATAATAAGATGCAATACCAATTAAAGAATTGTGTTCTACTCAATGTAGGATAGCTTCCCCAAGAAATGCAACACAGAGAAGTATGACTTTGAATGAAAGTGCACACGAATGGGATCATTGCTTTTCCTAACTCAATAAAGCATAAAACAAATTTTGAGTAGAGCAAGGAAGACACAAAGGAGTTTGAACCAAACAAATCCTTGGCAAGAAACAAGGCAATTTTAGAGCAATGGACAAAGTAAATATGATCAATAAACTTACCACAAATTATTATAACTTGTCAAAGACAAGAGATGTATGGATATATTTCTCGGTGGTATATTTGTTCACAATCATATTCACAAAACATAAGCATGTGGTAAAAGGTAGGAATGAAAACACCATACTTAAATAGAGATTCTTGGTGGCTTCAATAGTCGAATAATCATGCAAAGAAATGATTAATATATCAAGAAGCAACCGGTTCCCGAGAAGGTAAATTCTAGTGCTAATTTGTGGAAAACCGCACCAAGAGACCCTCTCACAAATATGATACCAAAAGATGAGCAAATAAAATCATTTAAGCAAATTGAAGCTTGTTTGAGCACACATGCCACATAGGAACAAGATAATTAACAATATCAATTCTATGTGGCAAAACCTTAAATGTTCACATTCTTTAGGCTTGTAATATGCACAAACATATTACTCCCCCATAATGTGATAATCCGTATCTTCTTAGCAAGAGGCAAACAAAGACCAAATTGAGATAATTAATAGACATTAGAATTTGAATTTCTCATGAGTATGAGATACCACATAGAGACTAGATAATATTGAAATATCAACACTATGTGGTATTCCTCATGTACACACATTTTGGGATTGTGAAGTGCCAAAGGCATATTACTCTCCCAAAAAAGGGATAGTCCATTAATCACTCAAAAGAGCCAAATAAGATACACACAAGATGCAATTAGGCTCAAAGCAAACTCATACATACATTTTGTGCGAACCGACAAACACATGCTAGATTACTCAAGGATAAGTAAGTAGTAAGCACAAAATATACAAAATACAAGCAAGGTACAAAACCAATACATGCAAAGGGGCAAGCAACTTTCAATGTATATATAACGTAATAAATACAAGTTACTGCAAGAAGGAGCATGGAATATGAGATAGAGACGTGATAATCCAAATGACTTGGCTTAAGGAAAATATATGTGATGAAGATCCCTTAATTCTTCATGATATAGCCAAGTCTACAATGCCCTCCGATAACACCTATTGATCAAGTTTGAGCTTGTTGGTCCCCAACCAAGTTGGGTCCTAAGAGGTTAGTCACAATAGGCTTGGCAACCCAAATGGTTCTTTTATTGTCACCACTTTGAGTACCAACATATTTGGCAAACACATTGCCCACATTATCCTTCCGAATGGAATACACATCATCAATTATGATAGGGTTGGATAATGTACCATTAGTGCATGAAGAAGCAAGATGGCCCTTTTCACGACATAAGTAGCAACAGCGACTCCTTCCATTCTTCTTAGTTGATTTCTCAACTTGAAAAGCATTAGCTTGAGTCTTCATGGGAAGAGGCCTTTCTTCAACTTGAAGTTGAGATTGAGGTTGAACTTGTGGCCGTTTCCCTTGTTGCTTCTCGCTAAGTTTCTTCTTCTTCAAAGGGAATGATCTAACATGATGCCCTTCAACCTTGCACTTGAAGCAAACAATCTTGGCCAAATTCTTGTCTTGGTCATGGCCCTTCATCTTGTCGACCTTGGACTTGTTCTTGTGATTGGAAATGAATCCAAGTCCTCTCTTGTCATTGGGGGATTTTTGGACACTCAACATATTGTCAAGTGCGGACTTCCCTTTATGACACTTCTCCAAGTCTTTCTCCAATGAAGTGACTTGGGCCTTGATCTCTTTGATTTCCTCTACATGGTTAGTATCAACACAAGATCTATAGGAAGTAGATGCATCATTATTAGAGCAACAATGTAAGGAAAGCAATTCATCATAAGATGTGGGAACATTATGAGAGGATGAATTACTAGGACTAGCACAAGGCAATATAGCATTTAGAGTAGATATTGTGCCTTTGTCCACATGAGGCTCACAAGATGTTACCTTATTTAAAATAGCCTTATGAGCTAATTTTAGCCTCTCATGGGAGACTAGAAGATCCTTATGAGAGCTTGAGAGCTTTTCATGAGTTTCTTCCAATTTCCCATAATTACTAGTTAGCAACTCAAGTTGAGCCTGTAGCTCAACATTCTCCTTTAATGTGGATGCTTCACAAGAAATAAAGTTAGTAGCACAAGCATCAACATTTTTAGCTTTGAGGTCATTAGAAAGAACAAGAGATAATTCATTGTCCCTTCTAAGCTTAGAAACGCTAATAGCATAGGTTTCTTCTAGACTATATAGTTTCTCTTCAAGAGAATATCTAAGGGAACGCTCTTTCTCAAAAGCCTCTTCAAGCTCTTTGTCATTGCTAGAATGACCACCATTATGAGTCTCCAAAATCACGATGATCTCCTCCTTTTCATCTACAAGAGAGTTAGCCTCATCAAGTTGTTCTAGGAGAGCATTCACATTTTCTTTGGTCTCACCAACAAGGCTTGCGAACCATAAGCCTAATTTCTTAGACTCATCATCATCTTCCTTACCAACATCATCATCACTACTATCACCATAATATATATTGGGGTTCAAAGTGGAAGATACCTTTGAATCCTTGGCCATAAGGCAAAATGTGGTAGATGATGATGAATCATTACTTGAGGCACCACTCAAGTCCACATCTTGTTCCATAGAGAGTTGAGTTTCCTTTAAATTGTTATCCATACAAATACAAGAGGAAACACAATCATTTTTATCATGGGAACAAGATAAAGCAAGCATATCATCATGAGATTTAGTCAAGCAATGACGACATGATGTGCAAAGACTATCAACACAAGCATGTAAAACATTTTTGGTGCTAGTTGTGTTTAAATCCAAAGATGAGACATTGCAATAAGATAGAGATGAAGGATCATCAATAATAATCTCACTATCATTATTGCAAAGCCTATCACTACTCACCATCTCATTAGTTTGTGGCTTACCACATGTTGGTGAAGTAGAAGAAGTTGAGAGCTCATCACGACCGGAGATGGAGGGAGAGCAATCATCCTCAATAATATTGGACACTCCATATTTATCTTGAAGCTTTGTCCATAACTCATGAGCATTCCGAATAGGAAAAAGTGTCTTAATAACTACAAGGCTCACAAGAAGGAAAACACATTAATAGCAAGAGCATCGAGAGATAAGTTTTTCTCTTCCTCTAAAGTTGGATTTTGAGGATCCTTTGGAGGAGAAAAACCCATATCTACAATTTGCTCCATGTGTGGGTCCATGACCCGGAAATAAGTGAGCATGCAAAATTTCCAAAGATCATAGTTTGTGCCATCGAAATGAAATGTGGGATCGTGCACTAATTCACTAAGCGACATCATTACTCTCAAGGCGGTGAAGCCTAACAATGAGAGCCCTGGCTCTGATACCAATTGAAAGTATAAGGATGCCGCCTAGAGGGGGGGTGAATAGGCGCTTTAAAATAATTACGGTTTAGACTTGAATAAATGCGGAATAAAACTAGCGTTTAATTTATCAAGCACAAAACCTATGCAAGCTAGGTTTACCTATGTGCACCAACAACTTATGCTAGGCATGATATACAACTATGAGATAGCAAGATAGATGACTTCAAGCACGATGGCTATCACAAAGGTAAATGCATAAGTAACGAGCTAGAGTATAGAGATAACCGAAGCACAAGGAGACACCGGTGTGATTACCTAAGTTCCTTCCCAAGGGAAGTACGTCTTCGTTGGATAGGTGGAGAGCCACCTAGGGGCTCCTCAATAGCACGGATGTGCACACCTTATTCTCCTTGAGCTTCTCCGGTGAGGGAGATGCTCATTTCCACTATGAGGTCGACTTGAAGGCGTTGACCAAACCTTACACGAGGTTGAGGCTATCTCCACAACTCAATTGGAGGCTCTCAACGAAGCTTCTTGCAACAAGGTGGAAGCCCCAAGCACTAACCGTCTAGGGTGCTCAATACACCCAAGAGGAACAATCTCTCCGGTGACCAAGCACCCAAGAGTAACAAGCTCACGAACTTCTCTTTCACGAATCTCGTGGGGAACTCAAACCGATGCACCTAATGCAATGGCAAGAACACACAAAGTGGTCAAGAACTTCTCTCCCAAATCCCACAAAAGAAACTAATGCTATGGAGGGAGTAAGGAGGAAGAACAAGGAAAACAACAAATGAATCCCTAGATCTAGATCCAATAGATTCCCCTCACAAAGAGGAGGGATTGATTGGTGAAGTGGTAGATCTAGATCTTCTCTCTCTTTTCCCGCAAGTGGAAGCAAGAATCATTGGAGGGATTGAGAGATAGCAAGCTTTTGGAGGTCAAAATTGCCCAAAAGGTTAGGGAACCATTGTCAAGAAGGCCCCTTAAATAGATCACCCAAATATCCAACCGTTGGAGGAAAAATCGCGCAGGGGCGGAACCTCCGGTGAGACCACCGGAACCTCCGCCCCCCGGATGAGTTAGGACACCAAAATGGCTGAAAAAAATGACCCAACCACCAGAGCCTCCGGTGGTTTCACCGGAGGCTCCGCCAACATCATCCCGAAGGGGTTTCGGGCGGAGCCACCACCGGAGCCTCCGCTGGTGGAAAAAACTGCAGAACACCCTATATGAAAACGGTCGTAACTTTTGCATCCGGACTCCATTTTTTATGTTCATGGGCTCGTTGAAATCGCAACGACGAGCACTACAAGAATATGGAGAGAAACATCATAGTACAAAATGGGAATATAAAACCAAATGATGAAAGGTTTGGCCTATCAATAAAGGACAACCGGTAGAAACCTCCAACAACAAAAATGCGATAAGTTTTTCATACGAAATCCATTTTTGATGAACTTGAGATTGACATGAAGAAAATGACAAGATCTAAAACCTTACATGGAGAAACCCCAAATAAGAACCAAGAAGGATGATGCCAAGTATGCAAAGGTTTGACATCTCTACGATAGATACGATCAAGATATGCATTCAAGAGCCCCTCTTGATAGTACGGTTATCTATCCTATAATCAGGTCTCCCAACTAGCATAATGAGACCGGTAAAATAGAAACCCTATCTAAGTCATACATTTTCCTTGCGCAACCCAATTGAGCTAGATGATGACGATCTTGACTCTCTCAAGTTGGATCTTCTTTCTTGATCGTGCTTGCTAGCACATTCTCCGCTTGATGAAGACTTGCAAGTTGCTTCCCCATACACCATTATGGGAGAGACCCTTAATGGCAAATCTTCACGAGGCCACAAACTCCAAAAGGGTGGCAAGCATCAAGCATAGGATTTCTTCTAGATTCTTCACTTGAGCTTCCACGTCAAGCTAGGTGACGAACACCGCTTGACGATGACATAGACCATGGGCAATACAAAATCTTCCTTTTTGTTCATGCCCATGGAAATATACCTAACCACACATAGAGATGCCACACACACATGTATGGGTGAGATCACAAAGCTATATTGACAATTGCTTACCATACCATGAGATACACAATCCCACTTTGTACATCGTGTAGCTTTGTGTGTTGATCACTAGCTTGATCAACCTTGTATCTTTTCTTCTCACTTCAAATGATGATGTCTTGAAGATAACCATGAAGGATAACCTAATACTTTTCTTCAAGACACACTAGAAATAAGCTCAACTCAAACCATGACCATTCTTCATGTAAATCCTTGAATATACATGAACTCCATTATTTCCTATGGACAAGATCTATAAGGATAAATCAATGCAAACATTAGTCAATAAGGATTGTCATTAATTACCAAAACCACATATGGGGCACCATGCACTTTCAGATACAAGCCTCATGATCCCAAGAACTTGACAAGAAGAGAAGTGGTAGATTGCCAACTCAACTACACCGCTTTGCACATGCTTCAGCAAGCCACGGGTGAGAAGATCATGCCTAACATTCAATAATTCTCCACCGCCAAAGAAACACGGGAAGATCTTATCTCCATGTTTGAGGGCAATGAAAGCATGAAGAGGAATATGTTTGACTCCTTGAGAAATGAGGCCGAAGGGCTCTATATGCTTCATGGTGAAATCCATGAGGACATGTACCAAAGACTCAATACCCTTGCTACCACATTTAGTGGTCTTGTGTAACATCCCAAGTATGAAAATACCCCTAGAATGTTTGATTTCTTGTTTAATTAAAGTATTGCATCATGTCATCATATTTATTTCCTTGTTTGCATTTGTTCACTATTTGTTTTGCATCTGTTTCTATTCTGTTTTCATAATGGAAATTCAAACAATTTCAAATGATGTGTTTCATACTTGTCATGTTACAATATTTTCAAATCAAAATTTCAAACCAAATCTCATTTTGTTTCCAATTATTCCATAAAGATCAACTAGTAAAATGGTGGTTTTATTCCAATCAAATAATTCCAAATTGCATTCAAATTCAAATCAAATCACCAAACAGCACCCCATTTTGAAATTATAAAAATTACCAAAACAAATATACTCATTTGTTTCCAATTGAAGTTATTTGATCACCCTAATTAATTGTTTTAATAATTCAATCAATACCCAAAATTAACTCAAATTTGAAACCTATCCAAACAGCACAAAAATTCAAATATTTTTGAATTCCAAATTTGGCTTTTGGTTGTAGTTGACCTAAACAGCACACCCAAATTTTTTCAAAATTTTTGCAAACCCCAAAACCATACTTTTCTTCCATTTCTAATTGATGCAAAAAAAAAACAGAGGAATAAAATTCAAAAAAAAAAGAAAACGGGAGAGAGAGCAAGTGGGCAGCCCAGCCCACTCCCCAACTTACCCACAGCCGGCCCGAAAACGGTTCGCAACCCCGCGCCTCCTTCTGTTTGGTGTACGGCGGCCATCCGCCGGTGCCACGTCGCCGCGGTAACAGCGCCGACGGCCAACCTCGCTCCCCCAGCCCTATATAGTCCCCCTAGGGCAGCGCGCCGCAGCCCTAGCTAAACCTACCCCCGTCTCCCTCGAGCTCCGCCGCCATCTCTCCCTTTCCCTCGCCGATTCCCCTCTCTGCCACCACCACGCCGGAGCGCGCCACCTCTGATTTCCGATGAGCACCGCCACTGCCGTGCACCACCACACCTCCTAAACCCCGAAATCGATCCACCACCTACCCCTCTACCTCCTGGACACCCGCACGAGCCCGGAGATCCCCTGTAGCCGCGCCTCCGTCCACGGAGCTGTCGCCGTCGAGCCCGTCTCCCTCGAACTTCTGCAGCGACTCCAGCCGCCGGTGAGCGCCACCGTGACCTCCTCCTCCTCTCTGTTTCATGCCCGCAAGCACGCGCACGCATCCAGCAGGCACCAGCAGCAGCGCAAGCACCGCGAGCACGAGCAACGCTCCGTTGATCGCCGCCGGCGTCATCTCGGTCAGATGTTCAGTTAGCGCGCGCGCGTTGAAAATTCAGTTAACCGCAGTACTGAAGAATAACCTCAACGCGCCCTGTTAACTGACAGAAACACACGCACAGCGCACTGGTTCAGAGACTAGCGAGCGCGCAGCGAGGGCCTGGGTTCGATCCCTCGGCTCCGCGATTAAAAACCAAACTTTTGCACCGAGTGCTGACAGGGTGGCCCCCCCTGTCAGCCACTCTGTTGCCACGCGTGCAGCTGCGTGGGCCACGTTGGACCTAGGCCCACTGGCAGTGGCCAGGGTAGCCTCCTGTGCGGTAACAAAAGTTTTATTCCTTTTCTGTTTTAAATCCAGGTCCTTTTAAATTACAGATTAGCCCCTGAAACTAATTTGATAATAACTTTTGTTTTATAATTCCAAATAACAAAAATAAAATATGTGCACTGCCCCAAATTTAATTCTCTATCTAATGGTAACATTTGTTTTCTGTTTTGAATTTTCCAAATGCAATTCAAATTTGAATTCAAATAATTCAATTGCAATTTGCTAAAATCCATAACTAATTCATACTTATTCCAATTAATGCAAATAAAATATGTTTTCCATGCTATTTCAAATAACCTTTTCAAATATAAATTTTGTTTCATGGTTTGAATAATTAAAATTGCTTAAATAATTTAAACCTTGTTTAAATCATTTAAATTTGCTAAATTCATAACTTGCTCAAATTAAATTATTTTTGAACATGTAAAATATGTTTTCAAACTAGAAAAGTATAAACTTTTCAAATGTGAATTTGAATTTATGTTTTGAACAAATAAAATTCAAATAAAATTCATGCTTGTTTTAAATTCATTTAAAACTTGTTTAATCTTGTTTAAGTCATAATAAATTCATCCTAATTCCTTTTTCAATATTTGAAACATGTAATCCAACTAAAATTTTGTATTCTTTTCAAATATGAATTTTGTTATTTGTTTTGAACATTTTGAGTGGATGAAAACAGAAAATGTTTGTGTGACATCTTTAAGTAACCCAAAATTTCCCAACTTAATAAATGATTTCCAAACTTGTTAAGATTCCTTTTCCCACTTGCATCTATTGTTGTTATTTTATTATTATCATCATGCATGCATCATGCTAAGCAAACTTTCACATGGTAATAAATTGTAGATCATTTGTTTCCACTTAATTCATGGACCTTTTCCATATGCAATCCAATTGCATATGGGTCCATTTAAATTGTGTTACCATGTTAACTAGTTTATTTTGATGCATCCCTTAACTTGACATGCATCATCCCATGATTGTGCACTATGCCATGATATTGATTGTTTATCTTTCTGTCTTGCTTGTTTGCTTCTTCTCGAATAGACGACGACGTTGAGACAGACGATCTTTACAGCACCCCTTCTGAGGATCTAGCTCAGTACCAGGCTGCTGAGTTTGCAGGCAAGTTATCACTCACATGAACCATTGTGTTCCTTTCAACATTGGTTACCGATACTTTCCGTTGCCTATTTCTGCTAGCCATAGTAGTAGTTGTTTCTGTTACGAACCTATCACATGAATCCCTTAACCCTGATGTTGCCTCACCACCACTCCTACAACCCTATTGATTGAGCCAGTGTCTTACTAGCATGCTTAGGTTGTTTTGCTCGAGTCTGTTACCCGTTACTTTCAGTTACTATATTTTTATTATTGTTCTGGGGCTCGATGTTAATCAATTAATCCTGTTAATGCTAATGGTAATAATAATTTGATGATAAGACACCGGCAGGAGGCCCTGTGTGGTTTTGAGGCCTGCTAGTGTCGACCCTAATAGGAAAAGGGTCTTGTCTACTGATCCATGATGAGCGCACTACCCGCATGTGGGAAGCGAGTATGGGCGCCCCCCTCAATTTGATTCGATTCGCATCTCGTCCAAATCGCCTCATTTAGTTCGTGTTTTCCATTTGCCGCATGCATGTTTTTGCGAGCCCAGCGCAGGGTGGAACTTTTGTAGTCGGCATATAGGGGGACACGTTCTTAGAGTGCTATGAGGGTCCCCTTTCTTCGGGGCTCGATTAGCCGTGCGCCCAAGGTGCTTTGGGCTTGATGCGAAGAAGAGTTGAGTTGTGTTGAGTGCCCGGCTTGGTGGGAGGCATCCCATCTGGCGGGTTATTCATACGTGTACGGCCAAATTGGTGCAACCCTGCAGGGATAATCTTCTCGAGAAGCCGTGTTTTCCGCGGTTATGGTTAACTTGGTGAAAGTACTGGATAACAAGTGCTCAGGACAACTTAAACCTAATGATTCACAATCTCACACCCAATGATTAACAACTTGACTAGTAATAGGATTATTGACACAATAACTTGATTCATCTTTAATCCAACTGTGTGAGTTATCCTCGGATTGCTTCTTTGGATAAGGGGCGAGATCCAGGATGGGTTTGTTTGAAGTTATCTTTTAGTTGGTTACAATACTCGATCTTATCTTCTTTCTGTTAGCCGGAAGTGGTAGAATCTCTGTAGTTGGTTAGCGCAGCCAGTTGCAGCATCTTTTATATCCCCTTTCTTCCGTTGAACCCAAGGCATCTGTGCTTGGTGTTGACGGGTTACACTTTGGTGAACTGTGAGTCTTGCTTGCCAGTACGTTTATGTACTGACCCCTTTGGGGCTGTGGTTTCCGCAGACTACGCTTACGATCCCAGTGACGGCTACTACGTGGAGTTTGACGAGGCTGCTGACGAGTAGGTAGCGGACCCGGGCAGGATCCGAGACTACGTGGATGGGCTCCGTCTTTATTTCAGTTTCCGGCTTCTTAAGCCTATTTGGATTTGTCTGTACTCAGACCCGCTGAATGCTTCCGCTGAGATGTAATGATGTTATGTTGGGACATGTGTCCTCTGGATGATTGTATTTGCTATCTCTGCTCTAGTGAGAGCTATTTGCAACTTATTTCAACCTTTTGTGTCTTAGAGATATGTTGTGCTATCATTCTGTTACAAGCCGTTGACGTACCATGTGTGTATAGTATGAAGTACGTCAATGGTAGTGTCCTGATTTCTACGGGATAGTTTACATCGACGGTGAATAGTAAAGATTGGTTGTCACACATAAGTGTTGGCCTACTCGTAAGAGATGCGGGTGCCGGTAAGCCCCGTAATCCAATCAAAATACTGTTCAGTTCGTACGGTGAGTATCCTCTAGAAGTCCGGGTGCGACAAATGGTATCAGAGCCTGTCTGCCTGTAGGATCCCTTTTACTGGTCGCAGTTGAGTCTAGAAACTATTTTGTAGCTATATAGGAAAAATGAAACGTGAGAGTAGGAATTCTGCCATTTTTCTTCTTTCCCCACCCACCCACCCTTTTCTGGTAAGGAAGTGCAACGTTGTTTTCTCTTCTCACCCAAACTTTCAAGTTAGGGTTTCACGTGTTTTGGGTTCTCCGTAGTACCTCAGGAGTTTTTGGTCTCGTGTTTCCCGATGTTGCTTCAATATCCTGTTCTTTTCAACATCCTTATCGTCCGTTGAACCTTGTTGTTGCTTTCCACATCAGTTCTTCTACCGGCGTCTAATCAAAACCTCCCAAATCATCTGCAGATGGATCCCAGGTTCTACCCGCAGGTGGTTCGGATGACTCGTTGCGAGAGCACTGCCGGTTATCCGGAGATGCTGAGAGACATGGTCACTTATCTGGAGTTTCCGTTGGGCACCAGAGTACCAGGTCTACGAGCAGCAGCGAGAGTTTGAACAGACCTACTACCAGGCTATCGTCTACATTCTGTCAGATGATGGCATGAGCGTCGTCCAACGCTACGAGGCAGTAGGTTCCACAGTGGATATGGCCGTGCAGCAGGCAGCTTACGTGAGTCTCACCGTCCTTCGTGCTGACTACTGGGGATTTGACGATTCTATCTATCGCCACATCCCCCGTGGTTACATCACTTCGGAGGGAGCTCACTTCACTCTCTACGACAACCTGGATGTCTACGAGCATGATAACACCAGGCTGCACACCAACGCTCAGTTTGTGAGGCACAGTGACGCAGTTGCCACCACACTTTCTCAGGAGTTGGCCTCAGTCAGGGAGCAGCTCTACCTTGCTTTGACTCGTCTGGCGACGTACACCACAGACTTTGTTGGAGATGAGCGCTTTGCACGTTTCGATCAGCCAGTTGGTCGTCGTCTGCCAGATGCTGGAGGTTACGAGCCGATCAGAGGTCCACTCCTCAACCTCGGTGCTGGTTACACCGGGATTCCACGCTTTGGAGCACAGGGAGACGACGCTTTCTACTTCACCACACCGAGAGTCGCTCTCAGAGCAGTCCCGATCTACGTGGATCGTTGTTCTACCTACTTTCGTGGGATTCCTCCTCACCGTATCTCTCGTCGTACTACTCACCGCCGTCCTGCATGATGAGCATGGGAGTACTGTTGTATCCATTCCTAGCTATGTTTAGTTATCCTTTGGCTTTCGAACCATTTATGGTGTGTTGGATATTCTGATGTATTTGAACATGTTATGATGTACCTGTTGGTTATCTATTCATGCGTCGGAATCATCTCTCTTTCGGTTACCAAGTCTATCCTTTTCTGTTGTTGTGCTAAAATGCATGTCTATTCAGGATGCCGCCAACAAGGAACAACCCGCCGGAGCCACCTCCAATCACGGAGCTGTTGACTCAGATGACTCAGGTCGTGACGCAGATGGCCCAGTTCCAGGCTAACCAGCACAACAACCAGAATGCTCCACGAGTCAGTATTAAGGAGTTTCTGAGTATGGGACCGAGAGCTTTCGTGGCAACACGCGAGCCTCTGGATGCTGATGACTGGATCCGTGAGATGGCCAGGGCTCTGGACATTGCTCACGTTGCTGAGGAAGACAAAGTCAAGTATGCCACCTACCTACTGAAGGGTCAGGCAGCTACCTGGTGGGAGAACTACCAGACCATGAGAGCTGGCTATCCTATCACCTGGGGTTGTTTCAAGGATGCCTTCCTGAAGCACCACATCCCAGATGGTCTCATGGAAAGGATGCGTGAAGAGTTTTGCTCTCTTAAGCAAGGCAAGCTGGGCGTCATCGGCTATCAGAACGAGTTCAATCGTCTCGCTCGATACGCTGGTGATGAGGTGTCCACTGAGGCTAAGAAGATGGCAAGGTTTCGCCGAGGTTTTAACCCGGAACTCAAGTACGCACTCACCAACATCAAGTTCAAGGACTTCAAGGAGCTTGTGAACACCGCGCTCAATGAGGAAAATGGGCGCAAGGCATTCGAGGATTCTCGCAAGCACTCGCGTGAGGGTGGTTCCTCCTCCAACATGACCACCCCTCCGCAGAAGCGCCGCATCTGGGTGCCAAATGCTGCTGTCACTCGGGCTCCATATGCCCAAGTTTCTCCAGGCTTTGCTCCCCGCCCACCCAACCCATCTCAGATGCATGGTCAGAGGGTTCCAATGGGGCAGCCAAGGCCAGGTCCTCCTCGTGTCGTCACTTGCTACAAATGCAAGGAGACTGGACACTACGCTGATAAGTGTACTCAGAGGCAGCTACCTCCTCCACCTCCTCGCCCCAACACCAACCAGGCAATGGTTCGTGCTCCTCCGGCTAAAGCCTTCAACTCCAACAACAGGCCTGTCGGGAGAACCGCGAGGGTGAATCATATCAAGGCCGACAAAGCTGAGGAAGCTGCTGACGTCGTTCTCGGTATATTACCCGTAAACTCTTTTCCAGCTAAAGTGTTGTTTGATACCGGAGCATCGCATTCTTTTGTGTCAAAGATCTTTGCAACAGCATACAACCTAGTTCTGGTTCCACTAAGCAATCAAATCTCTGTTCACTCTCCGGGACCGCAAATGTTGACTTCCAAGATAAGTATGGACAATCAGATCCTAATTGGAGGCTGCATATTCCTTGCTTCACTCATGTTGCTGGGAAATTCTGACATTGATGTTATTCTGGGCATGGATTGGTTGAAGACCAATGAAGCTAAAATTGACTGTGCTCAAAAGTCAATAACTCTCTCTCACCCTTCTGGCCAGATAGTCTATTCTCCTTATGGATCAAGTTCTGTTCAGCTGTTCAACCTCGATGCAAAACCTCTACCTCTACTCGAAAATGTTCCGGTGGTTTGTGAATTCCCTGACGTCTTTCCAGAAGAGTTGCCAGGGATGCCTCCGGACAGAGCAGTTGAGTTCGTGATCGAGCTTGAGCCAGGTACTGCTCCAATATCTAAGCATCCATACAAGATAGCTCCTCCTGAACTGAAATTGTTGAAGGAGCAAATTGATATGTACATGGAGAAAGGTTACATTCAACCTAGTTCCTCCGCTTGGGGTTGCCCAACTCTGTTTGTGGCCAAGAAGGATCAAACAAAGAGACTAGTGGTGGACTATCATCCTCTCAACGAGAAAACCATGAAAAACAAGTATCCAATTCCTCGTATCGATGATCTTTTTGATCAACTTGCTGGAGCCTCAATATTCTCAAAGTTGGACTTGAGGATGGGTTACCATCAGATAAAGATCAGAAAGGAAGATATTCCAAAAACAGCTTTCACCACTCGGTACGGTCTATATGAATACACCGTCATGTCCTTTGGTCTCACCAATGCACCGGCGACATTCTCTAGACTAATGAATTCTGTCTTCCATGAATACCTCGACAAGTTCGTTGTGGTATATCTCGATGACATTCTGGTCTACTCCAAATCCGAGGAAGAGCATGGAGAACATCTTCGTCTCACTCTCATGAAACTTCACGAGCATCGTTTGTATGCCAAATTCTCCAAATGTGAGTTCTGGATTCCAGAAGTTGCTTACCTTGGTCATATCATCTCTGCCAAAGGCATAGCCATTGACCCGGAAAAGGTTAAGGCAATTGTTGATTGGAAACCCCCTAAGACGGTGAAGCAAGTCAGAAGTTTTCTCGGCTTGGCTAGCTATTGCCGTCGTTTCGTCCAAAACTTTTCCAAGATTGCCAAACCTCTCACTGATCTCACAAAGAAGGACAAGAAGTTCGTTTGGTCTCAACAGTGTGATGAAAGTTTCAATCTCCTGAAGACTAAACTCACTTCCACCCCAGTTCTGGTTGGCCCAGATACTACCAAACCTTTCCAGATATTCTGCGATGCATCTCTCCAAGGTCTAGGTGCAGTTCTTATGCAAGAACGTCAAGTTGTGGCTTATGCTTCACGTCAGTTGAATGCACATGAGCAAAACTATCCCACTCATGACCTAGAACTTGCAGCAGTTGTGTTTGCCCTCAAGAAATGGAGGCAATACTTGTTGGGTAACCGCACTGAAATCTTTTCCGATCATAAGAGTCTGAAATACATCTTCACTCAGCCAGATCTAAACCTCAGGCAAAGGAGATGGATTGAAAAGATTAAAGACTTTGATCTCACCATTTCTTACACTCCAGGCAAGGCTAATGTTATGGCCGATGCTCTCAGTCGCAAGTCCTATAGCAATAATCTCATGATCATGGAAAGCCAACCTCCACTTCATGAAGAATTCCAGAAGCTGGACCTTGGTCTTGTTCCTCAAGGATATCTTGCTAGCTTGACAGCCAGTCCAACTCTCGAGGACAAGATTCGTTCTGAACAACTTCGTGATGCTGAAATCAAGAAGATTCTAGAGCACATCAAAGAAAGCAATGATAAATTCAAGTCCTTCTCAATTGATGACAAGGGAACTGTGTTCTTCGAAGGACGCATTGCAGTTCCTCAGATTCAAAGTCTCAAAGATGTCATTCTCAAGGAGGCTCATGAAACTCCTCTCTCCATCCACCCTGGAAGTACAAAGATGTACCAGGATCTTAAGACTCTATATTGGTGGCCTGGCATGAAACGTGAAATTGCTCAATACGTTTCTGAATGCGACATTTGTCAACGTGTTAAGGCAGTCCATCAGAAAACAGCCGGTCTACTCCAACCTCTGAAAATTGCTGAGTGGAAGTGGGACATGATTGAAATGGACTTCGTCACTGGCTTTCCAAAGTCCAAGAAGGGCAACGATGCAATCTTCGTTGTTATTGATCGTCTCACTAAGGTAGCTCACTTCTTTGCTGTCAAGGAAACTATCTCAGCTAGCCAGTTAGCAGAGCTCTACACAGCAAAGATTGTTCCTCTTCATGGTGTTCCATTGGAAATAAGCTCAGACCGTGGAAGCATATTCACTTCTCATTTCTGGAAAAGCTTTCAAGAAGCATTGGGCACCAAACTTCTGTTCAGCACAGCTTATCACCCTCAGTCTCAGGGGCAAGTCGAAAGAGTCAATCAGATTCTCGAGGATATGCTCAGAGCATGTGGTCTCTCCTTTGGCATGAAATGGGAGGATTGCCTTCCATATGCTGAATTCTCCTACAACAACAGCTTCCAGGCAAGCCTAGGCATGGCACCATTTGAAGCACTCTATGGCCGCAGATGCAGGAGTCCAATCAATTGGTCTGGAGCTGGTGAACGTTCACTCTTAGGCCCTGACATTGTTAAGGAAGCCGAAGAGAAAGTTCGTATCATTCGTGACAATCTCAAGATTGCTCAGTCTCGTCAGAAGAGCTACTATGACAGCAAGCACAGGGATATGATCTATGCACCTGGTGACAAGGCATATCTCCGTGTAACTCCCCTCAGATGCACTCATCGTTTTGGTGTGAAAGGAAAGCTTGCACCAAGATACATTGGTCCTTTGAACATCCTCTCAAGGCGTGCGGAAAATGCCTATGGTCTTGAACTTCCAGAAAAACTATCCAAGGTGCACGATGTGTTCCACGTGTCACAGCTCAAGAAGTGTTTCAAAGATCCAGATCGTGCAGTTGATCATGATTCCATTGACCTGCAAGATGATCTATCTTATGAGGAGCACCCTGTTCGTATTCTCGATGAGACCGAGCGTAAGACTCGCAACAAGAGCACCAAGTTCTTGAAAGTGCAGTGGTCGCATCATTCCGATAAAGAGGCAACGTGGGAGACCGAAGAGGATCTTCGAAAAAAGTATCCGGACCTTTTCGCTTCTCAGTAAGGAATCTCGGGGCGCGATTCCTTCAAGGGGGGCGTTTTGTAACATCCCAAGTATGAAAATACCCCTAGAATGTTTGATTTCTTGTTTAATTAAAGTATTGCATCATGTCATCATATTTATTTCCTTGTTTGCATTTGTTCACTATTTGTTTTGCATCTGTTTCTATTCTGTTTTCATAATGGAAATTCAAACAATTTCAAATGATGTGTTTCATACTTGTCATGTTACAATATTTTCAAATCAAAAGTTCAAACCAAATCTCATTTTGTTTCCAATTATTCCATAAAGATCAACTAGTAAAATGGTGGTTTTATTCCAATCAAATAATTCCAAATTGCATTCAAATTCAAATCAAATCACCAAACAGCACCCCATTTTGAAATTATAAAAATTACCAAAACAAATATACTCATTTGTTTCCAATTGAAGTTATTTGATCACCCTAATTAATTGTTTTAATAATTCAATCAATACCCAAAATTAACTCAAATTTGAAACCTATCCAAACATCACAAAAATTCAAATGTTTTTGAATTCCAAATTTGGCTTTTGGTTGTAGTTGACCTAAACAGCACACCCAATTTTTTTCAAAATTTTTGCAAACCCCAAAACCATCCTTTTCTTCCATTTCTAATTGATGCAAAAAAAAAAAACAGAGGAATAAAATTCAAAAAAAAAAGAAAACGGGGGAGAGAGCAAGTGGGCAGCCCAGCCCACTCCCCAACTTACCCGCAGCCGGCCCGAAAACGGTTCGCAACCCCGCGCCTCCTTCTGTTTGGTGTACGGCGGCCATCCACCGGTGCCACGTCGCCGCGGTAACAGCGCCGACGGCCAACCTCGCTCCCGCAGCCCTATATAGTCCCCCTAGGGCAGCGCGCCATAGCCCTAGCTAAACCTACCCCCGTCTCCCTCGAGCTCCGCCGCCATCTCTCCCTTTCCCTCGCCGATTCCCCTCTCTGCCACCACCTCGCCGGAGCGCGCCACCTATGATTTCCGATGAGCACCGCCACTGCCGTGCACCACCACACCTCCTAAACCCCGAAATCGATCCACCACCTACCCCTCTACCTCCTGGACACCCGCACGAGCCCGGAGATCCCCTGTAGCCGCCCCGCCGTCCACGGAGCTGTCGCCGTCGAGCCCGTCTCCCCCGAACCTCTGCAGCGACTCCAGCCGCCGGTGAGCGCCACCGTGACCTCCTACTCCTCTCTGTTTCATGCCCGCAAGCACGCGCACGCATCCAGCAGGCACCAGCAGCAGCGCAAGCACCGCGAGCACGAGCAACGCTCCGTTGATCGCCGCCGGCGTCATCTCGGTCAGATGTTCAGTTAGCGCGCGCGCGTTGAAAATTCAGTTAACCGCAGTACTGAAGAATAACCTCAACGCGCCCTGTTAACTGACAGAAACACACGCACAGCGCACTGGTTCAGAGACTAGCGAGCGCGCAGCGAGGGCCTGGGTTCGATCCCTCGGCTCCGCGATTAAAAACCAAACTTTTGCACCGAGTGCTGACAGGGTGGCCCCCCTGTCAGCCACTCTGTTGCCACGCGTGCAGCTGCGTGGGCCACGTTGGCCCTAGGCCCACTGGCAGTGGCTAGGGTAGCCTCCTGTGCGGTAACAAAAGTTTTATTCCTTTTCTGTTTTAAATCCAGGTTCTTTTAAATTACAGATTAGCCCCTGAAACTAATTTGATAATAACTTTTGTTTTATAATTCCAAAAAAATAAAATAAAATATGTGCACTGCCCCAAATTTAATTCTCTATCTAATGGTAACATTTGTTTTCTGTTTTGAATTTTCCAAATGCAATTCAAATTTGAATTCAAATAATTCAATTGCAATTTGCTAAAATCCATAACTAATTCATACTTATTCCAATTAATGCAAATAAAATATGTTTTCCATGCTATTTCAAATAAACTTTTCAAATATAAATTTTGTTTCATGGTTTGAATAATTAAAATTGCTTAAATAATTTAAACCTTGTTTAAATCATTTAAATTTGCTAAATTCATAACTTGCTCAAATTAAATTATTTTTGAACATGTAAAATATGTTTTCAAACTAGAAAAGTATAAACTTTTCAAATGTGAATTTGAATTTATGTTTTGAACAAATAAAATTCAAATAAAATTCATGCATGTTTTAAATTCATTTAAAACTTGTTTAATCTTGTTTAAGTCATAATAAATTCATCCTAATTCCTTTTTCAATATTTGAAACATGTAATCCAACTAAAATTTTGTATTCTTTTCAAATATGAATTTTGTTATTTGTTTTGAACATTTTGAGTGGATGAAAACAGCAAATGTTTGTGTGACATCTTTAAGTAACCGAAAATTTCCCAACTTAATAAATGATTTCCAAACTTGTTAAGATTCCTTTTCCCACTTGCATCTATTGTTGTTATTTTGTTATTATCATCATGCATGCATCATGCTAAGCAAACTTTCACATGGTAATAAATTGTAGATCATTTGTTTCCACTTAATTCGTGGACCTTTTCCATATGCAATCCAATTGCATATGGGTCCATTTAAATTGTGTTACCATGTTAACTAGTTTATTTTGATGCATCCCTTAACTTGACATGCATCATCCCATGATTGTGCACTATGCCATGATATTGATTGTTTATCTTTCTGTCTTGCTTGTTTGCTTCTTCTCGAATAGACGACGACGTTGAGACAGACGATCTTTACAGCACCCCTTCTGAGGATCTAGCTCAGTACGAGGCTGCTGAGTTTGCAGGCAAGTTATCACTCACATGAACCATTGTGTTCCTTTCAACATTGGTTACCGATACTTTCCGTTGCCTATTTCTGCTAGCCATAGTAGTAGTTGTTTCTGTTACGAACCTATCACATGAATCCCTTAACCCTGATGTTGCCTCACCACCACTCCTACAACCCTATTGATTAAGCCAGTGTCTTACTAGCATGCTTAGGTTGTTTTGCTCGAGTCTGTTACCCGTTACTTTCAGTTACTATATTTTTATTATTGTTCTGGGGCTCGATGTTAATCAATTAATCCTGTTAATGCTAATGGTAATAATAATTTGATGATAAGGCACCGGCAGGAGGCCCTGTGTGGTTTTGAGGCCTGCTAGTGTCGACCCTAATAGAAAAAGGGTCTTGTCTACTGATCCATGATCAGCGCACTACCCGCATGTGGGAAGCGAGTATGGGCGCCCCCTCAATTTGATTCGATTCGCATCTCGTCCAAATCGCCTCATTTAGTTCGTGTTTTCCATTTGCCGCATGCATGTTTTTGCGAGCCCAGCGCAGGGTGGAACTTTTGTAGTCGGCATATAGGGGGACACGTTCTTAGAGTGCTATGAGGGTCCCCTTTCTTCGGGGCTCGATTAGCCGTGCGCCCAAGGTGCTTTGGGCTTGATGCGAATAAGATTTGAGTTGTGTTGAGTGCCCCGCTTGGTGGGAGGCATCCCATCTGGCGGGTTATTCATACGTGTACGGCCAAATTGGTGCAACCCTGTAGGGATAATCTTCTCGAGAAGCCGTGTTTTCCGCGGTTATGGTTAACTTGGTGAAAGTACTGGCTAACAAGTGCTCAGGACAAGTTAAACCTAATGATTCACAATCTCACACCCAATGATTAACAACTTGACTAGTAATAGGATTATTGACACAATAACTTGATTCATCTTTAATCCAACTGTGTGAGTTATCCTCGGATTGCTTCTTTGGATAAGGGGCGAGATCCAGGATGGGTTTGTTTGAAGTTATCTTTTAGTTGGTTACAATACTCGATCTTATCTTCTTTCTGTTAGCCGGAAGTGGTAGAATCTCTGTAGTTGGTTAGCGCAGCCAGTTGCAGCATCTTTTATATCCCCTTTCTTCCGTTGAACCCAAGGCATCTGTGCTTGGTGTTGACGGGTTACACTTTGGTGAACTGTGAGTCTTGCTTGCCAGTACGTTTATGTACTGACCCCTTTGGGGCTGTGGTTTCCGCAGACTACGCTTACGAGGATCCCAGTGACGGCTACTACGTGGAGTTTGACGAGGCTGCTGACGAGTAGGTAGCGGACTCGGGCAGGATCCGAGACTACGTGGATGGGCTCCGTCTTTATTTCAGTTTCCGGCTTCTTAAGCCTATTTGGATTTGTCTGTACTCAGACCCGTTGAATGCTTCCGCTGAGATGTAATGATGTTATGTTGGGACATGTGTCCTCTGGATGATTGTATTTGCTATCTCTGCTCTAGTGAGAGCTATTTGCAACTTATTTCAACCTTTTGTGTCTTAGAGATATGTTGTGCTATCATTCTGTTACAAGCCGTTGACGTACCATGTGTGTATGGTATGAAGTACGTTAATGGTAGTGTCCTGATTTCTACGGGATAGTTTACATCGACGGTGAATAGTAAAGATTGGTTGTCACACATAAGTGTTGGCCTACTCGTAAGAGATGCGGGTGCCGGTAAGCCCCGTAATCCAATCAAAATACTGTTCAGTTCGTACGGTGAGTATCCTCTAGAAGTCCGGGTGCGACATCTTGGTGCCACTCATCTAATGATTCTTGGATCAAGAGGAAATATGTGAGTGCCCTAATGCCCTTTGAACCCCTAGACTTGAAGAGTCTTCAAGGAAGAAACAACTATCACCTCATGACTTCAAGTGAGGTGATGCAAGATATGGCGTCCTTTCAAGTTCAAACAAAGCTTGCTCATGATACCTGTGCTCGTGCTATGGGAATGCACAAAGGAGACTCTGTTGCTTTGAAGGCCAAAGTTGTGACCAAGGTGATGGATCAACAAGAAGAGGTTCCTTTGAGAGAGAACTTGGCTTGGCTAAATGATCAAGAGTATGATCCCGTGCTAACGGACTTCATTGCTCTTAAGGTACAAAAGTTCTGGAAGAACCCTCCCAAGGCCAAGGCATATGTTGAAGAGAAGACCAAGGCAAGCTATGGCAAGGAAGTGACTCAAAAAGTGAGAGCTTGTTTCAATTGTCAAGACAAGTATCACTTTGTTGCCGAGTGCCCTTTTGAGAATAGGAAAAGACAAGGAGGAAAACTTGTTCTCAAGGATAAGTCAAATCTCCCCAAGAAGAAGTCTTACTTCAAGAAGAAACATTTCAACAAGAAACTGTTAGAGATATATTCCGGTTACATGCATTTGGTAGTACTAGAAGAATACCCAGCGCGTTGCAGCGGGTATCTCTTTTAAAAAAAATCTATAAATAAAATGGGTATAAGGTGTATGAAACATTCCATTATCAAGATTCAATTGATCACATAATCAATATACTAATTTAATTCGTGTGAAATTTTTGTATATTTTGAAAAATAAATATTAGTGACATTGGATAATTATATGGTTGAAAAACGATGACATGGTTATGTGACATGAAATATGTAATATCACAATTATTAGTGGAGATGACATGGATAATTGATTGGCTAAAATGGTGGATGATGTGGATAACTTGCATGTTGAGATAGAAAAATCATAAATGCATCTTAGTAGGGTTTTGTCTTATAAGAAGTACAAATAGGATCTGTAAGCCATCTCCTACTCTATCTCACGAGACTTCTTGCCCTCCAAGTTTGTAGCCCAATATATACTCGCCCATGAGGCTCAACAATACATCCACCATATTACGTCAGTCTCATCCTTTTACATGGTATCAAAGCGGCGAGATTCTTGACCTAGCCGCCGCACACGCTTCCGCCCCGCGCCGCCCCCGGGGAGGTCGATCTACATGATCTCCTTCGGGGGCCGCGCTGCCCCGTACCTAGGGTTCGTCCACCGACCCCGTGGATCGGCTGCCCTAGAGAGTCTTTTTTCTCCGCCGGTCGCATGGCTAGCGTTTTTCTTTTTTGGTTTGCCGATCATAGATCGGATTGTGTCGCCCACCGCCCGTCGATTCCCGCTCGCCTCTACACCGACACCGGCGCGACTACCGGTCTCTTCACCGACACGGCGGACTCACGCGCCATGCGACGGCCTTAACGGCCATTGTCCGCATGGCCTCTTCGCCGCATCGGCATCTTCGCATGATACGGTGGCCTTAACGGCCGCCTTCCGCGCATTTGCCCACCCGTCTCCTTGTGCTGGTCGTCGTCGCCCCTGCTCCGGTCGGGAGTCCTCCACCACCCCGCCTTCACGTGGCTGCCTCACGCACGGAGTTGCCTTGGACGCTCATGTGTCTTCGCTTCGTTGGCTGCTCGACCTCCACCACCCAGCCTCACGTTTTCCTCTTCACGCTGAGCAGCGCATCCTCCACCTCGCGAGCGAGCGGATTGATCACCTGTCCGCCCGGGATCCATTCCATCCAGACTTCGCGGCTGACCCGTACAGTCGTCTGCGTGCGCCTCCACAGGTTCCTGTGAAGACCGTCCCCGAGTATGTGTCTATGACCGATCGAGCAAACGGGTTGCCGCTGCGTCACCCCGTCGGGTTGCAGCGCCGCCGTCCCGTGGTTCTCACCGTGGCTGCATCAACCCGCGCGTCGCCCGTTCGGGCCGTAGCGTCGCAGCACGCCCCCTGTAACATCCCAAGTATGAAAACAACCTTAGAATGTGTTGCTTCTTGTTAATTTATGTTAATGCATCATGTCATCATAAGCATTGCATGTGGCATGTGTTTCATTTTGAAATTCAATTCAAATTCAAATCAATTTCATTCATACTTGGCATGTTCCAATTGTGAATCACAATTAAAATCTTGCAAACAAATCAATTCAAAAAGCAATCTATTAATTGGTTGGAATTATTCAATATTATTTGTTGTTTCAAAAATTCATTCTTTTGTAACCATATTTGAAAGTTCAAATGACAAATTCAAAATAATTTCAAATCAAATAGTTTTATTGCTTCCCATAAACTTGATTTTCCAAATGAGTGACTTGGTTAATTTCTCAAATAATTCAAACATTGCAAAATTCAAGCAAATTCAATTAAAATTCAAACATCCACAAATATTTAAAAAATTTGAAAACAAAACATCATGCAACTGGGCTTTTGAGTTACTTAATCCATTAAAAATAATTGCACAATAAAATTCCAAATCTCACCTCTCCTTTCTATCTATTCCTCTCTTTCTATTCTCTACAAAAAAAAGGAGAAAAAAAGGGGGAAAAACAGTGAGGGAGGCAGGCTAGCCCAAGTGGGCTGAGCCCACCTACCACCCCCAAGGCCCAAGCGAACCCCCCACGCTGTCGTCTTCCTCCTCTGTACGGAGACAGAGGAGGGGAGGCCATCCCCCACCGAGCAGCACTCCACCTGCTCCCCCTCCTCCTTAAAAACCCCCCACCGCACCCTCCTGCAACCCTAGCCCCTCTCCCTCCTTTTCTTTCTCCCTGCCGCCGCCGATCTCCCTCACGATCCCCTGCTTCTGCCTTCTCTAAACCTCCACCACCGAGGCGACCGAGTAGAGCAGCCGGGAAAGCGCCGTCGCCATGGCGCCCCTCCGAGCTGACTAGGGGCGGGAACGGAACAGCCACGGGCACGGCCTCGTCCTCGACCCCTCGGCCAAGCCCGGGGAGCAGCAGGGCCACCGCGCCGTCTCCGTTTGCCGCCGTCGACGCCGCGGCCAGCAGCTCCTCGTCAGCCCGCTCCCGCTCGCCTAGGCCCACGGTGAGCTCGCCCTACCCATCCTCCTTCCCCCTCTGCATCCGCGGGCACTCGCACGCCCCCGTGCCCTGCGCAGCACGGCGCGCGCACGCCGGCAGCGCAGCAACGCTGCGGTCGTCGCCGTCATTCCTTCCTCGTCGCGTTCGGTAACTGAACGATGTTCAGTTTCGTCAGAAATCGTTAAATCCTGAAGCTTTACCTCAAAAACCTGCGCGTGCTAGATCTAGCACCAACCGAGCAGCAGCCCAGTGGTTACGCTCCGTGCGCGCGCGCCTGAGGGCGCGGGATCGAATCCCCCCCCCCCCCCCGCGCGGAATAAAAACCCACCTTTTTATTTTGCAGATCCAGATCCAAATCATTTTCGCACACAGGTCCCTGAGGCTTCACAGTTTAGTCCTTGTCCATCACGAATAGGCCCCTGCTAATTAAAAAGAATCACAGATTAATACCAAAACTTCAAAAATGCATAACTAATTCATAATAACCCCAAATTTAATATTTTTAAATATGTTTTCCATGCCAAATTAAATTCTCTACCCAAATATAAACTTTGTATTCTGTTTTGAGTATTTAAATTTGGTGAAATAATTAAATCCTTGTTTAATTCATTTAATATTGCAAAAGTCATAACTTGGGCATAAAAATTCCAAATTCAACAAACCAAATATGTTTTCCATTCTAAATTTCATGTAGAATCCAAATATGCAATTTGTTCCCTATTTTGAGCAAATAAAGTTGGTGCAATAAATCAATACTTTAAATCCACCTTTTAAATTGCAAAATTCATAATTAATTAATTAAAATTCCAAATTTGACAAATGAGGTATCAATTGGAAGCTAAAGTTGTTTTCTTGCTGTTTTCATCATTCATCATGCATGTAATCACTTCCACTTAATGTTTACTTGTAATTCTGTTAATTCATATGGGTAATTCCCAAATGCAATTTAAATTGCTATTGGGCCCATTTAAAATTGCTCTTATGTCCTTTATTATTAAATTGATGCATATAATAAATTGTCATGCATCATCCCATGGTTGTGCATTATGCCATGTTATTGATTGTTCGTCTCTCTTCGTTGTTTGTTTGCTTCTTCCTGAATAGACGACGACGTTGAGACAGACGAGGTTTACGACACTACTTCAGAGGAGTTAGCCCAGTACCAGGCTACTGAGTTTGCAGGCAAGAATTCACTCACCTGAACCATCGTGTCCTTTCCACACTGGATACCGATACTTTCCGTTGTCTAATCTGCTAGCCTTAAGATTCGTTGCTTGTGTTCCGATCCTATCACATGTTATCCTGTAACCCTGATATAGCCTCACCTCCACACCTATAACCCTGTTGCCTGTTGCCTGTGTCTTAAATAGCATGCTTAGGGTTGTTGTGCTCGAGTCTGATGTACGTTATTTCTTTTACCATATTTATTATGTTCTGGGGGCTCGATACTTAAACAACAACCTGTTAATGTTTAAGGTAATAATTTTTTGATGATAAGGCACCGGCAGGAGGCCGGGTATGGTTTTGAGGCCTGCTAGTGTCGAACTCAGGAAAAGTTCTTGTCCTCTAGATCCATGATGAGCGCGCTAACCGCATGTGGGAAGCGTGTATGGGCGCCCCCCGCAACTCTGATTCGATTCGCATCTCGTCCAAATCGCCACACTTAGTTCGGGCTTTCCATTTGATGCACACATATGTAGGTACGAACCCTTGGCGCCAGGGTGGAACTTTTGTAGTCGACATTTAGGGCGGCGTGGTCTTCCAGTGCTATGAGGGTCCCCCTTTTCTTCGTGGGGGCTCGATTAGCCGCGCACGCACAGCACGTGGTTCTTTGGGCTTGATGCGAAGAAGAGTTGGGTTGTGTTGAGTGGCCTGCTTGGTGGGTTTGATCCCCGCCTGGCGGGTTATTCTTACGTGTACGGCCAAATTGGTGCATCCCTGCAGGGTTAAATCTTCTCGAGAAGCCGTGTTGTCCGCGGTTATGGATGACTTGGTGATAGGGCTGGCTAACAAGGATTAGACAACTTACACCTAATTGATAATAATTTGACTAGTAATAGGCTTATTGACACAATAACTTGAACCTTCATTAATCCAACTGTGTGGGTTATCCTCGGATTGCTTCTTTGGATAAGGGGCGAGATCTAGGATGGGTTTGTTTGAGGTTAGTGGTAGTTGGTTCCGATGCGCTATCTTATCCCTTTCTTTTAGCCGGATGTTGTAGCGTGTCTCTGTAGTTGGTTAGGGCAGCCCGCTGCCGCACCTTTGTATCACCTATCTTCCGTTGAACCCAAAGCATCTGTACTTGGTGTTGTCGGGTACACTTTGGTATCTTGTGCGTCTTGCTTGCCAGTACTCGTCCGTACTGACCCCTTTGGGGCTGCTGGTTCTGCAGACTACGTTTCCGAGGATCCCCATGGTGGCTACTACGTGGAGTATGACGAGGCTGCTGACGAGTAGATAGCGGACCCGGGCAGGATGCGAGACTTCGTGGATGGGCTCCGTTCTTTCGTTTCCGGCCTCTTAGGCCTATTTGGATCTTGTCTGTACTCAGACACTTTGGGTGCTTCCGCTGTGATGTAATGATGACTTGTTGGGACATGTGTCCTCTGCATGACTGTATTTGCTATCTCTGCTCTAGTGAGAGCTTTTGCCACTTATTTCTATTTCTTTGTGTCTTAGAGATTTGTTGTGATATCACTTGTTCAAATGCCGTTGACGTACCATGTGTGTATGTTATGAAGTACGTCAATGGAAGTATTCGGATTTCTATTGGATGGTTTCACAGACGATGGATAGTAGAGGATGGTTGTCACACGTTTACGTGTTGGCCTACTCATATTGAGATGCGGGTGCAGGTAGGCCCCGTAAGCCATTTATCTACTGTTTAGCGGGCTGTGTGTATCCTCTAAAAGTCCGGGTGCGACACCCCCCCCGAGGCCGTCCCAGCGGCTGCCCTGACGGCGCGCTGCCGCTGTGTCGCTCCTCGGGCCGTAGCGCCGCGTCACGCATTCCACGCTGCCGCCCCAAGGTCTTCCCCATCGTAGTCCCGACACGCGCGTCACCACTGCGACGCTCCTTCGAGCCGTAGTGCCACGGCACGCGGTCCACTCCGCCGTCCCCGCGCGTTGACCTCTTTGTGGTATGCGCCGCGCCGCCTCTCTAGGCACGAGAACGCCACCGTCCGCGCATGGTCCTTTTCGAGTTGTTGGGTTCTTCTTCGCCTACTTAGAGTATCGTCGCCGCGCTTCTACAGGTGACCGCCTTGGCCCTTCGCGGGCTACCGCTGCCGCGTCACTTCTAACGGCGACCAACGATGCCCCCCACGGGCTGCCTCTGGCTTCCGCCGACTACATCGCTGCCCACCTCTTCGTCTACGTCCAACACCAGCTCAGTGCCAGCGTTGTCGTCATCTTCCCCGACCAATTCATCTACTCCGACAATCATGGTTGTCATCGGAACTTTGTACCCCCACGCCAGCTGGCGCCGCAACCGCCGTCGAGTCCTTCTCTGCTGGTCCCTCCGACATGGTGTACAATTTTTTGCTGGTTCCCGTCTACGCACGCCCGGTGCTGGCAACACTGACGCTTGCCTTCGTCCACGACGTGTCCCCGGGGCCGTCAAGCCTAGTGCAACGCCTCGTCAACATCGACTTCGTCCATCTACGCATGCCTAGTGCTGGCAACACCGATGTGTGCCTTCTTCCACGACGTGTCCACGGACTTGGCAAACCAGGCGCGATGCCTTGTCCACATCGTCTTCTTCCCGGGGCACCACTACCTCAATACCACTGCGCCCATGTCTAACTTGTCGCCTCCTTGCACCCCGCGGATCCACGGTGACTACCTCAACACCGCCTACTCCGATTCGACATCGACCACGGCTACACCACCCCTACTACGGGGGGATGTCAGATCACTAGATTCTACTTTGGTTTCTATCCATTCTGACCATCCTTGACGCTCCTATTGTTCGTGACGCTACCGCTATGACTGCAGGGAGATGTTAGAGATATATTCCGGTTACATGCATTTGGTAGTCTAGGATTCGTAATCCATATCCTACTCTATCTCTACGAGACTTCTTTCCCTCCAAGTTTGTACCCCAATATATACTCGCCCATGAGGCTCAATAGTACACCTACCATATTACGCCAATCTCATCCTTCTACATAAACCATCTTGTAGACATGTGATAGTGACTCAAGAAGAGTATAATTCCGGTGATGATGAAGAAGAAGACACCACAAGTGAAGTGGGCGCTATTGCTATTGCATCTTTGTCATCTCTATCTCTCTTCGAATCCCCCCATGAAAATCTTCGCCAACCTTCCGCAAAGTGCTTCATGGCAAAGTTTTCCTCCAACTATAAGACTCAAAGTGAAAAGATTAACCTTGCTAGTCCTAGTGTTAAAGATGAAATTGCCTCTTTGGGTCTATTTATGTCTAACACGCAAGGTGAAACCAAGAGGTACTTTGATATCCTCATGAGACAATTGGGAGAGGCCCAAGAGGCTGTTGAGAAGAAAGGTGAGACCGAGAGGGAAGATGCTATTAAAAAGAGCTCCCTCTCAAATGCTCTTGAGGAAGAACATGAGCTTCGAGTATCTCTTGAGGAGAAACTTTAGACTATCAAAAATTCACATAATGAGTTAATATCTAAACTCACTAAAGATCATGATCATGCAATTTCTAAATATAAAAGGGCTAAAAATAAGAAGGTTGAGTTTGGGGTTGGTCATGAAAAACTAACTGAGGAGCTAGAGAAGCTCACCAAGGCTCACAAGGCCTTGGAGGGTGAACACTCTACCCTCAACAAGTCTTGTGAACAACTTCAAACTCAACTAGATCAATTCAATGTTCCTAGTACTTCTATTTCTTATTGTGATCATGCAAATGTTATTGAGGAGAATTCTAGGTTAAAGGAAGAGCTACCAGGAATAAGGGGCAAGGGCCCTAGTGTTGAGAAGGTTGTGGCTCCTAGGCCAGAGGTGAATCCTAAGCCACAAGTGGTTGCTCCTAGAACACAAAATGGAAAGCAAGGTCTTGGCTATGTTGCCAAGAGCAAGAATGAGAAGAAGAAGATCAAGAAGATAGCCAAGCCCGCACAAGCAAAGAAGAATATTGGTGCGAGTGGTATTGTCATTAGGGACAACACTACTCGTAGTAACTCCACGGGAAATAACAATCCACATATTTTTTATTTGTTGATTATTATGGTGTGGTGCAAGCTAAATATGTTGGACCTACTGAGGGTTTCATTGATTACTCTATTTGGGTTCCAAAGACCCTTGTTTCTAACATGAGAGGACCCTCCTCGGGTCCTAAATCAAGTCAATGATTTCTTGTAGGACTATGCTTCCGGTGGGTCAAAATGGATACTTGATAGTGGGTGTACAAGTCATATGACCGGAAGAAAGGCAATTATGACGGAGTTGAGACCAAATATAAATCAAGAAACCGTCACTTATGGGGATAAATAAAAATCTAAGGTAAAGGGTTTCGGCAAGGTGGTTGTTGCTCCTAGTATGACCCTTCAAAATGTCATGCTTGTCGATTACCTTGGTTTCAATTTAATTTCAGTTCGTGCTTTAGGGAAGATGGGATTTTCCGTCTTCTTTGAACCTGACATCGTGGTCATCTTGTGGGGCAAGACTCTCGATGTTGCTTACATTGGGCATGTCGAAAATGAGTTTTATGTGGTAGACTTTTCGGAGTCAACCAACAATCAAATGATGTGTATCTTCGGAAGTCCGACGCGGGGCATCGCCGCTTATTCCATGTCAACATGAGAACTTTGCAAAGCCTTCACAAGAGTGGCCACATCCTCGGACCAAATGAAAATGTTTCCTTTGCCAAAGATCGTTTGTGTAGGGCTTGTGTTGAAGGAAAGATGCATGATTCTCCACATCCAAGAAGAACGGTTATTTCTTCAAAGAGGATTCTAGAACTTATCCATGTTGATTTCTTTGGTGTCGTGCCCGAGGCAGGTCTTGGTGGCAAGAAGTATTGCTTGGTTATTGTTGATGAGCACACAAGATACACATCTATCTATTTTCTTCAAGTTGAAGAGTGATACTCAACAAGCCGTCATCAACTTCTCCAATCAAGTTCAACATAAACACAATGTTCCCATCATGGCTATTAGGAGTGATAATGGCTCCGAGTTCAAGAACTACACCCTTAATGAGTTCCTTAGTGAAGAGGGTATTCGTCATTAATATTCCGTTGCATGTACCCCTCAACAAAATGGTGTAGCCAAAAGGAAGAACTGGACTCTCTTGGATATAGCAAGGAGCATGTTGGCGGAGTTTAAGTCTCCCCAACATCTTTGGACCGAAGCCATCTCCCCCGCTTGTTACTCATCTAACCGGCTCTACAGTCGCAAGAGCTTAATGAATACTCCATATGAGATACTCCTCGGCAACAAACCATCTATCTCCTACTTCCGTCTCTTCGGTTGTAAGTGTTTCTATTTGGTAAAAGGAGTCTGTTTGTCTAAATTCCAAGCTAAAACTATTGCGGGTATATTTGTTGGTTATAGTGACGAATCCCACACTTATAGTCTTTGACAGCCTCACAGATTGTCATTGAATCTATAAGTATGGTGTTTGAAGAAAATGATGGCTCCCAAGTGGTGCAATTTCGTGTTTCCGATGTAGATGTTGAAATTCCTCAAGAAGCCATAGGAAAAATGGGCATGAGATTTTTCCGTCCCATTGAGGGACAAATTGTGGCGGCTCGAGAAGGACTATTCTCTACTCAAGTGGAGCCCTCGTCTACATTAGAAGAATATGCCAATGGAGAAAGTGGTGCACCAACCCAAGAACAAGTTCAAGACCCTCCTCTTATTGATCTAGTTGCTATGCAAGATACAAACACTCCTATCATTCAAGCTAGCCAATGTCAAGGATAAGATCAACCTTATTCATCTCAAGTTGAAGCAAGCCAAAATGATGATCAATGCTAACATTCCAGTCAAGACAGGGACCCAAATGATCAAGTGATCCCTCCTCTCAACAATGAGGCTATCAAATCCCGTCGTGAGAAAAGGATTACAAGATCTTTAAAGAACACTGATTTCTTATATGAAAAAGTGTTGGGAGACCTTAGAGGCAATAGAACCACGAGAGCTCAATTAGCAAAGATTTAGTGAGCATCAAGCTCACATATCCATGGTGGAACCAAAGAAAGTGTTTGAGACTGTTGAGGATTCGGATTGGGCGGAAGCTATGCATGAAGAACTCAATAACTTTGAGCGCAAGAAAGTGTGGAAGCCAGCCGAGAAGCCCAAAGATTGCCGCAATGTTACTGACACCAAGTGGATATTCAAGAACAAAAAAGATGAGCATGACATTGTCATAAGGAACAAAGCAAGATTGGTGCCTCAAGGGTTCTCTCAAGTGGAAGGCATTGACTTTGATGAGACCTATGCTCCTGTGGCTCGCCTTGAGTCCATCCATATCCTCCTTGCATATGCATCTTCGCATAATATTAAATTGCAACAAATGAATGTGAGGAGTTCCTTTCTAAATGGTCCATTGAAAGAGGAGGTATATGTTAAGCAACCACCAGGGTTTGAGGACCCCAACTTTCCTAACCATGTCTACAAGCTCAATAAGGCGCTCTATGGACTTAAACAAGCACCACATGTGTGGTATGAGCACCTTAGAGAGTTGTTGCAAGACCGTGGGTTTGAAGTTTGGCAAATCAATCCCACCCTTTTCACAAAGAGGGTGAAAGGGGAGATTTTCATATGCGAACTCTACGTGGACGATATTATCTTTGGCTCAACTAACAAAGCTTTAAATGATGAATTTCCAAAGCTTATGACTGACAAGTTTGAGATGTCTATGATGGGAGAGCTCAAATTCTTACTTGGCTTTAAGATCAAGAAATTGGCTCGTGGAACTTTCATTTCTCAAGCCAAGTATACCCAAGACATGATCAAGAGGTTCAACTTCCAAGATGCTAAAGGCAAGGTCTCTCCAATGCAAACCAAGTGTCATCTCAAGCGCAATCCGGATGGTAAAGATGTGGACCAAAAGTTGTATCGTTCTCTGATTGGTTATTTGTTTTCTGTTTCTGATTCTAGACCCGATATTGTGTTGAGTGTAGGGGTGTGTGCAAGGTATCAAGCGGATCCTAAGGAAAGACATTTGACGGTGGTCCATATGATGTTTTGGTATTTGGTTCATACCCCAAGATTTGGATCGTGGTACCCAAAGGGGGCACATTTCTCTCTCAGTGAGTATACAAACTCGGATTGGGATGGTGTTCAATATGATAGGAAATCGACTTCGGAGGCTTGCCAATTTCTTGGTAGGTCCTTGGTAAGTTGGTCTTCTAAGCAGAAAAATTGCATATCTCTCTCCACCGCAAAAGCCGAGTATGTGGCGGCGGCTAGTGGTTGCACTCAGTTGTTATGGATGAGGCAAACCCTCAAAGAGTATGATGTTCATTGTGACAAAGTGTCCCTCCTATGCACAACGAGAGTGCAATCAAGATCGCATACAACCCGGTGCAACATATAAGAACCAAGCATATTGAGATTCATCATCATTTTATCAGGGGCCATGTTGCCCATGGAGATATTTCACTAGCCTATGTGCCAACCAAGGATCAACTTGCGGATATATTCACGAAGCCATTTGATGATGCAATATGTTCTTGAGGAATGAGCTAATTATCATCGATTCAAGGAGTTTGACTTGAAGATCTTTCACACAGACCTATAGTTGACTATGTGTTTGGGTTTAGGAGTAGGCATGGACATAGGGGTAGTGTTTTCCTAACACATTGTGCTCTCCCTCCCCCCATTATGACCAAAGTAAAATTCATTTATATCTCTCTTTTTCTAATGTTGAATTATGAGCTAAAATATTGAGAATTGGCAATGCACCCAAGATACACCTTCGTGGTGTCATACCATACTCTCTTACATGGTGTCCTAGGTGAAAGTAAAGTATATGCACCTAGGGGGGGGGGTGAATAGGTGCTACGACCAATTTTAATTTTTATTCACAATTAGGCTTGACACAAAGGTAAATTCTCTAAATAGGTCTACTAAGGTGAATTTACCTATATGACAAGGATATCAACTAATGCAATGGGTACAACAATAAATGCAACAAGTACAAGTGAGTAAAGACAAAGTAACGAGATAACCGATAGGAAGCATGCGAGGACACGATGTATTCCCGAGTT
Organism: Alopecurus myosuroides; assembly: GCA_028641055.1. Lineage (NCBI taxonomy): Eukaryota > Viridiplantae > Streptophyta > Magnoliopsida > Poales > Poaceae > Alopecurus > Alopecurus myosuroides. The sequence continues at coordinate 295,959,920 of CM054057.1, read as the reverse complement.
CCTCCTTGTTAAGGGAGTACATCTTGTTGGAGGGGTGTGAGCTCGCCACGAAGGCCTACTCAACGCCACAAAGGCCTCACCCTATTCTCCGATGAACCTCGCCACATAGGCCTAGTTCACCTTCCACTATTGATCCCCTTTGAGGCGGGAATCGAATCCTTTACAAACAAGCTTGGGGCACACACCCACAACAAAATTGGGGGCTCCCAACAATCACAAATCACCAAGAGTAGCAAGAAGCCTAGGTTCTCCACAAGAGGAAACCCTAGGCAAGGATACCTCAAGCTATTGAGGGGGAAATGGAAATCCGGTTGGTGAAGATGTAGATCCGGTGCTTCTCCTTCAATCCTCGAAGTTTCAACGAGTTTGGGTGGAGGGAATGGGAGATCGAGCTTGGTGGGTGAGCTCCATTAATGGGGACTTCAATTCTGGACAAGCTAACCCTTGGGGAAGAATGAAGGCATCTATTTATAGCACCCCACAAAACTAGCCGTTTTCTTCACTGTCCACGTGCAATCCGGAATCACCCGGAATAATTCCGGCTCCCGGAATAATTCCGGAGCAATCCGTATGGCAATAGAAGTTATTACAGTCATGTCGGAATCCCTCCGGATTGATCTGGAATAATTCCGGATGGTAACAGAAGTTTTTGCGGCCAAGTCGGAATCATCCGGATTGATCCAGAATCACCTGGAATCATTCCGGATTGTAATAGAGACTTTTGCGGCCAAGTCGGAATCATCCGGAATGGTCCGGAATAATTCCGGGATGGTCCGGAATAATTCCGGGATGCACATAAAAGATCTTCTTGAAGCGAGAAGTCTGTTGATCTTTTATCTTCTTCACCATTTCTTTGACACCGTTTATGTGCTGATAATGATTATAACCTTTCAATAAATAGCACACACGGTTAAAACTCATTTATGTTGTTAACAAACACACAAAACACAGAGATATTGAAAATGCACTTTCAATCTCCCCCTGTTTGGTGTTTGATGACAACATAAAGATTCACGGGGATAATCAAGGTGAACAAAGAGAAATGATCTCCAAAAAATAGACGGAGCTCATCCTCGATATGTGTCATGAGGAACATACTTCATAGGCTTTGCTCCCCCTATGTTTTAGACACCAAGCAGTCTACAGAAGTTCACAAAACATGCATATAGATAATAATAATGTAAGCAAACATGATAGTAGCATAACCACGGGTAGGGTGACACAACCAAGTCACAAGGTTCCACATGAATAATAAAAAGTTTGCAACAACAAAAACGAAAATAAAGCAACCGGAGCACAAGCCTATAAGATCTAAAACGAAAGGCAAAAGACTTGTGCTCCCACCCTTGCAAAGCCCATGACATCCTAATAGGGGACTCCTTCTCCCCCTTTGCCATCAAAGATGGAAAAAAGGGAAAACGAGTCCAACTAGCGTCCCTAGAGATCACTCGATGCCATCATCTCCTCCGCGGTTCTCATCTTCCTCTTCCTCCTCTTCACGCTCACAATCTCCAAGGTTGCCAGCATCATCAAAGTCAACCTCTACAGATTCATCCTCATCATCAACATCAGCTGGAGGCACCCCAAAGTAGAAATCATCATCATGGATCTCGGGCATGTCAGTGGGAACATAGACGGTAGCAGCAAGAGATGGAGGATCCTCAGGCACAACAATCCCAGCAGCTCTATGGTCAAAGTTCTGAATGCGGCGATTCTCCTTGGCCAACTCCCTAGCCTCATGGGCAATCGCCCTAGTGTCACTGCATATACTGAACATGGCCTTGAAGAACTTGGCAATGCCACTAGAGGGACGCTGAGAGGCACCACTCGAAGAAGCAGAAGGAGTAGCCATAGGTGACTTGGACTTGGCCCTGGTGTACTCAGGAATCTCCAGACCACGAATGAGAGAAGGCACCATCTTCTTGCCCTTGACCACTGGAATTTCATCCATGATATCAACTCCCAGCTTGGCATTAATGAACCTCTGAATCAATGGGCCATAAGCAGGCTTCCTCTTCTCCATGATCCCAATACATATCTCGCAGTGCAGAAAGTCCATCACATCAATCTTCCTCTGATTTTGAGGCCTACTAAGTATCATGAGGTTCATCATGAAGGCCCTGATGTTAGAGTAGTCACCAGCCTTGACCACAATGGTGGAATGGAAGATCTTGGACAAAAGGTTGTAGTAGGGGTACATGTTGGAGTTGAATGGCCTAGTCTTACCCTGAACATCAGGAGGATAGCAGAAGTCAGAGATGGAGTTATCAAACTCTGGGTTGTCATGAACCTTGAAACCATGATGACCATAAGTGGCAGTCCATCTGTAACCCAGTGCCTCAGCAAATTCAACCAAGTTGCTCGAGATCTTCTCTTCCCCAGACATCGAAGTCATAGTGCGCACGGCATCACCCGTGCAGTGGAGAGTGCAATGAAACTGAGGTATCAAGTCCGGACAATACTCACACTCAATCTCCAGAAGTGGTGCCACACCCAGTTTCACCAAGCAAGCATGAACATGAAGAATATCACCATTCTTGTGCCTATGATAGAAGTCCATGTCAATCTGCGTCTGCTCACAGACTAGAGGATTCTGAGTGGAATAGAAATCATCCCACGTCTTTTGCTGAAGATTTTCCCAAAAACGTGGATCCTGACAAGTGGACTCAACAAAATGGTATGGGTTCTTCCTCTTGATATGCTTCCACTGAGAGATGGAGTAAGACTTCAGATCCCCTTCGGGCAGCTTCTCAGCCTGATTATCATCACGATTCCCGCTATGATGACCGGAAGTGCGACCCCTTGTAGGGCGAGCACCCCTTCCAGCGGAGGACTTCCTCTTGGTACCCATACGAGAGCCAGTACCTGTGAATAGAGGACATAGAGATAGCAGGAGATGAGTGCATATGCCAAACGAGAAACAAAAGAACTCCAAAAAGTTTAATGAAGTGCAAGATTTCAAAATTTCTGGCAGGATCCGAAATTTTTCCGAATCGGTCCGGAATTTTTCCGGAGGGTGGTCCGAAATTATTCCGGAGGGATCCGGATTGCTTCGGATTGATCCAGAATTATTCTGGGACCCTCGATTTGACTCGATAAATCCCCAAAAACTCGATTTCTTGGCTTACTAACTGCACCAAACTTTAAGGAAGACCTTGGAAACGATCCTAGAGTGGAACTACGGTGCGGGAAATCATGGGAGTGACAAATATGAGATAGATCTAAGTATAGATTGGGAATTGTTTAGACTAGATCTAAGATTCCATGGGAACTAGGTAATGAGATTAGCCAAGGATGAACTAGTTGATAGGAACTCAAATCTAGATCAAACACTAGGTGAGATTTCATCTAGAACCAAAATCAACCAATAAAAACGAGAGAGAAGAGATGCCAATCACAATACCTTCCATGGGGGATGTCCTTGTCCAAAGAGGGATAAAAAAAATCCTCCCTAAGGGCAACGGAGACGGATGCAACAAAATTTTGGTGGCTAGGGCACGAGAGGAGGGGCAGAATGAGGAGGAAAAACTGCCCCCGTGCGTGCGTGGATATTTATATCACGAAAACTGTCAGATCCGGAATGGCCCGGAATTAATCCGACTGGTTCTAAATTATTCCGAAAGGATCCGGAATTTTTCCGGCTGGGTTGGATTCTTCCGGAATAATTCCGGCCAGTCCAGGATTAGCTCCAAACAAGACCAAAAACTGGCAGTTGAAAAGGCTAGGATCAATCTGTCTTAGTGTGGAGTAAGGCATATGCATAGATGAACATACGGAGAGGAAAATTGGACAAGGTAACATAAAGGGTTAGTAATCCCTAGTCTTACTTCTCGGGGAAGATGGAAATAAGATTCAAGATAGTAACGAGAAGTAGTATTCGGAAAGACAACTCAATAAACCACAAGCAACCAACTAAGAACCAACTCTTCAAATGAGAAGAGGTTGGTGGCCTAAGCCACCACGTAAGAGTTCATGGTATGAAACCGCGAACATATATCTTGGGGGCATTGCCATTACTCAACATTGAAGCTCACAATTCAACATTAGAAAAAGAGAGATAACAATGAATTTTTGCTTTGGGCATGATAGGGGGAGGGAGAACCCAATGTGTTAGGACCCCCCTATGTCCATGCCTACACCTAAACCCAAACACATTTCATCTATAGGGGTGTGTGCAAGATCCTCAAGTCAAACTCCTAGAATCAATGGTGTTTAGTTTATTCCTCAAGAGCATGAATCTTGCATCGTCGAGTGGCTTCGTGAAGATATCCGCGATATTATCCTTGGTGGGCACATAAGATAGTGCAATATCACCTCTTGCCACATGGTCTCGGATGAAATGATGACGAATTTCAATGTGCTTCATTCTTGTGTGTTGCACGGGGTTGTAGGCGATCTTGATAGCACTTTCATTGTCACATATAAGAGGCACCTTATCCAATTGACCGTCATATTCCTTGAGAGTTTGCCTCATCCATAGCAATTGGGTGCAAGCACTTGCGGCGGCTACATACCCGGCTTCGGCGGTGGAGAGAGATATGCAATTTTGCTTCTCGGAAGAACAACTCACCAAGGACCTACCAAGAAATTGGCAAGCCCCGGAAGTGGACTTCCTATCATCTTGATCACCCGCCCAATCGGAATCCGTGTAGCCTTTGAGAGAAAATTGTGCCCCCTTTGGGTACCACAAACCAAACCTTGGGGTATGAACCAAATACCGAAAGATCCTATGGACCGCCATTAAATGGCTTTCCTTAGGGGCCGCTTGATACCTTGCACACACACCTACACTCAAAACAATATCGGTCCTATATGCACAAAGGTAAAGCAAAGAACCAATCATAGAACAATACAACTTTTGGTCCACATCTTTACCCTTCGGTTGCAAGATAGGTGGCACTTGACTTGCATAGGAGATGGCTTGATCTTTGCGTTTTGGAAATTAAACCTATTATTCATGTCTTGGGTATACTTGGCTTGAGAAATGAAAGTCCCTCGGGCCAATTGCTTGATCTCGAAGCCAAGGAAGAATTTAAGCTGTCCCATCATAGACATCTCGAACCTGTCCGTCATAAGCTTTGAGAACTCATTATTGAAAGCTTGGTTAGTTGAGCCAAAGATGATATCGTCCACATATAGTTGGCATATGAAAAGCTCTCCCTTTACTCTCTTGGTGAAGAGAGTGGGATCGATCTTCCCAACTTCAAAACCACGGTCATTGATGGAGGGATGATAACCCGGTAGGCTAACGTCAATGTGTAACTCGGCCCAAAGGGAGCTGCGCAAGATCCAGCTTAAGGAGTTTCTAGAAGGCCCAAGAGTGTAGGCCTCGTAACCCGGATTGTGGGTTTCGATAAGGAAACTTAGGGTTTGTAAGCGGTGCCCAGGTAGGACTCCGAGTGTGCCTTGGATAGGAGGCCAGGGGGCTGGATATTATATAAGCCGGCTCCTAGGGTTAGATTAGACACGAGTTTTGCTAGCTATTCGAATATCCCCTGTAATACCATAGTTGAGATAATAAACCTAGATCGGAGACTCAGCGACTTGATTGCCGGCTACCAGATCGTTCATCACCATGATTTCCCCTGAGCAAAACCCTCTCCCAAACACCAGAGTCGAATTGCCCCAAGATAAAGTTACCCCCGGTAACGTCTGCCGTGATTATCCCACGACAGTTGGCGCCCACCATGGGCCTACGTCCAAGGGTGTTTACATCACGGGAGAAGCTCGGGAGAACATGAAGAACCTCGTCGTCGGCGAGATCTACACCAACTCCGAAGGAAAGAAGATGGTGGACGATTTTGGCGGGGGGCCAGAGTCGGATCTGCTCGAATCCGGATCTATCGTCGCAATCGGACGGGTCAACATCTTCATCGGCATGGTACGTATGTACGGTTCAATCCCTGATGATTTTGGATGTGATTCTGTGTCAGGAGAAGCAACCTGCGTTCAGTCGGATGGAGAAGAATCGGTCGGAACGGTGGATCCGATAGAAGAGCCCACCACAAAGAGGGAACAACCGGAGGAGCCGGCATGGACCCCGCGTGGCCGGGTCATGAGAGAAGATGATACCGAGTCTATCCTGCATTTGCTGGAGGACCGGTACGAGGAGGATAGCTGTGATGAGGAGGAGTATGAGTCTTCACCAGGCATCGCGCGCCAGGTCGCGGTCTACACGGCCCCTGCAACCAATCTCAATCAGGGGGACGTGACTACGGCCGCGGTCGGAGCGGCGCGAGCGCTGGCCCAGCAGCAAAATCCGGTTGACGGAAATCCGGTCCTGACCCGGGTTGACGGAGAGTCGGCTTTAGTCACTAGCCGAGCGGCGGATAGCGAGTTGCAGGCGAATATGTTTGGGTTCATGGCGAACAGGACGCCAGGGGCGGGTCCTTCAAACCCACAACACCCGGCTCTGTTCAGTAATAATCTAATCTTGGATCCCACGGTGCTAGCTACTGTGATAACCCCGGAAAACGCCGCGGCACGCGCCAGGGATCTGGATGTAGCACGCCGTGCATTGGAGCAACAAAGGAGAGATATGGAAGCAGAGAAGCAAGGGGTAGCCACGAGCCAACGTGAGCTGGAAGCATTGGAGAACCGGCTCCGGGTTGAGACGACTAGGATGCATCAGAGATACCAAACGAGATTACCGGCGACGGGTGGAGTTCTAAACCCGGCCACGTTATTCGTCACACCCCAAGATCAACCAATTCCGGCTGTGAATTAGGAGACTGTACATCAGCCCGCGACTGGTGGGGGACAGCCGGCAAATGTATAAGCCGGGTTACCCACGTTGCAGACAGGGGTTGCTGCTGGCAATACATCACCACCACCACCACCATCACGATTTCGCACGCCACCAGGTCACTTCAACAACCCCATGGATAATGTATATGCAGCGACGTTTGCATTGGATCGAATCCCCGTAAGAGAGTCACCCCATGCGGAGGAGACCCGGCGGGCGATAGATTTATTGCGCACGGCAGTGGCTCAGCAAGTCAATTACCCGGATAATAGGAGCGGAATGCATGGAACGCCGTATATAAGCCGGCATAACGGAAACACCGGTAATATCCAGGCAAGCTCAGCACGGCGGAGGGCAGAGCAGCAGCAAATGCCGCCTCCTCCCCGTAGGCCAGCAACACCTGCAGTATCAGCCGCGCAAGCTATCATGGACAGTTCTCGAGCTGGGCGCGCAGCAGCCGGGTCTGCGGTGCGAGGGCCGGTAGCGGTTGCACCCCCCGCCGCACCCGTCGCCGGGTCGCATGTTTCCCGGGTAAGGCCAGTACCGGCGGTTTTAGCCGGACCCAAGTGTTTGTCGGACGCCATCAGAGCCGAGCCCTACCCGGATAAGTTCAAGGAACCGGGTAAAGTGGTGAATTATGAGCCGACCATGGATCCAGAAACCTGGTTGAGCAGTTATGAGATGGCCATGTCGATCCGCAACGCATCTGAAAATCTTCAAGCAAAATTCATGTACTTGATGATGTCAGAGGGAGCAGCAAAGTTATGGTTCAACAATTTACCGGTAAAATCTATCAATTCATGGAGTGAGCTGAAAATTGCGTTTGTCAAGCACTTCCATGGGACGTGCAGGAAATTATTCACAATCGATGATCTAGAACGGTGTGTCCAGAAGAAGGGAGAGTCGGCGCGCAGTTGGGTGCGCCGGGTTATGGAAATACTTCACTCATCCACAGATATTCAGCCAAAGGATGCGTTACAAGCTATGGCAAAGACATGCAAGTATATACCTTTAGTGCAAAATCTAACACGCATGAAGTCTAGTCGGAATGCTTCAGAGGTTACTATGGGAGAGTTAATGGACGCGTGCAACAAGCACGCCGCCACGGATACCACGGAAGAGGATGTTGATGACAAAAAAACCAAAACTAACGCAAACAACAGTGGAAGACTCGGCAATGGATCTGCGCCGGGTAACAATGGAGGAAATAATGGAAACAACCAGAATAAGCGCCCATACGAGGGAAATTCCGAGTTTGTCGCCAACACAGAAGCCGGGTTTGCAAGACCCAGGCAGAAGGAAATTTCAACGGAGGAAACTTTAATGATGGAAATTACCAAGGACCGCCAAGGCCGGCTAACCATATAGAGGCCTTCAGGATGCCCTGCCCGCGCAACAACAGGAACGGCAGGCCGGCAAATCATTCACTGGAACAATGCGTAGATTTACAAAGATGGAAGAACGAGGAAATACAGAAAGCAATGCGAGGCGCAGGCCGGGGAGAAGGACCGGGTCCGGGTGGTAACCCGGGCAATGGCCCACCCCCGGCAGGCAACCCAGGAGGTGGTAATCCGGGTAACAATCTAGGAGGAGCCGGAGGTTTCCAGGCCAACCCCAAGCAATTGGGACAGTACCACGTACACACCACGGGAACTTCTAACAAGGATAGAAAAATACTCAAAAAGGCAGTAAACTCGGTTTCCTCGGCTGTCGGATATATACTGAATAGGGGTATAGAAGATGGTAGACAAAAGAGTCGGACTACCAGGGTGGCCTACATGGTAATGGGCTTAGGTCCATTGGGCGGCCCAGTAGTCCGACGCGCAGAAGCCGGATTCTAGAAGAACCCGGATCACGGCCCGCGTGATCTGGCTTGGAGGAGAAGACGGATTCCTTACTTTCCAAGTTACAAGTTAAACGTAGTCTTCTAGGTTTCTTGTTCTGTAAGACCTAATCCGGCTATTATATAAAGCCGGACGGGAGATAGATTAGATAAGTTAAGTCAGACGCAAGTTCAAGCTCTACGCAACTCGCCGGGAAGTTCATCCTCGTCGAGTAGCTAGATCTATTCCCTCACATTGTAACCTTGTTATACGGGCTTTAGTCCCAGTTAGTGAGAAGTGCAGGAGTAGGTACGCCGTACTGTCGCGACGTACCGAACCTGGGTAAAATCCCGTGTTCTGTGTTACTACGCTATCCCGTTACCCCACGTCTCTACCGTAGTCTCATGGCACCCCAGTCTATGAAAACTACTACGATGTCTCGACAGTTGGCGCCCACCGTGGGGCAAACGACGTCAGGCGTGAAATTCCGATCTGGGATACTAGGCGGAATTGGAAGATCGATCACTGTCGGAAGCTTGGAATTCGACGACGACGTCGGGCGCTTCCTCGACAACGGATCCTACATACCGGCGCAAAACCACCTGGTAAGTGCCTGCGTTTTACCGATTGGATCTGCTAACATCTTTATCGGATTAACCGCGGAGGCAATGGGGTTTTGTGGTGGAAGCAAGTATTTCCCACCCGCCCTATACCCAGTCGAAGACGACTATGATGCCGGATTTTTCTCAGATCGCCGACAAAACAGTGATACGCACTTTATCGGCATGGTGCAATCCGAGATCGCTGAAAACACGGATGACGGAAATCCCGTGCAAGAGGCAGACAACAATACACCCGTCACAGAGACGGAAGAACCAATACCCGTCACAGAGACGGAAGATCCGACATCCGTCAACCAGACGATGAACTCGGAAACAGAGTCCGTGCTTGCCGCCATAGAGGCGAGATTGGAGTCGGAAACCGGATCGGATAACTTCGACTCCGAAGACGAAGACGATGATGCCTTCGTAAGAAAAGTTAAGTCCTTTCAAGAGGGATTCCATGAAGTGCTAATGGCAAAACCAGCCGATACAACGGGTGCCGATAGCCAGGAAAGCCCTAAAACCCCTCCGCCAGTGGAAGAGAGGGAAGACGGAGAAACTTCTCCGATATTCCCTAATGTCAAGGAGATGACAGAAGATGAACCTGTCAAAAAACCTCCTTCTTCCAAGAAAAAGCACCGTGCTTCTAAAAAACTCCAGTACAAACTCCGGAAGAAAAAGTCAGCTGATCTCGCTGATGAAAACCTGGAAGTTGGAGATATTAGTGGCACAAAGCCCGCGGAAAAGAAATCTAAGGAAATCACTGCTCCCCCAATGACAGAACTGGAAGAGCAAGAACTATTACAAACTCCAGTGGGACCCAATGAACCCCCTGAGATGCTGGAGGCCAGGAGACAAGCTTTCCAACGACAACAGCAACATCTGCTTAGATCTCGGCAACATCTCCAATAAACCCATAATGACATCAAAATCATGAAGGAGGAAATAGAGGAGTACGAGAGAAAGCATAGATCTGCCTTAAAACCTACTAGGTTACCCGGAATTGCAAAACCGGAAGAACTGCCGCCGAAAGAAAGGTTCTATAACCCATCTTGGCAAAAGCAGTTAAACGGCAAAGATGCCAAGGGCGAACCAATATACAAAACCGCAGCTGAAAACGCGGAAGCAGCGTTCGCCATCCTGAACAATGATCTGTACTCCAACGGGGAAAAACTCCAAGGGGTGTATGCTTTCCTAGGAAAAGCATTACAGCAGCAACAGCGAGGACAAGAGCGATCAGGGAGGCTGCATGATAATTCCGCCCTCTGCAAAACTGTTACTTGCGCTGCTGGAGCACCTGGACCGGAAGAACCCGGAGATTCGGATAAAAAAGAGGATCCGAGAAAAGACAAGAAAAACCCCGACAACCGGGACGCATCGTCTAGAACCGGACCTCATCTCCCGAAAGATGGATATAAACCACACGATCGGGAAGACAAACACCGGAATGACGGCAAAATAATGCCACCTCCGAGAAACCCAGCTGAAAAAGCCGGAAGATATGATACACCTCACAGACGTGAAAGATCTCGGACACCGCCTAAGGATAAGGAAAGGTACAGGAGCAGGACTCCACCTAATCCCAGAGGGCGTGACAACGGAAGAGATAGAGATAACCCCGGAAAAGCGCGTCCGCGCAACAATGGAAAAGAAAGGAGCAGATCCCCTTCTGTCCATTCAGACGGGAGATATTCTGCACATATTGATAGAGCAGAAAAGGATGATCTATACTTTGGTCCTAAGTGTTTTACTGACAGGTCCGAAGGATAACCCTACATTCTGGCTTCGCCAAAGTTGGTCCAACCTACCAAAAATATACCGGCAGTACAAACCCGGATACCTGGCTTTCAGATTATTACACAGCCGTCCAATTCAACAACGGGACAGACCTGGAAGCTGTCAAGTTTCTTCCCCTAATGTTGCTAGACGGAGCCAGAGATTGGATCAATGGTTTACCATCAAGAACTGTCGACAGTTGGGATGATATGGCGAGAGTATTTACTCAGCATTTTCGGGGAACATACAAACGCCCAAATAGCATCAACCAGCTGAACCGTTGCACCCAATTTGAAGACGAACCATACGTGGATTTCATCTCCAGATGGACTGCAATGAAGAATAGTTGCTCTGGAGTAACTGACGTACAAGCAATGCATGCTTTCGTCAATGGCCTAAAACCCGGACTTGTACCGTTCATGGTTGGTTCTAAAAATCACAAAGATCTCGGATCTATGCTTACAACCTCTAATGAGCATGCTGCAGCCGAAGACGATATCAGAGCAAGAGGAGGCAATATTGAGTCACTGATACTGGCCAAGAAAACACCTCGTTCTGATAAAAAAGGAACTCCGGAGTCAACAACAAAGCCCAAGGAGGTTAACATAGCCTTTGGAGGAGAAAAGGGGAACAAGTGGAAAGGCCGCAGTCCAGATCCAATCAATTACACTCCCGAAGAATGGGAGAGAATTAAGTCGGAACCCTGCGTCCACCACTCTCAGTTTGGGAAACCTACCCATACAAATGCGCAATGCCGGCTAAATAAGCATATGAAAGGCAATGCATGATCCGGAAATAAAGGGAAGGGTTCCAAGAGGAAACCTGCCAAACAAAAGTCAGAAGCTGAAAAAGAAGACAGTGAATCGGACACTGATGACAAAATCCAGGAACAGCAGCGAAAAGGCGAACCTAAATTTCCGAGAGTTGACGGAGAAGCAATGTTAACTTTCCTAGCAACCCCGTCAGCAAAGGTGGCCAAAAGGACACTTCGAGAAATAAACGCGGTTGTTCCTGCAACCCCAAAATTCTTGAAGTACTCCAACACACCGATAATCTGGGATCAGTCAGATCATCCCGGAAATATCCCTGAACCCGGCACACAAGCTCTTGTTGTAAGCCCTATTGTGCAAAACACTAGGCTAAGAAGAGTGCTGATGGACGGAGGATCCAGCATCAACATAATGTACCTGGATACACTCAAGCACTTGAAGATATCCGAGTCCCAGCTCAACTACAGCAATATACGCTTCCATGGTATTGTTCCTGGCAGGCAAGCACGATCCCTAGGAGAAATTTCCCTAGATGTCACCTTCGGAGATAAAGATCACTTCCGGCAGGAAAAAGTATCCTTCGAAGTAGTGCCGTTCGAAAGCGTGTATCACGCAATACTCGGACGTCCGGCTTTCGCCAAATTTATGGCAAGATCTTGCTATATCTACAACAAGCTGAAGATGCCAGGACCCAAAGGAGGAGTAATCACCATTGCCGGTGATTTCAAGCTGGCAAACGAGTTGGAGAAGCAAAACGCCCTTTGCGCTCAAAGAGTTATAGCTCAGGAAGAACTGAAGGAGTTAGCCAAGGAGGTATCGCCGAAAGAAATGCCGGCAGGAAAAGAAACTCGGAAGCCAACAGATAGCTTCAAGGCGTCCGAGAATACAAGACAGGTAATCCTAGATCCCAAAGATCCGACAAAATTTGTCGTAGTAGGGACTGGGATGACCGACAAATAGGAAGGCGAGCTCATCAAGTTCCTCCGTGAGAACTGGGATATTTTTGCCTGGTGTCCAGCTGACATGCCAGGCGTACCCAGGGAACTTGCTGAGCACCAACTCAAGGTTATTCCCGGATCAAAACCCGTCAAACAAGGTCTCCGTCGATTTGACGGAAGAAGACGGAAGGCTATTGGCAAGGAAATTATCCGGCTTTTAGCAGCGGATTTTATCAAGGAAGTAATCCATACTGACTGGTCCGCAAATCCGGTATTAGTACCGAAGAAAGACACAACTGCCCTCAGAATGTGTATAGATTACACAGGATTGAACAAGTTATGTCCGAAAGATAGGTTCGCACTGCCGCGAATCGATCAAATAATAGATGCCACTGCAGGCTCCGAGATTTTATGCTTTTTGGATGCATACTCCGGGTACCACCAAATACGCATGAAAAAGGAAGATCAAATCAAGACTTCTTTTATAACCCCGTACGGGACGTATTACTACGTAACCATGCCTTTTGGCCTGAAGAACGCAGGTGCAACCTACCAACGTTGCATGCAACGCTGTTTGCATAGTCAGATTGGAAAAAATGTCCATGTTTACATGGACGATATTGCCGTCGTAACCAAGGAAAAAGATACACTCCTTGAGGATTTGCGAGAAACTTTCGAGAACTTACGCACCTACCAGATGAAGTTGAATCCATCTAAGTGCGTATTCGGGGTTCCCTCAAGTGAACTTCTGGGTTTCATCGTTTCTCATAGAGGAATAGAAGTTAACCCGGAAAAAATTAAGGCAATCTCGAACATCTCAGAACTTACGTGTGAAAAAGATGTCCCAGAATTGCCGGGTTCCGCCACAGCCATAAAAAGATTTCTTAGTTGGCTGGGGGCTAAAACCTTACCATTTCACAAACTGCTGGAGAAGTTCGACAAGGTCAAGTGGATTGCGGAAGCCTGGGAACACCTAGCAAGTTATGTCCCCTTCTGTACTTAGTTCAAATCTATGTAAACATCTTTTGAGATCATGAAATAAAGTTGTCGGAATGCTGTCATCCATATTTCTTATAAGTGCAAAGTGTTTCCGCCTCATCTATTTCCCAATGATCTTACAAATTTCTCAACGTTAACCCGAATTGTGCTTGCGTACTCGGCGTTACATAACTGAATGATTTTTCAGCCTTTTAACGGCTAAAGGAAACTTGAATTGCCTGCGTGCCCAAGTTTCACTTAAAACTTTCCTTGTTTCTCTAAGTCTTATCTGATTGTGCGTATGCTGGGTTACTGGAACTAGTTAGTAAAAATGCCTTTAGCATGTTTCATGTTTTCGAGTTTCAAAACTGATTGGTTCGTCCCCAGTTACTCGGCATAACGATTCATAATGCTATTTGAGCCATTTCAAACACTAAGGACAGTTAAAGCATATACACCAGAGAACTTAGAAGATAAAGGAATGGTAAAATTCAAACAACTTGCAAAGTAATTTCATAGTTTAAACTGCAAAAGGCGGAATTCTCATTAATATAAAAGAAGCATTACATTTTGGATTACAAATGAAAGAACAGTAATGCTCCTATTGTCTACTTTTTCTATCCAGGTTCCAGGTAACCTTTCAAGAATCCGACTCCTCCTCGCTGCTTTCTTCGTCGGGGATTGGAGGAGCTTCCTCTTCTGGATAGTTGATGGCGACATTTACCATGGCGGCAATCTGGGTGGCGTGGCCCTTAACTTCACCAAAGATGGTGGTTCGTTGCGCATCCGTGTATCCCTGAGGGACACCGGTGGCCACACGCCAGGATTTGGGACTAGGATAGTGCATGCGCATAAGGCCTAAGGCCATGCGCGCGCCACCCCGTGCAGCGGAGCGGAGAAGAGACTCCTTGGACTCCGCCACCTCCATGATGATACCCGGAAGTTTTTCAACCTCCGAGCATTCCCCAGATTTATCGGGAAGGAACTTCTCTATGAGCTGCGTCCCGGCAGCCTTAATCAAATTCCATGTTTCCCCGAAAGCTCGGATGCCTGCAATCCGAGTTCCATCTGGGGTGTCTCCTGTTTGATCCAATAAAACATACAAAAGGGTTAAGCAGACAAACAGAGAAAGCAAAACATGGAAAGATGAGGAAAAGGGTAAGAAATTTACCGATGAGCTTGTCGATCTCGGAAACTTCCTCCAGGCGAAGGTTCAGAGCTTCGGTCAAATCCTGAATGGTGGATTTGTCTTTCTCCGCCTGTTCGGAAGCCTTGGAATTAGCCATTCCAAGAGCCAGGTTGCTGGCTTCCAGGTCTTGTTGAGCTTTTACAAGATTCTTGTGAAGCTCAATGTTCTCATTGCGGAGAATTTCGGCGTTGCCAGAATCTTCCGCTGCTTGCTTAGCCTGAGCTAAGGCAGCTGAAAAGCAAGGGAAAATCCGAGTTGATCAATTTCCTCGGGAAAAAAACTTAGACAAAGTCTTAAATCGGAAATTTCAAAACGAAAAAGCTTACCTTTCGTTTCCGTCAAAGCGAGCTGAGATGATTCCAGCTCCGCCTCCTTCTCCTCAAGAATAGAAAGAAGACTTCGAACTTCTTTATTCTTGATGGTGAGCTTCCTGAAAACTTCCAGGTTTATGGCCTCGGAGGTTTGCTGAAACATGGAAAGGAGAAGAATGAGTACAAAAAGCATCAAAGCAAAAAGCACGCATTTTAATTAATGCTTGGGGGCTAGAGTTATATACCTGGCTCATGCGCTGCAAACCCGCTAAGTTTTCTTTGAATTCTTTCGCGTATTCCGCGAAGTGATTTTCGGCTGCGTCCAAGCCGTCATTGATAGCTTTAAAATCCTTATCAAAGGTGGGGATTTCCTCGTCGAAAGTCCGAGAAGATTTCCCCACCTCTGGAGCCGCCCTTTCCCTCGTGTCCGACTCGGACACAACGGGCTGGCTGGGCTCTGGGGGCTTGGTGGTGGTGGCTGCAGTAGGCTCTTCCGCCATTGTCTGCGGCGTGTCCGGGGCGACGGCGGGAGATGGTTGGCTGCCTCGGTTGGAAGAAACTCTGAGTTTCTTCAGCTTTCTCGGCTTCAGGTTGGAGGGGGGTAGGCTAAAAACCAAAAACCCGGAAAAGGTTAAAACACCGAAGATGGACGAAAAAGATCCCATAAAAGAAAAACCCAGAAGAAAATAACCTGGAAGTGGCGACGGGGATTCCGTCAAGGTCGATAATCTCATCCGAAGAAATTATCTTCTTGCGCTTGCGCCCACCCGTAGCGGCGGTGCGCAGCGCATCCAGCTCGGCCTCGGAGGCTAACTCCGAGTCTGGAAGATCCGCAAGCTGTCGGAAGAACCAATCAGAGTCAAAAGGTAGATTATCCAGTAATTGAGATTATACCCAAATGACGGAAAATTTACCTTGGGAGCTGGGTTGTCGGCCGTGTACATTGGCCGACTCTCCGTGTATTGGTCGCGCGATGCGACCAACTGATTGATGCGCCGCCTAAGTTCCTTTGCGGGCCAATCCTTGTCGGTTGTCCGCATTGGATCCTTGGCTCCCGTGTATTCACACAGAAGACGGCCTCCGTGGTTTGCTAATGGCTGAATCCGCCTATCCAGCCAGCAAAAGACCGTGTCCATACCGGTCAAAGGAGGTTTGGAGGAGGTGAGCTTGGCGATGCGCCTCTTGATCCTTAGCAGATCTGGAGGCAGAACTTGGACGGCCTCTGTTACCCAGTTATCCTGGGGAACGGCGGCGGAGTTCACAAAAGGTGGAACCCCGACGGCCTTTTTAGGAAAAGGCACGTCGGGATGATAGAAAAAAGAACCCGTCCAAAATTTGACGGATTCTGAAGTTTTGATTTTGGGGAACCAATCCTCTCGGAATCTCCGAAGAGTAAAGGAAATGGTCCCGCAATTTGGGAGTGCGCCCTCCGAAGAGTTACGCTTGACCCCAAAGCAATACAGCCAAAAATCTAACCTAGGCTCTATTCCTAGGTAACCTTCGAACAAGGCCTGGAAGCCGGCCATGTACAGAATGGAATTGGGAGGAAGGTTGTGAGGTTGGATGCTATAATGTGACAGAACCTGGAGGAAGAAAGAGGAAGGTGGGAGCCCCATACCTCGTAGAAGGTGGGAGGCAAGAAGCACCCTTTCGCCCTCTTGTGGCAAGGGTTCGGTCTCCTCTTCCGGGAGCCGCCACTTCTTTTTAAGAACCAAGCCCTCCTTCTCCAAGTTTGGAAGGAGAGCCGGGGGAATACTGCAGGCACTCCAGTTGCCTGCAGTTTCCTCTTCCTCATCCGCTCCGGCAGCGGCGGCGGCGGCCTTCGCGGCGGCAAGTTTCTCGCCAAGGAGCTCGATTTTCTCCTCCGCCGTTTCAGGTGCGAACGGCGGGGTTGTCGTGGCGCTTGGGCCCGCGATGTCCGCGGCGGCGGAAGCGTTTCCTCCGCCCGCCGCGGATGCCGTGGCCTTTTCCGGCTCGCCGCCGGCATGCTTGGGCGACCCTAGCTGTGGATCTAGGTCGCCCAAAAGTTCGTCGATGGAGGCGCGAGCCGGTGAGGACGACGGAGATGCCATCCTTTGGTGGTGCGTTTTGGAGCGCTCCGGCGTGCGAAGGGTTCGTCGGGGCAAGGTCTTGCTCTCGAGCTCGCGGTTGCGTCAATGGCGTGGGCAGTAAGGGAGTGAGGAAAGATTTCCGATGACGACGAGGACGGCTATTTATAGCCTGAAAACCTCTAGATACGTGCCAACGGCTCTTTCGAACGTTGGATGTTTGACGCGTGTCAACCACCGGAAAATCCGGGAAACGGAACGACAGAGGAATGATGGCTATCTCCTCGTTTCCCGTGAGAATCTGTCAGAGATACGTTGCAGGGTTTCCCGCGTGAAACCAAGCGGCGCTTGCGTCAGCATGATTAAAGCGCTGATGTCACGAGTTCCTTTTCCGCGAAGGATCGCGAGAAGAAAAGCCGGATTTTCATAGTTCCGAGTTTTATGTTACCATCTCCTTCAAAAGGAAAGAAGAAAGAATCAAGACTGCTGAATCAAGTTTTCCCGGACAAAATGTATTTGACGAAAGGCGGAGTTTCAGAGTTTTGATCCTTCCTGGGGGCTACTGTCGGATATATACTGAATAGGGGTATAGAAGATCGTAGACAAAAGAGCCGGACTACCAGGGTGGCCTACATGGTAATGGGCTTAGGTCCATTGGGCGGCCCAGTAGTCCGACGCGCAGAAGCCGGATTCTAGAAGAACCCGGATCACGGCCCGCGTGATCTGGCTTGGAGGAGAAGACGGATTCCTTACTTTCCAAGTTACAAGTTAAACGTAGTCTTCTAGGTTTCTTGTTCTGTAAGCCCTAATCCGGCTATTATATAAAGCCGGACGGGAGATAGATTAGATAAGTTAAGTCAGACGCAAGTTCAAGCTCTACGCAACTCGCCGGGAAGTTCATCCTCGTCGAGTAGCTAGATCTATTCCCTCACATTGTAACCTTGTTATACGGGCTTTAGTCCCAGTTAGTGAGAAGTGCAGGAGTAGGTACGCCGTACTGTCGCGACGTACCGAACCTGGGTAAAATCCCGTGTTCTGTGTTACTACGCTATCCCGTTACCCCACGTCTCTACCGTAGTCTCATGGCACCCCAGTCTATGAAAACTACTACGATGTCTTGACATCGGCTGTACCGAGATACCTGAGGTGGTCGGATCAAGAGGTAACATGGAGCAGAAGGGATCACCCGGAAAGAATAGAACACCCGGGAGTCTTAGCATTGATGGTTGCGCCACAGGTTAATGGTTATGAGCTGAAAAAGGTCTTAATGGACGGCGGAAGCAGCATCAACATCTTATATTGGGAAACTTTCTTACGCATGGGTCTCAAGGAGTCTCAGCTACAGAAAAGTTCAACAGTTTTTCATGGGATTGTGCCGGGTCACTCGGCTTGCCCTAAGGGAAAGATTATCTTGGAGGTTGCTTTTGGAGAATCAAAGGATAATTTTCGGGTGGAGTGGCTCACGTTTGAGGTGGTGAAGTTGCGCAGCCCTTATAATGCGCTATTTGGAAGGCCGGCTTACGCCAAGTTCATGGCCAGGCCGTGTTACGTATACTTACAGCTAAAAATCCCGGGTCCCAAGCAGACCATCACCGTCCATGGGAGCCGGGTTATAGCGGCTGAGTGTGACGAAGGAGACGCGGCCATGGTAGAACAAGCTTGTAGAAAGGAAGAACTCAAATATTACCGGTCTCAAGTAGACCCGGATGATAGAACATCATTGAAGAGGCCAAATACGGAGGATGAGAGAGCAAAGTTCAAAGCAGCACAAGATACCAAGATGGTAGCTTTCGTCGAGGGTGATCCCTCTAAGCAGTTTGCTATAGGATCTAACCTGGACAATCAGCAGGAAAAAGCACTCGTGGAGTTTATTCGTTTAAATCAAGATGTTTTTGCTTGGACGCCTAGCGATATGCCGGGTATCCCTACCGAGTTAGCGGAGCACAGCTTGCACGTTGATCCCAAGTCTAGGACCGTGAAGCAAGGCCTGAGGAAAATGAATGAGGAAAGAAGAAAAGCTATAGGAGAAGAAATTGCCCGACTATTAGCAGCTGGCTTCATCATGGAGGTATTTCACCCGGATTGGCTGGCAAATCCGGTTCTAGTACTGAAAAAGAGTAACGAGTGGAGGATGTGCATAGATTACACGAGTCTCAACAAGCACTGCCCAAAGGATCCGTTTGCCCTTCCAAGGATTGATCAGATCATAGATGCAGTGGCTGGAAGTGACCTATTATGTTTCCTGGATGCATATTCCGGGTATCATCAGATCAAGCTCAAGAAGGAAGATTGGGAGAAAACATCGTTCATAACCCCCTTTGGGGCTTTCTGTTACAAAACCATGACTTTTGGGCTAAAGAATTCTGGTGCAACTTATCAGAGATGCATACAGAAGTGCTTTGAGGATCAGATTGGGCGCAACGTTCATGCCTATGTGGATGATGTGGTGATCAAGACCAGGAAAGCGGAAACATTCATTGATGATCTAAAGGAAACATTCAAGCATTTGAGAAGGTATCAGATGAAACTTAACCCTACAAAGTGCGTGTTTGGAGTTCCAGCAGGAAAGTTACTCGGGTTCATTGTTTACGAGAGAGGAATCGAGGCAAACCCGGACAAAATCAAAGCTATCCAGAGTCTAAAAAAGCCGGAAAACCTAAAGCATGTTCAGAAGCTTACAGGGTGCGTAGCAGCGCTGAGCCGGTTTATATCCGGACTCGGAGAGAAGGCAATACCACTGTACCGGCTCTTGAGGAAATCTGCTAAGTTTGTTTGGGACCAAGAGGCAGATGAGGCGTTCGAGGCATTAAAGAAGCAGTTATCTGAGGCACCAGTCTTAGCAGCCCCGGGTCCCAAAGAGCCCATGCTACTATACATTGCGGCCGGGCCCCGGGCGGTTAGTGCAGTGGTTGTCGTTGAGCGCAAAGAGAATGGGAAGGATCACCCGGTTCAAAGGCCGGTTTATTACGTCAGCGAGGTGTTGTCAGAGGCAAAGCAGCGCTACCCACATTGGCAGAAGTTGGTTTTTGGGGTCTTCATGGCCAGCCGGAAATTGAAACCCTATTTTCAGGAACACCCCATAACAGTAGTCAGCTCTATACCAATGTCGGATATCATCAGAAACTCGGACGCAACAGGTAGAATAGCCAAGTGGGCCATCGAGATGGGAGATTATCACATCAACTACGAGCCCAGGTCAGCAATCAAGTCTCAAGCTTTAGTTGATTTCATTAATGATTGGACTCACACTAGCATGCCCACAATGACACCAAGTTCCGAGTCTTGGGTAATGCACTTTGATGGTTCCAAGCAATACGAGGGATCAGGAGCTGGAGTGGTACTTACGTCGCCTAAAGGAGATAAACTGAGCTACGTATTGCAAATACACTTTGATTTCTCCAATAATGTGGCCGAGTATGAGGCATTATTACACGGATTAAGGATAGCCAAGGAGATGAACATCAGGCGGATACGATGCAATGGAGATTCGGATCTTGTGGTGCAGCAGGTCTCAGGAACCTGGGATAGGAAGGATGCAACTATGGCAGCATATTGCAGGGAGGTGGACAGGGTTGCCGGGTGTTTTTCCGGGTATGAGGTGGAGCATATCGATAGGCGAAAGAACGAGGCAGCAGATGCACTTGCAAGACTCGGCTCGCGCAGAGAGCCGGTTCCACCCAATGTTTTCCTGGACGAGCTATGGCGCCATCAGTTAAAACCGAGTCTGAAGAAGAGGTGGCTAACCAAGACCCGGATTTAGAGCTCGTGGCCACGGTACGTGTCGTTCCTGAGTGGACAGAGCCGTTTTTAGCTTATTTATCAAGGGGCGAGTTACCACCACAGGAGGTTTTAGCAAGGCAAATTCTGAGACGAGCAAAGGGCTATTCCATCATCAATGGCGAGTTATATAAAAGGAGTGCAGCAGGAGTATTTTTGCGCTGCGTAGCACCAGAAGAGGGCCGGCAGATTCTTAAAGAGATCCATGAAGGCGACTGTGGGCATCATGCATCCACAAGATCCCTTGTAGCCAAAGCATACCGGCATGGTTTCTTCTGGCTCACAGCTTTAGCAGACGCGGAACGCTTGGTGGCAAGGTGCGATGGATGTCAAAGGTACGCTCGCCAAATTCATGTGCCTGCTATGGAGTTGCAAACAATCCCGTTAACCTGGCCGTTTGTTGTTTGGGGCATGGACATGGTGGGCCCCTTCCACATGTCACCTTGCAAAAAGACCCATCTCTTGGTGGCCATTGATAAATTTACCAAGTGGGTGGAAGTTATGCCAGTTACCAACTGCGAAGCAATCACAACAGTCAAGTTCTTAAAAAGAATCATCTACAGGTTCGGGTATCCTCAGAGTATAATAACAGACAATGGAACCAACATGTCCCTTGGAGAGATGGAGAAATTCTGCGGGAACAATGGAATCTGGCTTGACATAGCTTCAGTAGCCCATCCACAAGCTAATGGACAAGTGGAAAGGGCAAATCAGGAGTTACTTCGTGGATTAAAACCACGGCTGCGAGTCCCGTGCATCAGAGCTGCTGGCGCATGGGTTGAGGAGTTACCATCAGTGGTTTGGGGAATTAACACCACACCTAACAGATCTACTCAGATGACACCGTTCTTTATGGTTTATGGTGCAGAGTCAGTATTGCCGAGTGATATCATCCATGATTCGCCTCGAGTGTCGGCTTACGTCGAGGTGGATAACGAGAAGACCCGGCAGGACGCCGCGGATATGCTAGAAGAACACAGGGAACAAGCTTTGGAGAGATCAGCCATATATCAGCAGGATCTGAGGAGATATCATAGCCGGCGGGTTAAAACCCGGGTCTTCCAGGAAGGGGACCTGGTTCTGCGCCTGGTACAGTCAAAGGAAGGAAAACACAAGCTATCCCCACCATGGGAAGAACCGTTCATCATAAGCCGGAATCTGCACAATGGATCGTATTACTTGGTAGATGCAAGGGAAGAGTCGGCTACTGTCAATGACACCGCTCATACAACTTCATCTATGCAAGAAAGAGAAAGACCATGGAACGTGGCTCAGCTGCGTCCCTACTACACCTAGAATAGACCAGATTCACAAGTGGAATTACACGATGTAACAGGCAGCAGGTTTCAGACGCACTCTTTTCCTATCCAGGGTACCTAAGGGGACTAGAGGGTTTTTAATGAGGCGGCTTGCTGACTAACTTTTCTCATATCAATAAAGAGATGGTTAAGCAAAATATTCCTTTCTGTGTGTTTTTTGTCAAAGTTTTTATATTCCTGCTGTTTTCTATTTCTTTTTTCAGGTAAGTATTATTTGTTGTTCTTAATATGTTAGTTTTTCTAGTAAATTGCATATATCTAGGTCTTGGGGGCTGATTGCTTGAATAGCACAGTTGCAAACTCAAAGACCCGGCCGCAATGCCATTAGGTTATAAGGGCCGATTACTTGTAATAAGTACGGATGCAAGCTTATAACCGGACAATAGAGCCAAATTTTCTTGACTTTTCTTGCTTAAGCTCGATGTGACTCGCACAAAAGTGGCATGCTTTGCTAGCGTGTAATTACAATCAGTCATGGTGCCCAATGGGACTTGCCTGACCCTGTCTTTATACAGTTATAGCATCATTGATCATCCACGCGAAAGCCGGCTTATAGTAAAAGAAGGTCAAAAGGGTCATCTAAACCACAAGTTATGCAGAGTACAAGGCTAATAGCCGGAAACTCAAGATATATTAAGCACAACTTCAAACCTACGTGAGCAGCTCTAGGTTTTGGGCCTTAGCAGAAACAATTTGTTCTTTTGAAAAAATCCAACACCCTAGACTCGGAAATTCGGGCCTTGGGGACTTGGGAATTTGAAAAAAGAAAGCAAATTATCTAGCTATTCAGCTCAAAAACCCAAAAATCCGAGTCTTGGGGACTTGGGGACTTAGAAAAAGTCCACTTGTCAAAAACCCCGAGACCCGGAAACCGAGTCTCACAGTAGGAAAAAGTAACGAAAAGTCGGAAAACCAGCAATGAAAAGCTCAAAGATAGGAAATATTAAGATCATGCAAAAGGCCAGAAGGGCCACGAAAGCGATTAAGGTCTTTAAGTATTACAAACCGAGGTGATAGTATCAAAAAGTGCACAGGCGCACTATCAAAAGAATAATTGTTTTAAAGGCCCCTTGGCCGAATAAAATGTTTGAGACAGTAGGTGAAACTTCACTCGGCCTGTTGGGTCAAGTCTTGAGTGTTGTCCTGGGCAGCCGGGTCTTTGACCTGCTCTTCGACGGCCTTCTTCTTCGCGGCCTCTTCCCTCATTTGAGCAGCTTCCGCCTTCCACCGTGCTAGCATGTCATAAGGCTTAGGAGGATCCGACTGAATTGGCTTATCTTCAGCGTCGTATGGTGGAACAATCCGACTGACATCCAGACTATCGGCAATCAGACTAGCCGAGTGACGAACCTCTGTTTGGATGGCTTTTAAGTTCTTGGCTGAAAACTTGGAGCCATCATTGTTGAATTCTGGAAACTCGCCAACGAGCTTTGCCGGCTCAAGCTTGGGAAAGTACGCTTTAGCCAGAGCAAGCCCCCGGGTTGCCCCAACCCGGCATGACGAGCATTTCCAGTGCTCGATCCACTCGGGGATGGTGGAGCACGCATCAAGCAGTGTGCTCAAACCACCACGTCCAGTACCCGGCCACTTCAAAGCTTGCAGAACCTATTTGGTGCCGGCACAGAGTTGCCGGATTGTGCTCTTTATGGTCTTCAGCTTCGCTATGTCATCTTCATCCGGAATCTCATCATCCGGCCCTGCAGAAAAACAGAAAGGTGCAAATAAGGAATTCCGAGTGTTTATCAGAATGACAATCCGGGTTACGATTAGTGAGTCGGGAATCATTACCAATTAAAGCACGGTGAGTATCGGCAATCTGGGCAGATAGCTTGGTCAGTTCATCCTCTGCAGCATGGGATCTCTTTCTATACCTTCTCGCAAGTTTCCCCAGTTTCTTGGCATCAGCTTCAACTGATTCACACAGCTTCGTCTCCACCTCGAGGAGTTTGGTGGTTTTAGCCAACACTTCCTCAGAGTGGGTTACGTATGCCTGCGTGGAAACACAAGGAAGTGTTAGTCGGACAAAAAAGAAATATCAGTCGGATATGCTGTGAAAGTTCCAAGTAAATTATGCATAAGTTCACTCGGAACTTGGGGACTAGACAAATATACGGGCAGTATTAGTTGAATTTACCTGGTGCTTGGCTATCAAGGCTTCTAGAATGCCTTCTTCGTCAGCTCTCAGGGTATGCAGAGCGTCAAGCATCTCGGCAAAGCTCATATCATCAGGTTTTGTACCGGAATAAGCCGGCGGCCGGGTTACTTGGAGGTGGAGTCCTTTCCTGCCTCAGGGGGGATACCCAGGTTGCCTGGGTGTCAGGATTGGGATCACCCATCCTCGCGCCCACAACCTCGACGTCGTCACCCCCGGGTCCATCTGAGGGATTGGGATATTCGGCCTCCTTCCCGGCCGGGTCTGTCAGCGGGTCTCTTCCTTGGTCTTCTTCTTCAGCGCCGCCAGTCGCGGCATTCACATCATCAACCGGATCCTCTGTTTCCGGGTTATCCAGATCCATGTTGTCCGGGTCGCTGATCGTGACCTGGGCACTAAGGAAAGTAAAAGAAATGGTCAATATTAATGAATGAAGGTTATCAAAAGAGCCAGTATATCGGATGGCAAGAAATGTAACTTACCCAGTATTCACCACGAAGTCCGCTGGAAGCTTGTGCTAGACCCGGACGAGGCTGATAAAGATTGAGAAAGTGAGACTCGGAGTTGTCCAGCTAGGGGGTGATTGGGAGAAGGATATCTTCGAGGTGAATTGGAAGGATGAGATTGGGAAGTACCGGCGCGGCGGGCTGGGGACGAAGGGATACCCGGGTTGAGGGGATCCTCACGAGGGGAATTCCGGGTTACCCTGCGCTTGACCGTAGGGGGCTCCTTCAAGTATGGTGAGTTGGACAATTGTTGATTAAGCTCATGCATATTAGCAAATGAATACGGTTTGGAGGACATGGAGGAATATGGAACCTTGAATACGACCCCTCGGGGTTTCCTCTTGGCCCCAACCTCAGCTTCCGGTTCGGCCTCGCTTTCATCACTCTCGGTCTCCTCCGGGTCTTCCTTATCTTCCTTGTCTTCCTTATCCTCCATTCCTGAGAAGCATAGAACACAGTCGGAAAAAGATAAAGTATCGGAAAGCAAGTTAACAGAAACTAAGATGGGTGAAACTCGGATGGTACCTTCTTCCGAGTCAGCCGGCTCCTCGTCCTCTTCCGGGTTTTCGGAGGTAGGGGGAGTCTCGATCTTCCAGAAAGCGCTGCCTTCATGAAAAAAAAATGAAATGGTAGAAGTTAGTGATTGCATTAGGCAAAGGTATAAGGGTAAAAGAACCAAGGCCGGATCTTACCGCTGGAGCCGGGTGGTCGCGGGTATATGGCTCTAAGCCGGCTATAGTCCGGATCACTTCTGCTTTCTCAGTCAAGAAACTTTTGATTATCTTGTTTGTATCAGCAGCCGGATAGTTCCTCAAAGAATAGCGGAGCGAATCCGTGACGTGCCCAGAATACTCGGACATCAGCTTGGGCCGGATGGAGTTAGGTTGGATTCGGAAATTCACCCAAGTTTTAACTAAATTAAGCCCAAGGAGACCCTGGGCGGAAAGGACAGCAAGTTTGGCTAAGAGGGGTTGGATGGACTCCCTATCCGACTCAGAAGCAAAAGCATTGAAAGTATCGGATAAATCGAGGAGGCCCTCGGAGAAACCCGGCAATCTCTTTTCGCCGGGTGGGGAGATGTCCCGGCAGTAGAAGTAGGTCTTCTGCCAATGCTTAACGTGGGAGTTGAGGCTCAGAGTCGGCATCAACGAATTCTTACGCCTCTGAATTGACACCCCACCACATGCCAAGAGGGCCCCGTCGCTGCTTTTGCGGCACGGTTTGCATTGGGATAACTCAAGAAACAGAGCGAGATTTGGGGGGACACAAAGATATGACTCGCAGAGAATGATGAAATGAGTGATGTTTAACATAGAATTGGGTCCTATGTCAAAGACTCGGAGGCCGTAATGGCTAAGCAGTTCACGGAAAAAGGAGTGACCCGGGGGACGAAATCCCCGGATCACATGCTCGACGAAGCAAATTACCTCATTAGGACCGGGGATGGACCGAGTCTCATCACCCGGGACTCGCCAATGGATATCCTCCTGGGAAGGAAGGACGCCCTACTCAGCGAGCTCATCTAATTTCGCCTTGGTCACGGTGGACCTTGCCCAGTTGGCAAATATGGACTGAGTCGGCCTTGCTTTCGCCGGCTGTTTTCCCTTAGTTTTGGTACTGGCCTTGGGTGCCATGTGCGTAGTCTACAAAACAGGAGATAAAAAGGGCAGAGTGTAAGTAGTAAGACCCGGATATGGCTGGTTATCCGGTTAACCAAAGAGCAACTAAAAGATCCAAAAACTATAGATTATCCGACTATCAAAGAGCAGTTACGGAGAATTTTAGCAGATTGGATCTAAGCTTAGAGATTTATGGAGAAATTGGTGACCACAAGTGATGGAGATATGTCGTTGGTCTAGTTTACACCTTGGTTGAGAAGGAACTGAACATGGGCTATCCAATCGTTGCGGAACAAGGAGGCCATCTACGAAGTGGATCTAAATCTAATCTAATTCGAGCAAGCTTGAAAGTAAAATTCATGGCGGAAAGGAGGCTTACCGGCAGGGTCTGGAGAAGAGCGCGGCGGTGGCAGATGGCGCAGTCGCGGTGGCCCTCGGGACCCTCCGGTGAACTATGCGAGGGCGCGGCGGCGGTGGTTGACGGCGGCGCGGCGCGGGCGGAGGACGAGCGCAGGCGGCGGCGGCGGCTTGACTCCGGCGGTGCGCTCGTGGGCTCCGTGGCGACGCGGCGTGGAACCCAAGCGAGAGAGCACCGAGAGAGGAAGGGGATGAAGAAATGGAGTGTTAGATCTAGGTTATCCCCTAAGGCACCTATTTATAGGTGCGGGTGGGGAAACCTAGACTAGTGAGCGGGAGCCAAAAATTTCGGGAGGGATACCCGCCCGGATTTGTTGGGATAAGTGATTAATTGGTTGTGCGTGATATCCGGAAAGGATCAGAGCAAATCGTTTCCGCGATATCCGGATTAATTAGTGAACAAAGTGAGCCGGGTCTTCTGTGTTTTCCTCGGAGTGTTGACCCGGGAAGATAAAGATGGATTCGGAGAAAGCCGGGTTATTATATGGACCACCAGCGGAGTTAGGCCTGGCTGTTTATCAAAGCAACCTAACCCGGCCTTTTATGAACTTGTATGTTTGTTATTTTTGCAGGGAATAGCATGCGCTTCAAGGAGGATCCCGTGAAGCCCAAGCTATTCTGGGGACTACTGATGGAGGGATGATAACCCGGTAGGCTAACGTCAAGGTGTAACTCGGCCCAAAGGGAGCTGCGCAAGATCCGGCTTAAGGAGTTTCTAGAAGGCCCAAGAGTGTAGGCCTCGTAACCCGGATTGTGGGTTTCGATAAGGAAACTTAGGGTTTGTAAGCGGTGCCCAGGTAGGACTCCGAGTGTGCCTTGGATAGGAGGCCAGGGGGGCTGGATATTATATAAGCCGACTCCTAGGGTTAGATTAGACACGAGTTTTGCTAGCTATTCGAATATCCCCTGTAATACTATAGTTGAGATAATAAACCTAGATCGGAGACTCGGCGACTTGATTGACGGCTACCAGATCGTTCATCACCATGATTTCCCCTGAGCAAAACCCTCTCCCAAACACCAGAGTCGAATTGCCCCAAGATAAGTTACCCCCGGTAACGTCTGCCGTGATTATCCCACGACAGTCATCCAACAACTCTCTAAGGTGCTCATACCAAGCACGTGGTGCTTGTTTAAGACCATAGAGCGCCTTGTCGAGTTTGTAGACATGGTTAGGAAATTTGAGATTCTCGAACCCCGGAGGTTGCTTAACATATACCTCCTCTTTTAGTGGACCATTCAAGAAAGAACTTTTAACATCCATTTGTTGCAATTTGAAATTATGTGAAGATGCATAAGCAAGAAGGATACGGATGGACTCAAGGAGAGCCACGGGAGCATAGGTTTCATCAAAGTCAATGCCTTAAACTTGAGTGTAACCTTGAGCTACCAATATTGCCTTGTAACTTATAACAATGCCATGCTCATCTTGCATGTTCTTGAATATCCACTTAGTGCCAATAACATTATGGAAATCTTTGGGATTCTCAACTAATCTCCAAACTTTGTTGCGCTCAAAGTTATTGAGCTCATCATGAATTGCTTCAACCCAATCGGAGTCCTCAATAGCTTCAAACACTTTCTTTGGTTCCATCATAGATATGTGAGCTTGATGATCACTAAAATGTGCCAATTGCCTTCTTGTGGATATTCTAGCTTGAATATCTTCCAAGACCTTGTTGTCTTGGGCATCAATATGCTTCAAAGCTCTTCTTATCCTTTTAGCACGACGGGCTTCGATCTCCTCATTATTGCAAGGAGGGATCACTTGATCATCTTGATCATTTGGGTCCCCGTCTTGACCAACTTGGCCTTGATCATCATCATCATCATCAACAATAATATCTTGAACACTTGCTTCAATTTGAGGAGAGGATGAAGAGGATGGTTGATCTTGGCCTTGACCTTGACTAGCATGAATGATAGGAGTGGTTGCATCTTGCATAGTAACTTGGTCAATAAGAGGAGGGTCTTCAACATGTTCTTGGTTAGGTGCACCACTTGGCTCCTTGGCTTGTTCTTCTAATGTAGAGGAGGGCTCCACTTGAGTAGAGCATAGTCCTTCTCGAGTCGCCACAAGGTGTCCCTCGATGGGGCGGAAAAATCCCACACCCATCCTTCCTATGGCTTCTTGAGGCATTTCAACATCTAAATTAGAAACATGAAATTGCGCCACTAGGGAGCCATCATTTTCCTCGAAAACCACACTACAAGATTCTATGACAATCCGTGAGGCTTTGTCAAAGACTCTATAAGTGTGGGATTCGGCACCGTAACCAACAAATATACCCTCAAAAGTTTTGGATTGAAATTTAGACAACCTAACACCCTTGATAAAATAAAAGCACTTACAACCGAATACACGGAAGTAGGAGACGTTGGGCTTGTTGTCGGTTAGGATCTCATATGGATTCTTGTCCAAGCCCTTGCGGATGTAGAGGCGGTTGGAGGAGTGGCATGCGGTGGAAATGGCCTCGGCCCATAAATATTGGGGACAAGAATACTCCGCCAACATGGTCCTTGCCATATCCAAGAGAGTGCGATTCTTCCTTTCGGCAACACCATTTTGTTGAGGAGTGTAAGTGGCGGAGTATTGATGATGAATGTCTTCTTCACTAAGGAATTCATTCAAAGTGTAGTTCATTAACTCCGAACCATTATCACTCCTAATAGCCATGATTTTCACATTGTGTTGACGTTGCACTTCGTTGAACAAGTTGATGATGGTTTGTTGAGTTTGACTCTTGCACTTGAAGAAATAAACCCAAGTGTATCTTGAATAATCATCGACAATCACCAAGAAATACTTCTTGCCACCAAGACTTGCCTCGGGCACGGAACCAAAGAGATCAACATGGAAAAGCTCCAAGATCCTCTTTGATGAAATAATAGTCTTGTCCTTGTGCGAGATATCATGCATCTTTCCTTCAACACACGACCTACAAACGCGTTCTTTGGAATAGGAAACATTTTCTTTTAGTCCGACAATAAGGCCACCTTTGTGAAGACTTTGCAAAGTTCTCATGTTGAAATGGTGTAACATCCCAAGGATGAAAAATAGCCATTAGAATGTTTGCTCTCTGTTATTTTATGTTTTGCATCATGGCATCATGTTCATTGCATTTGTTTTGTTTGTTTTCCATTTGTTATTCTCTGTCTTGCTTTGTTTTCCAACTGTTTTCATTTGTTTTCCTTTGTTTTCTATTTGAATTTCAAACCAAAATTCAAACCTTTTGTTTCATCCTTGTGATGTTACAATTTCCAAAATGATATTTCAAAATAAAACAATCAATTGTTTCCATTAAAGTGTGATCTCAAAACTGTTGTTTTGCTTCTATAAAAATGCATCCAATAATCAAACCCTTTTCAAATTCAGTTATGATTTTCTTCCAAACAACAACCCTTGTTGAAAGTTATGAAAAATTGCAAAACAAATCAATCATTTGTTTCCAATTAAAATCATTTGATCACCCTATTCAAATATTGTTTTCAATAGTTGAAGTTGATGTAAATTGCTTGTGAATAACATTCCTTTTTATCAACACCCTAATGGCAATTTAAATTTCAAATCAATTCATAATTGACATGTTTCAAATTGTGGTTTAAACATCAATTTATTGCAAACAATTAAATTCAACAATCTTCTCATAATTGCTTGAGCTTATCAAATAGAATTTGTTATTTACAAAAAATTCCAAATCAAACCTTATTTGGAATTCAACTAACCAATTTAAAAAAAAAATCAAACTAATATTCCAAAACTTTGAAGTTAATGGTAAATTGCTTTTAATTACTGTTTTGCAAAGTACTAAAAATTATTCATAAAAAATAAACCCAAATCCTTATTCCTTTTTCTATCTCTCTATTCCTTTCATCCTTTACAAAAAAAAAGAGAAAGGTGAAAAAGAAAAATCAAGAGGGAGAGTTGGGCTGGGGGGAGGCAGCCCACTCTAGGCAACCCATCACTCAAGCCCACCCCACGTCGTCTCCTACCTCACGTCATCTTCTGTACGAACCCACCTCCACCCTCTGATCCTCCTCCCCCCTCACCGATTTGCAGCCGTACCAAGCTACTCCCCACCATAAAACCGAGCCCTTCCCCTCTGCTAGCCCCTAACCCTAGCCCTAGCGCCGCCATTCTCTTCTTCCACCTCCATCCCTCTCCTCTCTCTGTCTCCTTTCTCTCTAAACTTTGCAACATCTGCACCTCCACCCGAAAACCTCCCTGTATCTCCGGCGATCGCCGTTGATGTAAACCTCCTCCTCGTGGGCTCGCGGCGGGAATGGAACCGCCGCGGATCCCTCTCCCTCGTCGTGCCCTCGGTTGCCCCCGAGGGGCACCGGAGCGCCGCCGCCGTGCGGGACTCGCCGCCGGCTGCGCCCTTCTGCAGCTCTGTCCGCCCGACCTGCTCCTCCCTCCAACGCTCGAGGTGAGGCCTCCCTCCTCTTCCCGCTCGCTCCCCTCCCCCATCTCCTCCATCTCCGGCCACCCCACGCACCCCATAGCGCCTCCACCACGGCGCCCCCTCCGGCCGGCGAGCAGCAGCGAGGGTTCTCTGTCCGCCATGTTCAGATTGCGTGCAGGAATTTTCAGTTACACAGCCGCACCAACACCTCTTACCCCCCGAGATCCCCTCCCTCTCAACACACACAGCAGCTACCCTACTGGCAGCGAACCTTGCGCGCACACCCCAGGTCACGGGATCGAGTCCCAGCGGCCACCCCTTTTTCTGCTTATTTCTCCGATTTAAGTGCAGTACAGGTTCCTGATCCTTAACGCCCCGAGCCCCCCTATTCTGTCAACACCAGCCGCACCCACCCCACCGGTTAGCTCCCTGTGCTCACAGCAGGAGGTGAGGGGATCGAATCCCCCCTCCCTCAATTAACCAACTTTTTATTTTTTTTTCATGTGTTTGGTCACAGAAACTTCTGCAATCACACATAGGTCCCTCCTATTTCTTTCTAGCCCCTGTAATAATTTTTCTAAGTCCCTAGATTCATAAAAATGGCAGATTGCACCCCAAATTTGTAAAATGCATAAGAAATTCATCCCAACTCCAAATTCAACATTTTTAATATGTTTTCTGTCCCAAATTGAATTGTATATCCAAATATATATTTTTTTTACTGTTTTGAATATTTTAAATTGTCGAAATATTTGAAAACTTGTTAAATTCACTTAAACTTGCAAAATTCATAACTTGAGCATAAAAATTCCAAATTCCACAAATGAAATATGTTTTCCAATCAACTTTTCATGTACTTTCCAAATATAAATTTTGTTTGCTGTTTTGAATAATTTAAATTGCTGAAAACAACTGTTTCTTAATTATTGCATTTAAAATTGCCAAAATAATAACTTGCTCATTTTAAATCCAATTTCAACAAATGAAATATGTTTTCCATGAAAAATTAAACCACCTTTCCAAATATAAAATTTGTTTCATGTTTTGAATAATTAAAATTGGTTAAATAATTTAAACCTTGTTTAATTCATTTAATATTGCTAAATTTATAACTTGATCAAAACAAATTCTTTTGGGACATATAAAATATGTTTTCAAACCATCAAAGCATAACCTTGTCAAATATGAACTTCATCTAATGTTTGGAACAAATAACACTTCAAATAAGTTCATGTTTGAATTAAATTCATTTAATTCTTGCTTAAACTTGTTTAATTCCTAAATAATTTATTTGAAATCCTTTTTCAACAAGTGAAACATGCAATCCACCTAAAATTGTGTGTTCTTATCAAATATGAACTTTGTTATCTATTTTGAACAATTTAAGTTGGTGAAAACAACAAATGCTTGTGTGACACCTTTAAGGAACCAAAATTCCAAAACTTAATAAACAAATTTCCAAACTTGTTAAACCTTATTTCAATTGTTTCTATTGTTGTTATTTTGCTGTTTTCCTCATCCATGCATCATGATAATTCACTTCCACAAGATGATTAGTTGTAGAACAATTAATTCAACCATAATTCATGGGCTTTTCATATGCAATCCAATTGCATATGGGTCCATTTAATCATGTTGCTATCTTGTCAACTTGTTTATTTTGATGCATCAATTAAATGGTCATGCATCATCCCATGTTTGCGCACTATGCCATGTTATTGATTGTTTATCTTTCTGCATTGTTTGTTTGCTTCTTCTCGGATAAACGACGACGTTGAGACCGACGATACTTACGACACCCCTTCTAAGGATTTAGCTCAGTACCAGGCTACTAGGTTTGCAGGCAAGTATTCACTCACATGAACCATCGTGTTCCTTTTCAACCTTGGTTACTGATACTTTCCGTTGTCTATTCTGCTAGCCCTATGATTAGTTGTTTCTGTTACGAACCTATCACATGTATCCTTTTACCCTGATATTGCCTCACCTCCATACCTATAACCATTGCTTGTGCCCGTGTCTTAATAGCATGCTTAGGTTGTTTTGCTCGAGTCTGTTACCCGTTACTTTCTGTTACTATATTCCATTATGTTCTGGGGGGCTCGATGTTTAATCAATCAATCATGCTAATGTTATTATCAATAATAAATTTGATGATAAGGCACCGGCAGGAGGCCCAGGGTGGTTTTGAGGCCTGCTAGTGTCGACCCTAATAGGAAAAGGGTCTTGTCTACTGATCCATGATGAGCGCACTAACCGCATGTGGGAAGCGAGTATGGGCGCCCCCCTCAATTTGATTCGATTCACATCTCGTCCAAATCGCCACACGTAGTTCGGGATTTCCATTTGCTGCATGCATGATCTTGCGAGCCCAGGCCAGGGTGGAACTTTGTAGTCGGCATTTAGGGCGGCGTGGTCTTCCAGTGCTATGAGGGTCCCCTTTTCTTCGTGGGGCTCGATTAGCCGCGCACGCACAGCACGTGGTGCTTTGGGCTTGATGCGAAGAAGAGTTGAGTTGTGTAGAGTGCCCCGCTTGGTGGGAGGCATCCCATCTGGCGGGTTATTCTTGCGTGTACGGCCAAATTGGTGCAACCCTGCAGGGATAAATCTTCTCGAGAAGCCGTGTTTTCCGCGGTTATGGATTACTTGGTGAAAGTACTGGCTAACAAGTACTCAGGACAACTTAAACCTAATGATTAACAACCTTACACCCAATGATTAACAACTTGACTAGTAATAGGCTTATTGACACAATAATCTGAACCATCATTATTTCAACTGTGTGAGTTATCCTCGGATTGCTTCTTTGGATAAGGGGCGAGATCCAGGCTGGGTTTGTTTGGAGTTAGTTGATAGGTTGGTTACGATACACGATCTTATCTCCTTTCTGGTAGCCGGAAGTGGTAGAAACTCTGTAGTTGGTTAGAGCAGCCAGTTGCAGCATCTTTTATACCCCCTTCCTTCCGTTGAACCCAAAGCATCTGTGCTTGGTGTTGACGGGTTACACTTTGGTGAACTGTGAGTCTTGCTTGCCAGTACGTTTATGTACTGACCCCTTTGGGCTGTGGTTTCCGCAGACTACGTTTCCGAGGATCTACATGGTGGCTACTACGTGGAGTATGACGAGACTGCTGACGAGTAGATAGCGGACCCGGGCAGGATCCGAGACTTCGTGGATGGGCTCCGTCTGTTCGTTTCCGGCCTCTTAGGCCTATTTGGATCTTGTCTGTACTCAGACATGTTGAATGCTTCCGCTGTGATGTAATGATGAATTGTTGGGACATGTGTCCTCTGGATGATTGTATTTGCTATCTCTGCTCTAATGAGAGCTATTTGCCACTTATTTCAATCTTTTGTGTCGTAGAGATCTGTTGTGATATCACTTGTTCCAATGCCGTTGACGTACCATGTGTGTATGATTTGAAGTACGTCAATGGAAGTATATGGATTTCTATGGGATGGTTTGCGCAGACGATGAATAGTAAGATAATGGTTGTCACACGTGTACGTGTTGGCCTGCTCATATTGAGATGCGGGTGCCGGTATGCCCCGTAAGCCATTTATCTACTGTTTAACGGACTGTGAGTATCCCCTAGAAGTCCGGGTGCGACAAATGGTATCAGAGCCTGTCTTCCTGTAGGATCCCTTTTTACTGGTCGCAGTTGAGTCTAGAAACTATTTTGTAGCTATATAGGAAAAATGAAACGTGAGAGTAGGAATTCTGTTCTTTTTCTTCTTTCCCCACCCACCCTCCCTTTTCTGGTAAGGAAGTGCAACGTTGTTTTCCCTTCTCATCTAAACTTTCAAGTTAGGTTTTCACGAATTCTGGTTTCTCTAGGATAGTTATATCTACTAGATCATAGGAATGGAGGTGGTTGTGACATGATTTATCATGTTGCCTACTCACGATTGAGAACGGAGGCGTGTAAGCCCCGGAAGCAGATCCTCTATTCCTTAAGCAGTAGATATTGATCCTTTAGAAGCCCGGATGGGTTTTCCATAGTACCTCAGGTGTTTTTGGTCTCGTTTTCCCGATGTTGCTTCGTTATCCTGTTCTTCTCAACATCCTTTTCGTCCGTTCAAACCTTGTTGTTGCTTTCCACTTCAGTTCTACTACCGGCGTCTAATCAATAACGCTGTTTCACCCTTCGGATCAGATAGTCTATTCTCCGAATGAATCAAATTCTATCCAGCTATACACCCTCAATACAAAACCTCTCCCTTTACTTGAAAATGTCCGGTGGTTTCCAATTTCCCTGACATCTTTTCGGAAGAGTTGCCAGGAATACCTATCGTTTTGAAATTCCAGAAACTACCCAAGGTGCACGATGTGTTTCACGTGTCACAGCTCACGAGGATCTTCGCAAGAAGTATCCGAACCTTTTCTTTTCTCAGTAGGAATCTCGGGGCGCGATTCCTTCAAGGGGGGGCGTTTTGTAACATCCCAAGGATGAAAAATAGCCATTAGAATGTTTGCTCTCTGTTATTTTATGTTTTGCATCATGGCATCATGTTCATTGCATTTGTTTTGTTTGTTTTCCATTTGTTATTCTCTGTCTTGCTTTGTTTTCCAACTGTTTTCATTTGTTTTCCTTTGTTTTCTATTTGAATTTCAAACCAAAATTCAAACCTTTTGTTTCATCCTTGTGATGTTACAATTTCCAAAATGATATTTCAAAATAAAACAATCAATTGTTTCCATTAAAGTGTGATTTCAAAACTGTTGTTTTGCTTCTATAAAAATGCATCCAATAATCAAACCCTTTTCAAATTCAGTTATGATTTTCTTCCAAACAACAACCCTTGTTGAAAGTTATGAAAAATTGCAAAACAAATCAATCATTTGTTTCCAATTAAAATCATTTGATCACCCTATTCAAATATTGTTTTCAATAGTTGAAGTTGATGTAAATTGCTTGTGAATAACATTCCTTTTTATCAACACACTAATGGCAATTTAAATTTCAAATCTATTCATAATTGACATGTTTCAAATTGTGGTTTAAACATCAATTTATTGCAAACAATTAAATTCAACAATCTTCTCATAATTGCTTGAGCTTATCAAATAGAATTTGTTATTTCCAAAAAATTCCAAATCAAACCTTATTTGGAATTCAACTAACCAATTTAAAAAAAAAATCAAACTAATATTCCAAAATTTTGAAGTTAATGGTAAATTGCTTTTAATTACTGTTTTGCAAAGTACTAAAAATTATTCATAAAAAATAAACCCAAATCCTTATTCCTTTTTCTATCTCTCTATTCCTTTCATCCTTTACAAAAAAAAGAGAGAAAGGTGAAAAAGAAAAATCAAGAGGGAGAGTTGGGCTGGGGGGAGGCAGCCCACTCTAGGCAACCCATCACTCAAGCCCACCCCACGTCGTCTCCTACCTCACGTCATCTTCTGTACGAACCCACCTCCACCCTCTGATCCTCCTCCCCCTCTCACCGATTTGCAGCCGTACCAAGCTACTCCCCACCATAAAACCAAGCCCTTCCCCTCTGCTAGCCCCTAACCCTGGCCCTAGCGCCGCCATTCTCTTCTTCCACCTCCATCCCTCTCCTCTCTCTATCTCCTTTCTCTCTGAACTTTGCAACATCTGCACCTCCACCCGAAAACCTCCCTGTATCTCCGGCGATCGCCGTTGATGTAAACCTCCTCCTCGTGGGCTCGCGGCGGGAATGGAACCGCCGCGGATCCCTCTCCCTCGTCGTGCCCTCGGTTGCCCCCGAGGGGCACCGGAGCGCCGCCGCCGTGCGGGACTCGCCGCCGGCCGCGCCCTGCTGCAGCTTTGTCCGCCCGACCTGCTCCTCCCTCCAACGCTCGAGGTGAGGCCTCCCTCCTCTTCCCGCTCGCTCCCCTCCCCCATCTCCTCCATCTCCGGCCACCCCACGCACCCCACAGCGCCTCCACCACGGCGCCCCCTCCGGCCGGCGAGCAGCAGCGAGGGTTCTCTGTCCGCCATGTTCAGATTACGTGCAGGAATTTTCAGTTACACAGCCGCACCAACACCTCTTACCCCCCGAGATCCCCTCCCTCTCAACACACACAGCAGCTACCCTACTGGCAGCGAACCTTGCGCGCACACCCCAGGTCACGGGATCGAGTCCCAGCGGCCACCCCTTTTGCTGCTTATTTCTCCGATTTAAGTGCAGTACAGGTTCCTGAATCCTTAACCCCCCGAGCCCCCCTATTCTGTCAACACCAGCCGCACCCACCCCACTGGTTAGCTCCCTGTGCTCACAGCAGGAGGTGAGGGGATCGAATCCCCCCTCCCTCAATTAACCAACTTTTTATTTTTTTTCATGTGTTTGGTCACAAAAACTTCTGCAATCACACATAGGTCCCTCCTATTTCTTTCTAGCCCCTGTAATAATTTTTCTAAGTCCCTAGATTCATAAAAATGGCAGATTGCACCCCAAATTTGTAAAATGCATAAGAAATTCATCCCAACTCCAAATTCAACATTTTTAATATGTTTTCTGTCCCAAATTTAATTGTCTATCCAAATATAAAATTTGTTTACTGTTTTGAATATTTTAAATTGTCGAAATATTTGAAAACTTGTTAAATTCACTTAAACTTGCAAAATTCATAACTTGAGCATAAAAATTCCAAATTCCACAAATGAAATATGTTTTCCAATCAACTTTTCATGTACTTTCCAAATATAATTTTTGTTTGCTGTTTTGAATAATTTAAATTGCTGAAAACAACTGTTTCTTAATTATTGCATTTAAAATTGCCAAAATAATAACTTGCTCATTTTAAATCCAATTTCAACAAATGAAATATGTTTTCCATGCAAAATTAAACCACCTTTCCAAATATAAAATTTGTTTCATGTTTTGAATAATTAAAATTGGTTAAATAATTTAAACCTTGTTTAATTCATTTAATATTGCTAAATTTATAACTTGATCAAAACAAATTCTTTTGGGACATATAAAATATGTTTTCAAACCATCAAAGCATAACCTTGTCAAATATGAACTTCATCTAATGTTTGGAACAAATAACACTTCAAATAAGTTCATGTTTGAATTAAATTCATTTAATTCTTGCTTAAACTTGTTTAATTCCTAAATAATTTATTTGAAATCCCTTTTCAACAAGTGAAACATGCAATCCACCTAAAATTGTGTGTTCTTATCAAATATGAACTTTGTTATCTATTTTGAACAATTTAAGTTTGGTGAAAACAACAAATGCTTGTGTGACACCTTTAAGGAACCAAAATTCCAAAACTTAATAAACAAATTTCCAAACTTGTTAAACCTTATTTCAATTGTTTCTATTGTTGTTATTTTGCTGTTTTCCTCATCCATGCATCATGCTAATTCACTTCTACAAGATGATTAGTTGTAGAACAATTAATTCAACCATAATTCATGGGCTTTTCATATGCAATCCAATTGCATATGGGTCCATTTAATCATGTTGCTATCTTGTCAACTTGTTTATTTTGATGCATCAATTAAATGGTCATGCATCATCCCATGTTTGCGCACTATGCCATGTTATTGATTGTTTATCTTTCTGCATTGTTTGTTTGCTTCTTCTCGGATAAACGACGACGTTGAGACCGACGATACTTACGACACCCCTTCTAAGGATTTAGCTCAGTACCAGGCTACTGGGTTTGCAGGCAAGTATTCACTCACATGAACCATCGTGTTCCTTTTCAACCTTTGTTACCGATACTTTCCGTTGTCTATTCTGCTAGCCCTATGATTAGTTGTTTCTGTTACGAACCTATCACATGTATCCTTTAACCCTGATATTGCCTCACCTCCATACCTATAACCATTGCTTGTGCCCGTGTCTTAATAGCATGCTTAGGTTGTTTTGCTCGAGTCTGTTACCCGTTACTTTCTGTTACTATATTCCATTATGTTCTGGGGGGCTCGATGTTTAATCAATCAATCATGCTAATGTTATTATCAATAATAAATTTGATGATAAGGCACCGGCAGGAGGCCCAGGGTGGTTTTGAGGCCTGCTAGTGTCGACCCTAATAGGAAAAGGGTCTTGTCTACTGATCCATGATGAGCTCACTAACCGCATGTGGGAAGCGAGTATGGGTGCCCCCCTCAATTTGATTCGATTCGCATCTCGTCCAAATCGCCACACGTAGTTCGGGCTTTCCATTTGCTGCATGCATGATCTTGCGAGCCCAGGCCAGGGTGGAACTTTGTAGTCGGCATTTAGGGCGGCGTGGTCTTCCAGTGCTATGAGGGTCCCCTTTTCTTCGTGGGGCTCGATTAGCCGCGCACGCACATCACGTGGTGCTTTGGGCTTGATGCGAAGAAGAGTTGAGTTGTGTAGAGTGCCCCGCTTGGTGGGAGGCATCCCATCTGGCGGGTTATTCTTGCGTGTACGGCCAAATTGGTGCAACCCTGCAGGGATAAATCTTCTCGAGAAGCCGTGTTTTCCGCGGTTATGGATTACTTGGTGAAAGTACTGGCTAACAAGTACTCAGGACAACTTAAACCTAATGATTAACAACCTTACACCCAATGATTAACAACTTGACTAGTAATAGGCTTATTGACACAATAATCTGAACCATCATTATTTCAACTGTGTGAGTTATCCTCGGATTGCTTCTTTGGATAAGGGGCGAGATCCAGGCTGGGTTTGTTTGGAGTTAGTTGATAGGTTGGTTACGGTACACGATCTTATCTCCTTTCTGGTAGCCGGAAGTGGGTTTGTTTGGAGTTAGTTGATAGGTTGGTTACGGTACACGATCTTATCTCCTTTCTGGTAGCCGGAAGTGGTAGAAACTCTGTAGTTGGTTAGAGCAGCCAGTTGCAGCATCTTTTATACCCCCTTCCTTCCGTTGAACCCAAAGCATCTGTGCTTGGTGTTGACGGGTTACACTTTGGTGAACTGTGAGTCTTGCTTGCCAGTACGTTTATGTACTGACCCCTTTGGGGCTGTGGTTTCCGCAGACTACGTTTCCGAGGATCTACATGGTGGATACTACGTGGAGTATGACGAGACTGCTGACGAGTAGATAGCGGACCCGGGCAGGATCCGAGACTTCGTGGATGGGCTCCGTCTGTTCGTTTCCGGCCTCTTAGGCCTATTTGGATCTTGTCTGTACTCAGACATGTTGAATGCTTCCGCTGTGATGTAATGATGAATTGTTGGGACATGTGTCCTCTGGATGATTGTATTTGCTATCTCTGCTCTAATGAGAGCTATTTGCCACTTATTTCAATCTTTTGTGTCGTAGAGATCTGTTGTGATATCACTTGTTCCAATGCCGTTGACGTACCATGTGTGTATGATTTGAAGTACGTCAATGGAAGTATATGGATTTCTATGGGATGGTTTGCGCAGACGATGAATAGTAAGATAATGGTTGTCACACGTGTACGTGTTGGCCTGCTCATATTGAGATGCGGGTGCCGGTATGCCCCGTAAGCCATTTATCTACTGTTTAACGGACTGTGAGTATCCCCTAGAAGTCCGGGTGCGACACATGGGATAGGCGGCGATGCCACAACCATCCCACGTCCGCCTTTCCGAAAAGACACATTGATTGAGAGTTGGTGGACTTCGAAAAGTCCACCACGAACGACTCATTTTCAACATGTCCCACGTATGCGACGTCAAGAGTATTACTCCTCAAAAGGACCACAATATCTTCATAAAAAAAAGACGGAGAAACCCATCTTTCCAAGAGAGCGAACGGAAAGTAACTTGAAACCAAGGGATTCGATAAGCATGACGTTCACGATAGTGATATCGGGAGCAATCACAACCTTGCCGAACTCCGATACCTTAGACGAGGACGAGTCTCCATAAGTGACGGTTGCTTGTATGTCATTTGGGCGCAAATCCATCACAAGTTCTTTGCTTCCGGTCATATGACTAGTGAATCCACTATCAATTATCCATTTAGACCCACCGTAAGCATAGTCCTGCAAGAGATCATTGACTAGAGTTAGGACCCGAGGAGGGTCCCTTCATGTTAGCAACAAGGGTCTTTGGAACTCAAATGGTATAGTCAATGTAACCCTCAATAGGACCAACATATTTAGCTTGCACAACACCATAATAATCAACATATAATTAATGGTGTGGATTGTTAGTTCCCGCGGAGATGCTACGAGTAGTGTTGTTCCTCATGACACTACTACTCGAAGCAACATTGCTTGCTTGTGCGGTAGTGCTACGAGTAGTGTTGTCCCTAATGACAATACTACCCGAGGCACCAATGTTGGCCTTCTTCTTGTTATTCTTCTTCTTGACAACATAGTCAAGACCTTGCTTGCCCACCTGTGGCCTTGGAGCACTAAATTGTGGTCTAGCAACAACCACATGAGGACTAGGGG
Source organism: Alopecurus myosuroides (assembly GCA_028641055.1). Taxonomy (NCBI): domain Eukaryota; kingdom Viridiplantae; phylum Streptophyta; class Magnoliopsida; order Poales; family Poaceae; genus Alopecurus; species Alopecurus myosuroides. The sequence goes on along the minus strand of CM054057.1, from coordinate 295,918,194 downwards.
CCAGCACTTGTGGGGTAGAGACCCCAACCTTCTCAACTTGAGGGATTTTTCCCTTGAGCCTTGCAAGCTCATCTTTCAACCTAGCATTTTCCTCAATAATATTTGCATGATCACAAGAAGAATTAGAGGTGCTAGGGTTGTTAAGTTGATTAAGTTGAGTTTGAAGTTGTTCATGCAACTCTTTGAGGGAATAATGTTGACTCTCCAAAGATTTGTGAGCTTCGGTTAGTTTTTCAAACTCCTCGGTTAGTTTAGCATGACCAACACCAAACTCAACCTTATCCTTTTTAGCCTTTTTATATTTAGCAATTGCAAGGTCACGTTCCTTAGTTATATTAGAAACAAGTTCATTATGAGTTTCTTCAATAGATTCAAGTTCCTCCTCAAGAGAAACTCTACCATCATGCTCTTCCCCGAGAGTGAGGGATGCAATTTCATCCGCATCCCTTCTTTCAACCTCACCTTTCTTCTCAAGAGCTTCTTGGGCATCTCCCAATTGGGTCATGAGATGTTCGAAGTACTTCTTGGTCTCCCCTTGCATGTTAGACATTAAACGTTCCAAGGAGAGCATTTCATCTTCTACTCCAAGACTAGCTAGATTTTCTAGTTCACTTGGGGTCTTAGAGTTGGGAGAAGTTGATACCTCCGAGGCCTTATCCATGAAGCACTTGGCATTTGGGCGAGGATGATTTTCATTGGGGGATTTAAAGAGAGATGAAGACGATGGAGTAGAGGCCATAGCTAGAGCGGCCACTTCACTAGTGGTTTCTTCTTCTTCATCACTCCCGGAATCATATTCCTCTTGAGTCACTAGCACAAACTTGGTGGGAGATTTCTTGTTGAAAGGTTTCTTCTTGAAATGAGGTTTCCTGTACTCAACCTTGGACTTTTCCTTGCGAACGAGCTTGACACCATGGTGTTCTCTATTTTCATAGGTATACTCTGCAATGAAGTGGTCCTTATCTTGACAATTAAAGCAAGAACTCACTTTTTGAGCCACATCATTGCCATAACAAGACTTGGTCTTGTCCTCAACAAATTTCTTGGACTTAGGAGGATTCCTCCAAAACTTTTGCACGGTGAGAGCAATGATATCCTTGAGCACGGGATCATACTCTTGATCCTTCAATGGAGCCAACACCTCATTGCCTTCTTCTTCATACTCAACTTCTTGAGACACAACCTTGGCCTTCAAAGCAACCAATGCCCCTTTGTGCATTCCTATGGCCCCTAACACGGTTGTCAAGAGCATTCTTGGTTTGCACTTGATAGGAGCACATTTCTTGCATGACTTGAGTTGAGGTCATAGAAGGGAAATCATGTCTTCCTTGAATGCTCTTCAAGTCCGCGGGCTCAAATGGTATGAGGGCAATCATGTACTTCCTTTTGATCCAAGCATCATCAATGTACTTGGCACCAACATAAGTGAATGCGGTGGCAAGTGTCTTGAGCCTTCGGTACATGTCTTCGTGGTTCTCTCCATCATGCATACAGAACCCTTCGGCCTCATTGTTCAAGGCATCATACCTATTCCTTTGCATTCTCTCATTGCCCACAAACATGACGACAAGTGCGTCCCATGTTTCCTTGGCGGTGGAATATTGTTGAAGATGCGGCATGTGGTTAGGACCCACGGCTTGTTGAAGAATTGAAAAGGCGGTGTAGTTGAGTTGACAATCTACGGCTTCTCTTCTTGTTAGGTTCTTGGGGTCATGATGCTTGTATCCATCACGAGTGACCCTCCAAAGCTCTATACACGAAGAGTTCACGTGAGTCTCCATGTAATATTGCCATTCACAAAAAGAATATGCATCAATTTTAGGTGGATCTCCCCTAGGTATTATATGAGGATGTGGTACGGGAGGATCGGGAGAATAACTTCCGGGGACGGAGTGAAATTCTCCATCTCCTTCCGCACCCTTCTTCGTGGAGTTCTCGGTGGAAGCAATTTTAGATGGATCACCATCTACCCCTTTCTCGTGCCCTCCGGAGATTTTTCCGGAGGAGATGAGCCGGTAACCTCCGGTCCTTTGGCTTTCAAGAGTTCCATCAATACTTGACGCAACTCATCGATTTTGGTGTCTATGGATGAGGTCAATGAATTTTTCAACTCACTGAGATCATTCATGGACACCGTCGCCGCGGAACCTTCAGTATCCGATTCATTACCCATACTTAAACTCATAGGCGGTTAAGCCCGATTGAAGAGTCGAGGCTCTGATACCAATTGAAAGTAAAGTATAGGCACCTAGAGAGAGAGAGGGGGGAGGGTGAATAGGTGCTACGACCAATTTTAATTTTTCTTCAAAATTAGGCTTGACACAAAGGTAAATTCTCTAAATAGTTCTACTAAGGTGAAGTTACCTATATGACAAGGATAGAAACTAATGCAATGAGTACAACAATGAATGCAACAAGTACAAGTGAGTAAAGATAAGGGAACGAGATAACCGATAGGAAGCATGCGAGGACACGATGTATTCCCGAGTTCCTCCTTGTTAAGGGAGTACATCTCGTTGGAGGGGTGTGAGCTCGCCACGAAGGCCTACTCAACGCCACAAAGGCCTCACCCTATTCTCCGATGAACCTCGCCACAAATGCCTAGTTCACCTTCCACTACTGATCCCCTTTGAGGCGGGAATCGAATCCTTTACAAACAAGCTTGGGGCACACACCCACAACCAAATTGGGGGCTCCCAACAATCACAAATCACCAAGAGTAGCAAGAAGGCTAGGTTATCCACAAGAGGAAACCCTAGGCAAGGATCCCTCAAGATAATGAGGGGGAAATGGAAATCCGGTTGGTGAAGATGTAGATCCGGTGCTTCTCCTTCAATCCTCCAAGTTTCAACGAGTTTGGGTGGAGGGAATGTGAGATCGATCTTGGTGGGTGAGCTCCATTAATGGGGACTTCAATTCTGAACGAGCTAACCCTTGGGGAAGAATGAAGGCATCTATTTATAGCACCCACAAAACTAGCCGTTTTCTTCACTGTCCACGTGCAATCCGGAATCACCCAGAATAATTTCGGCTCCCTGAATAATTCCGGAGCAATCCGGATGGCAACAGAAGTTTTTACGGCCATGTCAAAATCCCTCCAGATTGATCCGGAATAATTCCGGATGGTAACAGAAGTTTTTGCGGCCAAGTCGGAATCATCTGGATTTATTCGTAATCACACGGAATCATTCCGGATTGTAACAAAGACTTTTGCGGCCAAGTCAGAATCATCTGGAATGGTCCGGAATAATTCCGGGATGCACTTCTTCACCATTTCTTTGACACCGTTTATGTGCTGATAATGATTATAACCTTTCAACAAATAGCACACACGGTTAAAACTCCTTTATGTTGTTAATAAACACACAAAACACAGACATATCGAAAATGCACTTTCACTAGGCCACCAATCTCTTCTGTGTGAAGAGTTGGTTCTTATTGGTTTTCATTTGGATTTTATTTTCTTATCCTTGTTTCTTTCTCTTGTTTGGGATCTTTATGGGAAATATGCTCAAATTTGGTATTTTGCATTTGATTCTTGCAAATAAGAGTATAAAGTACCATTTGCCAGTTTGAAATTCCATCCCAAGCCTATCTCATCTTAAAACCAACTATCTATTCTTGTACATGCTCAAAACTTGAATCTAGAGGAAGTGGAAGGGTGTCCCGGTACTACCGACCAGCGACCGGTACTACCGCCTGTGCAAGTCGAAGCTCATACTTCTGCTCAAACTTGTACATCCGGTACTAGCGGACGCGCCCAGTACCACCGCATTTGCAAATCGAAGCAGATGCTTTCCGTGGAAATTTGTATAGCCGGTACTACTGACCAGCCCGGTACTACCGCCTGTACAAATCAAAGCAGATGCTCTGTGCGGACATTTGTACAACCGGTACTATTGGACGGGCTCGGTACTACCGGGCCAAGCAGTTTCGACTTAAAATCCCAGGTCGTGTTGTGTGGGGGTTATTCCCCACCCGCACGAACACCTCCACACATTGCTTCCCCTTCCTATCCCTCGGCCGGCCGGCCCTTGCCTCACCGGAATCCGCCGTTTCCGGCCCTAATCTGCACTGTGGGAGCCCCTCTCGCTTCGTTCTTCTCCAAGGCTTCCGGTATTTGTCTCGGTGGATATGTAGTTGCTCTGATTTCTTTCGGTTAAAGTATGGATGGATGATCTCTTGTTGTCGGGCACTGCAATGTGTTAGCCTACTCTAGTTATCTTGTTGGATTGACCTTTGATTTCATGGGCAGAAATCCAAAAATTTGCACTCCCGGTACTACCGGGCGCCGTACGGTACTACCGCCAGTGCAAATTTGGGCCATAACAGCTTGTTCTAACTTGAGCAAGCTAAATTACATTTCCATACCTATTGAGCATGTACCCTTATCTTGTTTCCATTCCCTATCTCCCTGAACTTAACAGGTAGCCATGGTGGTGGTTAGGGGAAGGAACCGGTCATGTATGCTCGCAACAAGCGCAAGGCCCCGGGGAACAAGGAAGCAACCGTTGATGAAGATGAGTTCATGACATATTTTGAGGAAGAAGCTGAGATCATGCCCACTCCAACCGCTTGCGAGAATTCGTGGTGGTGGTGGTCCTACCAAGCGCAAGACATTGGCTAGGAAACGAACTCACAAGCCATTTTACAAGTGGAAGCCCGAGTCCTATCAAGAGTTTAGAGAAGAAAATCCCTATGGGAAAGAAAGAGACTTCTTTGAGATACCACACTTCTTCACCAAAGATCAATAACATGTCTTCAATGACATTTATGTGGGCAAGGATTACTCTGTCACTCCTCAACACACCATCAACATTGAACACATAAGGAATCCCAAGCACAAGGGCTACTTTGATGAAACCTTGGCTATGCGTGAGGTGTTTGGTCTTATTCCTCTCATGAGGATCAACTAACCATACATTGAGTACTACAACAAGCAATTCTATGCCACCGTTCATTTTGGTGACGATGAGAAGAGGACCTTGAGGTGGGTGACCAAGGATAGAATGTTCCAAGCCACTTTGAAGGAATTCGGAGATCTCTTGGGCTATGATGATAAAGGGGTTCATGAGGCTAGTGGCTGGAGGTGCCATGGTGCAACATACTCTAGCAATAAGTGCACCATCTCCAACATCACCATGGAGGAAGGTACTCCGGAAAAAACTGCCCATCTTTTTTCTCCATTTGAGACTCTTCATTTTATCTATAGAGAGACTCTTGCTCCCCGTGTGGGAAATTGGGGTGAGGTCCATGGATTTATGTTTGACTTGCTCAAGAATTCCAAAGAAAATCAAGGCACTGGAGAAAAGTTGGATGTGATGGATTGGATGCATGAGGAGATGTGGTTGACCGTGATTGATAAGAGGGCTCCCATCTAAGGCCCTTTTCTCATGAAGCTCATTAGGAAGAAATGGTGGGAAGCCACAAAGGGGGATATCATGAAGGATGGCAACCCTATTGTCAATCATCCAACAAAAGAACCTAGGGTGAAAAAGCATTTGCTTCTAGCAGAGCTTGAAGCAGCCGTAGCTATGAAGGCAGCCGCTTCTCGAATTGGTGTGATGGCTGGTGCGAGATCTGATGATGTTCCTTCAGTTGATGCGCCATATTGGTTCAAGAAGTTTCAGATTAAGGAAAAGAATACCTTTTTCCTCCAGCTTGATCTCTAGAAGCGCATGTATGAGGCGCATGTGTACCACAAGAAAGCTGCAGCCCGTCAGAAGAAGATGATGCAAAAGATGGGGTGTCCTGTGTCTTCTGGGTCAGAAGAAGCCATCACTCCTAAGGATGAGTGGATATCCAAGCATACCAATTGGAGAGACCCCCACATCCCTTCCTCGTCCACTCACCATGTCGAAGACGGGAGTGACTCTTCTGGGACGTTTAGCTCCACTCTTCTCCCTTTTTGGCATTTAATGACAAGGGGGGGGAATCAGTTCTATTAGGTTGAGTCGGGGATTTGCATGGGTGAGTGGAGTCACAAGCTTTGCTATCTTCGTTGTTTCTTTGCTTGTGTCTCCGTTTAGTTGAACTTGCTATTTCTTTTGGATATTTGTGGTGTTGAACTTTTAGTTGAAGCGTGGTGTAAGACATGCAATCATCCCTACTATTGTTCCTATTATCTCTAGTATTGCGAGTATTTAATTATAGATATTTTATCTCGTATGATCTACTTGCTAGAATGTTAGTACACTTGTGCTTTCAAATCCTCGCTCAACATTTATGTTGTCATCAATCACCAAAAAGGGGGAGATTGAAAGAGCATTTCCCTCCTTATGTTTGATGTTTGTTGACAACAAAATTAGAGCTATAACGTGTGCTAAGTGTTGCATGGATTCTATGTGCTTCATCACTATATTTATATCTCATATGATCCATAGCAATACCCCGTTGAATTCATATTGAAGAAACAGTCTATTTGTGGGGTTTCTGCCTGGAGCGGTACTACTGTAGTTCGTCATGTACTACCGGGTTTTCCAGTAAAATGGTACTGTAACCTGAGGTCGAAGCGCTGCACTTCCATAGTGGCTCGTGAAGGGAATATGCCCGAGAGGCAATAATAAAATGGTTATTATCTTATTCCTTGTTTTATGATGAATGTTTATTTCTCATGCTAGAATTGTATTAACCGGAAACGTTGATACATGTGTGCTTAATAAACAAACAATGGTTCCTAGTAAAGCCTCTCTTTTAACTAGCTCGTTGATTAATAGATGATCAAGGTTTCCTGATCATGAACATTGGATGTTATTAATAACGGGGTCATGTCATTAGAAGAATGATGTGATGAACATATACCCAAAGAGAATATAGCAATGCGATCAAGTCATTTAGTTTACATTGTTATATCAAACACACGAAGTAACTTATTCCTTAGACCATGAGATCATGTTAATCACTGATACCGGAAGAGTGCTTTGATGGCATCAAACATCACACCGTAACAGGGTGACTATAAAGGTGTCGTTGAGTATTCGGAAAGTATTAGTTGAGGATCATGGATCAAGAGTGGGATTTGTCCATCCAAATGACGGAGAGATATACCCTGGGCCCTCTCGGTGATATCACATCGAAACCGCTTGCAAGCACGTGATATGATCACAAGGATGTTATATCACGGGAACGAGAAAACCGTACTTGTCGGTAACGAGATTGAACAAGGTATGGTTGATACCAATGATCGAATCTCGGACAAGTAAAATATCGTGAGACAAAGGGAATAGTTCACGGCGTTGTTGGTTCACACGATCACGAGAGTCATCGTTGAATATATAGGAGTCATCACGGATCTCCAGATCCCGCTGTTGATTATTGATCGGAGAGGAGTCTCGATCATGTCTATCTTATTCGCGAACCGTAGGGTGACACACTTAAGGTTCGATGACGCGTTTGAGAGGATACGGAATATCGAAGAATATTTTGGGCAGCACCGAAATTGTTTCGGGGAAAATTGAAATAGTTCAAGGGGTTTTTCATCGAATGGTTGTTAATAGAATTAACAAATGATTCGAGGTGCTTTATGCAAATGTTTGTTAATAGAATTAACAAATGCTGAAATAAAGAAATAAAAATGTTTTATTGATTTATTAAAGAAAAACTCTTGGATTTTCTAAGTGGGGTTTAAAGGAAAATGAGTGGGTGTGAGTGGAGTGTCCACTCACATCATGAGGGAAGAGGTGGGGGCACACCATGGGGCTGGCCGCACCCCCCTTGGGCTGCCTCCCCCCTCTCCTATAAAAGGAGGGTGAGAGCTCTCCCTCCTCCACACACTTGGCCACTTCCCTTTCCCTCCACCCGCTGCTCCATTTCATGGTCTCCGGCTTGGCGAAGCCCTGACCGTGGGATTCTTCACCACCACCACGTCGTCGTGCTGCTGGAGTTCCGAGGGATCCTCTACTTCCGCGCCCCGCTGGAACGAGGGAACGGAGGTCGTCATCAACCGTACGTGTGACCGATCACGGATGCACCGTCGGATTGCGGTGCCATCTTCTCGCTATCGGGATCGGTGTGAGTACGACTACGCCAACAACGAGATTTGATCTCGTACCACTTTGAGTCTTCGAGGGTATGTGTTCTCCTTAACCCTCTTGTTGCCCGTTACACTTCGTCTCCTAGATTAGATCTTGGCCTTTCAGGTGTGCCTCGCGTAGGATTTTTTTTGTTTTCTATGCTACGTTCCCCTTCAGTGGTATCAGAGCCGGATCTATGCGTAGATGTTTTGTATGGGTAGAACACATAGGTGTATGTGGGCGTTGATGATCATGTTATTACCTCCTTGACTGTTTTATGATCTTAGTGGCATAGTGGGATGAAGCGGCCCGGACTAACCTTACATGTCCACGTACATGAGACTTGTTCCACAACTGACATGCAACTTGTATTGCATAAGTGGCTTGCGGGTGTCTGTTTCTCCTACTATAGTTAAGATCTAATCTATGAAGGGTTGTTAAAAATGTGTTTATCAACGTTGTGGTTGATGTTCGTAGGTATGAACGGCTCTATCATCGAAAGCCCTAAGCCACGTAAAATATGCAAAAATAAATTAGAGGCGTCTAACTAGTTTTTTGCTGGGCATGTGATGTGACATGGTCAATATTACAAATTTGATTATGAGATGATCTATTTTGTAAATTATTGATATACCGGAAGGTATCCATATGATTGTCTTCTTATTGATGGACAATCAAGATTGGGGTGCCATGGTACTTGGTACCACGCCGGTGGAATGATTGAGATCATACCATAATGCACATGATGGAGATCAAGTGCAAGGAGGACCATATCATATCACGTTATCCTTACATGTGATGTTTGTGATGTTAATCCTTTTATGCATCTTGTTTTGCTTAGATAACGTTGGTAGCATTATAAGATGATCCCTCTCACTTAATATCAAGATAATAATGTGTTCTTCCTTAAGTATGCACCGTTAAGAAAGTTCGTCGTTTCGAGACACCACGTGATGATCGGGTGTGACAGACTCAACGTTCGCATACAACGGGTGTTTTCAAGCCTAGCATGTACAGACATGGCCTTGAAACACACGCAATACTACGGTTCTACTTGGCGAGCCTAGCATGTACAGACATGGCCTCGGAACACGTAACCGAAAGGTAAAGCATGAGTCATATGGATGATATGATGAACATGTAGATGTTCGCCTTTGAAGCTACATCATCTCACGTGATGATCGGTTTTGGTGTAGTGAATTTGGTTCGTGTAATCACTAAAGACGACTAAGAGGGATGTTGTTTTTGAGTGGGAGTTCATGGTTTAATTTTTTGAATTAACTTGAACTTATTTATCATGAACAACCAATCAAAGTGAATTTGCAAAAATTGTAGTATTCATTGGCATCTATAATTACCTTACACTTAGATTGTTAATTGAGATATAACTGTTATGATCTGGTAAATACCATTTAAGATTGGTACCGTATTAGTGATATTTAAAATTGAGTCCTATTGTAGATTTTTTGGTACTTCCTACCTAGCTCCATATGGTTAATGATTGATTAATCTAGAGAGCAAATAATTCCTACTTAGAATCCAGAGTCATGGTTGCTTCCGTATTACTTTATCTTCAAAAGAATGTTTTGTTGATCAAGGTGATTTTGGAACTGAAAAGAGTTGTTTTCAGAAACAATCAAGTGAAAGATATATTGATATCTAGAAACTTATTTGTAGCAACATGACTGAGTATAATTTAGCGTGACAATGTTTGCTTATATTATCTGAATATATGCAAATTTAGCGTGACGATGTTTGCTTATATTATCTGAATATATGCAATGATTGGAGACGCTAGGCGTTTGAATATTCCAAGAAGTTGGGCGCTAAAAATTATCCTCTAAATTCCTTCCTTCGAGCTATAGTAGCTTAATCATAAAATTGTTATGATATGATGGATTAGAAGTATGGGTAAATTAGTTTACCTTACTTGGAAATTGCTAAGAGTGGAATCTAGAAGAATATTATTAATATGGTGATATTAGTAGAACAATCAAACTCAAAGTATGACTCAATGGGTGATAGTATATGACTAACACGCCAAAGAAAATGAGCTAGTAAGACTAGCATTGTTTGATGTTGAATGATTCTTCTATAAAAGAAAAGGGAATATTGAAAATAGAATTACAAATAGATATATGGCAGAAAAGAAGATAACTGGAAAAGTCCAGCTCAGGAGTATATACTTGATATACAAGTTATAGATGTATTACTAGTTAACAAAGTATTTTTGGGTATTTTGATACCACATTGGTTGGTATGAGTTGTCATACAAAGCAACGCAATGCAAGAAATACAAGGGCCTAAAAGGAACTAGTAATAGATGTGGAATCGATTATGACAAGAACATAAATAAAGTGTTATTGTGTTCATTGTAGTATTGAACCAAACATTCAAGATTTATTTTAAGAACTTAATAAGTTGTTATTTTGTTCTAGTCTTTTGTGAGAACAAATGAGATTGTTCAAACTATGATCATATTCCATAATTGATGGATATGTTAATATAAATCATTTGGTAAAGTAAACATCTATAAGACTAAATGCTAAACGTTGCAAGACGTTGAAGAGTTTCACTTAAATTGTGACACCACCATTTTAGTTCATATAGGAAAGGAAAACATGAAGGAACTCCATATTGATGGACTTCCGGAGTCATTTTATTGACGCTTGTGAGACCTCTTCCAAAAGATGACTAGAATTCCGTTCTTAGGCCAAAGTAGAATGGACGACTAATTTAGTGGAGATTATACATATTGATGTATATAGTCCATTATGTGTAGTCATGTATGGTGGATTAATTTTTCCTTCATAAAATTCTGTCGATGATTTAAGTAGATATGTGAGTATATCTATTTAAAGGGAACAGAGTTTGACATTTTGAATTGGTTCAAAAGGTTTTTAATATGAAGTTAAAATCAATGTAACAAGATAATCAAGTATTTATGATTGGATCATAAAGGATAAAGTTTGAGTTACAAGTTTAGCAAAACATCTGAGAAGTTGCAGAATTGTTCTACAACTTATACTTCTCGAATACCCCACATTAGATTGGAGTATTCAAAAGACAAAATCAAACCCTGTTTGACATGGTAAGATTAATAAAATTGCCAATATAATTTTGTAGTTTATACATTAAGGACAACCGCTTTTACACTGAAAAGAGCACCATCATGATCCGTTAAAATTGACAACATATAAGATATGGTTTGGGCAATGACCCGAATTGTCATTTTTCTTAAGTTTTGGTATGCATAGAATGTGTAAAATGTTTACAACCAAAATAGGATAAATATATTTTTATAAGGTTATCCCAAATAAAACATTGGGTATTTCTCCTATCACCGAACCAAAAGACAAATGTTGTTTGTCAGAAAGGGTTGATTTCTCGAGAAAGTAGTTCTTGCGAAACAAGTGAGTGGGAGCACAGTACTAACTCAACGAGATTAGAGAATCTTCGTTATCATGTCAAGAGTAGCGCAGCACTGGAAGTTGTTCCGGGGTTTACTATTTTGACTAAGTAGAAGACACTACAAATGTTGTAGATACTTCAAATGAGTTTGCGAACTGTACTAGAAAAGTCCAAAAACTTTGTACTTATAACAACTTGTGGTTTAAGTGTAAAGTGTTGTTTTGACAACAAAAGGACCTGGACCTTATAAAGGAAGCAAATGATGGGCCCTGACTTCGTAAAATTGACTATGAGTCATTATATCCGCCATAGTATCCTTGTATGAATATCAAGTATGTGACTTGGTAGTCCTTTCGATAGGCATGATGCCTAGCGATAGCAAAAGGGTCTATATAGCGACAAAGACATGGATTTTACATCTTATTAAAATTGTACTTATCGAAAAGTTGTTTTCGACGAAGTTCAAAGAGTTAACTACTACAAGATTTTGATCTTCCATAGTGATGCTTTAGTCTTTGCGGATAGTTCTAGCAAAAGGTTACATATTATGATATGGCAGTTGAATAACAAAACCAACTCTCCTCTCAAGGAAGTTTTATCAAGGATGTGTACTTGACACAGTCTGAGAGTTTTGTAAAATTCAAAAAGGTTGCTAGAAAGGTATGCACACTTCAATGGTTGAAGTGAGCATAACGAAGTTGAAATCTTTACCTTAATGAAGTTATCAAAAGAGTTTGATTCCATCATGAATGATAAAGATGCTTGTAAAGTTACAAGAAATTAAGTGGGAGCGCTATGACATATTTCCAATACTTTATGTAGATGACATATGGTTGATTGGAAAATATGTATTTTAAATTAACACGGTTAAGATTTTCATATTGATGAAAGGCTTAGAAGATATTGAGCATCGATATCTATAAAAGATGGATTCAAGCGCCTGATATGATTGAAGCCAAATTACATAGATGAAATATTGAAGTAAGTCAATATAAAATTGATAAGAAGGAGTTCTTGTCACATGGAAAATAATTGAGCAAGATTCATGTGTTTTGACACATGATGAGCATAATTGAAATTGAGATTTCTAAGTCATGTTTCCATGCTATGTACACAACCAGATAAGTCCTATGCTATAAAATGTTATAGTAGGATAATTCATATGATGATTAGACAACAGTGGGAGAGATCCTTGTGTCATTTTAGAAATGCTAAGGATATGTTTTCCTATATAGTAATGACAAAATATTAGTTGTAATATGTTACACTAATAGTATTGTCATTTATTCAAGTAATTTTATCTCAATTAAAATATGTGATGAAGGGTAGCACAATAGGATGGAAGAAAGTTCCATGCTGGATTTGAAAGAGTTTCAAAATTAAAATATTGTGACAGATACTACAACAAAGGCTAAAGTATATCGTTGTGTTAACAACTGATAATAAGCGTATTTTGTGTCAAGGAGTTCTTTATTGAACTTGGTGAATTTCCAAGAATGCTAAAACTTGAAGCTACATTTCACAATGTTAGTAACATCAGTTTAAGCTGAGGAATTAAGGTATCACCGGAACTTGGTGAATTTCCAAGAATGCTAACACTATGAAGCTACATTTTCACAATGTTAGTGACATCAGTTTAAGCTGAGGAATTAAGTTTTCACCGATTGGCCATATATATACAAAGCCATCTCATTAGAGAATGAGTGATGCGTGTAGACGCAAAGAACATGCAAATACAATAAGGGACCTGAACAGTTCAGATCTTTTGATGATGTTTACCACATGCGAAGCATGGTAATAACACTGGAACGTCATATGTGTTAAGTGCTTACAGACTAGATTATTGACTCTAGTGCAAGTGGGAGACTGAAGGGAATATGCCCGAGAGGCAATAATAAAATGGTTATTATCTTATTCCTTGTTTTATGATGAATGTTTATTTCTCATGCTAGAATTGTATTAACCGGAAACGTTGATACTGTGTGCTTAATAAACAAACAATGGTTCCTAGTAAAGCCTCTCTTTTAACTAGCTCGTTGATTATAGATGATCAAGGTTTCCTGATCATGAACATTGGATGTTATTAATAAAGGGGTCATGTCATTAGAAGAATGATGTGATGAACATATACCCAAAGAGAATATAGCAATGCGATCAAGTCATTTAGTTTACATTGTTATATCAAACACACGAAGTAACTTATTCCTTAGACCATGAGATCATGTTAATCACTGATACCGGAAGAGTGCTTTTGATGGCATCAAACATCACACCGTAACAGGGTGACTATAAAGGTGTCGTTGAGTATTCGGAAAGTATTAGTTGAGGATCATGGATCAAGAGTGGGATTTGTCCATCCAAATGACGGAGAGATATACCCTGGGCCCTCTCGGTGATATCACATCGAAACCGCTTGCAAGCACGTGATATGATCACAAGGATGTTATATCACGGGAACGAGAAAACCGTACTTGTCGGTAACGAGATTGAACAAGGTATGGTTGATACCAATGATCGAATCTCGGACAAGTAAAATATCGTGAGACAAAGGGAATAGTTCACGGCGTTGTTGGTTCACACGATCACGAGAGTCATCGTTGAATATATAGGAGTCATCACGGATCTCCAGATCCCGCTGTTGATTATTGATCGGAGAGGAGTCTCGATCATGTCTATCTTATTCGCGAACCGTAGGGTGACACACTTAAGGTTCGATGACGCGTTTGAGAGGATACGGAATATCGAAGAATATTTTGGGCAGCACCGAAATTGTTTCGGGGAAAATTGAAATAGTTCAAGGGGTTTTTCATCGAATGGTTGTTAATAGAATTAACAAATGATTCGAGGTGCTTTATGCAAATGTTTGTTAATAGAATTAACAAATGCTGAAATAAAGAAATAAAAATGTTTTATTGATTTATTAAAGAAAAACTCTTGGATTTTCTAAGTGGGGTTTAAAGGAAAATGAGTGGGTGTGAGTGGAGTGTCCACTCACATCATGAGGGAAGAGGTGGGGGCACACCATGGGGCTGGCCGCACCCCCCTTGGGCTGCCTCCCCCCTCTCCTATAAAAGGAGGGTGAGAGCTCTCCCTCCTCCACACACTTGGCCACTTCCCTTTCCCTCCACCCGCTGCTCCATTTCATGGTCTCCGGCTTGGCGAAGCCCTGACCGTGGGATTCTTCACCACCACCACGTCGTCGTGCTGCTGGAGTTCCGAGGGATCCTCTACTTCCGCGCCCCGCTGGAACGAGGGAACGGAGGTCGTCATCAACCGTACGTGTGACCGATCACGGATGCACCGTCGGATTGCGGTGCCATCTTCTCGCTATCGGGATCGGTGTGAGTACGACTACGCCAACAACGAGATTTGATCTCGTACCACTTTGAGTCTTCGAGGGTATGTGTTCTCCTTAACCCTCTTGTTGCCCGTTACACTTCGTCTCCTAGATTAGATCTTGGCCTTTCAGGTGTGCCTCGCGTAGGATTTTTTTTGTTTTCTATGCTACGTTCCCCTTCAGCTCGGTAGTATCGACAACACGGTACTACCAGCCTCGTCCGGTACTACCAAAGTTTACAGAAGAGCGCACTAGATAAAGCAGTCGAAGAGGTGTCGTCGCGCGGTCTACCTCTGCCGCGCGGTACTGGCGGGTTTTTCAGAAGTGGGTACTGGTATCTGCCAGCTTTCTTGTTCAGGATTCGGTACTACCACCCCCGTGCGGTAGTACCGACTGTGGTTTCTGTCTGCGATACCTGCGTTGACCTCGTGAAGATAAGTGCGCGCGGTACTACCAGACGGTGTCCGGTACTACCGGATGAAGCAATAAATGGTCAAACGGTCAGATTTGAGGGGACGAGTATAAATATTTCATTCCCTTCTTCCCCAAGAGGTAGCTCGTCCATCATTGAAGTCCCCATTTATTGAGCTCACCAAAATCTAGATTTCTCCCAATCCCTCCGCCCAAACCCGTTGATCTTCGTAGGATTGAAGGAGAAGGCTCTAATCTACATCTTCACCAACCCATTCTTCATTTCTCCCTCATTCACTTGAAAGATTCTAGTCTAGGGTTTCCTTGTGGAAAACCTATACCCTATTTTTGCTCACTTGTTGATTGGAGCAAGATTGTTGGTGTTCTTGGGACCCCCAAATTTGGCTTTGGGTGTGTGCCTCAAGGTCATTGTAAATACACCAATTTACGCCTTGAAGGGAATCAATAGTGGAAGGTGAACTAGGCCTTTGTGGCGAAGTCCAGCGGAGAATAGGGTGAGGCCTTTATGGCGTTGAGTAGGCCTTCGTGGCAAAACTCACACCCCTCTAACAAGACGTACTCCCCTCAAAAGGAGGAACTCGACAATACATTATTTCCTCCGCGTGCTTCTGTTATCGGTTATCTTGTTCTCTCCCCTTTACTTTGTGTTTGTATCTTGCTTAGTTTTGCTCTTGTCATATAGGTAAATTCACGGTAGTTGCATATCTAGAGAATACCTTTTCTGTCAAGGCTAAATCGAAAAGTATTAAAATTTTAAGTAGCACCTATTCATCCCCACTAGGTTCCCATAGTATCCGGTTAAAAATTCAATGCCATCTTGAAGGAAATCAAGATGAGTTCACGCGAATTTGCCGCAGTTTTCACTAGTCGACCCATGTTTCTATAATTTTTCTTTGAGATTTCTAAGTTAGTGAGGAAAATATTAGATTTTTATCGATCATTTTTTTTGGCAAAGTGATATTAAAAATAAGAAGTACCGCCTTACTAAGTGGAACATTTTTTTTCATACGAAAGATTAAGGTGGGCTAAGAACTAAAGTGTTAGAAATTAAGAACAGATGCCACTTAAGTAAATGGTTGTACAAGTTTTTGCATGAGGAGGGGGTGTGACAGCAGTTATTGTGCAATAAGTATTTGGAGGAGAAAACGTTGTCACATGTACAAGTAAAACCATCCGATCCCCCCTTTTGGAATGACCTAATGGGGGTTAAGCAAGATTTCTTTGCGACGGGATCCTTTCAGGTTGGGAATGGTGAACAAATACGTTTTTGGGAGGATAGATGGCTACGTCAAAACTCGCTATCAATCCAATATCCAACGCTATACAATATTTCCTATCATAAAAATGTTACGGTGGCCTCTGTACTTTCGAATGTCCCTCCAAATATTTAGTTCCGGCGTCCTATCATAGGGAAAAAAAAGGATAGAGTGGCTACATTTGATGGAAAGATTAATGCGAGTATCTTTGTCTGATGTAGTAGATATTTTTTGATGGAACTTGACAATGGATGGTTTTTTGGGGGTAAAATCACTGTATGTAGACTTTCTACACGGTCATACAATTTACTTGCGTAATAGTTGTGGAACCTAAAAGTCCCATTGAAGATAAAGATATTTCTCTGCTTCCTCTATCGTAAGGTGATTTTAACAAAGGACAACTTAGCTAGGTGGAACTGGAATGGGTGCAAAAAATGTTCTTTTTGTCATAAAGATGAGATGGTTGGTCATCTGTTCATATCTTGCTCTTTTGAAAAAAATATTTGAAGATTAATTCACTTTATGTTTATTATTAATCTTCCAACAAGTATCAATAATTTATTTGGTAATTGGTTTAATGTGATTGATAAGAGTACTAAGGCACATATACGTGTAGACGCGTCTCTGGGCACTCTAAAATTGTCATAATTAACATGATTTTTAAGAAGAGAGAAGTTGTTCATTTTTTGCAGGTTACAAATATGACGCTATACTGGATCACATATGTGGTCGTGCCTTCTTGCTTCCGACCAGCTATACTGATGAGGACACCAGAAGGATGGATACAACCAAGAATATCAATATCAAGAAATAAGGGTACAACAAGGATACATGATCCGATGCTGCTCAAGGAGTTCTCTCACGTCACCTTGGGTCGAAGAGCAATTAGAGTCCCAGTTCTCCACGTTTTGGACACAGATTCGGACTATAGAAATATACCCGACTTAATAAGACTATAACTTTTGCATAAAAGGTCTGAATTGTGTGAATCTTTTTTTGTTGAAAAGCAGGTCTCGTGTACTTTCCAGAAAAATTGGCCTCACCTTAAAATTAGTTTCGAGCGAAAAGTTATAGCCAAAACAGTCCGATCCTATAGCTGAAAGTGGGCCAAGAATCCAGGAAGAAAGTGCCGCGCCACCTCTAATCGGGCCCAAAGGCCTTGTACGAATTAGGGTTGGGTTTTTGGTGCCTTGGGACGTGTTTCCACATCCTTGAACGTCACCCAAGCATCTCCTCCATATATACTCTCCATAGGTCTCAGTTTAGATTTGGATTTTGTTTAGTTAAAAGACTGCTAGCGAATTGCTGCCTCTTCGTGTACTCGATTAGTGCTCAACAGCCTGATCCAGACCACTTCTCAGAATCCCACCATTCAAGAAAGCTTATTTCCATCCGCAATTCCAGATTGCAATATTTGTTCTTACTTGTTACTCGATTGCAGGTAGAACTAGACCTTTTGGTCAGGCGATCGTGCATCCGCAAGATCGGTAACTCCAGAAGATTGGTTTAGCGATTGTATTGGCGCTGTGTACGTGTGCGTAGTAGTCGGATCGCCAAGGTCAATCTCCACCACAAATCTACGTATCTATCTCACCGAAGATCGGACTACCTTTGCCCAATCAAGTTAGGATTAGGGTTTTTCTAGTTGTTTCAATCCTTGTTTCTATCAATAGATTAGAGTTCTAATCAGGTTAGGACTCCAAATTCGTGACGTACTGTAGCAGCAAAAAAAATCCCAAAAAAAATTCAGGGTCTCGCCCAACCACAGACATACTTTGAGGTTTGGAGAGAGCAAAAAAAAATTGGTCCCACCTGACCACAGACATAAGGTTAGGAGAGAGAAAAAAAAATTAATTTTCTTCCTCTATTTAGTGCAGTTTGCGGATGCACGATCAGTCTGACCAAAAGGTCTATTTCTATCTGCAACCGAGGAACAAGTAAAAAAAAATATTGCAATCTGGAATTGCGGATGGAAATAAGCTTTATTGAATGGTGGGATTCCGAGAAGCGGTCTGGATCAGGCTGTTGAACACTAATCGAGTACACGAAGATGCAACAATTCGCTAGCAGTCTTTTAACTAAACAAAATCCAAGTCTAAACTGGGACCTATGGAGGGTATATATGGAGGAGAGGTTTGGATGACGGCCAAGGAGGTGGAAGCACGTCCCAAGGCACAAGAAACCCAACCCTAATTCGTACAAGGCCTTTGGGCCCGATTAGAGGTGGCGCAACATCTTTTTCCTGGATTCCTGACCCAATTTCAGCTACATGGTCGGACTATTTTAGCCATAACTGTTCGCTCGAAACGAATTTTGAGGTGAGACCAATTTTGCTGGAAAGTACACGCGACCTGCTTTCCAACAAAAAAGATTCACCCAATTCAGAGCTTGTATGCAAAAGTTATAGTTTTCTGGAGTCGGGTATATTTCTGTAGTCCGAATCTGCGTTAAAAACATGGAGAACTGGGACTCTAATTGCTCTTCGACCCAGGGTGCCGTGAGAGAACTCCTTAAGCAGCATCAGATCATGTCTCCTTGTTGTACCCTCATTTCTTGATCAGTTGTATAGGAATTATTGATATTCTTGGTTGTATCCGGTCTACCGGATGTGCTCGCCTAATGGCGGTCGTATAGGCTATCCTCAGCCGGGGTGGGTGGCTCTACACTAATTGATGAGATGATTAAAGCTGTTATTTTTGAGTGATTGATCTTCGTATCAACGTTGAATGATCCGTTAACTTATAGTATAGTAAGATGCTTTGATACTCTTTACTTTGTTTTAATATAACGGTCGTGTGCATCGATTCGACGCAGAGGCTGGGACGTACGCTCCCCTTGCAAAAAATAAATGTGTTGAAGAGAAAAGGGCAACGAACAAGACATGGCGATCTGGAGCGGCTTGATTTATAGGGTTGTTAATTTGCTGGCATAACATATTTCTAAGCTCTCCAGCTTCCTGTTCACATAAAGAAAGAATTTCAGCTATTTTCATCTCTTTTTTTTTTTTTTTTTTTTGAACAAAGGAGCCCCAAAGGGGCTGTAATCACTTCCATTGATAAGCACACGTTACAACTTTGTGATTACAAAAGCCATCCTGATCAAATATGCTGCAACTCAAGTACCTACCTCTTAACCCTTTCCCGAGGAGTTTGTTGTGCATACTTCCCAATGGCTTCGTCTATGGGGCTGCAGGTGTAACAGTATATCTATCAGTATCAGGTAAACATACAATCCTCCGCTAAATATCATTAACACCCCGTACCTAAAAAAAATGCCAGATAAATATATTTTTTCTATGACTTCATCTAAAAGAAAAGAATATTTGGAACTAGCTAGTATTGCAAGAACGAATAAACCACAATCACATAAAAACTGTAAAATTGAATGGTGCTTCAGTCAGAAACTAAGCACCGATATGGGTTAAATTCAGAATAGGTGGAGTGCACGATTGCCTCGTTACAGTTTGTCTTAAAACCATTGGTAAACAGATTTTCAATGAACTGGCCTTGATGTCATTCTTTCAAAATGTGAAGCAAGTCCTACATATGAACAGCAGTTCCAGATGCTCGTTTTAGCTGCTTTGTGTTGGGCAATATGGATCATGAGGAATATGATCACTTTTGATAACTATTTGCTGAAATCTCCTTTGGCCACCGTGTTGTATGCGTGTTCTTTGCTTCGTTACTGGGCAGGTCTCTATGGTGAAGACGATCGGGCGGCGATTCTGGGAGGTGCTGAGCAGCTGATGAACAAGGTGTTGAATATATTAGCAATTTAGCACATGATTTAATTTGAAATACTATCAGATAAATTGTGACCGTAGCAAATACAGTAACCATGCAAATATCTAGATCTAATACAGCAGACAGACTGAAACAATCTATTGCAAGAACTAGACATAGGAATTCCAGTAATATCTCATACAGATGGAATAGAGATACGTACGATGCAGCGGCAGCAGCACTGCCGTTGTTTTTGTCCACGTCGGCCATGTCGTCGATGAAGAGGTTGCCGAGGTCAGGGAAGAAATCGTCGTTGGGGAAGTAGTCGCCGTCAGCAGTCGCGCGAGTGCGCTCCCCAAAAACCTGATCGCCCCTCTCCCGTACAGGATCACAAGAGGCGGGGTTCCGGAGGCCTGCTGTCCCCACTAGCGGTGCACGCCGGAAGGAGGGATGGAGAAGACTTGATTGGCGGCACAATGGACCGTATGCGCGTATTTATATGAATTAACGCGTCCGTTAATTACCAAGTTAATGACTCATTAAGATTTCCCAAGCGACAAAATAAACGCTCTCGGCTCGGCTCATTCCCGCAACCCGCGGCGCGAGGCGAGGCGGGCGGCGGAGGAGGAGCGCGCGTGTGGCACACCTCTCCTTTTGCCTTGCCAACTCATACATGAGCTAGAATAGCTCACCTTATAAAATGGTTCCATTCTTTCCAAACTAGCAGTATGGGACTAAACTTTAGTCCCACTCACTCCACTCATTATTCATGAATGGGCCATGACAATTTCAGGATTTATTGGGCTTAGTTGGGCCACACTGCAGCCCATAAATTCCAACAATCCCCCACAAAGTGTCATTAGCATATTTTATAAACTTTGTTCCAAAACATTGTTTATATACCGGTGTTAGTGGAGACTGTTAAGTTGAACTTCCACTTAGAACATCATGCTACACTAGTTCACAACTTGAATAGTGGACTACGCCTTGAACTACAAGTTTGCTGTGATACCAGTTTCACACAACGTCTGAACCAATACTAGGCTGCCGCAAGACTTCCCCGCGGTTTGGAGCGTATGCGTTATACTCCGAAGGCCTTTCATGAGTTTATTAGAGAGCACCCGATTCTCGTAGACTGCGACGTTTAACAGTCAGACTCATATAGGTGAGTTCCTCAGGAGATGTTCTGTAGGACACATCTCTGCTTATATAAATAAGCCACTTGGAACACATTAAGACAAAAGTCAACCTACCATACAGATCAGGAGAGTATTGCATCTTTTATGGATACTCTCCTCTCAGCCGACCAACAACTTGTCTCCCACTTCTAATTCACGGGATCTCCGATCACATAGAGTGGGTTACCACTGTGGAAACTTATAACGTGGGTCTCAAGCCCATCTCCTTCGATGCATTATCTATCACATTCCGTGATAAACCCTTTGTGAAGGGATCTGCCAAGTTCATAGATGTTTGGATATAATCCAACGCAATAACTCCGGAGTTTTTCAATTTCCTGACAGATTTCAATCTCCTCTTCACATGTCTTGATGACTTTGCATTATCCTTAGAACTGTTCACTTTGATGATCACAGTTTGATTATCACAGTTCATTAGGATTGCGGGTATTGGTTTTTCAACCATAGGCAAGTCCATCAAGAGCTCACGAAGCCACTCTGCTTCAAAATTGGTTGTGTCTAATGCTGCGAGTTCTGCTTCCATAGTTGACCTCGTTAAGACGGTCTGCTTGCAAGACTTCCAGGAAACAGCGCCACCACCAAGTGTAAAAACATAACCACTAGTGGCCTTAACCTCATCAGCATCAGATATCCAATTAGAATCACTATATCCTTCCAGAACCCTCGGGTTTCTGGTATAGTGAATTCCATAGCTCGCAGTGCCTTTTAAATAGCGCATAACTCTCTCAAGAACACACCAATGATCATCTCCCGGATTGGAAACAAACCGGCTCAATTTTCTCACAGCAAAAGAGATGTCAGGCCTCGTGGCACTCGCCAAATACATAAGCTCTGAGAATATCTCAGTTGATCTCTAGTAATCCGTTGATTCTTTCGAAGCAACAAACTAGCATCATATGGAGTTGAAGAAGCCTTGCAGTCACTATACCCGAAGCGACTCAAGACCTTTTCCACATAGTGAGATTGAAGCAGTGTGATCCCACCATTATCATTTCTCAATAGCTTGATGTTCAAGATAATATCAGCTACTCCTAGATCCTTCATCTCAAAACAGCGAGATAAGAAATCCTTAACTTCCTTGATTAAATCAAGATTGGTCCCAAAGATCAATATGTCATCGACATACAGACATAGAATAACTCCCTCGCCCCCACCATGGCGATAGTACACACACTTGTCAGCTTCATTTACAACAAAGCCTTGAGCAGTCAAAGTCCTTTCGAACTTCTCATGCCATTGCTTAGGTGCTTGCTTGAGGCCGTATAATGACTTCAATAACTTACACACCTTGCCTTCCTGACCGGGTACTACGAAACCATCTGGCTGCTCCATGTAAATTTCCTCGTCCAACTCTCCATTAAGGAAAGCCGTCTTAACGTCCGTTTGATGAACGAGAAGACCGTGTGAGGCAGCCAGTGAGAGTAGCACACGAATAGTGGTCAGTCTAGCCACAGGTGAGTAAGTATCAAAGAAGTCTTCACCTTGTTTTTGGGTATAACCCTTGGCCACAAGCCGTGCCTTGTACTTTTCAATTGTACCATCAGGCCTAAGCTTTTTCTTGAACACCCACTTACATCCCACAGGTTTACACCCATAAGGACGATCATTGATTTCTCAGGTTCCGTTAGCTAAGATAGAATCCATCTCGCAACGGACAGTCTCCTTCCAGTAGTCAGCATCAAGAGACGCATAGGCTTCTGAAATAGTCCTGGGTGTGTCAT
This sequence comes from Alopecurus myosuroides, assembly GCA_028641055.1. Classification (NCBI taxonomy): domain Eukaryota; kingdom Viridiplantae; phylum Streptophyta; class Magnoliopsida; order Poales; family Poaceae; genus Alopecurus; species Alopecurus myosuroides. The sequence goes on along the minus strand of CM054057.1, from coordinate 295,895,104 downwards.
CCACGAGGTACACAATGAAATCATTACCAAAGGACTTTGCAGTCCTCTGTCTCTTGCTCCTTACAGGAACTTCATTGTCATTCTCCTCGGGATTCTCAACGTGTTCTATCGGAATGGTGGGTTCAGGAATCTCAGCTAATTCCTGATTAGACGAAACAGATTTCTCTTGATTTGATGAGCTAGACATATCCTTCATAGGAAATATGTTCTCAAAGAAAGTCGCATCATTCGACTCCATAATCGTACCAACATGCATGTCGGATACCTCAGATTTTACTATCAAGAATCTATAACCAATGCTATTAAAAGCATAGCCCAGAAGAACACAATCTACGGTTTTAGATCCAAGCTTGCGCTTCTTGGGAATTGGTATATTGACTTTCGCCAAACAACCCCAAGTACGCAGGTAGGAGAGTTTTAACCTTTTCCTTTCCCAATCCTCAAATGGAGTAATGGTTTTATTATTTGTGGGAGCTCGGTTTAGGACATGACATGCAGTCATTAGCGCCTCCCCCCACCATGCCTTGGAGAGACCCGAAGTGTCTAACATGGCGTTAACCAAATCAGACAACGTTCGGTTCTTTCTTTCATCCACCCCATTTGACTGATCTGAGTAGGGAGGCGTCCTCTCATGAATAATACCGTGTTCAGTACAAAAAGAATTAAACTCGTTGGAAAAAATACTCTCCACCACGATCAGACCTAAGCCGTTTAATTTTACGATCAAGTTGGTTCTCAGCTTCGGCCTTATAGTTCTTAAAATAAGTTAAAGCTTCATCTTTAGATTTTAGAAGATACACATAACAATATCTAGTGGAGTCATCAATAAGTGTCATGAAATATTTCTTTCCACCTTTTTTCAATACGCCATTCATCTCACAAAGATCAGAATGTATAAGTTCTAGTGGTACCAAGTCTCTCGCCTCCGCAGTCTTATGAGATTTGCGAGGTTGCTTAGCTTGAACACACACTTGACATTTGGAACCTTTAATAGTACTGAATTTCGGAATTAAACTCATATTTGCTAACCGCGTCATGCAACCAAAATTAATATGACAAAGTCGTGAATGCCAAACATCACAATCATTATCGTAACAAACATTATTAATAACTTTGGTGCATATATCTGACAAGGATAAGCTGAACAGGCCTCCACACTCATAGCCTTTACCAATAAATTGTCCATACTTGGAAATTACAACTTTATTGGACTCGAAAACCAACTTAAAACCATCTCGACATAAACGTGAGCCGCTGACGAGATTTTTATTGATGGAGGGCACATGATGAACGTTCTTCAGTCGCAAGATCTTCCCCGAAGTAAACTTCAGATCGACCGTACCAACACCACGAACAGTAGCATGTGACCCGTTCCCCATCAGCACGGGGGAAGTCTCTGTGACCTGATAAGAAGAGAACATAGAAGCATCAGCACAAACGTGTACATTGGCACCTGTGTCAATTAACCATTCAGGTGAATGACAAACTGAAAGAATAGTAGAAACTATACCGTACCCAGTATCCTTCATCTCAGTGTCACCAATGACAATGTTGGCGGTCTTGCCGCTGTTCTCTTGCTGCTGCAATTCATATCGCTTAGGGCATTTTGGAGCCCAATGGGTCAGTTCACCGCAAACGTGACATGACCCCTTCCTCTTCTTGAAGTTGGTAGAGTGCGATGACTTAAACCTGCCATCGGGTTTGCCTTTACCCTCGGATTTCTTCTTGTTATATTTAGGCTTGTTGGGCGGGTAGTGTTTCTTCTGTACCACATGGGCAGAAGAACCTACCTCAGCAACCCGAGCACGTGTATCCTTTGCTCTCGCCTTCTCTTCCACATCAAGAGATCCGATGAGGTCCGTAACGGAAAACTCCTGTCTCTTGTGTTTCAGAGAAGTAGCAAAGGTGCTCCATGAAGATGAAAGCTTGGCAATAATGCCTCCGGCCACAAATTTGTCCGGTAACATACACTTAAAGTGTTCAAGTTCTTTAGCGAGTGACTGTATCTCATGAGCCCGTTGAACAACAGAGCGCTCATCAGTCATCCTGTAGTCATAGAATTGCTCCATGACATACAGCTCGCTGCCAGCATCCGAGGCACCAAATTTGGCCTCGAGTGCAGCCCACATATCCTTGCCGTTATCAAACGACATATACGGATCCACAATGGAATCATCAATTATACCAAGGAGGGCACTTTTAAACATACGTCCATATTCTCAAAGGCCCTCCAGCTGTGCTGGATTGAGATCGCCCTCAGGCTTGCCCTTGGTGGCCACATAGCAGCGTAAGGTTTGAAACCATAGCACTGCTCTCGTGCGCCACCTCTTATAGTCCACACCCTTGAAAGGGATTGGCCTTGTCGCCGCAATGACAGGCGGTGCAGGTGCAAGAAATTGCCTATAATCAGATTTTTGGATTGTTGAATATATTAGCAATTTAGCACATGATTTAATTCGAAATACTATCAGATAAATTGTGACCGTAGCAAATACAGTAACCATGCAAATATCTAGATCTAATACAGTAGACAGACTGAAACAATCTATTGCAAGAACTAGACATAGGAATTCCAGTAATATCTCATACAGATGGAATAGAGATACGTACGATGCAGCGGCAGCAGCACTGCCATTGTTGTTGTCCACGTCGGCCATGTCGTCAATGAAGAGGTTGCCGAGGTCGGGGAAGAAATCGTCGTTGGGGAAGTAGTCGCCGTCAGCAGTCGCGCGAGTGCGCTCCCCAAAAACCTGATCGCCCCTCTCCCGTACAGGATCACAAGAGGCGGGGTTCCGGAGGCCTGCTGTCCCACTAGCGGTGCACGCCGGAAGGAGGGATGGAGAAGACTTGATTGGCGGCGCAATGGATTGGAACGGTGCGAAACCATAAGACGAAGTGATTGCTAGGGTTTACCGTATGCGCGTATTTATATGCGGCTGGGAGAGACGTGGACGTAACTCCACGTCTGAGTCGGTTCGGTTTCACGATCCAGAAAGGAAACGGAAACAGTTTAGGAATTAACGCGTCCGTTAATTACCAAGTTAATGACTCATTAAGATTTCCCAAGCGACAAAATAAACGCTCGCGTCGTGACGTGTCGTGTCGTGACGAGGCGAAGCGTGGCGAGGCGGGCGGCGGAGGAGGAGCGCGCGTGTGGCACACCTCTCCTCTTGCCTTGCCAACTCATACATGAGCTAGAATGGCTCACCTTATAAGGTGGTTTCATTCTCTCCAAACTAGCAGTATGAGACTAAACTTTAGTCCCACTCACTCCACTCATTATTCATGAATGGGCCATGATAATTTCAGGATTTATTGGGCTTAGTTGGGCCACACCGCAGCCCATAAATTCCAACACAAGGAAGCACGCCTGGCGTCAAGTGCTGGAGGCTCCGGGGCAATTGCAAGAGATGGTTCGAGGATCCTCAGGATCACTGGAAGTTGATGCTTGGAAGCCCTTCTGTCGATGTCCTGTGATATTGGTTCTGCGTCTGGCGTCCTTTTGTTGTCTCTGTTGGACCTAGCTGGTTTGGTTGTTGTGGCTGGAACTATGTTCTGTCGTGGTCTCCTCTGGGTTTGTGAACTTGTAGTTTATGTTACAAATCGTAGACGCACTTGTAGATCTACCGAGGACCAAGCAATCGTAGCATGATGACGACACGAGATTTGTTAACGTAGTTCGGCGGACTCGCATCTGCGGGGCGTGACTACGGGTGCTCCTCCCCATTGATACCCCTCCACCGGTCGCCTTGGTTGCCGGCACAAGCCGCTGGCTCCCCTTGCGCGCCTGCTGCTATCAAGTCGTTATGGGTTACAACATGTGGTGCCTCCTCATTATATGAGAGGCCCTAGGATACACGTGTTCGACTACAACACTACCGTACCCTGTCCACACCTATTACAACTCCAAGTCCTACCGTAACCCTACTCGTACATAATATTCGACACAAATACAACAAACTCCACCTTGGCGAATATCCTCCACCACCTTGAGTTCATCAATGTGTCAAACCTCCATGTACTCCGGACTTGAGTTGTCTTTCATGAGCTCCACTGCTACTCCCAGACTCCTCGTGACTCCACCTTGAGTCAAATTCGCAGTTGTCTCATTCTTTTCTTGGATAGTCTTTTACATGTCATGCAGCTATAGCACTCCGCCTCCTTCTGCATCTTGTCAATCCGCATTTTGCCATGTGCACTCAACATCACAGAATATACGACCATGTACTCTCCAAGCTTCCGACATTATAGACTTTCCAACACTTTCTCAGATTCCCCATGGCCGACTCATGTCTATCACCTGAAGCCAATCTTCATAGACTTAGTCACCAACTTGAATCTGATACTCGCCAACACTGTTTCAGAACTCTGCACACATGTCAAACCTCATGTCCGACCACCCGTTCCCTGATCCGTCGCCGTGTCCCGTGCTTACCACACGCCTCGCCGCTTTTACCGCGTCGAGCATCCGCAATCTTGGCCAAGATCTCAAGGGTCGCTAACCCCACACCATCTTAGGCCCCACTGCAGATAACCATCAGTCATACCCGACCGATACCGAGCTCCACGTATCTTTCGAACCTTGACGTCCAGTCCGACCAACGTGCTTCTCGCCTTCCCGCTGACTAGGCTTGGACTCCCTGCTAGCTTACGCCGTAGCCCCTCCATCAGCCGAGTGGAATCGTTAGACTCCAGCTCCAGGTTCAACATGCCTCCGTGGTAGATGATCAGTCCACCCCGCGCCCCATCGATCTCAAGATCTCACGTGTGCACCATCTTGAATCAACTCCGCGCCATCGCATGTCGAAGCGCGCATACCCATGCGCCGCGTGTTGCCACGCCACAGAATTCGGACACCATCAGCTGTCACGCTCCTACGTCGTCATCGCCGATCTTCACCGTCTTCTGTCCCGTCAGACCGTCTAGTCCAATCCAGCCGAACGTATCCAACTGTAACCATGCTCCACCTTGCGCCTAGTTCACCCGCTATACTGCCGTGTACTCTCTGGCGCCTTTGTGTATGCATGATCTTCACGACGTATTCCAGGCTATTTGAAGCCTTATACACACGTCGCCCACCCTATTCAACAGCTTTTAACATTTGCCGACAAGCAGCCTTTGTGACCAATCACCGTCCAGCCGTTTTGCCCAGTACAAATAGCTCGATCTGTTTCAAAACCTGGCTCTGATACCACTTGTTACAAATCGTAGGCGCACTTGTAGATCTACCGAGGACCAAGCAATCGTAGCATGATGACGACACGAGATTTGTTAACGCAGTTCGGCGGACTCGCATACTCTGCGGGGCATGACTACGGGCGCTCCTCCCTATTGATACCCCTCCACCGGCCGCCTTGGTTACCGGCACAAGCCGCTGGCTCCCCTTGCGCGTCTGCTGCTATCAAGTCGTTATGGGTTACAACATGTGGTGCCTCCTCGTTATATGAGAGGCCCTAGGATACACGTGTTTGACTACAACACTACCGTACCCTGTCCACGCCTATTACAACTCCAAGTCCTACCGTAACCCTACTCGTACATAATATTCGACACAAATACAACAGTTTAGGGGTAGGTTTTTTGCCCCGTAGTTTAGCCTTGATGTCGAGACTAAGCAGCGGGTTTTCCTACCAAATTCTTTTCCTTCTGTTTCTACTCCTGCCCCCATTTCCCGATGGCTCTTGTAGCTGAATCTTGTATTTCCGTTATGATAAGTAATGGAAAGGGGAGTAGCCCAGTTGGAAAAAAAAAGTCCTACATATGAAATACATGATCTTATGCATGACGTTGCATTGTCTTCTATGAGCAAAGAATGTGCTACCGCAACAGAGAAACCAATTCGAACTCGGTGGCTTCCAGAATCTGCTCGGCATTTATATTTGTCATGCAGAAAACCAGAAGTAATTTTTGAATGATTATCTGAAGAAAATATCACCAGCTACACAAACACTGCCGTGTGGTAGATAGTTATATGGAATGCTCATTGCAACATTTATGAAAGTACAGTTCTGTAACAGCATTACAGCTCTATATATTGAGAGAATCATTCCCACCGAATCCCAAGTATTTGCTTCATCTGATGGGATCTTGACATCTCAAGGATACGTATACTTGTATCGGAGCGCTTCTATTACAGTTACTGCTCTCTTCCACAGTCATCTTTTTGCTCCTGAAAATTCCTCATTTGCAGGCATGTGCCATCTTGAATTTGCCATTTTGATCAGTAACTCTGAAGATCAATGCAGGCATGCTCCAACAGGATCAGTAACTCTGAATATCAATGCACTAGCAACCAACAAACTTGAATTGCCATTTTGAAGATCAATGAACCCAGAAGATAATTGCTAGAGATTTCAGGATGCATGATTAGTAACTCGTAGGTGGCTCAAGGTTGCAGAATTATCTTCTCAAAATTACGCTTTGCTTGCCTGTAAGTTGCGTTGTTGCTACTGGGCTGGGCTACTGCATGCCTAAGCTGCTGTCAGTGCAGAGATTTTTCTTACTAATAGCTGCTGCCAGTGCAGGGCTACTTGTAACAATAAACCGGCCAAGTTTGTCAAGATTTTTCTTACTCCTAGCTACCAGCAGCGTATTAACGTGATCCTATATACTTGCATAACCCTTTGCTTATCTTGGGAAGACACGGCTTAGTGATCCGGCCCCTCTGAAGAAAAAACAACACAGACAAGGATGCACTGGTGCACATGCCTCTGCTTAATTTGAGTATATATAACAGCAGATGGACGGTCGATGCATGCATGGTTGCCGGAAAATCGATTAATGTTCTCTGACAAAGGATATAACCTTTAAATCTGGGCACCAGTTAAGGTTGCTGCCCCAAATGGCTCCTGGCCGGCCTGCACATTTCCACAGTGGCAAAAACCAACGGCATGCATGGTTTCATATCGCTTTCATCATGCATCCACTGGCAAGTGGCAAAGACCTTGTCGACTCCAGTAACAGAACAGTGCGAACTAAGCTTACATACATATATATACATATATCGATAGACATTGGCCTTTCTTGTTCAATGCTGTCATCGACAGTCTGGATTTGAGAGAGGTACATATGACAGGGAGACAATTTACCTGGGCTAATAGTCTCCCGGAGCCGACATACGAAAAACTAGATCGAGTATTGATGACCACCGATTGGGAAGAAAAATACCCATTGGTCACGGTACGAGCTCTGGAGCGTATTGAGTCTCTATCGGACCATGCACCCATTCTACTTTCTACCGGTACTGTAAGACCTATTACTCAACCACAGTTCAAATTTGAATTGGGATGGTTGTTGCGTGATGGTTTTGATGAACTGGTTAAAAAGGAATGGGCTAAACCAGTGACGGGAACTACTCCGATCGGAAGATGGAACATTAAAATGCATAATGTTCGCAGATATCTTCGTGGTTGGGCTAGGCATACGGCTGGTAATCTCAAAAAAGAGAAGGAGCGCCTGTGCACCATTATTAATGAACTTGACATCATCGCAGAAAGTAGACTACTAAGCCAGCAAGAAATTGAGCTAAAAAGCCAATCTAATGCTAAAGTAGCCTCCTTGCTGCGTGAGGAAGAGATCAAATGGTACCAGAGATCAAAGGCTAAATTCATCTTAGAAGGAGACTCGAATACTCGCTATTTTCATAATGTAGCCAATGGGCGACATAGAAAGAAGCGGATTCATTCTCTGGTACAAGATGAAGGTCTGATCGAAGGACAGGAGCAGCTCAAGGCCTTTATAACAAAGTACTATAAAGATTTGTTTGGGGCTTCGATGGATACTCATGTATCTATGGATGAGTCGCGAACAGATGATATTCCACAAGTTTCTGTCGAAGAGAATACCTTCCTTACTGCTCCCTTCTCTGAAGAGGAAATTAAGAAGGCAGTATTTTTGATGGAACATAATAAGGCGCCAGGACCAGATGGCTTTCCGGCAGAGTTTTACCAACATTTCTGGGAAACCATCAAGGATGATTTACTGGAGTTGTTTGGTTGTCTGCATGCGGGCCAACTAGATCTGTTTCGCCTTAATTTTGGGGATATCATTTTGTTGCCTAAGATTATGGAAGCAGAAAGGATTCAACAATATAGACCAATCTGCCTCCTAAATGTTAGCTTCAAAATCTTTACGAAAGTTGCTACCATTCGGCTTAACGCGGTGGCAGATCATGTGGTGAAGCCTACTCAGACTGCTTTTATGCAAGGTAGGAATATCCTTGATGGGGTCGTGGTTTTACACGAGACTGTCCATGAAATGCACACCAAAAAGTTAAATGGAGTAATTTTTAAAATTGACTTTGAAAAGGCCTATGATAAGGTTAATTGGTCGTTCCTCCATCAAACTCTGAGAATGAAAGGTTTCTCGGAGGAGTGGTGTGCCATGATCCATAATTTTGTGTCTGGAGGGAGTGTTGCTGTTAAAATCAATGATGAAATAGGCAAATACTTCCAGACAAAGAAAGGATTGAGGCAAGGTGATCCATTATCGCCAATACTCTTTAACATTGTGGCGGATATGTTAGTGATCATGATTGAACGGGCCAAAGAAAATGGCCTCATTGAAGGAGTGGTACCCCATCTTGTGGATGGGGGACTATCTATCCTTCAATATGCAGATGACACAATTCTGTTCATGGAACATGATCTACAGAAAGCTACGAATCTAAAGTTAATTCTTTCAGCGTTCGAGCAAATGTCTGGTTTAAAGATCAACTTCCATAAAAGTGAATTGTTCTGCTTTGGCGATGCCCAGGACGCTATTGCTCAATATTCGGAAATATTCGGATGTGAGCAAGGTCAGTTTCCTATCCAGTATTTGGGTATCCCAATACATTATAGGCGACTGTCTAATGCTGAATGGAAGCATGTTGAAGAGCGTCTGCAGAAAAGGCTGGCAAGCTGGAAAGGTAAATTATTGTCCCTTGGGGGAAGATTGGTACTCATAAACTCAGTACTGTCAAATATGGTTCTGTATATGATATCTTTCTTCCAACTACCCAAAGGAGTCTTGAAGAGGTTGGATTACTTCAGGTCGAGATTCTTTTGGCAAGGGGATAATGAGAAAAAGAAATATCGACTGGCAAGATGGGATGTGGTCTGCAGACCCAAAGATCAGGGAGGGCTGGGTATTCATGACCTTATGGTCAAAAACTCAGCTCTTCTAGGTAAATGGCTATTTAAGCTACTTACAGAAAATGGTGTTTGGCAAACCCTCCTAAAGAGAAAATACATCGGCACAAAAGCGTTATCACAGGTGACTTGGAAACCGGGTGATTCTCACTTTTGGGCTGGCCTAATGGCGACAAAGAACAAGTTCTTTCGCTATGGGGTATTTAACATAAAGGATGGATCTCAGATACGGTTTTGGGAGGATCAATGGTTAGGAAATACCACCCTCCGAGAACAGTATCCAGCCCTATACAATATTGTGCGTCACAAAGGTGAAACGTTAGCTACGGTAATGCAAACGTTCCCACCAAATGTGACGTTCAGGAGAGATGTTTTCGGACCAAGATTGCAATCTTGGAATGCTCTGTTAGATAGGTTGGCTATGATCCAACTGTCACAAGGCACCGATGAATTTCGATGGAGTTTAACTAAGAATGGTATGTTCTCAGTTGACTCCTTGTATAGGGCATTGATACATTCAGAAGTGCCGGTCGATAACAATAAGAAAATATGGCGCATGAAGATACCTCTGAAGATGAAAATCTTTGCATGGTACCTTCGTAAAGGGGTCATATTAACTAAAGATAATCTTGTCAGACGTAATTGGCATGGGAGTACAAAGTGTGTTTCCTGTCCTATGGATGAAACGATAAAACACTTATTCTTCGAGTGCGTTTTTGCGCGGTCTATATGGTCAGCTATCCAAATGGCTTCGAACTTATATCCTCCGACATCCGTTGCAAATATTTTTGGCAACTGGTTGAATGGAGTTGACAATAGGTTTAAAACTATATTTAGGGTAGGAGCGCTTGCCGTTATATGGTCGCTCTGGCTGTGTAGAAATGACAAGATTTTTAATGATAAAAATTCTTCTCGTTTGCAGGTTCTATTCCGTTGCACAGGTATTCTCCGTTCGTGGTGCATATTACAACGGGCGGAGTATCGCGACCTTTTTATGGAGGCATGTGCACGACTGGAAAGAGTGGCGAGGGATATTTTTATCCCACATGGATGTCCGCTTGATTTTAGGATCATGGCACCATAGGCGACAGTTGATTCTTCATCTTGATTGTAATCGGCTAGTTGCTATTGATTTCTTGTTTTTTCATACTCTGTCGGCCGTGTGCATCTTGTTATGCAGAAGCCGGGTGTAATACTTTTTTAAGTAATAAAGCCCATTATCAAAAAAAAAAATATACATATATCGATTGATTACGTTTTGGATTCTTGCGTTCGTACGCCTCTGTGTTTAAAGAAAGTTTTGCTTGTTTCGGGGTGGTGCAACTCGCTCCCCTGTTAGCTTGCTTTGGCCTTTGGGGGATCGTTGAAGTAACTGTGGAGTTGAAGCCTGAAACCAACCACCTGTATATAATTGTATGGTTTCCGTTGTTCAGATGTATGCATTGCCTATTTGCCTTGGTGCAGATGCAAGTGCATTCTCAGGATTTTTTCTTTATTTTCCAACAAGAAGGAATTACAGAGACCCTTGTTACTGCATGTCTTGGCCTCTGTCTGCACTTACTGTTGCCGCTGATTATTGTCTTGACCCAGGTTCAGGCCCGACAAGTTGGTCCCATGAGAAAATAATCGCACACATATATATGCTCTGCTTTGTGTGAAGGGGAGAGGGAGAGAGAGAGAGCCAGCTCGATCGTGCTGAGCAAACCAGACTAATCTGGTCCAACCTAGTTCAACCAGATCTACTGCCCCCGAGTGCGTGCGTGTTAGGTACGACCGTACCATCCCTGACCTGGTCACTTGTCTACTCTTCCGTGCCACCGTTTAACTATCATTCACTTCATGTACAAATTTACCAAGCAGTAAGAATTTTTATCTTTGATGAAGAATTATTCCTCAACACCAAACAGTTTAAGGCCTTGTGTTATCTGTGACTCAAAAATGACAACTTAGGCTGTGGTTTTCGAACTTTACCGCGCTGAACCGTATCTTGTAGTTAGCTATAAATTTGCATACTAATTCTAGCAAGATTTTGCTGTCACATGTTTACATCTTCAACTTACTACAATCAGAAAAAAGAGAGAGAAATAAACATATATGGTTTCGGAAAGCCGCCGCAATGTCGAGCACAACCTTGCAACCTAACCATATGATTAAACAAAATCTAAAATATGTCACCCAGTTACTCAGCAACTAATGACCGATTAAGTGATCCGGTTAAGGTGGTGATGATTTATCAGGAGATGCTGTGCTATAGTTAGCTGTTCTGTCACCGAACCATCGCCATGTTTTTAACTGAATCCTTCAGCAATAAGCAGTCATCTAACTAGGACATCACGGATCGGAGTTTTTCAACGCTCACGTGCAGTGCACGCATACATGCAACAAAAGAAAGATTTCAGATTTTACATGTGTTGCAGTGCAGCTGACCTGATCTGGTCAACCATGACCCACTACAACAATAAACCAAATCTTCTCAAGTAGTATCTTCCAACTGAAGACAGTTACATGATTTGATTGATTAAAATCGTCAGTCCAATGGCTTAGTTGCCTGCACGAGCTGGCCACCCACCCAATCTTAGAGCCTCTTTGATTCTCCTTAGGAATTTTCCCCTGTGGTAGTTGTTTAATTCGTATGGATTGACTCTCGTAGAATTATTTTCTAAGAAATTCTTTGCAAGCATGCAATTAATATAAGTCCCCCAAACAATTCTTCCACTCATTGGGCAATCCTGATCTTTCAAGCAGTTGGGGGACTTAATATTTTAATTATTTCTTAGGTAGCTTGTTTAGGACGAACAGGAAACCATGTGTACTTTGGTGAGAGTTTCCGTTTCCTTCTCATTCCCCCCTCTTCAAGGGATTGGTTGCAAGTCCCTGTCAATGCTTGGATATCTCTTTTGAAAATTATCATGCTCGATTGGACAATGTTTCTTCTTTCTCATTCTCCTAGCTTTCATCATACACACGTGTTTGTCCTTACTATATAATCCTCCAGCTGAGTCAACTTACCGTTTAACAATCACAATTATACATGAAAAGTTAGTGACAATCTCCTAAGTTTAGCTACCCACTTATCTGTTTTACATCAATATGGGCAGAGTTCAGTTAATTATGGCACAAAGTATCATGGCCAGCTAAGATACAAATCAGTCTAGACGTGTATACGATACAATAGTAGTGCATTTTGAAAAGTTTAGTACCTTTTTCAGTTACTTTTTTAGTGATTACCATGTCATCGAGTCGGCTACTTAAGAACAAATGCTTAGAAACCTTCCTGAATAAAATAATTATGTTAGTTCCAAGAGATGTATGTGACGCTGCACAACTAATTAAAATTATACTAATTAAGTTTTTCATCAAGCTCTTGTAGCCATGATTTGTCAAAGCTCTCGATCTTTTACCAGCCAAACACTTATGCAACACTGCGTTGATCTTATGGTAACTTGGCTGCTTTTTTCCTTCAGATCCACAGCACCTGTTGATATCACAATACCCTTTCCGGAAACGGAATCAATGCCAAAGCAACAAGCTAAAGCTACAGCCCCAACACATGCCAAGTCAGACATACAAACTAACCTCGATTAACAAAATTAGGTAGTAACTAAATTATGATTCATATAAGATCGGCTGTTGCAAGTTCGTTATCAACTGCATTTTCTTGGAACGGAATTGGAACCTGAAATCGTATTTAAGTCATAGCTAATGGGCGTTGCTCGATTTTCAGCGTCGGCATCTCGCGGGTGAAACTACTTTGACTAGAAAATTTAGGGGGTGTGTGATCGATGACCATGTGTCCATGGAACTAATGCAATTGGTGCACCCACGGACTATATAAAGCATGTGATGTGGCGTTGTCATACTTGTAAGATGGTATTGGTGATGCAAACTTGGAAACTAAAACGTCTTAGTCAGCTAAAAATCAGTTTATATGCAGTAAATAAGATAAGTGTCTTCTGATTTACATATAGGAATGTGTATGCATGTAAGTTGCAAGAAAAAAAAAAGGAACATGTAGCATATATAGAGCGTGTTTTGGTTAGTAGTTGCATCAGATTTCCGATGTCCGCTTTACAGGCGTGGATTTTGTCCATTGTTGTTGGGGCCTACTTCGTCACTTAGTTGAGCTAAGCACATTACTGTTTTATTTCCATAAATGTGTGCTTGCCCTGCTAAAACCGAACAAGAGCTATCAAGGCTACATGCTTTAGGTGGAATGGTCGACCAGTTTAAGTCACATTCTCGGGGCAAATTAATTTGAGGATTAGGCAGTTAAACTTTCTTTTAGAGAAAGTCTGGCAGATATACAAAAAAGTGCCTTTTGCGTCGTTTTTTGCCCTTTTCGAGGCCGGTGCCATTCCATATATACAGAAACGCTTTACCAAAAAAACTGTATTTTCTCTATTTTAACACGAATACGAATACAAACTATAATTTTTTTTAATGTAGCACCAATATAAATCAAACATATTATGTTTGAACATAGCACAATACACAATAGGTCAGATCCATAAAAAAAATAGGGTTAAAGTCAACCAAATGGTCCAAGTCAAACATAAATAAACATGAACAGAGAAAAACAAATAGGATGAGACTATCTTCAAAATAGTAGCCACTATTGGTTAATGAGATCTTGGCAAAAATGGTCATGTGAAGCCCGGTCTTCGTGTTGTTTTGATTTGATCCAAATTCGTATATAAAGATAAAGGCCGAACTTCTGACGAGCAGAGCGCAGCGACGCGGAGTTTATTTGTGCTATCGACTTGGATTAGGATTACACTGATATATATATATATATATATATATATATATATATATATATCCTGTAACCCGCTATTTTGGAATAAGTCGAAAGTTGTTAATCATCGGCATTTGTAACCGCACACGATATAGTAAATTTTTGCTGGCTGGCACCCGGGGTTTTTCTCTCTTCCTCCTTAGATGAGTTTTCCACCCTTAGATGAGTTTTCCACGTTAAAATCTTGTATTCCGTGCCGTGATTGATATCTTTGTTCATCGTTTATTTGTGCTATCGATTATATCACTTCGATCTTCTGGTAAACCTCAAGGAAAGCTTATATCCGGTCCGGGTTTCTGCGAGGTTTAACATGGGTGCCTATATTCTCACACTCGAAGTCCAAGTCCATGCCCCGCTCATTCTCAAAAGGATCATATTGTGGAGGATGACACAAGTCATCATGATGTTTTTTAGGGTCCTAAAAACGAGCCGGACCGCGAACAATAGCAAACCCAATTTTCAACACCGAAATCTCCTTAATGTCATTCCGGCAAGCTTCTTAGCATGTGGAAATTAGGATTGTTTCTTTCCTCATGCCATGTTCCTAGGATTGAGGTTGTATTACCGGAGTTGTGCATCAACTTAATTAGGGTCTATCAAAGGCTAATACTCTCTATTTGGGTTACAAAGGTAGATTTTGGGTTAGCTGTGAAGCAATATGCGTGCCATGGTTGACCAAGATGGAATTTGACCCTCCACTTGGAGAGATATTCTCTGGGCCCTCTCAAGTGATGACCATTTGAATTGGTTAAGAGATAAACGAGTTCTCAAACTAAGAGTTGGTCTAGTGAATCTATATAACATAATCGAGAAGAGAGGTTAAGATATTGAAGGGATGACATTAATCGCCCTGAGTTTGACAAGGGATATTGTGCGGCAAAGGCAATGAACCACATCACACATTAAGAGTTCACCATGATGACTTTATGTCACTAGGGAGTTCGCATGCTGCTAGGAGCCGCTAACAATTATCGACTTGGGAGAGAGTGGGATTCAGATCCATGGCATAGACCCAGAGGAGAAACTTTAGTTGTGTACAAGTAATCATGAACCTAAATATCACACAATTAGGGCATCTTTGATTCAGAGGACAGGAAAACCGTAGGTATAGAAAACCCTAGGATTGTAATGTCATGCCCACTCGAATCGTATAGGATTTTGTATACACCAAAATTTCTTTGAGTCCATCAAAGGAATTGTAAAAAGAGGTTGGGGTGAATACTATATTTTCTATGGGAAGTAGTAAAACTGATTCCTTAGGAAAAATTCCTATAGGATCCAATCGTACAAATCAAACGAGGAAGATAGGAGAATTTTCTATATGACCGAATCCTCCAAAAATCCTATGCAATTCCTTTTAATCAAAGGACCCCTTAAGGGGAAAGAGACTTAGCCATATGTGATGACTGAAAAAGGCCATGAGAGTTGGATCAGAGTGACATCAGGGCAGAGGTACTACATGAATTGGATTCATATAGTGCTAGGATTAGGGTTCAGTGGGACCGCCAATATTGTGCATCCACGTGAACGCCTATTAAATGTGGAGGCACATATGACCGAAATTTTAGACTTACGCCGCGATTCCAAGTGTTGGAAACCCTAGAAACCACCATTCATAGTCATGCAAAGGGATGTACCAATCTAGCTCCTAGAGTTTTGTGGATAAGAGTAGAGGTGTTGCACATGTGATGCTCAAGAAGAAGTTTATGGGATTCGCAAGGAGCCGTTGGAGGGATCGGGCAAATCGTACTGCCTTGCCACGACGCGCTACATCAAATTTTGCACCTACGTGTTTAGTTGAAAACTTATAACCGAATCCCTAAGCATATATCCTAGTGATACATCCACTTCAGCACTTGTCCTTCTTGAGAAGAAAACCCCAATTTTTTGTGAGACCAAAACCCCAATTGTGATCTAGAAAGACCTAAAACCAAAATTTGAGAAGATTGAAAATAACATACTATGCCATTCACACGCTCACTTTCCTTAATGATCTCCAACATCATTTTGTCATCATCGTCATTGCCCACCCACACTCCCAAGATTTTCGATCAATCGTCGACCCCTTGAGATTGATGTTGATGGAGAGGATGAGTGGGTTGGTATATAGGTATGTGAGTAGTGGTGCACAATGTATAACTATTTGCTAGAAAAATGGCGCGCCGGTGGTGGGACACTTCGGCCATGGAGAGAGGTGCCTGACCAGTCGAGTGTTGGCTTAGAAACATAGGTCCTTTTATTGGAACTCGTCAATCCTAGCATTGAAACTCATGTGATACACAAGCAGAAACATGAATATGAGCGCAAGATTTGTTTTCATGCACAACTTGCATGTTTTCTCTTAGTTTCATAAAATTATGGAGACTTACTAGATGAAAAATCCACGGCCAAATCAAAACATGAGATATATTCTTTCCCAACATGATGCTAACGCAAACAAGGGTGTAGAATCAATCTCGTACTCTAGACCGTAAAGCAAACAAACTTACTACATAGAAATTAACCACTTATCATGCAAAAAATGCACCGTTTCAGTCTCAACTTCAGTCAAGGATCATCATGTGTCAATGCTTTCTCTTGAT
This sequence comes from Alopecurus myosuroides, assembly GCA_028641055.1. Lineage (NCBI taxonomy): Eukaryota > Viridiplantae > Streptophyta > Magnoliopsida > Poales > Poaceae > Alopecurus > Alopecurus myosuroides. The sequence continues at coordinate 295,878,596 of CM054057.1, read as the reverse complement.
CTTCTACGCATGAAGTAACAAGGTTGCTTTAAACGTTTAGAAACCCGTGGGGATATATGTTGCCAAGCTACTTCAGGATCATCTCCAGATGTTTTTCCGTCTCCATTATTTTGTAGGCCTGGCTCCGCCCATTGAAGACCGTGTCCAACATAAACGGCTACTATATTGGGTTCCTCATCACGAGAATTAAATACCTTTCCAACCATTGTTGTGCTTCAACATATCCAACCCTCTGGTCTTCAAACCCAGCCATCTTGGTGAGTGCCCATCCTCCCCCTATGATATCTCTTTCTAAATTCCCTATAATATGAAGCACGAGTTATATCAATCCTCTTAAAATGGAATGGATGACTTAATTTATTTATTGCTGCCATCATTATAACTGAAAAATTTCTCATGCGAGTTGTACCAAAGATAACTAGTTTTAGTTGCATGTTCTAAAGTGTATTTACCCACCAACACAACTAGAATTGTAGGTTTGTCTATAATTAAGTTCCATCTCTTGTTGTTTCTTATTTTTTGCATTCTTTTTTGCGGTTTGCTATATAACATGAACTCTTTCTTTGGTTGCAAATTAGCACCATTTGTATTTTTATGCTCATGAGAACCAAGAGCATCTGTAGTAACCTAAGATGATCAATGGCGGAGTAACGTTTTTAGGATGGTGCATGTGGACTGATGTGGCATGGTGCATTTATGAACTTCTCGCTATGAGTTTTTGAACTAGCATTTGAACAAATGTTGTCAACTTTCGGATTAAGTGCAATGCCATTTGATCTTATGTGTATTATTGAAATATCTATAATTTGAGTATGTGTTGCATTGGCTATGAACTTACTCAAATATATACTTTTTTTTGTTGCACGTGGCTATGGATAAAGGTAAAATATAGTTACTATAACATCATTCAACATAAACAGATTTAGGTAAGCCCTTGCCAATGTGCACTCCACATCAGCGATGGACACATCTGCATATACTTGGCATTGAGGAGACCCAAAGTAAACATGATGTACTTATGCTGCCGATGTGTCATCTACATTTTTTTTCCTGAAAATGAGTATAGCCCCTAGCCTTTGGTTGATGCACACATCCATATATTATTCGTTGTCGAAAGCCATACAAATCCAAGCACCAAAACTGGACAGGCCAACCCAAAAATCAAAGAAAAAACAAAGAGGATGTATGCCTCGCAACCGCAACTCAATGAGACTACCACCAACCATGCTGTAAAAGATGCATAAAACAAAAAAATACCCAACTTTTAGGAAAAACATTCAGAAAATATCTTCGCTGTACATGCGCCAATGATGATGAGTCTAAGCATATGTCGATTTCGGCAACGCATGCACACGACAAAAATGCATAATCAAGGATATTTTCTTTCCATTGGAATGCGCATACTCGTCGTTGAAGCCTCTACCATCATCACTTAACCGACGAATACCACCTTGCTATTCGGATACTGCAGGAGAAGATACTGAAAAACTAGGGCACATCATACCGACTCGCTTCTGGTCACAATCGAACCACCCCTGATCCAGCAACCACATGCATGATTTGACACCTCTGCAAGAGATGTCGTACATGTATGACTTCACTCCTCCGCATGAGACATCACGTGCAACGCCCGCCAACAACAGGCATGACTTGATGCCTCCTCAAGAAATAGCCATGTGTAGCACCTCCCAAGTTGGATCAAACCCGAGCTCGCCCTGGCCTCGGAAGCATCAAGGCATCAGAAGTGAGCGTCACATACAAATTTTTGAAAAAAAGACCACGTGTAAAAGTGCAATGTCAAAAAAGACCACCTCCTGAAAAAATTATAAAAAAGGACCACATTTCCGTGGCGCCATGCCTCGCCGGGCGACACGTGTCACCTGCCACCACGGTGGGAGGCGGCAAGGGCCTGCCGCCTGCGTCCAGCTGAACGGATTTCTCCGTGGCACGCGAATGGAAAACAAGACGTGGCGGGGCCTGCCACTGGCACTAGAGGCGGCACGTCGACATGGAAGTCTGCCGCCACTGCCCCAGGTGGCATGTCCGGTGCTACTGTGCGGACATCGCGCCAACATCCGCCACTGATTACGAGGCGGGATGCCGCCAGGGCCGAGGCGGCATGTGCTCCTGCATGCTTGCGCGCCCAAAGTTGATTCCGTGCATTGCATGTGTTTACCTGTAACTTATTAGTTCAGTTTATACACTGTTTGACCTCCTAATGGCTGGCAATCTCCAATCAGTGCAACACCTGACGATTCCATATAGCACATTCCATGCAGATTCCAACCCGACTCACAATTAGTGGCATGCAGATTCCGTGCCCGCAAGCATGCAGGAGCACATGCCGCCTCCGGCCCTGGTGGCATCCTGCCTCGCAATCAGCGCTGGCGTGGAGGACATGCCGCCTAGGGCAGTGGTGGCAGCCCGCCACGTCCAATGCGGCAGGCCCCACCATGTCCCGTTTCCCGTTCGCATGGCAGATAAGAATCCGTTCGGCTGAACGTGCCGCCTAGCTAGGCCTGCTGCCACAAAGAGGTGGTCCTTTTTGTAAATTTTTTTAGGAGGAGATCCTTTTTAACATTGCACTTTTGCAGGTGGTCATTTTTGTCAAAAATTCCGTCACATACTAGAATCAATCTCGACAACATGACACTAAAGGCCATCACCATATCGAGATTTGGCCACTGCATCGTCCACCTAACCATGGTGGCCGTCGCTGCGGAGAGACTAGGGTTGCCACCATAATTCCCCAAACTTCGACACTAGCCAGATTTAGGCGAGGATCAAACCGACCCTAACCCTCCTGGGAAAGATAGAGCTTCCCGGTGAATCGAAGTCAGGAGGACGCAAACCAACCATTCGACAACTGTGAACTAGACTAGAAATGGGCCAGGGACCCCATCGTCACATCACACACGCGCGGAGCACAAAGAGAGGGGCCGAACTACCAGACATCACGCATGCCTACAACCATCGCAGCAGCCCGCCACCCTACAAACTAGAGCCATGCCCCACCGCCGGATGCAGAGCAGCGGCCCTATTCGATGGGATGCCGAGGACCCCGCGTGCACCTATGCATCGCCGAGAGCCGCTAGCCACAAATCGGTGGGCTCTGCGAGAAAATGTCACCGCCACGCCATCGGTGCATGGGATCCACGTGATCCGTACAATGGCACATAGAGCCGCTATCGGCACATGGGATCTTCCCGACCGTGAACATATGGAGTCGTGATAAATCGACTAAGCTAGGGGTTGGGGTCTGCGCCCGGGTCGCTTGGGCGAGGGACACGGGACGTTGTTTAATTGTTTGAGAAGTTATTTTCGTTCAAGTCATCCACATTAGTGACAGGATTCTGCAATGGAGCCTATTCCCTCGGCCTATGTGAATGTTTTAACCCATCTCCATAGGGTTACTCTTTTCGATCTCCAGGGCGTCGGTTTGAACTAAGCGTTTGTTTCCTCTTGTAAATGTCCCATAAACTATCCAAGGACATATATACCAACAATATGGGTAAAAGGATCGAACAAATATTATTTTATTTCTATACTGCCCCCAAAAATTGCACACGTATACGAACAACCATATTTTTTTTCTCTTGACTACTGCATTGATAGACTAATCTAGTTTCCCAAATTTTTTGTTTGTCTCGTTGCCATTTCTTCAGATTTCCTACAAAATTAAAATCCATGCATTCCAAGTACGCAGGTTCCAGTTAGTTCAGGACACCAGTGAAAGAGCACATTCTGCTTAGGTACATGTGTACATCAGATGTAGCAATTAATAGCACAGAGCAACATCCCTGCAGGTCACATGCTCCATTTACAACGCCCGAGTGTATATATGTCTGCATGTACCAATCGACTGTTTTCACTCACATCAAGATATACATGTTACTCCATATCACCCATACAAAATGAACAGTGGGCAGCATGGCATGGTTCAATGCATCCCATTTCTGCAGCACATCCCATGCTGCAAAGGTTTGCAGGTTCCGGACTTCTGTTCTGCAGCATGCATGAAGCCAACCACCTTCCTTGTGTGTGTGCTTACTCATGGGCTATTACTACGGTTGCTGTTTCTGTGGATGGCTGTAATGGCAGAGATAGAACGGTTTGCCCTCTTGGGGATGCACTCTGATGTTGACCATAACAACCTCTTGCAATATATTTTTATATATTTGTCAGATTGCTTGAATTATGTTTTGTTCAAGTGTAAATTAGATAATTCATATGAAAGTTGAAGAAGCAAAAAATGAAATCTCAGACAATAGTAATCGTAGACCTCCAAGTATTATTTTGAAATATGTGCAGTACACCAATAAACAGTTCAACGCGTTTATGTGTGATATAAGAAAGTTCGTGTGTCAGAAATTCTCATGTGCAAATTTTATCAACATATCGTCATTATGTCTTCTATTTTATATAGATAACAATCATATTTTGAACTAAGTTTAACTAAGTACTAATGAAAAGGACACATGCTGGTATCTCGATGTCCAAAACATATTAAATAGGTATCTGAACAAACAACATAAATGAAATGAAACGTCAAGAACACGTACAACAGGGTAGATTTGCTTAGATAAGATCGTTTGTTAAGAAAGTTGATGATGTCTTGCATTGCATCTGGAGGAGAATATTGTTAGGGAAGTTAGAGCGAAGTACACATATTTATGTTAGCTGGAAGTAATCCAGAGATAGGTTTGTGTTGGATGGGAACTGTGAGAGGAGTGGTCTCTGGCGAATAGCCAAACAGGGCAAGTTGGTGAGAGATAGAGATGACATGGACACACGGTAGCTAGCCCTACAAGAGAGAGAGAGAGAGAGAGAGTAAATAATAGAGACATTAGTAATCACACAAGGCTGTAAGCATGCATGCATCACAGCCCTGTCTCTTGTCGTGTAAAACTAAACTAAAGGGACCTCTCATCCAAACCCTAGGGCAACATGCGTGTCATTACGTGTGTATAAATATGGGTAAAGCTAACACACACCATAGCTAGGCTTCTCTCTCACTCTACATCTATACACCCCTCTGACTTGTAGCCAATAACTCATTATATAGACCAAAACAGCATTTGGTTCCTCTTCGCTTAACGAAGAAATCCGGAGCTCTCTCGCCAGCCAGAGCCACACGCAGGGCTTCGATCTTTTCATACACTTTTCTCCAGTCAAGGTTGATGGCGGCGGCGTCGTCGTCGACCACCAACACGTCGGACGGCAGCGGGAAGCCATCGTTGTGCCCGAGGGGCCACTGGCGGCCAGGGGAGGACGAGAAGCTGCGGCAGCTCGTGGAGAAGTACGGTCCCCAGAACTGGAATTCCATAGCCGAGAAGCTCGAGGGCAGATCAGGTGGGTCGAACTGCTGGTCTTCTCTTTCATCGTCCATCGATCTGTTTCCAAGAAGTATTTTCTTTTCTTTTGAGATGATGTTGATCCATACGACAAACTTGAGATTCCTACTTTTGTTGCTGCGATTTGTGTTCAAAATTAGTTGATCTATATGCATCTTGATTCGGCTTGCCATATTAATTTCTGTATGGCCATATGTACTGTTTTAGTGATGCTTCTACAAAGAAATCCTTGTGGAGGGGAATGGAAATTATATCTTGCACTAGGCAGCTTCAGTTTTTTCATGCATGATTAACTGATATCTTTGAGATAGAAGATCTTTCAAAACGGAGATAAAAGAAGTATAAGTTAATTTGACTCTTTAGTGGGATTTCATTCCACACAATTCCAAAAGAAAAAAGAACATTAGCGTGATGAAAAGATACACAGTTCTCCAACTTATTTTTGATGATTAAATACAATCTAGTTAAATGGACATAAAGGCCAGCAGGTATGAGATTAATTAACAATACATCAAATTTTAGAAGTCTCAAATTAGTTGTTTCCTAAAATATTTGTTTCAGATTGAAGAATACATGATGAACACAATCTTCAGTAGGTTTCTCTCTTAGTTTCACTTAAATAAAACCAAACACGTACTATTTTCCCCCAAAAGATGTTGCATAATATGAGGTAAAGGGAAGCAACAATGACAAAAAAACTAAAATATTGTACACATTAATTTTTTATTAACGAAACAAATATATGCAGTAGGAAGCTCTACAATCTCCAACACTAAAAAACAACTTTAATTAATAAATCACAAGGCAAGCACGATCATTTTTTAAGCATATACATGTAAAACATCCATGTATATATGGATGCATGTGTCAAGAGTTGATCACCTACACGGCTAAACCTACTGAAGAATTCTTCACTCGTCTCTCTCAGGCTTGCATGCAGGTTGATGCAACTAGATCGATCTGTACACAATCATCTTTCTGTGCTGGCCCTGACCTCTTCCTAATGCGTTTTATCTTGAGGGTATTAATTATTAATTGCAATTAATTATATGTCCTGCAAAACATCGCTATATATGAGAGAAATTTCCAGTTCGTTGCAAAAGTTACCTTAACTATAGACGAAGAGAATTAACCTGACTTATTATGATTTTCCATTCATTAGTAATTTAAATACTAGGATTTTCCTGACCTTATAACTATTTTCTTAAACATGTTAGCTAATTTGTGGTAATCAATTGTTTGTGCATGGATGGTGGAAGGCAAGAGCTGCCGTCTCCGGTGGTTCAACCAGCTTGACCCGCGGATCAACAAGCGCCCCTTCACGGAGGAAGAGGAGGAGCGCCTGCTGGCGGCGCACCGCGTCCACGGAAACAAGTGGGCGCTCATCGCCCGCCACTTCCCCGGCCGCACCGACAACGCCGTCAAGAACCACTGGCATGTCGTCAGGGCCCGCCGCAGCCGCGAGCGCTGCAGGCTCCTCGCTAAGGCCGCCTCGTCCACCTTCCCGGCGGCCTACTCCTACGCCGGTGGCGCCCAGCTCGACTTCGCAGGCGCGTCTGCCGGCTCGCTCTGCTTCGGCTTCTCCAAGCCTAGTAGCGGCGGCTTCTTCACCTCATCGGCGGCGACGGCCACGGCGCCTTCTTCTACTCCAGTACTGTTCAACGGCTACGGCGCTTCGGGCAGCAAGACCTTGCTGTCCAGGTACAACAGCTACGTGGACGGTGGCATGCAACCGGCGCCGCCGTCTTCGCTCTCCATCGGTTTCTCCTCTCCGTCTCCAAGAGAAGCACTAGCTTTGGATGCCGGCCGTGTCGGCCATGATCATCACCAGAGGAAGGATTACCATAATGTCGATGGGGTTGAGCCACCGAAGACGAAGGACGTGCCGCCGTTCATTGACTTCCTCGGCGTCGGCGTGTCATCCTGAACCGAGGCAAGGACCGATCGATGGCAGGAAGCGGGCTGCCGGCCGTCAATTCCGTTGATCGATCTGTGAGGTTAGGGCATACCATCGTCGTTAATTGGTAATTAACTGGGCTAGATAGTCGATGCATTGCTAACGGCAGCGTCCAAGGAGGGGGTTGTTAATTAGAACTGTGATGATCATGTGTCGACCCATCAAAATAAAGTGTGTGGCACATCGTTTGTTTTCTGGTTAATTCGAAATTTTGTTAAGAACTAATGGCTCATTCAATTGAGAGCTTGTGTTAGTATCTGTTTGTGAAATGTGCTACCAAATTGGCGTTAAAATAAATAGTTATGGTAAACATGCACCAGTTAGCAATATGCATAATCATGTATGCATGGTTGTCGAGTTTGCTAATGTTGTGAGATCCTTCTGTTAGCAAGAAATAACCGTGCATGATTGTAATACATAGTAATTAGTTAATTACTCCATTTGTTCGAAAATACACAATGCTGTAGGCAGACACAATGCAGCTTTGAGTTTATTTTCTCATCGCGAGTTTGTTAGTACAGTAGTCACAAGAAAGAGTTTGTTAGTACAGTACTAATTGAAATCATTTTATAATCATCAGAAAACACTTTAGATGCCGTTAGATCTAGTTATATAATGTTTTATTTGAGAATTCCTAAAATTAATTTTCTATATTAATACTCAAAGATGAAGGAGTTATCTGTACACTGGTATTAATTTATTCTCGATAGGTTCGTGCAACAGCAACAACAACAAAAAAAAACTCTCCAAATGAAACAGTGTGAAGCCATGGATGGAACTACATCAACAACCTGCAAGAAATAGACAAACCATCCAACCGCAAGCTTAACTTATGTGGTAATAGCCTTCAATTCCATTTGCTTCTAGCTACCGGTTAAAGTAAAGGTACAGGTGACCAAGCTGCTGTGCAGGGAGTTCAAATCTGAAGCCTTCAATTCTTTGGCATTTATATTGCAGGTTGTTGTAACTCCCTGCTATTCTTCAGTCTTAACAAATATAGTATCTGCATGTTTTTGGCTTTTGCAAGCAGAAGGGGGAAGGTTAGACATAATGTTTAAAGATGTTTGGTCCAAACATTGGTCATCGATCATATGATATTATATTATAATTTCTACATGCCCTTAAACGAATGCATATAAGCCAAGATAGTATATTTGGTGAAAGTTTGTTGGCACATTGTTGGTTTGGTGTCGAACTTGCTTGCTACTTGCATCTCTGGGTAGTCACCCTAGTTGTTTTTCTTCTAAATTAGTTACAGATAATCCATTACACACTAACTTCAGGAAGAAAAAACTTCTCGGTAAAGCATATATTAACTGTTAATATACATAGGTAAATTAATTTATGTGTGTACTTTGCCCGAAGTAAAGTACTCCCTTGCCACAATGTAGTGCCTATAATTTTTTTTCAAAAGTCAACCAATTTTATTGAGAAAATTATTTATATCTATAATATCAAATTTATACCATATGAAAATATACATCATGATGAATCTATATGTATTGATTGGGTATTTTAGATGTTGGTATTTTTTTTCTCTATGCTTGTTAGCGAGCAACCTGAAATTTTATTGAGAAACCATGTGGAAACGGCAGGGGGCGCGTACTTCATCGTCCCTCGTGATAGTGAAACGTAGGCGGAAGCTATGCCTGCGGTGGTTGTTACGGTCAACCCTCATAAAACCAAAATAAATCAAATGTGTTAAATCAACTTTAGTGGGCCCCTTGACAAGATTGTTGTTTTGAAAGTGTAAACTCTGAGATGTAACAAGATGAGTAATAAGATCGTCACCGCAAATTTTATCGCTTGAATGGCTCTGCTGGCGGTGAAAGTGAGTGATAAGAAGTGTAACAAAGTTAAAATTAACCACTCCGGGCCTCAGACCTGCCTGGAGGGCAGCCATATCATGGTGCGCCATGCCTCCCACGTTCTCCCTAGCAAAATGAGAGTTGCCCAAAAATATAGAAAAACTAATGAATGGTAGGGTTTTGGATGGTGGACATTTTGTTCTTCAAATAATCATTATCGCGAAGAATGGATATATACTCCCAAGTGCCGCACATCTCGGCGAGCTCAACATCAGCATCGGTGAGATATTTCATACATGCGTTCAGCAAGCCGAAGATATCGCAAAATTTGTGAAGTGTGACGTCCACCAATGGTGAACCAGCATGGGTGCTCCTGGTTAGGGTCGAAGATGTTGCTGTCGAAGGTGGAGAGAAAGTTCAGTGTGGGTTTCTTGTAGGTTGGGGCGTCGAGGTGTGCTAAAACACTGAGCTCAGCGTTGTTGGTCTTCCTCTCGAATTCGGCGGCAAGACCAGATTCTCGGAGGAACTGTTGATCTGCCCACCTCGTGGGAACAACCTCAGGATTGCTCAGGTTTTCGAACGGCACCTTGTCGCCATTGTCTGCGGTTGTTGGGTTCTCCCTCTCCCTCTTGTTGCGGTGCTCGATGGTGGAGTTGCTGCCACCCATCTTGGCCTTAATCTTCTTCATGAGAGAAGTCATTGTCCTGAAATTTTTAACTAAGATTGGGCATATGATTTATATGTGTATAACAAACGATTCTACATGGAAAAATCAAATACTGACGTGTAGTAATAATTTAAATCAATCTAGGTCATGAGCTCATCTACTCCTAGCCATACTATGAAAATATCCATTGATCGGAGAAAATAAGCCATCGGTTGGATAAGAAACTTACTGATTTGGAGTTCTACCAAATCACATGGGAAAAATTCACGAAGAATCGGAGATTTGGAAGGATTTAGGGTTAAGTTTGAGAGAGTTTGGAGATAAAAGGCTCTGGTTTGGAGGCTGGTATGAGCTCCAGTCCCACAGTCGTCTCTTTTTATCTTTGAAACTAGTCGGTACGATGAGAGGTACGGTTGGTCGTCACTGATGACCCACAAGTATAGGGGGTTTATTGTAGTACTTTCGATAAATAACAGTGTCGAACCCAACGAGGAGCAGAAGGTGTTGACAAGCAGATTGGATAGAGGATTCACTGTAAACACTAGCAAACGGGTTTTTGGAGATTTTTGATATAGCAGATAAAGAAAGTGCGAGTAAACATAGTACAGTAAATAATATTTCAGCGAGTGGCCCAATCTTTTTTAGAGCAAAGGACAAGCCGGTTGTTCTACTTATGACTACCAAACTTTCTCGAGGACACATGGAAATTTCGTCAAGTGCTTTCCCTGCGTTACGGTTGATTAATATCCATTGGTTCGTGAAGTGTTTTGTGAACCTATGCTAATGCACTGCCCAACTAGGACTAATATATACTTGTGATTATACCCCTCGTAAGCATCCGCAAAGACAAGAAAGTAATTAAGATAAATCTAACCACAGCCTTAAAACTCTGGGATTCTACGCTCCCTCGTGAATTGGTTTCTTAACGGGGGTTTAGGTTTCTGTCACTCCGGCAACCCCACAATTAGTAGCTAAATACACAATGCATCCTCCTAGGCCCATAAAGGTGAAGTATCATGTAGTCGACGTTCACATGACACCACTAGAAGAATAGCACCACAACTTAAATACCAAACCATGAGATATTACTTCAACATAACTTCACTACTAACATCATGACTTCTACCATGTCGTCGGGAATTAAACGAACTACTCATAAGACATCATATGGATCATAATTAGAGATGATATAATGGATAGTAACAATCTGGTCATAAAGTGCTAACACCGATAAATCTCACAAGCATCAACTACTAACAAGTAATCCACACCGGGAGAGAGATCTAATGTAAAACAACGATATAGGCCCCTAATTGTTACAACGGGATGAAGGTGGATGATGAGGGTGATGGTGCTGGCGATGATAATGATGACTATGACGATCTTGATGATGCCCGGAGCGATGACGATGACGATGGCGATGACTTCCCCTCTCCAGAGAGGAATTTCCCCGACAATGGCGCCAGAAAATAGTCTTGATGACCCATAAGTATAGGGGGTGTATCGTAGTACTTTCGATAAATAAGAGTGTCGAACCCAACGAGGAGCAGAAGGTGTTGACAAGCAGGTTGGATAGAGGATTCACTGTAAACACTAGCAAACGGGTTTTTGGAGGTTTTTGATATAGCAGATAAATAAAGTGGGAGTAAATAAAGTACAGTAAATAATATTGCAGCGAGTGGCCCAATTCTTTTTTAGAGCAAAGGACAAGCCGGTTGTTCTACTTATGACTACCAAACGTTCTCGAGGACACATGGGAATTTTGTCAAGTGCTTTCGCTTCGTTACGGTTGATTAATATCCATTGGTTCGTGAAGTGTTGTGTGGGTGAACCTATGAAAATGCACCGCCCAACTAATAAGCCTATACTTAGCATATTTCTTTTCCATAAGGTATCTAATAGCAGTATGATCAGTATGAATAGTAACCTTTGAATCAACAATATAAGGTCTAAACTTATCACATGCAAAAACTACAGCTAAGAACTCTTTTTCAGTAGTAGCATAATTCTTTTGAGCAGCATCAAGAATCTTACTAGCATAATGAATAACATTCAACTTCTTATCTACGTGTTGTCCAAGAAAAGCACCTACAGCAAAATCACTAGCATCACACATAATTTCAAAAATAAAATTCCAATCAGGTGGTTGAACAATAGGAGCAGTAGTTAAAGCCTTCTTTAAAGTTTCAAAAGCTTCCTTACAATCATCATCAAAAACAAATGGTACATATTTTTGAAGAAGTTTAGCAAGAGGCTTTGATATTTTAGAGAAATCTTTAATAAACCTCCTATAAAAACTAGCATGACCCCTAACACTATGAATACCTTTAACATCCCTAGGAAAGGGCATTTTCTATGTGGCTTCCACTTTAGCTCTGTCAACTTCAATACCTCTTTCAGAAATTTTATGTCCAAGAACAATTCCTTCACTCACCATAAAGTGGCATTTCTCCCAATTAAGAACAAGATTAGTTTCCTCACATCTCTGCAAAACTTTATCAAGGTTGTGCAAACAATTATCAAAAGAAGTTCCATAGACGGAGAAATCGTCCATGAATACTTCCACAATTTCTTCACAAAAACCATGAAAAATAGCAGACATGCATCTTTGAAACGTAGCAGGCGCATTACACAAACCAAAAGGCATACGTCTACAAGAATAAGTACCATAAGGACAAGTAAAGGTTGTTTTCTCTTGATCTTGCTTCCTAACAACAATTTGAGAAAACCCAGAATAACCGTCAAGAAAGCAAAAATGAGTTTTCTTAGACAACCTCTCTAGCATTTGATCAATAAAGGGTAAAGGATAATGATCTTTCTTAGTAACTTTATTAACCTTTCTAAAATCAATGCAGATTCTATAACCAACTACTACTCTTTGTAGAATGAGCTCATTGTTTTCATTAGGCACAACATTCATTCCTCCCTTCTTAGGGACACAATGCACATGGCTCACCCATATACTATCAGCAATAGGAAAAATAATACAAGCATCAAGAAGTTTTAATACCTCATTTCTTACCACTTCCTTCATCTTAGGAATAAAACGGCGTGGATGTCAACTACTGGCTTTGCATTAGGTTCAATATTAATAGCATGCTGACATATAGTAGGAGAAATTCCCTTCAAATCAGCAAGAGTATATCCAATAGCTCCACGGTGTTTCTTCAGAATTCCCAATAGTATTTCCTCTTCTTCACCTGAAAGTTTAGCACTAATAATAACATGATATATTTTCTTATCATCAATATAAGCATATTTAAGATCATCAAGGAAAGATTTTAAATAAAAAACATGATCCTCCTTGGGTGGTAATGTGGTGCCCAAGTCTTCCACAAGTAAATTATGTTTCAGTATCACCGGTTGACGAAGAAGAATATCGTCAATATCATTTCTCTCTTCCATAAAGACCTCAGTCTCGTGGTCCTCCATATATTGCTACAAAGCATGGTTAGGAGCAAGAGTAATAGAAGCAAGTTGGTCAACTTTAAAATTCTCATCAGGCAATTTAGATTCATAATTTGCTCTAGCAAATTTAGAGAAATTGAACTCATAAGATTTTCCATCAAATTTAGTAAAAATCTTCTCTCTTTTACAATCTATAATAGCACCACAAGTGTTCAAGAAAGGTCTACCAAAAATAATAGGACAAGTTTTACTAGCAGCCTTACCAAGTACTAGAAAATCAGTGGGATATTTAGTTTTACCACATAGAACTTCCACATCTCCAACAATACCAATTGGAAAACAGTTTCTCTATTAGCAAGTTAAATAACCACATCAATATTTTCAAGCTCACAAGAACCAATTTCATGCATAATTTCTCTATCAAGCTCATAAGGTATAACACTAGAACTAGCACCAATATCACACAAACCATAATAGCAATGATCACCAATCTTAACAGAATGCGAAGGAACACTAGTTTTCTTAGGTCTATGAGGATGGGAAACAATATTAGAAGCACCCTCACAGAAGAAAATGTGTTCATCCTCCACAGTTCCACAAACAAGATCTTTTTACTATTGCTACAGCAGGTTCAAGAGTTATTTGTTTATCAGGTTCAATAGATTTCTTATTACTCTTATTAACCACACTAGCCATCATAGAGTGTTCTTTCACCTTAGCAGGGAAATACATTTTTTCAACATAGGTCTCATGAACAGCAGGATTAATAGCATGCACTTCTATATTACTAGCAGGAACAATATCTTTATAAGGTGCATGTTACTTGTGATAATCCTTTTTAGGAATATCAAGATAGGAGGCAAAAGCTTTAAGACATTTTACAAAGATTTGAGAATCAAGACCACAAACAACACTAACATTGTAGAAATAATTGGTTCCCATAAAAGATTTAATGCATTCATAATCATAATTTATACCTGACTTTCTACCTTTGTCATTCTCCCATCCTTTAGTGTTTTCTTGAATACGGTAAAAAAGGTCCCATTTAGCTTCTTCCTTCATGCGCGTGAATGATCCAGAATAAGAAGCATCCAATAAATCCTTATCATGAAGAGAAAACTTTGCATAAAAATTATTGACAACAATATTACACGGGAGTTCATGAACGGGACATTTGAGCATTAATAACTTCATTCTCCCCCACGCTTGGGCAATACTCTTTCCATCACGAGGCCATAAATTATAGATTTGATTCCGGTCTTTATGAATCTTACTAGGAGGATAGAATTTAGAATAAAAGAGAGGAACAATTTCCTCCCATCCAATAGATTCACCATTCTTCAGTACTTTGAACCATTCAGCGGCTCTTCCTTTCAGCGATAAAGAAAATAATTTCCTTTTAACTTGATCAATTGTAATACCTGCACACCTGAATAACTCGCATAATTCATGTATAAAGAGCAAATGATCACCGGGATGGACAGTTCCATCACCGTAATAACAGTTATCCATAACACGTCCAACAATATTCATAGGTATTTTATAAGGATCTAATTCAGCAGATAACGGGTTACCTACTACCCTAGTAGTAATGGTAGAAGTAACCCTAAACAGAGAACCAAAGGTATTCTCCATAATAAAATAAAACAACAGACAGAAATAAAAACAACACTCACAGTAAAAGTTTCTCTTACCAATTCCACTTACCAATAGGACTTCACTCCTCGGCAACGGCGCCAGAAAATAGTCTTGATGACCCACAAGTATAGGGGGTATCTCGTAGTACTTTCGATAAATGAGAGTGTCGAACCCAACAAGGAGCAGGAGTGTTGACAGGCAGGTTGGATAGAGGATTCACTGTAAACACTAGCAAACGGGGGTTTTTGGAAGTTTTTGATATAGCAGATAAATAAAGTGCAAATAAATAAGGTACAGTAAATAATATTGCAGCGAGTGACCCAATCCTTTTTAGAGAAAAGGACAATCCGGCTGTTCTACTTATGACTAAATGGGAATTTCGTCAAGTGCTTTCGCTTCGTTACGGTTGATTAATATCCATTGGTTCGTGTAGTGTTGTGTGGGTGAACCTATGCTAATGCACCGCCCAACTATGACTAATACATACTTGTGATTATACCCCTCGTAAGCATCCGCAAATACAAGAAAGTAATTAAGATAAATCTAACCACAGCCTTAAAACTCCGGGATTCTACGCTCCCTCGTGCATTGGTTTCCTAACGGGGGTTTAGGTTTCTGTCACTTCGGCAACCCCACAATTAGTAGCCAAATACACAATGCATCCTCCTAGGCCCATAAACGTGAAGTATCATGTAGTCGACGTTCACATGACACCACTGGAAGAATAGCACCACAACTTAAATACCGAACCACGAGATATTACTTCAACGTAACTTCACTACTAACATCATGACTTCTCCTATGTCGTCAAGAACTAAACGAACTACTCACAAGACATCATATGGATCATAATCAGAGGTGATATAATGGATAATAACAATCTGGTCATAAAGTGCTAACAGCGATAAATATCACAAGCATCAACTACTAACAAGTAATCCACACTGGGAGAGAGATCTAATGTAAAACAACGATATAGGCCCCTAATTGTTACATCGGGATGAAGGTGGATGATGAGGGTTATGGTGGTGGTGGTGATGATGATAACGATGACAATCTTTGATGGTGCCCGGAGCGATAACGGTGATGATTGCGATGATTTCCCCTCTCCGGAGAGGAATTTCCCCGGCAGATTTCTCCGTGCCAGAGAGCTTTTCTCTCTCTGGTGTTTTCCGCCCCAAGGCGGCGGAATAATTCTTGGATGATAGTCTGGGGCTTAGGATTCCCTGGGGGTCAAGTACGCGAAAGGGATCGACTAGAGGTAGTCCAGGGTGGCCACACCATCAGGAGGCGTGGCCAAGGGGCGCGCCACCCCATGGTGTGGGCCCCTGGTGGCCCCCTCTAGCTCCCCTTTTGGCTAGCCTCCTCCTCTGAACTTCTAACACATCTCCGGTGTCCCCCCTCTTCTTCTAAACTTCTGAAATAGGGTATCTCGACGATGCTTTTTCCATCATACTTCTGGTCCTTGTGTTTATTCTCCAAAAATTATGAAGCATGCAAAATAAGATAAAATAACATAAGTAATGCATTATAATATGAAATATATCGATGAATAACTAAAAATAACAAGATAAAAAGTGATGCAAAATGGACGTATCAGTCACCGTACTCACGCTCGTTACGCATTCAATTAGAAGGTTTTAGGGTTTATGTACCTAGGTCTCATTCTAGTAAGATGACGGGTACGATCACTAGCGAACGTACCAACATTTGTTAAGTTGTATTGCCTTTGTGAATATATATATGTCGTGCTGGTACGGTGGCTGGTACCGTGATTAACCACCATATGGCTACTCGTTAAACAGTATTGTAATCCCATGCTCACACAAGGTGATACGGTACGGTGGCTGGTACAGTAAAAAATCACCGTACCACCACTCGTTAAACAGTACTGGAGTTGGACGCTCACAGAAGGTGTTACAGTATGGTGACTGGTATGGTGAAAATTCACCGTACTGGCACTCGTTATACCGCCCGAAAAAAGTTGCGCTTCGAGATCCTCCAGTGCTTTGTTTATTTGTACGTCTCATGGTACCGACTAAATACGGAACATGTGCCTATGGTTACTTAGTACTTGGATGTTTTATCATTATTTATCTGTAATTGCCCATGTTTCGATTATTATATGAATTATCTTATCCATGCAACATCTGTTCATCTATCCATATGCTTACAATATTTTAATCTTGTTGTCCACTATAATTACTGCCGCTGTTTTTATTTCATTCCTGCTATTATTTCACTACTGCTACTGCTATAAAACTATTGCTACTGATAAACTGTTGCGATCAAGTCTATTTCCAGGTACAGCTGAACTGACAATTTATTTGTTCAGGCTTATAAATATTCTTTGTTTCCCCTTGTGCCGAATCAATAAATTTGGGTTTTACTTCCCTCAAAGACTATTACGATCCCCTATACTTGTGGATCATCAGAATTATCAATGGGTAATATGGTAGATAGTTTCTACGTGATATTTTCTATCCCTTGTCTTCAACAGAAAAGACCTAAATAAGACAAGCCTGCAAAATATCAAAAGACAAAACCCTTGGCGCTTAGCTCCCCGGCAATAGAGCCAGAAAATAGCTTGATACCTGCAAGTGCACAAGTTCGTTATTGCACAATTTCGTGGAAGTATGATCTCCCAATTTATATCGTTCCCATAGAGATATGATCTGGCAACATGTTTTTTAAAGGATGTCTATGTCACACACAAGTTGTCAGACTTATGTGAATTAACTCACGGATTTTTGACTTACATAGACATGTAGAAAACAGTGGTTGGTTGTATGGAAATAAAGAGGTGAATAATACTAAAAGTAAATACAAACGAAGTAAAATACTATAAAATAAGTGCAGTTATGGATGGAATAGGTGTGGATGGGTTTTAGTTCATGATTTCGATGAATGTGCAAAATGGTGGAAGCGGATATGTGATTCATATTCTTGTCTATTGAGTAGTCGGTAGGCGAATCACTTGTGAGTAGTTAAACATCTCCACGCATGGATCTATTTATCACTATTCTCCTGCATTCCTGTCCCATATGCCATGGTCAGTTCAGCTATTTAAAACCATTTATGTTAGACCAAAGCTTTAAGTTGTTTGGCTTATTGTGATCCTATTGTTGTCTTCACTCCTCGTAGATATCTCCACCTGTCACCTTGGAGGTCACAGATGTGTTGGACAACAAGTGCTTGTCTATGTAGGTATTCTTGGATCATGCTACCAAGGCCCTAGAGAGCAGGCATTACGCAACCATAGAGAAATAATACTATAAATAATATTGAAAGGACTCTCACAAATATTATGGAACAAATAGGCACAAACAAATCTCAACAATACCCTACATCCCCGCACCTTGGAAGTTTACTCGCACATGAGAGACATATCAGACATAAACTCAATAGGTGAAAGGGAAAAGTGCATCTTAATATTAACGTAGGAAACCATAATAATTCGTAGATCAACAAGTACCAAACCAAGTGTTTATTCTAGATGAAGGTTTGCTCGTCTACGCTGCAAAATTTGAAAAAACAAACCCTACGTAGTCCGCTAAGATCACTATGAAGATGACGAGGCATGCCATACGTGCAAGGATTAGGATCAGCAGTCACCGGGCAACGGAACCGATGTAGTGGTAGAAGAGTTCTGGACAATCGTAGATACTCACAACTAGGCCTAGTTGCAAGGATGTTGATAAGCTTCCCTCGTCAAGGATCACACGTGTAATCCCTCTTACGGTGTGCATGTGTACGCTCGTGTCAACCTGTCAGCGCTCCACCATCTAGGACTCGTCACCGACAAAAGAGACACCCTTTCGGTGTTGCTAATTCGTAGCACTAATCGACTGCAATTACAGCTATATGATTATGAAACTTTCTCAACACATGAGATATAAACACTAATTAGAGATAGGTATAATTGGGAGAGGGAACCTAAAAAACCAATTAGAAGAAGCTCTAATTCAATTAGAATGGCTCTAAGTAGACCCTCTAATTCTACTAGAGAGAGAGAGAGAGTGATATAGGCTTGAGAGACAATTGCTCACAAAATTATGGTGTAGCTCAAGCCTTGGGGGTCCTTTTATAGTTGGAGGGAGGGGACTTTTCAAAGGGGAAGAGGAGTCCTAGTTGATCTAGGAGGGGGCTAGCCGCACCAAAGTAGGTAGCCTCACCGCTCCTCCTAGCGCAATTCAAATTGGACTCCCATATGGGAGTCCAACTCTTTCTCCTATTCTTTTTATTTTTCCCTTTTCTTTTATTTTTACCTTCAAATAAAAGTAGGAAAAAACCGGAAGGTTCCTAGTGCCATGATTGTAGGAACTAGGGCCCACCTGTCAGCCCCACCTAGTGGTGCGGCCAAAGGGTGAATCTTCCCCCTCCGACACTCTCCCCCTTACCTGTTTTTGCCTGAAACTCTTCCGAAACCCTTTGAACTCAATAGATAAAATCATCGATATTATTTACTGATGGTAGGAACATATTTCTAACATCCCAGGACATATCATGTCCTCCATTTTGCCTCATATAAATTCTGCGTTACACTGGCATAATTTCTCTCTTATAGTAACTTCCCTGAAACCTCTCCGATTGACACTAGACTTGCTTTTGTAATATCGTATTTCATTGAACATTCATAAAAACAATAAAAATATCTTAATTCTCTCAGCTAAAGGTTGGCATCGCTTAAGCGTGTGACCCGTAAAGGCTCGATAAGACACATACATGTTCGGGAACTTACCAAACAATAACCAACAGCAGGACCGTGGACGCCCATGATGGCTCATGTGTGTTCACGAAGAATGAGGGAATCTGATAAGTTACTCATTGCACTTATTCTCTTAACTTCACAATACCAACTATATCACGAGTTGAGACTATGTGATCTCGTCTGATCAAACTTCTTTGATCATAACACATATAGAACTCGTTACCGATATCGTCCTCTTTTCTCATCCATATGCCTGATGTCATTGTGACAAATCACACTGTGTCTGGTTAGAAGATTGGTTAACATCGGTGCTAATGAGAGGGCCGAGAGTATATATATCTCTCTATCGTCTAGAGGAGTTAAGTACTAGTCTTGAACAATCTCAGTTCCATTACACTTTCTAGATTATACCTAGACATCACCGTTATGATCCCCAGTTACGGCAAGACGGTTGATGACATCCAAAGTATAAATTTTGATCGGGAGGTCACTAGATATTCTCACATTATAGGAATTATAGTCAATGACAACTTCATATTTACTTTTCTAAATATACTACAATTGTTTAGTCTCTTTTAGCAAGATCATATACTTGGGTCGGTTCAGTACTATTGCTACCCTAACAATAAATCCTTATGTTTTGCTAGAATTTTAATTAAGTCCATGATCAAGAAAATGTGATCATCCCACACACCATTATCTAATCTTAGAGACAATATTAGAAACTCTTTTGTATTTCATGTCTTAACACCCACAAAAAGATTTTCCTTTGAAAACTCACTTTTCAAGTGTTATAGTGGTTATAGCATGATAAAATAAACTTAATTCTGAACTTGGAGATAGAATAATAACTGAATATTATTGTCTCTAGGGCATATATCCAACAGTTTTCACACCCCTAATTTTGTTATAGTGGATCTCTCTATCTCTCTATGTGGTGTAATGGATGATGTTGTGGAAGACGATCTCCGACAGAATGTCGCTGATGGTTATTCTCCCTATATCTTTTCCTTATTGCTTATGGTCTGTCTGGTGGGTGCTTTGTATGGTCTGTTCTCTCTTTCTGTATATTTTTCTCCCCTAGTACCTTCACGAAAGTTTTTCCTTTTAAAGAGCTGAAGGCGGCGGCTCTTGGTACGGTGGTTGGTACAATCGGTGATGAAGCTACCACTGGTCGTTAATGCCTTCTATGAATTGTTTGTAATTTAATTTTTACCTGAATTTCTTGAATTTCTCCAATTATCATCAATAAGCTTCGTTTCCTTCCTTGTTAATATAAATCCTAAAATATTATTCAATAATTGAAACATCTCCAAACATTGCGGTGTTTGGTTTAGTGTGAGAGCAAAAATCAAACTAAAATCAACCAAAACTCGGGGAAATGGCAAGAGAAAATCATGCATAGAATAGAGCCATCACATGTACAACCAATACTTTATCTAATGTCTCCAAAAATTGCAAAGTATAAAGTTATCAAAGTCCAGTGATCTACAAGACCATGCAAGTTTTTTTCAATTATCCCATTACTACACACACAACATTTTTAGTTCCAACATACGACCAAGCAACCAAATCAATTTCTATTCAACTCGATAAAATATTATAACAAAGCAATATATTTATAACTATTTCTTAAAAACTTGTAAAGCGGTACTCTAACAATATATAAGTGGATCACACACAGCTATGATAAAGAGAGCAACTATTTAAAATATGTAAGTGAAGCACTATGAGCATTCTATAAATAATTGGAGTGTGTCTCTCCCCCAAACACCAATATTAGGTATAATTTTTTTAAATAATAGAAATAAATCACAAATAAAAATTAAAACAAAATGCAAGATGCTCCAAGAACAACGCATATCGTGTAAATTAGGAAAAACATAGTTTCAATGAAGACAACCTAATAATTGTTGATGAAAAAAAGGATGTCTTGGAAATCCCCAAGTTTAGACGCTCGAGAATCCTTGAATATTTGTTTGGGGTGCCTTGGGCATTCCCGAGCTTGATCTTTTATCCGTTCTTGATCTCCTCCAACAAATCTCTCTCATGCAACTTAAAAACTTCCTTCAAACAAAACTCTCGTAAAACTTATTAAAGGGTTAGTACACTTTAGATCAAATCTACTTAGGTAATGTATAAAAATATTTTACAAACTTAAATTAAAAGTATATATTGTATACTAATCCTTTTGTGACACCTTTCTCCCAAAATAAACCATAAAGAAAGCAACTATAAGCAGAAACATAAATAATAAAGCAATATGTCAAAATAGTACAGTCTATAAATATCATATCCAAAGAGGTACTTTCGTCACTCCAAACAGAAAGTTTGAGATATATTTTGAAATCTAACAACAAGAGATTTACTCTCTAAAAATAATCAAATAAATATCAAGTTCTAATAATTCTTTTTGTAGCGCCCTACCTTTTAATAAAGATAGAACACATGTGTAACATGCTATTCCCGAGAATCACTGATAGCATACACATGAAAAAATGAAACATGCATTGCAATAGAATCAATCTACATTGATCCAGTGGATAAGAAATAAAATAGTCTTACAGATGCCATAGTCTCATGGACTATCCCAAATAACAAGGTTTCAAGGCAAACACAATGGAAATAAATCATCAATGAGCCTTCTTCAACTTCATGCGCCATAGGAAGACATGTTGGAATTTAAGCTCGAGATCCTAACCAATAACTCTTCATCAGAATGGCCTGCACGTTGGGATAGGCAGCCCCACGGGAGAAACTCAGTACAAACAATGTACTCGCAAGTGACACTTGTATGGTGGCAGTTTTGAGGAATAAACTAACTACATGAAATTTGGCTGGTGGAGTCTCGGGCTATTTGCATAAAGCTAATTTTGCCCTATAGTTTAAAAACCATTTTAAATCTTTGGAAATCATCAGGTAGACACACCATGAAGTTTGATAATGTCATCATGGGTAGACACACCATGAAGTTTGATAAGGAGGGACAAAGGGGTAGACACACCATGTGCACCTAAAATAGGTTTCTACCATATTTTACTTCATTCAGAAAAGATGAGGAGATTCTTCAGTATTATTCCTGTCTAGTAGCTCAAATTGTCCATAACCGGGGACATGGCTAAGATCTTAGTTTTAACTCTCGAGAGGTTGTGCACTTTCACCTTAAGACACATCCTACCCGAAGGAAGAATAAGACAAGATCTTTGGGAAGAGAGATTCGCCCATACCAGTAAGACTCGACACTCCTAAAATTCTGCTACCACCCAATGTATTACAACATGATGAATCCCCACAACTTAATCAATCTTGGCAGAGCCCATAATAGCTCAAGGATGCACGCGAAGCTAACTAAAATAGTGAAGACCTTCAAATCTCTTTGTTCCTGTGTGGAAGTCCATATTTCATTCAGCCACCAAGTAAGGTTCAATCCACCCAGGTGTTTCATTAAGGTTGCTAATTTTCAAGGTTTAATAAATGACACAACCAAAATGAAACTACATCATTGGTGATTGTAGCCAATTAAAGCTAAACCATTACCTAGTAGGGGTTTCAGGGTGGCTACACACTACTAGGTATTCTAAGCATAGCCTATATTTGGAAAAAAAATAAAATCGCATATGATACATACTACTAGAAAACACTAATGTAATTTAGAAAAAAAAAGTGGGACATGAAGTATAACTCGCCTTGGTCAAGGCGACCAGCACAAACATAGCAGTCACAGGGGTTGCACTGGTCATCTTCAAAGTCTAGACAAAATAATAGCACAAAAATAAACATACCACTCAATATGATCAAACATAGACATGTATGCATGCATGAATGCTCCAATATATTTCACAAAGTAATTTAGGAAAAAAGAGTGTATTTGACATTATATGGGGTTTAGTTAGTTGGTGGAAGGTTCTGGTTAAATTTTATTTTATTAATGTATTAAGTTATTCAATTTCATGGGCCCAAAATTAGGTAACAATTCTAATTAAATTTCTAAAACAACTTTTATGTTCTGCAAAAATTTGTTCTTGGTGTCTCTGGACAGAGGACACCAATACCAAGCTAACCCAATTGAAATTATTTAAAAATAGTTTTTAGAATTTGAATTAGAGCCAAATTACTGATTTGACAATATTTAACATGGCAAGTGTGTGCATGACTCAATTTTGAATTTCTCTAGTTCCATGGTGTTCTACAAGTTATAAGGAATCCAAAGACTACAACTTTTCAAATTTTGGAACTATAGAATTCAAGCTAGAATTTATTTAGTGGATTTGAGCCCTTTTTCCAATTTAAATAATGTTCCAAAATTTTCTACAGAACCTGTACAATATTTTCTTATAAATGTGTATAGAATTTTCATATCTTCCCAACAGTACCAATCTCATAATTTTTGGGCTCATAAATGTTTTTCTATCGGTTTTACAAGTTGATAGAAGGATTCTAAATTTAAATTTTAAATTTGAATTCTGCTGACTAACGTGCTGACAGAGACGCTGACGCGGCGGTGACTGGCCAGCCAAGTGGCGCGCTGAGATTGTCCAGGGGTACGCACGCTAACTCGCGCCCGTACAGGTCAACCTACGGGGGCTGGTCATGGATCTAAGATCCAACGGCTGTAAACAGCCCGAGACACTCGGGGATCACCGGAGGCTCACCGGCGACGGAACACACGGCAGCCCACCCTCGACATCCATGTTCCCGGCGTTACAGAGGGATGGAGAGGGAGGGGAGTGTACCACGGTGTGCAGCGCTTCAAGGCAGAGTTGGTGCAGAATGGGAGGCAGATGGCGTTTCCTAGTACGGCCGGTAGCCCTTGCTGGAGTTGGAGCAGGCGGCGGTTGCGCTCGGTCCTCGGCGGGTCAGCTGCTGTGATGCACCAAAAGAGGTAAGGTGATGTTCAGGAGATGCGCAGGGATGAGGGGAATCGAGAAGATGAAGAGGTGGAAGTGGAGGCTCACTGTCGTACCCGGACTTCTAAAGGATACTCACAGTCCGCTAAACAATAGAGTAAATGGCTTACGGGGCATACCGGCACCCGCATCTCAATATGAGCAGGCCAACACGTAAACGTGTGACAACTATTCTCTACTATCCATCGTCTGCGTAAACCATCCCATAGAAATCCGACTACTTCCGTTGACGTACTTCATAACATACACACATGGTACGTCAACGGCATTTGAACAAGTGATATCACAACATATCTCTAAGACACAAAAGATTGAAATAAGTTGCAAATAGATCTCACTAGAGCAGAGATAGCAAATACAATCATCCAGAGGACACATGTCCCAACAATTCATCATTACAACACAGTGGAAGCATCCAAAGTGTCTGAGTACAGACAAGATCCAAATAGGCCTAAGAGGCCGGAAACGAAAAGACGGAGCCCATCCACGATGTCTCGGATCCTGCCCAGGTCCGCTATCTACTCGTCAGCAGCCTCGTCATACTCCACGTAGTAGCCACCATGGGGATCCTCGGAAACGTAGTCTGCGGAAACCACAGCCCCAAAGGGGTCAGTACATAAACGTACTGGCAAGCAAGACTCACAAGATACCATAGTGTACCCGGCAACACCAAGTACAGATGCTTTGGGTTCAACGGAAGAATAGGTGACACAAAAGTGCGGCAGCAGGCTGCTCTAACCAACTACAGAAACATGCTACAACTTCCGGCTAAAAGAAAGGGGATAAGATAGCGTATCGTAACCAACTATAACTAACCTCAAATAAACCCATCCTGGATCTCGCCCCTTATCCAAAGAAGCAATCCGAGGATAACTCACACGGTTGGATTAATGATGGTTCAAGTTATTGTGTCAATAAGACTATTACTAGTCAAGTTATCATTAGTTAGGTGTAAGTTGTTCTGAGTACTTGTTAGCCAGTACTTTCACCAAGTCATCCATAACCGCGGACAACACGGCTTCTCGAGAAGATTTAACCCTGCAGGGATGCACCAATTTGGCCGTACACGTAAGAATAACCCGCCAGATGGAATGGCCCTTCCACCAAGCGGGGCACTCAACACAACTCAACTCTTCTTCGCATCAAGCCCAAAGAACCCCGTGCAATTGAGCGCACGGCTAATCAAGCCCCACGAAGAAAAGGGGACCCTCATAGCACTCTAAGAACGTGTCTCCCTAAATGCCGACTACAAAAGTTTCCACCCTGGCCTCGGGTTCGTACCTGCATATGCGTGCGGCAAATGGAAAACCCGAACTAAATGAGGCGATTTGGACGAGATGCGAAACGAATCAAATAGAGGGGGGCGCCCATACACGCTTCCCACATGCGGTTAGTGCGCTCATCATGGATCAGTAGACAAGACCCTTTTCCTAATTAGGGTCGACACTAGCAGGCCTCAAAACCACGCCGTGCCTCCTGCCGGTGCCTTATCATCAAATTAGCATTAGCTCAAACATTAACAGGTTGATTGTTTAAACATCAAGCCCCAGAACATGATAAATATGGTAACAGAAATAACGGACAGCAGACTCGAGCATAAACAACCCTAAGCATGCTAGTAAGACACGGACAACAAGCAACGGGGTTTTAGGTGTGGAGGTGAGGCTATATCAGAGTTAAAGGATAACATGTGATAGGATCGGAACACAAGCAACGATTCATAAGGCTAGCAGAATAGACAATGGAAAGTATCGGTATCCAGTGTGGAAAGGAACACAATGGTTCATGTGAGTGAATACTTGCCTGCAAACTCAGCAGCCTGGTACTGAGCTAACTCCTCAGAAGTAGTGTCGTAACCCTCGTCTGTCTCAACGTCGTCGTCTATTCGGGAAGAAGCAAACAAACAACGCAGAGAGACAAACAATCAATAACATGGCATAATGCACAATCAAGGGATGATGCATGACAATTTAATTGATGCATCAAAGATAAGATAGCTGACATGGTAACATAATTAAATGGACCCATATGCAATTTTGATTGCATATGGAAAGCCCATGAATTAAGGTTGGTTTAGATGATCTACAACTAAACAACATGTGAAAGTGGATTAGCATGATGCATGGAAGAGGAAACAGAAAGAAAACAACAATAGCTTCAATTTGAAATGAAGTTTACCAAGTTTGGAATTTTATTTATTAAGTTATGAAAATTTGCTTCTTAAAGGAGTTACACAAGCATTTGTTGTTTTCACCAATTTTAATTGTTCAAAATAAACAACAAAATTCATATTTGGAAAGAACACAAAATTTTAGGTGGAATACATGTTTCATTTGTTGAAAAAGGAATTAGTATGAATTACTTATGAATTAATCAAGTTTAAACAAGATTTAAATGAATTTAATTCAAGTATGAATTTATTTGAATTTTTATTTGTTCAAAACATTAAATGAAATTCATATTTGAAAAGATTATAATTTTCTGGTTTGAAAACATATTTTATATGTTCAAAAAGAATTTAATTTGACCAAGTTATGAATTTAGCAAATTTAAATGATTTAAACAAGGTTTAAATTATTTAACCAATTTTAATTATTCAAAACATGAAACAAAGTTTATATTTGAAAAGGTGGTTTAATTTAGCATGGAAAACATATTTTATTTGTTGAAAATGGATTTAAAATGAGCAAGTTATTAATTTGACAATTTTAAATGCATTAATTAAGAAACAGTTGTTTTCAGCAATTTAATTTATTTAAAACAGAACACAAAGTTGATATTTGCAAAGTACATGAAAAATGGGATGGAAAACATATTTAGTTTGTTGAATTTGGAATTTTTATGCCTAAGTTATGAATTTTGCAAAATTAAATGAATTAAACAAGGATTCAAATATTTCACCAATTTAAAATATTCAAAACAGTAAACAAAATTTATATTTGGGTAGAGAATTTAATTTGGTACAGAATACATATTTAAAATGTTGAATTTGGAGTTGTAATAATTTAGTTATGCATTTTTAAAGTTGGGGTATTAATCTGCCATTTATTCAACAGCCAGGGACTTAGAAAAATAATTGCAGGGACCTAGAAGAATACTAACAGGGACTGGTCTGTGAATAGGGGTTTGTGCTGGACCTGGAAAATAAAATGGAAAAGATGGGGTTATTGCGCGGGGGTGGGATTCGATCCCAAGCCCTCCTGCTCGCGCGCACAGGGAAGCTACCAGTGCGATGTGCGTTGTTTGTTGAGGGATACCGCTCACGTTTGCTTTTGAGGCAACTCTTCGGGCCTGCACCAAAACTGACGAAACTGAACCTTACTGCGAACAGAAGCGATCGATCGCTGAACGGCGAGTGCTCGCCGCGGCTGCTGCTGCGAGCGCGGGAGGGGGCGCCGTGCTGGGCGTGTGTTGGCCCGCGGGGCAGAGGATAGAGGGAGAAGAGAGCGAGGAGAGGGCGAGCTCACCGTGGAGGAAAAGAGGAGAGGAGCTCGGTGCAGTGGGGTGACCGGCGACGGGGAAGAGGATGGCGGCGGCGCTCCGGCCGCTCCCTGGTCCCGTGGAGGTGTCGAGGGGGAAGAGGTAGCCGAGGGGATTCGATTCCCGCGGCTAGCCAGCGAGGAGGAGGCCCAACGGTGCGGCGATCGCCGGAGGTTCAGGAGGTGACGGTGGTGCTCGGGTTCAGTTAGCGCAGAGAGACAGAGAGGGAGAAGCGGAGGTGGGAGGAGGGGAGAATGGCGGCGGTGGAGAGAGAGAGAGGAGGGAGAAGGGTTAGGGCAGAAGGAGAGGGCCGCGGTAAGGGTTAAGAGGAGGAGGGGGAGGCTCGGATGGCCGTTCCCCTCTCTGAAACTCGACGTGGACACCGTGGATGGTGTGCCGTACGAAGGTAGAAGAAAAGGGAGGGGGTAGCAGGCCGGTAGGGATGGTGGGCAGGCCTGCCCCCTCTCTCTGAACGTTTCTTTCTTTTTTATTTTTTTTGTTTGTTTTTTTTTTGCTGAAAAGGAAAAGGGAAAAAAGAGATAGCTTTTGGGGTTAGAAAAATTTAGGAAAAATTGTTATAGGTTAGTTTTGTAACAGCACCATAATACAAACTTTTGTTTTCCAAAAATTTGAAACTATGTTGCTATTTGCAAATTTGTTTGAATTTGATTGAATTTAATATTAATTGAATAATTGAACTTAAGCAACTTAAAAGTTTTTAAATTCAAGTTTATTTGAAACAAATGATTGATTTGTTTTGTAATTTTCATAAACTTCAAAATGGTTGCTGTTTTGAAAACTAACTGAATTTGAATGAAATTTGAATTAAGTGAATTATTAAAAAGAACAAGTTAATAGCTTGAGCTTTCTATTTTGATGGAAACAAATGGCTGTTTTTATTTGAATATTTCTATTTGGAAATTGTAACAGAACAAGTATGAAACAAAACATTTGAATATTGTTTGAATCTCAAATGGGAAAACAAAGGAAAACAGATGAAAACAAATGGAAAACAAATGCAATGATGATGTCATGATGCAAAACAAAAATAAACAAGAAGCAAAACATTCTAAATGGGAGTTTTCATACTTGGGATGTTACAAAACGCCCCCCTTGAAGGAATCGCGCCCCAAGATTCCTACTGAGAAGAGAAAAGGTCCGGATACTTCTTGCGAAGATCCTCTTCGGTCTCCCACGTTGCCTCTTTATCGGAATGATGAGACCACTGCACTTTCAAGAACTTGGTGCTCTTGTTGCGAGTCCTACGCTCGGTCTCATCGAGAATTCGAACAGGGTGCTCCTCATAAGATAGATCTTCTTGCAGTTCAATGGAATCATGATCAACTGCACGATCTGGATCTTTGAAACACCTCTTGAGCTGTGACACGTGAAACACATCGTGCACCTTGGATAGTTTTTCTGGAAGTTCAAGACGATAGGCATTTTCCGCACGCCTTGAAAGAATGTTGAAAGGACCGATATATCTTGGTGCAAGTTTTCCTTTCACACCAAAACGATGAGTGCCTCTGAGGGGAGTTACACGGAGATATGCTTTGTCACCAGGTGCATAGATCATATCCATGTGCTTGCTGTCATAGTAGCTTTTCTGACGAGACTGAGCAATCTTGAGATTGTCACGAATGATGCGAACTTTCTCTTCGGCTTCCTTAACAATGTCAGGGCCAAAGAGTGAACGTTCACCAGCTCCAGACCAATTGATTGGACTCCTGCATCTGCGTCCATAGAGAGCTTCAAATGGTGCCATGCCTAGGCTTGCCTGGAAGCTGTTGTTGTAGGAGAATTCAGTATATGGAAGACATTCCTCCCATTTCATGCCAAAGGAGATACCACATGCTCTGAGCATATCTTCGAGAATCTGATTGACTCTTTCGACTTGCCCTTGAGACTGAGGGTGATAGGCTGTGCTGAACAGAAGTTTGGTGCCCAATGCTTCTTGAAAGCTTTTCCAGAAATGAGAAGTGAATATGTTTCCACGGTCTGAGCTTATTTCCAATGGAACACCATGAAGAGGAACAATCTTTGCGGTGTAGAGCTCTGCTAACTGGCTAGCTGAGATTGTTTCTTTGACAGCAAAGAAGTGATCTACTTTAGTGAGTCGATCAATGACAACGAAGATTGCATCGTTGCCCTTCTTGGACTTTGGGAAACCCGTGACGAAGTCCATTTCAATCATGTCCCACTTCCACTCAGGGATTTTCAGAGGTTGTAGAAGACCTGCTGTTTTCTGATGAACTGCCTTAACACGTTGACAAACGTCGCATTCAGAAACGTATTGAGCAATTTCACGTTTCATGCCAGGCCACCAATACAGTGTCTTGAGATCCTGGTACATCTTTGTACTTCGAGGGTGTATGGAGAGAGGAGTTTCATGAGCCTCCTTGAGAATGACATCTTTGAGACTTTGAACTTGAGGAACTGCAATGCGTCCTTCAAAGAACACAGTTCCCTTGTCATCAATTGAGAAGGACTTAAATTTCTCCTTGCCTTCTTTGATGTGTTCTACCATCTTCTTGATTTCAGCATCACGAAGTTGTTCAGAACGAATCTTGTCCTCGAGAGTTGGACTGGCTGTCAAGTTCGCAAGATAGCCTTGAGGAACAAGACCAAGGTTCAGCTTCTGGAATTCTTCATGAAGAGGAGGTTGGCTTTCCATGATCATGAGGTTATTGCAATACGACTTGCGACTGAGAGCATCGGCCATAACATTAGCCTTGCCTGGAGTGTAAGAAATGGTGAGATCAAAGTCTTTAATCTTTTCAATCCATCTCCTTTTCCTGAGGTTTAGATCTGGTTGAGTGAAGATGTATTTCAGACTCTTATGATCGGAAAAGATTTCAGTGCGATTACCCAACAAGTATTGTCTCCATTTCTTGAGGGCAAACACAACTGCTGCAAGTTCAAGGTCATGTGTGGGATAATTGAGCTCATGTGCGTTCAACTGACGTGAAGCATAAGCCACAACTTGACGTTCTTGCATAAGAACTGCACCTAGACCTTGGAGAGAAGCATCACAAAATATCTGGAAAGGTTTGGTAGGATCTGGGCCAACCAGAACTGGTGTAGAAGTGAGTTTAGTCTTCAGTAGATTGAAACTTTCATCACATTGTGGAGACCAAACGAACTTCTTGTCCTTCTTTGTGAGATCAGTGAGAGGTTTGGAAATCTTGGAAAAGTTTTGGACGAAACGACGGCAATAGCTAGCCAAGCCAAGAAAACTTCTTACTTGCTTCACCGTCTTAGGAGGTTTCCAATCAACAATTGCTTTAACCTTTTCTGGATCAATGTCTTTTCAATCCATCTCCTTTTCCTGAGGTTTAGATCTGGTTGAGTGAAGATGTATTTCAGACTCTTATGATCGGAAAAGATTTCAGTGCGATTACCCAACAAGTATTGTCTCCATTTCTTGAGGGCAAACACAACTGCTGCAAGTTCAAGGTCATGTGTGGGATAATTGAGCTCATGTGCGTTCAACTGACGTGAAGCATAAGCCACAACTTGACGTTCTTGCATAAGAACTGCACCTAGACCTTGGAGAGAAGCATCACAGAATATCTCGAAAGGTTTGGTAGGATCTGGGCCAACCAGAACTGGTGTAGAAGTGAGTTTAGTCTTCAGTAGATTGAAACTTTCATCACATTGTGGAGACCAAACGAACTTCTTGTCCTTCTTTGTGAGATCAGTGAGAGGTTTGGAAATCTTGGACAAGTTTTGGACGAAACGACGGCAATAGCTATCCAAGCCAAGAAAACTTCTTACTTGCTTCACCGTCTTAGGAGGTTTCCAATCAACAATTGCTTTAACCTTTTCTGGATCAATGGCTATGCCCTTACCTGAGATGACATGACCAAGGTAAGCAACTTCTGAAATCCAGAAATCACATTTGGAGAACTTGGCATAGAGACGATGCTCGCGAAGCTTCATGAGAGTGAGACAAAGATGTTCTTCATGCTCTTCCTCAGATTTTGAGTAGACAAGAATGTCATCAAGATATACCACCACGAACTTGTCGAGGTATTCATGGAAGACAGAATTCATGAGTCGAGAGAATGTCGCCGGTGCATTGGTGAGACCAAAGGACATGACGGTGTATTCATATAGACCGTAGCGAGTGGTGAAAGTTGTTTTTGGAATATCCTCTTTTCTGATCTTTATTTGATGGTAACCCATTCTCAAGTCCAACTTGGAGAATATTGAGGCTCCAGCAAGTTGATCAAAAAGATCATCGATACGAGGAATTGGATACTTGTTTTTGATGGTTTTCTCGTTAAGAGGACGATAGTCAACAACGAGTCTCTTTGTGTGATCCTTCTTCGCAACGAACAGAGTTGGGCAACCCCAAGCCGAGGAACTAGGTTGAATGTAACCTTTTTCCATGTACATATCAATTTGTTCCTTCAACAACTTCAGCTCGGGAGTTCCTATCTTGTAAGGATGCTTAGAGATTGGAGCAGTACCTGGCTCAAGCTCGATCACGAACTCAACAGCTCTGTCCGGAGGCATCCCTGGCAACTCTTCTGGAAAGACGTCAGGGAATTCGCAAACCACCGGAACATTTTCAAGCGAAGGTAGAGGTTTTGCATCGAGGTTGCATAGCTGAATGGAACTTGATTCATTTGGAGAATAGACTATCTGGCCAGAAGGGTGGAACATAGTTATTGACTTTTGAGCACAGTCAATTCTTGCTTTATTAGCTTTCAGCCAATCCATACCAAGAATGACATCAATGTCAGAACTTCCCAGCAACATGAGTGAGGCAAGGAAAATGTGGCCTCCAATTAGGATTTGATTGTCCTTACTTATCTTGGAAGTCAACATTTGAGATCCCGGGGAGTGAACAGTGATTTGATTGCTTAGTGGAACCACAATTAGGTTGTTTGTTGTGGCAAAAATATTTGACATAAAAGAATGCGATGCTCCGGTATCAAACAACACTTTAGCTGGAAAAGAGTTTACGGGTAATATACCGAGAACGACGTCAGGAGCTTCCTCACCTTTGTCGATCTTGACATGATTCACCCTTGCGGTCCTCCCGACAGGCCTGTTGTTGGAGTTGAAGGCCTTAGGTGGGGGAGCGCGCACCATTGCCTGGTTTGTGTTGGGACGAGGTGGTGGTGGAGGTAGCTGCCTCTGCGTGCACTTGTCGGCGTAGTGCCCCGTCTGCTTGCACTTGTAGCAAGTGACGACACGAGGAGGCCCTGGCCTTGGCTGCCCCATCGAAGCCCTCTGATCATGCATCTGAGCAGGGTTGGGTGGGCGGGGAGCGAAGCCTGGAGAAGTTTGGGCGTATGGAGCCCGAGTGACAGCACCATTTGGTACCCAGATGCGGCGCTTCTGCGGAGGGGTGATCATGTTGGAGGAGGAACCACCCTCACGCGAGTGGTTGCGAGACTCCTCGAACGCCTTGCGCCCATTTTCTTCATTGAGCGCGGTGTTAACGAGCTCCTCGAAGTTGTTGGCCTTGATATTGGTGAGGGCGTACTTGAGTTCCGGGTTAAAACCTCTGCGGAACCTTGCCATCTTCTTAGCCTCAGTGGACACCTCATCACCAGCGTAACGAGCGAGGTGATTGAACTCACTCTGATAGCCAATGACGTCCAACTTTCCCTGCTCGAGTGAGCAAAACTCTTCACGCATCCTTTCCATGAGACCATCTGGAATGTGGTGCTTCACGAAAGCTTCCTTGAAACAATTCCAGGTGATTGGAAAGCCAGCTCTCATGGCCTGGTAGTTCTCCCACCAAGTAGCTGCCTGACCCTTCAGCAGATAGGAGGCATACTTGACCTTGTCTTCCTCAGCAACGTGAGCAATCTCCAGAGCCTTAGCTATCTCACG
Organism: Alopecurus myosuroides; assembly: GCA_028641055.1. Lineage (NCBI taxonomy): Eukaryota > Viridiplantae > Streptophyta > Magnoliopsida > Poales > Poaceae > Alopecurus > Alopecurus myosuroides. The sequence goes on along the minus strand of CM054057.1, from coordinate 295,844,813 downwards.
GATCCAGTCATCAGCGTCCAGAGGCTCGCGTGTGGCCACGAAAGCTCTCGGACCCAGACTGAGAAACTCCTTGATGCTGACTCGTGGAGCCGTCTGGTTGTTGTGCTGATTAGTCTGAAACTGGGCCATCTGCGCCATGACTTGAGTCATCTGAGTCAACAGCTCCGTGATTGGCGGTGGCTCAGGCGGGTTGTTCCTTGTTGGCGGCATCCTGAATGGAAATGCATTTTAGCACAACAATAGAAAAGGATAGACTTGGAAACCGAAAGAGAGATTATTCCGACGCATGAATAGATAACCAACAGGTACATCATCACATGTTCAAATACATCAGAATATCCAACACACCACAAATGGTTCGAATGCCAAAGGATAACTAAACATAGCTAAGAACGGATACATCGGTACTCCTATGCTCATAACGCAGGACGGCGGCTAGGAGTACGGCGAGAGGTACGGTGAGGAGCACGCCCACGAAAGTAGGTAGAACGACGATCCACATAGATCTGACGTGGTCTGAGAGCGACTCTAGGTGTGGTGAAGTACATAGCGTTGACTCCCTGTGCTCCAAAGCGTGGAATCCCAGTGTAACCAGCACCTAGGTTAAGGAGTGGACCTCTGATCGGCTCGTAACCTCCAGCATCTGGCAGACGACGACCAACTGGCTGATCGAAACGTGCGAAGCGCTCATCTCCAATAAAGTCTGTGGTGTAAGTCGCCAGACGAGTCAAAGCAAGGTAGAGCTGCTCTCTGACTGAAGCCAACTCCTGAGATAGTGTGCTGGCAACTGCGTCATTGTGCCTCACAAACTGAGCGGTGGTGTGCAGCCTGGAGTTATCATGCTCGTAGACATCCAAGTTGTCGTAGGGAGTGAAGTGAGCTCCCTCCAAAGTGATGTAACCACGGGGGATGTGGCGATAGATAGAATCGTCAAATCCCCAGTAGTCAGCACGAAGGACGGTGAGACTCACATAAGCTGCCTACTGCACAGCCATATCCACTGTGGAACCTACTGCCTCGTAGCGGTGGACTACGCTCATGCCATCATCTGACAGAATGTAGACGATAGCCTGGTAGTAGGTCTGGTCAAACTCTCGCTGCTGCTCGTAGACCTGGTACTCTGGTGCCCAACGGAACCCCAGAAAAGTGACCATGTCTCTCAGCATCTCCGGATAACCGGCAGTGCTCTCGCAACGAGTCATACGAACCACCTGCGGGAAGAACCTGAGATCCATCTGCAGATGATTTGGGAAGTTTTGATTAGACGCCGGTAGAAGAACTGAAGTGGAAAGCAACAACAAGGTTTCAACGGACGAAAAGGATGTTGAGAAGAACAGGATATCGAAGCAACATCGGGAAACACGAGACCAAACACTCCTGAGGTACTACGGAAAAACCCATCCGGGCTTCTAAAGGATCAATATCTACTGCTTAAGGAATAGAGGATCTGCTTCCGGGGCTTACACGCCTCCGTTCTCAATCGTGAGTAGGCAACATGATAAATCATGTCACAACCACCTCCATTCCTATGGTCTAGTAGATATAACTATCCTAGAGAAACCAAGATACGTGAAACCCTAACTTGAAAGTTTAGATGAGAAGAGAAAACAACGTTGCATTTCCTTACCAGAAAAGGGAGGGTGGGTGGGGAAAGAAATAAAAGAACATAATTCCTACTCTCACGTTTCATTTTTCCTATATAGCTACAAAATAGTTTTTAGACTCAACTGCGACTAGTAAAAGGGATCCTACAGGCAGACAGGCTCTGATACCATTTGTCGTGCCCGGACTTCTAAAGGATACTCACAGTCCGCTAAACAATAGAGTAAATGGCTTACGGGGCATACCGGCACCCGCATCTCAATATGAGCAGGCCAACACGTAAACGTGTGACAACCATTCTCTACTATCCATCGTCTGCGTAAACCATCCCATAGAAATCCGACTACTTCCGTTGACGTACTTCATAACATACACACATGGTACGTCAACGGCATTTGAACAAGTGATATCACAACATATCTCTAAGACACAAAAGATTGAAATAAGTTGCAAATAGCTCTCACTAGAGCAGAGATAGCAAATACAATCATCCAGAGGACACATGTCCCAACAATTCATCATTACAACACAGCGGAAGCATCCAAAGTGTCTGAGTACAGACAAGATCCAAATAGGCCTAAGAGGCCGGAAACGAAAAGACGGAGCCCATCCACGATGTCTCGGATCCTGCCCAGGTCCGCTATCTACTCGTCAGCAGCCTCGTCATACTCCACGTAGTAGCCACCATGGGGATCCTCGGAAACGTAGTCTGCGGAAACCACAGCCCCAAAGGGGTCAGTACATAAACGTACTGGCAAGCAAGACTCACAAGATACCATAGTGTACCCGGCAACACCAAGTACAGATGCTTTGGGTTCAACGGAAGAATAGGTGACACAAAAGTGCGGCAGCAGGCTGCTCTAACCAACTACAGAAACATGCTACAACTTCCGGCTAAAAGAAAGGGGATAAGATAGCGTATCGTAACCAACTATAACTAACCTCAAACAAACCCATCCTGGATCTCGCCCCTTATCCAAAGAAGCAACCCGAGGATAACTCACACAGTTGGATTAATGATGGTTCAAGTTATTGTGTCAATAAGACTATTACTAGTCAAGTTATCATTAGTTAGGTGTAAGTTGTTCTGAGTACTTGTTAGCCAGTACTTTCACCAAGTCATCCATAACCGCGGACAACACGGCTTCTCGAGAAGATTTAACCCTGCAGGGATGCACCAATTTGGCCGTACACGTAAGAATAACCCGCCAGATGGAATGGCCCTTCCACCAAGCGGGGCACTCAACACAACTCAACTCTTCTTCGCATCAAGCCCAAAGAACCCCGTGCAATTGAGCGCACGGCTAATCAAGCCCCACGAAGAAAAGGGGACCCTCATAACACTCTAAGAACGTGTCTCCCTAAATGCCGACTACAAAAGTTTCCACCCTGGCCTCGGGTTCGTACCTGCATATGCGTGCGGCAAATGGAAAACCCAAACTAAATGAGGCGATTTGGACGAGATGCGAATCGAATCAAATTGAGGGGGGGCGCCCATACACGCTTCCCACATGAGGTTAGTGCGCTCATCATGGATCAGTAGACAAGACCCTTTTCCTAATTAGGGTCGACACTAGCAGGCCTCAAAACCACGCTGGGCCTCCTGCCGGTGCCTTATCATCAAATTAGCATTACCTCAAACATTAACAGGTTGATTGTTTAAACATCGAGCCCCAGAACATGATAAATATGGTAACAGAAATAACGGACAGCAGACTCGAGCATTTACAACCCTAAGCATGCTAGTAAGACACGGGCAACAAGCAACGGGGTTTTAGGTGTGGAGGTGAGGCTATATCAGGGTTAAAGGATAACATGTGATAGGATCGGAACACAAGCAACGATTCATAAGGCTAGCAGAATAGACAACAGAAAGTATCGGTATCCAGTGTGGAAAGGAACACAATGGTTCATGTGAGTGAATACTTGCCTGCAAACTCAGCAGCCTGGTACTGAGCTAACTCCTCAGAAGTAGTGTCGTAACCCTCGTCTGTCTCAACATCGTCGTCTATTCGGAAAGAAGCAAACAAACAACGCAGAGAGACAAACAATCAATAACATGGCATAATGCACAATCAGGGGATGATGCATGACAATTTAATTGATGCATCAAAGATAAGATAGCTGACATGGTAACATAATTAAATGGACCCATATGCAATTTGGATTGCATATGGAAAGCCCATGAATTAAGGTTGGTTTAGATGATCTACAACTAAAAAACATGTGAAAGTGGATTAGCATGATGCATGGAAGAGGAAAACAGAAACAAAACAACAATAGCTTCAATTTGAAATGAAGTTTACCAAGTTTGGAATTTTATTTATTAAGTTATGAAAATTTGCTTCTTAAAGGAGTTACACAAGCATTTGTTGTTTTCACCAATTTTAATTGTTCAAAATAAACAACAAAATTCATATTTGGAAAGAACACAAAATTTTAGGTGGAATACATGTTTCATTTGTTGAAAAAGGAATTAGTATGAATTACTTATGAATTAATCAAGTTTAAACAAGATTTAAATGAATTTAATTCAAGTATGAATTTATTTGAATTTTTATTTGTTCAAAACATTAAATGAAATTCATATTTGAAAAGATTATAATTTTCTGGTTTGAAAACATATTTTATATGTTCAAAAAGAATTTAATTTGTCCAAGTTATGAATTTAGCAAATTTAAATGATTTAAACAAGGTTTAAATTATTTAACCAATTTTAATTATTAAAAACATGAAACAAAGTTTATATTTGAAAAGGTGGTTTAATTTATCATGGAAAACATATTTTATTTGTTGAAAATGGATTTAAAATGAGCAAGTTATTAATTTGACAATTTTAAATGCATTAATTAAGAAACAGTTTTTTTCAGCAATTTAATTTATTTAAAACAGAACACAAAGTTGATATTTGCAAAGTACATGAAAAATGGGATTGAAAACATATTTAGTTTGTTGAATTTGGAATTTTTATGCCCAAGTTATGAATTTTGCAAAATTAAATGAATTAAACAAGGATTCAAATATTTCACCAATTTAAAATATTCAAAACAGTAAACAAAATTTATATTTGGGTAGAGAATTTAATTTGGTACAGAATACATATTTAAAATGTTGAATTTGGAGTTGTAATAATTTAGTTATGCATTTTTAAAGTTGGGGTATTAATCTGCCATTTATTCAACAGCTAGGGACTTAGAAAAATAATTGCAGGGACCTAGAAGAATACTAACAGGGACTGGTCTATGAATAGGGGTTTGTGCTGGACCTGGAAAATAAAATGGAAAAGATGGGGTTATTGCGCGGGGGTGGGATTCGATCCCAAGCCCTCCTGCTCGCGCGCACAGGGAAGCTACCAGTGCGCTGTGCGTTGTTTGTTGAGGGATACCGCTCGCGTTTGCTTTTGAGGCAACTCTTCGGGCCTGCACCAAAACTGACGAAACTGAACCTTACTGCGAACAGAAGCGATCGATCGCTGAACGGCGAGTGCTCGTCGCGGCTGCTGCTGCGAGCGCGGGAGGGGGCGCCGTGCTGGGCGTGTGTTGGCCCGCGGGGCAGAGGATAGAGGGAGAAGAGAGCGAGGAGAGGGCGAGCTCACCGTGGAGGAAAAGAGGAGAGGAGCTCGGTGCAGTGGGGTGACCGGCGACGGGGAAGAGGATGGCGGCGGCGCTCCGGCCGCTCCCTGGTCCCGTGGAGGTGTCGAGGGGGAAGAGGTAGCCGAGGGGATTCGATTCCCGCGGCTAGCCAGCGAGGAGGAGGCCCAACGGTGCGGCGATCGCCGGAGGTTCAGGAGGTGACGGTGGTGCTCGGGTTCAGTTAGCGCAGAGAGACAGAGAGGGAGAAGCGGAGGTGGGAGGAGGGGAGAATGGCGGCGGTGGAGAGAGAGAGAGAGGAGGGAGAAGGGTTAGGGCAGAAGGAGAGGGCCGCGGCAAGGGTTAAGAGGAGGAGGGGGAGGCTCGGATGGCCGTTCCCCTCTCTGAAACTCGACGTGGACACCATGGATGGTGTGCCGTACGAAGGTAGAAGAAAAGGGAGGGGGGTAGCAGGCCGGTAGGGATGGTGGGCTGGCCCAAAACGGGCTGGCCTGCCCCCTCTCTCTGAACGTTTCTTTCTTTTTTCTTTTTTCTGTTTGTTTTTTTTTTTTTGCTGAAAAGGAAAAGGGAAAAAAGAGATAGCTTTTGGGGTTAGAAAAATTTAGGAAAAAATTGTTATAGGTTAGTTTTGTAACAGCACCATAATACAAACTTTTGTTTTCCAAAATTTTGAAACTATGTTGCTGTTTGCAAATTTGTTTGAATTTGATTGAATTTAATATTAATTGAATAACTGAACTTAAGCAACTTAAAAGTTTTTAAATTCAAGTTTATTTGAAACAAATGATTGATTTGTTTTGTAATTTTCATAAACTTCAAAATGGTTGCTGTTTGGAAAACTAATTGAATTTGAATGAAATTTGAATTAAGTGAATTATTAAAAAGAACAAGTTAATAGCTTGAGCTTTCTATTTTGATGGAAACAAATGGCTGTTTTTATTTGAATATTTCTATTTGGAAATTGTAACAGAACAAGTATGAAACAAAACAATTGAATATTGTTTGAATCTCAAATGGGAAAACAAAGGAAAACAGATGAAAACAAATGGAAAACAAATGCAATGATGATGTCATGATGCAAAACAAAAATAAACAAGAAGCAAAACATTCTAAATGGGAGTTTTCATACTTGGGATGTTACACTCACCGGAGACGACGTATTCCTCGCCGGAGCGTGTCGGCCGTGCGGGGTTTCGGTAGAAAAATTGGGTAGCCTGGCGACACGATCGAAGGGGGAAGCAAGGGAGAAGTGAGAGGGGAGAAGGGGGTTTTATCGGGTGCGGGATTCATGGCTGTTGTGGCTCGGGAGAAGTGGGGGGGTGGCGCGGACGTCGAGAACGTGACGGTTGCGCGCGGGAGATAAGAAGGGGGGTTAGGGGCGCGCTGGCAGGTGGGGCCTGCTTGCTAGAGAGAGAAAAAGAGAGAAGGGCACGCGGGGGCTGCGGCGCAGATGGGCTGGCCCAGTGGGTTGTGCTGCACGCGCGTGCGAGAGAGAGGGAGAGAGGTAGAGCGGGCTGGCCAAGTGGGGCTGGCCTGCGTTAGGTTTCTTTTCTTGTCCTGTTTGTTTTCTTTCTGTTTTTATTAATTTGACACCCCATTTGGGTTCAAAACTGGTTCAAAACATTTCATAAAAAATTACAATAGTATATTCTTTAAACATTATACCAAGTAGACCATTTTGGTAACATTTTGATTTTTAGAACAATTTATTTTAAAACAATTTAGGATATATACTTATATGTATTCTTTTATGTGATAAAAATCAATTAGGGTTTTAAATTGGTGGTATTAAGTTCATATGCCATTTTTGTGCAATGATGTCATGCTGAAATGTATGCATGCAAGTTTTAAATTTTTGAAAATCTTGGGATGTTACAGACTAACACCCTTAAGATGAAGCACGTCCTCGGGCTCCGGAAAGGCTAGCAAATAGGTGAGGGTGATCTTTACTAAGGTCTTCTTCACGTTCCCAAGTTGCTTCTGTCTTGGTGTGGTGATTCCACTGAACCTTGCAAAACATGATGATCTTGGTACGAGTATTCCTTTCAGCTCTTTCTAAGATCTTGATTGGTTTTTCCTCATAGGTCAAGTCACTTTCTAGATGTACTTCTTCGATAGGTATTTTATCTCTCAACGAAGTCTCTGGCATCTCAGGATGACATTTCTTCAGCTGGCTGACGTGAAACACATTGTGTACTGCTGAAAGGATTTCTGGTAACTCCAGTTCATAAGCTACTTCCCCTTTACGGGATAAGACCTTGAATTGTCCTGTGAATCGTGGTGCTAACTTTCCTTTGATTCCAGATCTCTTGACACCTCGAAGGGGTGACACTCTAAGGTAGACTCTATCTCCCACTTCATAAGAAACATATCTACGTTTGTTATCAGCATAGCTCTTCTGCCTTGACTGTGCTATCTTCAGTCTATCCTTGATCAATATAAACTTCTCTTCAGCTTCTTGGATGTTGTCCGGACCAAAGAAACTTCTTTCTCCTAGAGCACTCCACATCAGGGTTGTGGTGCATTTCTATCCATACAAAGCTTAAAATGGTGTCATCTCAATACTAGCTTGGTAACTACTGTTGTAACAAGATTCTTCATATGGTAAGTTGTCATCCCAGCTAGATGTGTAGTCTAAAACACATGCTCTCAGCATATCTTATAGAATCTGATTCACTCTCTCAGTCTGACCATCTGTCTGAGGATGAAATGTTGTGCTGAACTCCAGTCTGGTTCCTAATAATTCATGCAGTTGCTTCCAGAAGTGTGAGGTGAATTGGGTACCTCTATCAGACACAATACTCTTTGGAATACCATGAATACATACAATCTTCTTCATGTATATATCAGCCAATTTAGCACTATTGTAGGTGGTCTTTAATGGCACAAAGTGTGCTATCTTTGTCAGGCGATCAACTACTACCCATATAGAATCATACACTGATTTGGTTCGGGGTAACCCAGTGATAAAGTCCATACCAATTTGATTCCACTTCCAGTCTGGCACTTTCAACGGTTGCAACAATCCTGCTAGTTTCTGATGCACAACCTTTATCTTATTACAAACATCACATTTGGCTATGTATTCTGCTATGTCTCGCTTCAAATTATTCCACTAGAATATTTCTTTCAAATCCATGTACATCTTTGTCGTGGGATAATCACGGCAGACGTTATCGGGGGTAACTGATCTTGGGGCAAGACGACACAGGCGTTTGGGAGAGGGTTTAGCTCAGAGGAAAACATGATGCAACTCGATCTGGTAGCCGGCAATCAAAGTCGCCGAGTCTCCGATCTCGATATAACAACTCAACTCCGGGGTTACACTAGATGCTCGATACCAAGCGATATTGCTAGGGTTCTTCGATCTCTGTCTAAACTAGACCTAGGGGTCGGTTTATAAAGCGCCCGTACCCCCTTGGCCCTATTCTCCAAGGCGCAGCTTGAATCCTATCCGGACACCGCTTACTAACCCTAACTTTCCTTACCGTAACCCACAATCCGGGTTACGAAGCCTACAAACTTTGGGCCTTCCAGAAGCTTCATTATTCTTAACCAGATTGCGCACCGTGTTCCTTGGGCCGGGTTACGCCTTGGAGTTGGCCTACCGGGTTATTATCCCCCCATCAGTAGTCCCCAGAATAGCTTGGGCTTCACGGATCCTCCTTGAAGCGCTCGCTATTCCCTGCAGAGATATCAAACACACAAGCATATGGAGGCCGGGTTAAGATGCTTTGATAGACAGCTAGGCCTTACTCCATGGTGGCCATATAGTAACCCGGCTTTTCCCCAAATACTTTGGTTTGACTTTCCAGGTCTAAACCCTAATAAAAATGTCAAGATTCCATACTCGATAACTGACCCTGATACATGGGGTAGATCTCCTTCTCTTTTTTGTCCAGATACTTTGCTCAATTCTAGGCGCATATCTCGCAGAATCCGCGTAGATAGCCATTACCCCACAATTTCCGGCTTCCGGCCGTTGGGATAGACTCACCCTCACCTTATAAATAGTGCTCCGAGGGTAACCTAAAACCCATCGCTCCACTTCAATTCCCCCTTTCCTTCCTTGCTCCTTACGCCCTTGTAGCACCACCGCAAGAAGTTCGTGCTCGCCATCGAAGCAAAGCCGCCGCCGGCCGCATTTGCCCTCGAGCCATCTCGCGCCGCCGCCAAGCTTCACCGCCGCGCCTTCGTTCCACTCGCCAAGAGTCGCAAAGGGGCATTCGAGCCACGCCGTTCGCCGCCGTCGCGCTAGACTCCAATATCTCCAGTAAGCCCCTTGTGCTCGTTTAATTTAGCCCCGCAACTTTTCAATTCATCCAGGATTGGATCTAGGTCAACCCGTGAGTTGTTCTTCTGGTTGCATCGAATTAGATCGATTTGATTCTCGCCAACTCCTTCAACCACCTGCTAGATAGTTACAACTCATCCTCCTACCATTACTAATCACCAAATCCCCCGTAAAATCGCTCGCAAATTTTCCCATGTAGATCCATTCCTCCTTGATTTTCCGCTCATTGCATTAACACCCGGAAAATCCTCCTTTTCCAGCTATTTTGCTTGCAGTAGATACATGGGCAACCATCCATCTTCCCCAAATGCTTTTCCATACGTAAGTGACCAATAATCTCCGCAGTTATACTTAACACCCGGATACCTTGTAACCTCCACCTCATAGCGTGATACCCGGATAGTTCTTAGCTTCATACTTTCTTGATACCTTACACTCGGATAATCCAACACTTCCGGGTCTTATTCCCTATGCCTCTTTTTTTCTTGTGTTTTGCAGGTTGATCCCATGGCTCCCAAACGGCAAGGAAAACAGCCGACTCAGGCAAGGACTACCCAAACCATATCCGCCAACTGGGGGGCGTTCCACAGCTACAAAGGCCAAGTTGGACGAGCTAGCCGAATTAGGAATTCTCCCTTCTCAGAAGGACATTCACTGGAGAGCGCCGGGCAACGAGACCCGGCCCACACCCGCCGATAACGAGGTAATCTGCTTCGTAGAGCACGTGACCCGGGGATTCCGTCCTCCGGGTCACCCTTTCTTTAGGGAGGTCTTAAGCCATTATGGCCTCCGGGTATTCGACATAGGGCCTAACTCTATGTTGAATATTACCCACTTCATCGTTCTATCCGAGTCGTACTTGTGCATACCGCCAAGTTTGACTCTCTTCATCGAACTATTCCAGTGTAAGCCGTGCCGCGAAAGTGGTGACGGAGCACTTCTTACTTGCGGCGGGGTATCCATCCAACGCTGCAAGAATTCACCGATGCCAACCCTCAATTTAAACTCCCACGTCAAACATTGGCAGCTGTCTTTCTTTTATTGCCACGATACCTCATCAGACAGCGAAAAGAAACTGCCGGGTTACTCGGAGAGCCTCCTCGAACCTTCCGAGTCTTTCAATGCCTTTGCACCAGACTCAGACAGGGAGGTGATCCTTCCCTCATTAGCCAAGATAGCCATCCTCTCAGCCCAAGGCCTCCTCGGGCTCAATTTAGTAAAAACATGGGTTGATTTTCGGATCCAACCCAACTCCATCCGCACCAAATTGATGTGCGAGTATTCGGGGCACACCACAGATGCACTCCGATACTCCACCAAGAGCTTTGCGACCGGCGATACCAACAAGACCATCAAGGGCTTCTTGACAGAGAAGCTAGAAGTGATAAAGGGCATCACCGGGTTACCCCCATTTACTCGGGAAAACCCGGCTCCAGCGGTAATATCCAATATTCATAACTTATTTCCACATTTTGACTTGATACAGCTTCTAACCCTTAGTCTCATTCTTTTGTCTTAGGCTGATGACCCTTTCTGGAGAGTTGAACCCTCCCCCCCTTCCAGAGACCCGGAAGAAGAGGACGAGCCGGCTGATGATAGTGAAGGTATTTGCACAGAACTTGTATAATCTTTACTTGTATCATTTTCCTCCCGTTTAACTTTTTTCCACGAACACACACCCGGTTCGCAGGGCTGGAGGACGAAGGTGAGACCAACGAGGATGACCCGGAGGCTACCGAATCTGATCCAGAGGCCACAGTTGGAGCCAAGAGGAAGGCCAGAGGGGCAGTGTCCAAGGTTCCTTTCTCCTCGTTATCCTCTGAACCTTACTCCTTTGACGCCATGCGACGACTTAACCATCAATTATCAAACTCGTCGTGCTTGAAGGATTCCCTCCCAGCCAAACGCAGAGTAACTCGGAGCTCTCCGGGCGAAGATCCCCTTAACCCGGGCATCTCCACCTCCTCCGTCCATCGTGCCAGTGCTCCTCCGTCTCGTCCTTCCGACTCTCCTCAACGCCACCCTTCTCCTAACCATCCACGCGCCGGGCAATTCCGGGTTCCGTTAGTGGTCCCTGTGACGACTTCATCTGCTTCCAGCGGCGAGCTCCCGCCGGACTATACCGTGAATGTCGGGTAAGTTTTTGCTATATGATTTCCTTTGACGTCTGACAAGTTTCCACCACCACTGCTAATTGCACCCTCTCATCTTTCTTTTAGCACTCAAGTCACCGTCAGTGATCCGGAAAATGTAGAGACGGATAACCATCGGGTAGAGGAGCCGACTGAGAACGTAGATGCCGCAACTGGCGGTGATACTGAGAATAACCAGGGACAAGGCCCTCTGAACAATCCACTTCACTGAGCTGCCGGATCTCCTTCTTCGTCGGAACCAGTGGACGAGGAGATCGAGGTTCTGGATACAAGGATGGGTTCTCCCAACCCGGATGCTCAAACTGTCCGGGTCTCGACCCCGAGGGCGGAGAGAGCTCCCCCACCAGGCGACCAGGCTGCCGGCTCTTCCGGTACTCGACCCGAGGAACTGACGTTTGCCCAGATGCTGGAAACTTTGCGCACTTTAAGGGCTAATGAAGAAAACATCTTGGGGGCTTTAATAGCCAAACACGAGGTAAACCGGACTGACGTTGCTTGTGTCCTTATCCAGTCCCCAAGTTCCAAGTGAATTGATTCGTAATTTGCTTGGGACTTTATGATACAAGCGACTGATAACTTGCCCCTCCATCCGGCTAACCCTTGTTTGCATCCATGCAGTCTTTCGTGACTCAATCTGAGGAGAAACTGGCAGACGCCACCAAGCTCATTGAAAAGGAGGTGGCTTTGCGTGAAGCAGCCGAGGCTGAGGCCAGGAGGAATAGGATGATAATGAAGAAGTATAGGAAAAGGGCTCACAAAGCAGAAGATGATCTAACAAGCCTTTCTGTCCAAATTTCTGACACATATCGTGCTTTACTTGGTACGTTTCTTCCTCCGGGTTTATCCTTTTGATAGATAGCAAGAGTTTTCCCGACTTACGTTTCAATTTCTTCAGGCCCGGACGAAACCATGCTGGATGAGGATGACATTGCCAGGCTGAAATCTATGAAGAGCGTTATCCGACAGCTATGTGCCGGAACCAAATGGATCCTTCAGGAATTACGGTGGCCAGGTAAAGGACATGTTGATCTGAAGAGGATGCTGGATGCCTTCTCCACTATTCCTGAGTGGATTTGGCACTGGAAACGCTCGTCTTGCCGGGTTGGAGTAACCCGGGGGCTTGCACTTGCCAAGGCTTATTTCCCCAAGCTCGAGCTAGTGAAGCTTATGGGCGGCTTCCCAGAGTTCAAGCTTGATGGGTCCAAGTTCTCGGTGAAGGATTTTCAGGCTGTCCAGAAGGAGGTCCGTTACCCGGCCAGCGTGATCGCTGATGACCTGGATGTTGATATCCTTGTTCCAGCATATGATGCTGCTGGAGAAGCGATCAAGTCGGATCTTCCCGAGCCGTATGATATGCTGGCTCGGTGGAAGGAGGAAGCTGCTGCGTTGAGGGCGGAGGCTGCCAAGAAGCAAGCTGAAGCCGGCTCTGCCCCCGCTACCTCGACACCAGTCGTTCCACCTCCTGCGCGGGCTGGTACTACTGATCCGGGTGCTGCTGCTACCACCAATGATGGCAAGGGCAAGGCCAAGATGAACGTCGAGTGATATCTGATATCTAATGCCTCTTCTTATGCGCCGGTCGGCCAATGTGCTGTTTAAACAATTATATTTTGGGTGGTGCGCCTATGCACCTTTGATATCTTTTCACCGGGATTTTGTAATGCTAAGGTCTTGATATACTCTATGCCTCTTCCGGCCTTTTTAAATTTATCCATCTGCTCTCGATATCCGGCTTTCTTTATTGTTCCTTTTGTGAAACTCGATTTCCGGATCTCATGGGTGTTGACAAGCGGATTTGCTTCTAAGTCCCCAAGTCCCCAAGACTCGGATATTTGGGTTTTTGGAATTCTAACAAGTAAGCAATTTTTTCTCTTTTCAAGATTTCAAGTCGCCCGGACCCGGATCTCCACGTCTAGGACACTTGATCTTGAAAGGAGAACGAGTTGCCTGCTGCTAAATTCACAAAGATCCTTGAGTCGTTTCACATAGGATTTGAAGTTATGCTTAATAATCGTTGAGTTTCCAGCTGTTAGCCTTGTACTCTGCATAACTTGTGGTTTAGATGACCCTTTTGACTATCTTGTACTGTAAGCCGGCTTTCGCGTGGATACCATGTTGTTACATCTACACGAAAACGTGGCCAGTCAAGCCCCGTCGGGTTTCATGGCTGACTGTAATCGTAAGCGAACAAATCATGCCACTTTAGTGCGAGTCACATCGAGCTTAAGTAAGAATAGCCAAGAAATTTGGACTTCTTTGTCCGGTTATAAGATTGTAGCCGTACTCGTTTGCAAGTAATCGGCCCTTATAACTCATAGGCATCATGGCCGGGTCTTTGAGTTCGTAACTGTGCTATTCAAGCGACCAGCCCCCAAGACCTAGATATACGCATCATACTGAGAGTACAGAACCTGATAATAATCATCTCTTTTCTTGATAATCACCTCTTTACTTGATATGAAAAATCTAGGTCAGCAAGCCGCCTCATTAAAAACCCGTCCAGTCCCCAAGGGTACCCTGGATAGGAAAAGAGTACGTCTGAAAACCTGCTGCCTATTACATCGTTCAATTCCATATGCCAACACAATTTTTGCTAAGTATAATATGGACGTAGCTGAGCCACGTTCCACGGTCTGTCTCTTTCTTGCATAGATGAAGTGGTATGAGCGGTGTCATTAACTGTGGTCGACTCTTCCCTTGCATCTATCAAGTAATATGACCCATTATGCAAATTCGGGCTTACGATAAACGGTCCTTCCCAGGGTGGTGATAACTTGTGCTTTCCTTCGCTCGACTGTACCAGGCGCAGAACCAGGTCTCCTTCCTGGAAGACCCGGGTTTTCACGTGCCGGCTATGATACCTTCGTAAATCCTGCTGATATATGGCTGATCTTTCCAGGGCTTGTTCCCTTTACTCTTCTAACATATCCACAGCATCTTGCCGGGTTTTTTCATTCTCCACTTCGACGTATGCTGATACTCGTGGTGAATCATGAATAATATCACTCGGTAGTACTGCCTCCGCGCCATAGACCATGAAGAAGGGTGTCATCTGAGTAGATCTATTAGGCGTGGTATTGATACCCCAAACCACAGAAGGAAGTTCTTCGACCCATGCGCCAGCTGCCCTGATACAGGGGACTCGTAATCGTGGTTTTAATCCGCGAAGCAATTCTTGGTTTGCCCTCTCCACTTGTCCATTGGCCTGCGGATGAGCCACTGATGCGACATCAAGCCGGATTCCATTGTTGCCACAGAACCTCTCCATCTCACCAAGGGACATGTTGGTTCCATTGTCGGTAATTATGCTGTGGGGATACCCGAACCGGTAGATAATCCTTTTCAGGAACTTGACTGCTGTGGCTGATTCGCAATTAGTAACTGGCATAACCTCAACCCATTTGGTAAACTTATCAATAGCCACCAAAAGATGTGTCTTCTTGCATGGTGACATATGAAATGGGCCAACCATGTCCATACCCCAGACAGCGAACGGCCAAGTTAACGGGATGGTCCGTAACTCCATAGCCGGCACATGGGTTTGGCGAGCGTACCTTTGACATCCGTCACACCTTGCTACCAATCGTTCCGCGTCTGCTAGAGCCGTGAGCCAGAAAAATCCGTGCCGATAAGCTTTAGCCACGAGAGATCTTGTGGACGCATGATGTCCACAGTCGCCTTCATGGATTTCCTTGAGAATCTGTCGGCCTTCTTCTGGCGCTACGCAGCGCAAAAAGACCCCTGCTGCGCTTCTCTTATATAATTCCCCATTGATGATAGAATATCCCTTTGCTCGCCTCAAAATTTGCCTTGCTAATACCTCCTGCTGTGGTAACTCGCCTCGCGATAGGTAGGCCAAAAACGGTTCTGTCCATTCGGGAATAGTACGTACAGTGGCCACAAGTCCTGAATCCGGGTCTTGATTTGCCAATTCCTCCTCTGACTCGGTTTTAACTGATGGTCGCCATAATTCGTCCAGGAAAACGTTAGGTGGAACCGGCTCTCTGCGCGAGCCGAGTCTAGCGAGTGCGTCGGCTGCCTCATTCTTTCTTCTGTCTATATGCTCCACCTCATATCCGGAAAAACATCCTGCAACCCTATCAACTTCCCTGCGGTATGCTGCCATAGTTGCGTCCTTTCTATCCCAAGTTCCTGACACCTGCTGTACCACAAGGTCCGAATCTCCGAAACACCGTATCCTCTTGACGTTCATCTCCTTGGCTGCCCTTAAGCCGTGCAATAGGGCCTCATACTCGGCCACGTTGTTGGAACAGTCAAAGTGAATTTGTAGTACGTAACTTAATTTATCTCCTTTGGGTGACGTTAGCACCACCCCAGCTCATGATCCCTCGTATTGCTTAGATCCATCGAAGTGCATGATCCATGACTCGGAGTTTGGAACCGTCGTAGTCATGCCTGTATGTGTCCAATCGTTAACGAAATCAATTAAAGCTTGAGATTTGATTGCTGACCTGGGTTCGTAGTTGATGTGATAATCCCCCATCTCTATCGCCCACTTGGCTATTCTTCCCGTCGCGTCCGAGTTTCTGATGATATCCGACATTGGTATTGAACTAACCACTGTTATGGGGTGTTCTTAGAAATACGGCTTCAATTTCCGGCTAGCCATAAAGACCCCGAACACCAACTTTTGCCAATGCGGATAGCGCTGCTTTGCTTCTGATAATACCTCGCTGACGTAATAAACCGGTCTCTGGACCGGGTAACCCTTCCCATCCTCTTTGCGCTCCACCACAACTACTGCGCTGACGGCTCGGGGGCCGGCTGCCACGTATAGCAACATAGGTTCTTTAGGACCCGGGGCCGCTAGTACTGGTGCTTCAGATAACTGCTTCTTTAGTGCCTCAAACGCCTCATCCGCCTCTTGATCCCATACGAATTTATCTGATTTCCTCAAGAGCCGGTACAAGGGTATTGCTTTTTCGCCGAGTCTGGATATGAATCGGCTCAAGGCTGCTACGCAGCCCGTGAGCTTTTGAACATGCTTCAAATTTTCCGGTTTTGTCAGACTCTGGATGGCCTTGATTTTATCCGGGTTTGCCTCGATTCCTCTCTCGGAAACGATAAAGCCGAGTAATTTCCCGGCTGGAACTCCGAACACGCACTTTGTCGGGTTAAGCTTCATCTGATACCTCCTCAAGTTTTTGAACGTCTCCTTTAGATCATCGATAAATGTCTCCGCCTTCCTGGTCTTGATGACCACATCATCCACATAGGCATGGACGTTGCGTCCAATTTGGTCCTCGAAGCACTTTTGAATACACCATTGGTAAGTTGCGCCGGCGTTCTTCAATCCAAATGTCATAGTTTTATAACAGAAGGCCCCAAAAGGGGTTATGAATGATGTTTTCTCCCAATCCTCCCTCTTGAGCTTAATCTGATGATACCCGGAATATGCGTCCAGGAAGCATAATAGATCGCTTCCAGCTACTGCGTCTATAATCTGATCTATCCTTGGTAGCGCGAACGGATCCTTTGGGCAATGTTTGTTGAGGCTCGTAAAATCAATGCACATCCTCCACTCATTGGTCTTTTTCATCACTAGAACCGGGTTTGCCAACCAATCCGGGTGAAATACTTCCATGATAAAGCCGGCTGCCAATAGCCGAGCGATCTCTTCGCCTATAGCCTTCCTTCTTTCCTCATTCATTTTCCTCAAACCCTGCTTCACGGGCCTGGACTTGGGATCTACATGCAAACTGTGCTCGGCCAGCTCTGTAGGGATACCCGGCATGTCGCTAGGTGTCCAGGCGAACACGTCTGCATTTGAACGAATAAACTCCACAAGTGCCTTCTCCTGCTCTTTTCCCAAATTGGACCCTATGGTAAATTGCTTAGTGGAATCACCTTCGACAAAATCTACCTTCTTGGTGTCTTGCGCTTCCTTGAATTTTGCTCTCTCGTCCGCAGTATTCGGCTTTTTCAAGGCTGTTCTATCATCCGGATTTACTTGAGACCGGTAATATTCGAGTTCTTCCTTTCTGCACGCTTGCTCGGCCATTACTGAATCTCCTTCATCACACTCAGCCGCTATATCCCGGTTCCCATGTATGGTGATAGTCCGTTTAGGACCCGGGATCTTTAGCTGCAAATACACATAACACGGCCTAGCAATGAATTTAGCATAAGCCGGTCTTCCAAACAGCGCGTGATAAGGACTGCACAATTTGACCACCTCGAACGTGAGCCACTCAACTCGATAATTATCCGTCGATTCTCCGAAAGCAACCTCCAAGGTGATCTTTCCCTCGGGGCTCGCCGAGTGACCCGGCACGATCCCATGAAAGACTGTCGAACTTTTCTGTAACTGGGATTCTTTGACACTCATCCGTAAGAAGGTTTCCCAATAAAGGATGTTGATGCTACTTCCACCGTCCATCAGGACCCCTTTCAGTCCGTAACCATTAACCTGTGGAGCAACCACCAATGCCAAGATTCCTGGACGCTCTACTCTTTCCGGATGATCTCTTCTACTCCACGTTACCTCTTGTTCCGCCCATCTAAGGTATCCCGGCGCAGCCGAGGAAACCGAGTTTACCGCTTGCTTTGATGTCTCTTTGTTCCTGCTAGAAGTTCCTGTAGTATGCACATGATATTGTCCCTTTAAATCAGGCGTACGTACCATACCGATGAAGATGTTGATCCGGCCGATCGTCACCGTAGATCCGGACTCGAGGTGATCCGACTCTGGCCCCCAGCCGGAATCGTCCACCATCTTTTCTCCTTTGTGGTCGATGTAGATCTCGCCCACGACAAGATTATCCATGTTCTTCCGAGCTTCTCCCGTGATGTAAACACCTTTGGACGCAGGCCCCACGGTGGGCGCCAACTGTCGTGGGATAATCACGGCAGACGTTACCGGGGGTAACTGATCTTGGGGCAAGACGACACAGGCGTTTGGGAGAGGGTTTAGCTCAGAGGAAAACATGATGCAACTCGATCTGGTAGCCGGCAATCAAAGTCGCCGAGTCTCCGATCTCGGTATAACAACTCAACTCCGGGGTTACACTAGATGCTCGATACCAAGCGATATTGCTAGGGTTCTTGGATCTCTGTCTAAACTAGACCTAGGGGTCGGTTTATAAAGCGCCCGTGCCCCCTTGGCCCTATTCTCCAAGGCGCAGCTTGAATCCTATCCGGACACCACTTACTAACCCTAACTTTCCTTACCGTAACCCACAATCCGGGTTACGAAGCCTACAAACTTTGGGCCTTCCAGAAGCTTCATTATTCTTAACCAGATTGCGCACCGTGTTCCTTGGGCTGGGTTACGCCTTGGAGTTGGCCTACCGGGTTATTATCCCCCCATCAATCTTGGTATTACCAGGGTGAATGGAATACGGTGACTCATAGGCTTCTTGGAAAATCAGCTTTCTCAAATCAGGGTCATTGGGTACACATATATGCTTCTCAAACCAAACAGTTCCTTGCTCATATTCACGGAATTATGTGGTCTTCCCTTCCTTTAGGGCTTCTTTCAAGGTTTCCTTGATTCCTTCTATTTCTTTGTCTCCCTTCTAGGCTTCTCGGATTCTATCCATCAGTGTTGTTTGAACTACTAATGATGCTAGAAAACCTCCAGGTACTACTTCCAAGCTGAGGTCTTGAAGTGCTTTGTACAGATCCTGGGATAACTCCTTGGTTGATAGACAATTTACATAAGCTTTATGGCTCAAAGCATCAGCGACTACGTTTGCTTTACCAGGATGGTATTGCAAACTCAAATAATAGTCTTTGATGAGTTCTATCCATCTCCTTTGTCTCATGTTCAAGTCCTCTTGGGTGAAGATATACTTCAAACTCTTGTGATCCGTGAAAACTTCACAACGCTTTCCCATCAGATAGTGTCTCCAGGTCTTCAATGCATGAACTATTGAGGCTAACTCAAGGTCATGAGTGGGATAATTGACTTCATGTTTCTTGAGTTGCCTAGAAGCATAAGCTGCAACTCTACCTCCTTGCATCAACACACTTCCTAGTCCTTGACGAGAAGCGTCACATTACACTTGGAATTCTTTCTCTAGATCAGGCAAACACAAAACAGGTGCAGACACCAATCTCTTCTTCAACTCTTGAAATCTGGCTCACAAGTTTCAGTCCACTCATACTTATTTTCTTTCTTCAATAGTTCAGTCATTGGTTTAGCAATCTTGGAGAAATTCTCAATGAACCTTCTATAGTAACCAGCCAAGCCTAAGAAACTACCGATTTCTCCAACATTCTTGGGTGGTTCCCATTCTGTCACAGCAGTAACCCTTGAAGGGTCGACTACAATTCCTTCCTTAGATACGATGTGTCTAAGAAATCCTACTTCACTCACCCAGAATTCACACTTGCTAAACTTAGCATACATCCTGTGTTCCCTAAGCTTCTCCATTATCAGGCGAAGATGTTTCTCGTGTTCCTTAACACTCTTGGAATATATTAGTATGTCGTTAATGAAAACAACGAAAAACTTATCAAGAGGTTCCATGAACACCTTGTTCGTCATATTCATGAAGTATGATGGAGCATTGGTTAAGCCAAAAGGCATCACCGTATACTCATATGAGCCATATCTAGTGACAAAAGCAATCTTGGGTATATCATGTTCTCTAATCTTGAATTGAAAATATCCAGACCGCAGACCAATCTTGGAAAACACACTAGCTCCTTCCAAGTGATTAAACAAGTCATTGGTTCTAGGTAGTGGATATTTATTCTTGATAGTCACCTCGTTTAGCGAACGATAGTCCATAACTAAACGCCGACTTTTGTCCTTCTCCACGAACAGAACTGGTGCTCCCCACGGGGATGAACTTTCTCTTATAAACCCTTTGCCTAACTGCTCTTCAAGTTGCTTTTTGAGTTCCTTCAGTTATCAGTGGACATAGGATAAGGTCTCTTTGCTATAGGGCATGTGCCCGGAAGCAAGTCAATTAGAAACTCCACATCTCTATCCGGTGGCATTCCCGGTACTCATCTGGAAAGACATCTGGAAATTCCCTCACTATGGACACCTGATCTAGGCGAACCTCCTTAAGATGGTTTAGTCTAACCCCCTTAAGATAGTTCAGACTAATATCCTTAGGTTCCAACTGGAGTTTGTATCTAATCCTCTTTCCTCTGGGGTAGAAAGTTTGATTGATCTAATGACACAATCTATGACTCCTCCATAGGCAGTCATCCAATCCATACCCAAGATAACATCTAATCCTTGTGATGGTAGGATTACTAAATGAGTTGGAAATTTATGGGTCCCAATCTCTAGGATTAGTTCCCCCACATTTAGCATTGACTGGACATCTCACCACCCTGGGGAACTTACTTGAAATATCTTCCCTTATTGTTTTGGTGGGTAATTTATTTTTATCCACAAATGCTTTTGATATGAATGAATGAGAGCTCTAGTATCAAATACAACCAATGTTGTAAAGGAGTTGAGCGAAAATCGTACCCATCACAGCATCAGGTTCATTCATCGACCTCTTCAACATCAAGGTGATTCACATGCCCCTTCTGGAATGATTGGGCTTGGTAACATCAGTAGTCTTCAGTCCTGGGAATTTATCAGTGTAGTGTCAATTCTTCTTGCATTTGTAACACATGACTTCTGACAAGTCTCTCTTGACATCCGAGTTGGAATGGTAGTTGTCCACTGTTCCCATTGTGATGGCCATTACGATGGTCGTTGTGATAACCATTGTGATGCCCATTGGAGTGATTGTCCTCTGAATCCACCATTGAGCATGTGGCCATTACCCTTGCTGAAAGTGGCCTCCATGCTTGTGTGAATTGTGGCCTCCACTGTTCTTAGAAAATTGATGCTTCTTGTGAGAAGGTCCAGTGTGGTTCTTGCTGTTGCTAAAGTTCCTCTTGCGATTCTCTTCCTTTCTGATATGGTTGTCCAAGGTAATGGCTTGGTCAAGCAGTGACTGGTAGTTTGGAGCATATGCTACAGACAGTGGTTTCTTCATGTCTCCCTTGTGTCCATGAGGAACTTTTTCCTTCCTCTTAGCATTAGTATCTATGTCCTCTAGGTCATACCTAGACAGAGCATATAAGTCGTCCATGTATTCTTTCATTGTCCTTCCACCCTATCTCAGAGTACAAAACTCATCCTTGTTCATGTTCATGATGCCCGATGAAATGTGAGCATTACAGAAACCTTCCCTGAAGGTGACCCAGTAAAGACCTTCTACGGGATGAGTGACTTGGAATGTCTCTCACCACATTGCAGCTGGTCCTTCAAGCAGGTGTGTTGTGAATCTAACCTTCCCCGCGTCAGTGCACTCACAAGCGGCCAGGTCCTTGTGAACCTGATCGAAGCCAGTCATCACGCCACCATAGGCTCAGTTGCAGTGGAAAACTTATTAGGTCTAAGCCTCAGAAACCTAGTAAGTCTGTCAACATGGAGTGGGGTGGTGGTGGAGGAGGGGGAGGAGGATTGTTGTTGTTATGCATGAATTGGGTCATCATTTTCATCAACTGTGTCTAGGCTGCCAACATTTGCTGGATTGCTTCCTGGGTTGGATCACGTCGAGGAGGCATCTAGGGTGGTTTTTAGAATAGATGAGAAATAAGATAGATAGAACTAGTGGAAATAAAATTTCTACCTATGCACAAACATCAAACAAACAACAAGCAAAACAACTCACAAATTTTTAATAATTCAAAGGTTTTAGGAAACAAATAAAATCGTGGATACTACCATACATCAAGTAGTAAGGCAATACAAAAACGCATAAAGGAGATACATAGGTCTATGGGGATCATCTATCGTAATAAGACCATGGATCTTCAGGCTTGAATCTTGAATAGCTTAACATACTGTGTGGATCTCATGCGCTTATTCAGAGGGGAGGTGCTCCCATCTAAGCTCGCCTCGGTGTCAGGATTCTCGTCAAAAGAGTTCTGAAACTCTATTTCTTCAGGGTCTTCTTCTTCTGTAGCTGGGGCCTTGTGTTCAACAGGGGTTGGAGGAATCATGAGCTCCTTTCCTCCTTGAACCACTGTCATCTGAGCTAGCTTCTTCTGCAGCTCATCAACTCCCTTCTACAGCTTGTCCCTCTCATTCTTGACTTGATCCATCTGATTGAACTCAATTGCAAAGTGTGTATACTGTGCTCGAGTTGCAACGATGATGGCCTCCTTATCTTCTACCTTTCCCATCAGCTTTTCATTATGGTCATCCAAATTCAGAATGATCCTTTCCAACTTCTCAATTCTATCCCGCTGGTAATCGATCACGGCTATCTGTATCTGCATTAGTACCTCCATGTTTGCTGCCAGAATCTCTCTTTCTCCATGAAGTGTAAACGAGTGGAAGTGAGCTGCTGGTGGCTGCGGTCAATTGCATCTCCGGCCTCACCTCGTTCACCGAAGAGGCGAAAGACACTTCCATGGGTAATATGTGCACGATATTTGTTGCATATGCGGGCGATGGCGCCATACATTGCTACCCCCACTGAAACTTCAAAATCTGGATAGGGAATCGTGTACTTCAGGCCAGGGTCAAGTGGATCCACAATACGCCCCTGAATGAGAGTTGTGATCTGCCACTTCTGAGTAGGGATGAAAACGGTACGGAAACTTACCGACATTTCCGCGGAAAAACGAAAACGGTATGAAAATACGGTAACGGAAACGGAATTTTGCGGAACGGAAACGGAACGGTGTATTCCGGCGGAACGACCACGGAAACGGAAATTCCGTTTCTGGCAATATGGAACTTTCCAATTTTTACTGCATCGTGCTAGCGCAAACTTGTATGACCAAAAGTTCTAGTCGGATATTTAGGCCCAACCCAAGATATAAAGCAACATGTCCAAAAAATATGTGAAGTAACCTTTCTTAGGACCAACGTACTTGCATGTCATCTCCAACTCGGCATGTTCCCAGCTTGTCAGTTCACCGCTACACTAGGGTTGCAGCCGGTAGTAGGAATTTTGATGTTGCCAAAGTTGACAAGCTATGCACACTATATTATATAATCATGATATATCCTTATATTTTATTTCATATTAGCAAATTGACAATATAATCAATTTTGTTGAGGTTTTCTACATGATTCAAGGGGTCTCTTGGTTCCGACAAACATCCGCTGTAATTCCCGTGTCCGTGTCATATTTGTTCTGTATCTGCTTCCAATAATATCTGTTTTCGTATTTGTTTCTGGGATTTCTGTATCCGTTTCTACTTTCGCACAAAAATGTGAAAACAAATGTGGCACCACTCAGTTTTGTCTGTATCCGCTCCGTTTTCATCCCTATTTCTGAGCACCATTGGAGTCACAGAACTTTTGCTTGCCGTATAAATGTGGGGACTATTCCAACATCTTCTGCCAAGTTGTAGAGGCACCTGCTGAGCCAATATGGTTCATCACCACCAACAATCAACTCGTCAAAATCAGTCATCTAAAATTTTGAGAAAATAAAAGGTAAGATTAGCACAAGGTAGGAAGATACAAGAATAGAATAAACAAATAGACAAGTGCAGAATAAAAAAATTCACAATTTTTTTGAACATAGGTTTTAATCCTATGGTTTCCAATCCTAGGGTCTCGATCCTACAGGCAACACTATGCTCTGATACCATTTTGTAGCGCCCTACCTTTTAATAAAGATAGAACATATGTGTAACATGTTATTCCCGGGATCACTGAAAGCATACACATGACAAAATGAAACATTTATTGCAATAGCATTAATCTACATCGTTGATCTAGTGGATAAGAAATAAAATAGTCTTACAAATGACATAGTCTCATGGACTAGCCCAAATAACAAGGTTTCAAAACAAACACTGCGGAAATAAATCATCAATGAGCCTTCTTAAACTTCATGCGCAACAGGCATACATGTTGGAATGTAATCTCAAGATCCTAACCAGTCATTCTTTATCAGAATGGCCTGCACGTTGGAATATTCAGCCCCACGGGGGGAAAGTTAGTACAAACAATGTACTGGCAAGTGACACTTGTATGGTGGCAGTTTTAAGAAATAAACTAACTACATGATATTTGGCTGGTGGAGTCCGGGGTTATTTGCATAAAGTTAATTTCTCTCTATATTTGATAAACCATTTTAAATCATGTGAAATCATCATGGGTAGACACACCATGAACTATTATAGGTAGACACGCCATGAAGTTTGATAAGGGGGCACAAAGGGGTGGACACGCCATGTGCACCTAAAAGAGGTTTCTACCATATTTTACTTCATTCAAAAAAGATAAGGAGATTCTTCAGTACTATCCCTGTCTAGCAGCTCAAATTATTCATAACCGGGGACACGGCTAAAATCTTAGTTTTAACTCTCGAGAGGTTGTGCACTTTCATCTTAAGACTCAACCTACCCGAAGGAAGAATAAGACAAGATCTTTGGGAAGAGAGATTCACCCATACCAGTAAGACTCGACGCTCCTAAAATTCTGCTACCACCCAATGTGTTACACAAGGATGAATACCCACAACTTAATCAATCTCGGCAGAGCCCATAATACCTCAAGGCTGCACTGGAAGCTAACTAAAACAGCGCAGACCTACAAATTTCTTTGTTCCTGGGTGGAAGTCCACATTTCATTCACCACCAAGCAAGGTTCAATCCACCCAGGTGTTTCATTAAGGTTGTTAATTTTCAAGGTTTCATAAATACCACAACTAAAATGAAACAACAGCATTTGTGATAGTAGCCAAGAACAACTAAACCATTACCTAGTAGGGGTTTCAGGGTGGATACACACTACTAGGTATTCTAAGCATAGCATATACTTGGAAAATAAATAAAATCACCTATGATGCATACTACTAGAAAACTCTAATGCAATTTAGAAAACAAAAGTGGGACATGAAGTATCACTTTCCTTGGTCAAGGCAACCAGCACACACACGTTAGTCACAGGGGTTGCAATGGTCCTCTTCAAAGTCTAGACAAAATAATAGCACAAAAATAAACATACCACTCAGATTGATCAAACATAGACATGTATGCATGCATGAATGCACCAATATATTGTACACAGGGTAATTTAGGAAAAAGGGGTGTATTTGACATTATATGGGGTTTAGTTAGTCGGTGGAAGGTTCTGGTTAAATTTTGTCTTATTAAAGTATTAAGTTATTTTATTTCAGGGGCCCAAAATTAGGTAACCATTGTTATTAAATTCCTTAAACAACTTTTATGTTATGCAAACATTCTGTCTTAGTGTCTCTGGACAGGGGACACCAATACCAAGCTAACCTAATTGGAATTATTTAAAAATATTTTTTAGAATTTGAATTAGAGCCAAATTACTGATTTAACAATATTTAACATAGCAAGTGTGTGCACGACTCAATTTTGAATTTCTCTGGTTCCATGGTGTCTACAAGTTCTAAGGAATCCAACGACTACAACTTTTCAAATTTTGGCTCTGTAGAATTCAAACTAGAATTTATTTAGTGGATTTGAGCCCTTTTTCCAATTTAAATAATGTTCCAAAATTTTCTACAGAACTTATACAATAGTTCTTTATAAATGTGTAGAGAATTTCATAGCTTCCCAACGGTACCAATCTCATAATTTTTGGGCTCCTAAATGTTTTTCCATCGATTTTACAAGTTGACAGAAGGATTCTGGATTTAAATTTTAAATTTGAATTCTGCTGACTAGCGTGCTGATAGAGATGCTGACGTAGCGCTGACTGGGCAGACAAGTGGCGCATTGTGATTTTCCAGGGGCGCGCGCTGACGTAGAGGTCAACCTACGAGGGCTGCCCGTGGATCTACGATCCAACGACTTTAAACAGCCCGGGACACTCGGGATCACCAGAGGCTCAGCGGCGACGAAACGCACGGCGGCGCTCCCTCGGCATCCGTGTTCCCATCGTTACAGAGGGCTAGAGAGGGAGGGGAGTGTACCACGGTGTTCAGCGCGTCGAGGTGGAGTTTGTGGCGAAGGGGAGGCAGGCGGCATTTCCTGATACGGCCGGTAGCCCTCGCCGGAGTTGGAGCATGCGGCGGTTGCGCTCGGTCCTCGGTGGGATGGCTGCTGCGATGCACTAAAAGAGGTAAGGTGATGTCCGGGAGATGCTCATGGACGAGGGGAACTGAGAGGAGGAAGAGGTGGAAGTGGAGGCTCACCGGAGACACAAGAAGGGTGCGCGGGGGATGCGGCGCAGATGGGCGGCAACGATGATCCGCGTGGGGCGGTCCGATTGTGGCGACCTTCGTCGACGCAGGTTGGCCCATCTCCTCTTTGCAGCTCATCTTGAAAATTCGAGCTACTAGTTACCCTCATGAAGGGCCATCTGTTTGGCATAGGCCGATGTGGATTTCACGAGGCTGCTTCGGTCTTCCTTGGTGGTTGTCTCTTCGATGAATTTGGAGTCTCCCTCGGGCGCGTGATGACGGAGTCGCCCTCGAGCGTGTGACGACGGAGTCACCCTAGGTGGGGTGATGACAGAGTCGCTCTCGATAGTGTGATGACAGAGTCGCCCTCGATGATGCTGGTGGTCAACCTCGACATCAAATTTTTCAGCGGTGTGTGTGTGGTCTACTTTTGGTAGCCATGGTAGTCGTGTGCGTCCTCACTGTGGTCGTGTTCCATGACGGTCCGCGAGGGTGTTTGTACCGGTTTTGGCCGGTTACCTGCTAATTAATGGGCCTCCTCTCTTCTTCTTAATTAATGAAAATGGAAAGTATTTTGCCTCGTTTTAAGAAAAAAGTTTTTATTGCGCGCTGTCTTTATATCAAGAGGATTATATACTTCCCCATCTCATATTAAATGTCGCAAAACTGGATAAAAAATGGACGTATCTAGACATGTTTTAGTGTTAGATACATCAATTTTTATTCATTTTTGCGAAACTTAATATGAGACGGAGGGAGTACTAAGTGGATGCATCTAGCCTATGAAAATCTTCAGTATTAAGATCCGGTTAAAAATAGATATGCTATTAAGGTTCCAATAAAGTGCACATCCGAACTTATACCCCCACCGTCCTAACTAAATTTATACGTCATATATCTAAGGACAAATAGAGTATAATTAGATCAAAATACATAAACAATTTGGAGTTTGGGAAACAAATAATTTTTTAAAGCAAAGAATTGGAAAGCCCGGACTAAAATATTGTGTACTATTTAGCTTTATAGGATTGAAAAAAATGACTAATGAGCATCAAATAGTACTTGACACACCACAAAGAATCTTTTTTATAGCTAGAGGTGTGAGTGCATTATTTTCTTGTATCCAAAAACAGTGCAAAATAATCTTTATAGTGCAAAAAAGCTAAGACTGAAATTCTTAAAAAATCCCATGATATCAAAGAAGAGCTAAGTTTGATTTTATTTCATGTACGTGTACTTTATTACCTTATAAGTTCATACCTGATGATGTTCGGTGATATTCGATGGTCCCTCATTATGCTTTGTTAGAGCAAGTCCAACAACTCCCCAATAAAATCTCCCCTATGTCTTCATATAAGGGACTCCCCAATAAGATTTCTCCTCAATTTTATTTCATCTCTAGGATGCTACACAATAATCTCTCCCCTATAACATATTCATCTATATTTTAATAATATTTGGCAACTAACTTTGTAACTGTTGTTTCTATAAGAGACATTATTTTAAACAAAAAGCAACAATTTATTCAACACAAACATAGTGGTACCAGTACACATAGCACTAGAAAATTGCAGACCAGGTAGCAACATCAAGTAGCGATCACTACAAGGAAAGCAGTATCAAAATTGCAACAAAGTAGAGGGGAGGGAAATTATAAAGTAATTATCAGAATGATTATTGTTTAGAGGAGGGGAGGGAATCAGGGAGTAATTATCGGTATAGGGGACTCCTCCTCTCTCCCAAATAAATAAGGGAGAATGAGCCATTGGTAGGAGACCCCTATTATAGGGAGAAAATTACAAAAAACCACCACAATTGTGGCTAGGCTTTCAAAAAACCACCAATTTTGTTTTGGATTTAAAAAACCACCACTTCAACATTGATTGGTAACATATAGCACTGATTCTCGTCTGGCACCGTTCTAATGACAAAACTGACATGGCGGCCCCACTGGCAGGATAATGTGGCGGTCTTTGACGGTTGCGGCTAGATGGCTGTTAACAGCGCGACCTAACTAGACCCGTTCGAGCATGGGTCGGACCAGACCATCCCCGCTCACTCATGTCGCACTGAAGCTTGAGGCTCTACTCGCACCGCCGCAACCCGCCCGCCGCCGCTGCCATTTCTGTCGGAGTCGCCATGTCAACCTGGAGCAACGGAGAAACCTTCTCGGAGTCATGGCTAGCCGACGTAACCTTATCTTTCTCTCCGATCTGGTAGTTAGGGTTTCCGATTTGGATTTTTTTTTCCTTTTTTGTTTCTTCTCTTCTCTGTATGTGCTTATTTGTTCAAATTGGTAGTACCATGAGGAGGATTACGCCCTGGAATCTCTACATGACCGTGCATTCTGCGGCATTAATGCCGATGCCACCGTCCACTGCCGCATCCATGGCTCCAAGCCGGAGAAATGTGTTGCCTTTGAAGGGTTGAACACGGGGAGGAGGTTTTATGGATGTTCAGTGTACAATGTAAGCAGAATCTGTTCAATTTGATGAAGTTAAATGTGTGTAGCTAGTTGTAGATAAGTAGTAGGTTCAGTTTACTACTAGTAGTTTGCTGTAGATATTGTTAACTTCAAATATAGATCATAATGTCAGTTAAATGTGTGTAGTTAAATTCAGCAAACAATAAAATTGTCACCTCAATTTTTCTTATTGCTGATTACAATGCATTTAAATCTATAAGATGTATTTAACTGTGGATTGGTGGCATGGATTGATCCTGAGTGGCCTGAACACCTGCAAAAAGCACTGATAAAATTGTGGGGCATGATTGAGGCGATGAAAATGCAGGGGTTTGAGGAAAACTGTAAGAATGCAGAGCTGGTCCACAATTTAGCGTTGGAGAAACATAAGGTGCAAAAAAAATTCAAGACTCTGTCATCGATGTTAATCACTGGTTTGATGTCACTGAGAAGGTATGCACAAAATCTGAAGAAAATGACAGAAAACAGTGATGAAGAAAGGCTAGCTTTGACTAATTTAGAGAAAGAATTAGTTGATAGGGAGAAGGAGAATGAGGGGCTTAAGGTGGAACTGTTTGAGTTTAAAGAGGCACATAGAGCTGAGAGTAGAGTGATGAAGCCGAAGCAGCAAGAATGGGAGGGAAAAATGGAAGAACTGAAGAAGGAAAAGAAGAAGCTGAGTATAATTTGTTTGATTTGCTGCAAGCAAGTGCAATGAACAAGGATAAGCTCAAGAAGATCAAAGCAATCTGTGAAGAAGAGAAGTAGTATATAATGTGTGCAATTATATGGTGAATGTATTGAATCTTCTGTTGTTGAACCCTACTACATTTGTTGTCTAAGTATTCTAGTTGAACTATGTAATATTTGGGTATGTTGAACTATGTAATATTTGTGTTTGTTTAACCAATATTAAGTTGTATTATCTTTAATGGTTGAACTGGTGTTGCTGGCATTTTGTTGCACTCTATTAAAAACTTTGTTTTTTGGCATTTTGTTGTACTCTGTTAAGCATTTTGTTCCATTTATATCTGTCCAAAAGTATGTATTGTTCATATTATGATCGTGAGGTTTTATTGTCAAGATGCCACCACTTTTTCCGCCAACATGACAGAAAACAATCATATTTAATTCAGAGATATATACCAGATTTAAACAATGAGATACACAAATAGGTAGCAGGTTTATTTCACATATAAATACCTGATATATCACCAGGTTTATTGTAGAGACAAAAATTAAATTCCACACAAATAGCCCATAGAATGTCAGAAAAATTGTTCACAAAAATTCCTCACATAGTTGACATAAATCCTCACACAAATAAGTTCAACATGCTTAGTACCAACAGGTTTAACACACAATACATAAATAAATCTTACAACACCATGACATAGATAGATCAAAGCCCATCTTTTTATATGTTTCTAGGACAGCTTGTCGATGTTTCTTGTAGAAAGGTAACCTTTCATCCTACTGCTCTCTTTTATTGCTCTTATTGGCCTTCTAGAAGAACTAACAGCTGGAGGTTCTTGTACTAATGGCCTTGGAGCCTTGAATTCCTTGGATGAGGTTGCATTGCTTGGCTTCCTAGTAGTAGCTGGTGCAGAAGAAGCAGGTGATGGAGTTGTGCTCCTAGCAGCAACAGGTGTTGTTGTAGATGTGCTCCTAGTAGCAGCAGGTGCTGGAGTTGTGCTCCTAGCAGCAGCAGTAGCAGGTGTTGTTGTAGATGTGCTCCTAGCAGCAGCAGGTGTGCTCCTAGCAGCAAGAGGGGCTGGAGGTGTGCTCCTAGCAGCACCATAAGTTTTTTTGAGATCTGCCAAGTGATATTTTGAAAACTTGTGGTTCAGTGTCAGGAGTGTCAGTTCTTTCCTATCTATCTTTACCTGACATAGGGTAAATCACTGGATTATATGCTGCCAACATGATTACATGGGATCCCGGTCATATCCCATTTCTTACAACCACATGTCCTAGATGTCAAGTTAACAACATATGTTTTGTCCCCATTTCGAACTTCCGACAAACCATCAACAACCTTTCTAGACCTATACATTCTAGACCACTCCTTGTTCTCTTCTAACTGTTCTGCATATGCTGGGTGATCTTCCATCTTGTTGTGGCAGCTCCTGTTCTCTTCCCATCATTTTTTACCATTAGTTTTTTCTTATGTTGTCAAACATTGTTTTAACTGGCTTACCTCTAACATCAAGTATCATTCTATTGAAAACCTAGCTTAGATTATTGCCGACTAAGTCAGTTTTACAGTTGTAATCCATGGCATATCTAGCCCATGCTGCAACTGGAATTTTCATTAGCCACTCCCAAGCTGGTTGATACGTCCATTTTGCATCACTATTTTATATAATAATTTGCTGTTATTCATCGACATATTTCATGTTATGATGCATCCCTTATCGTATTTTATCTTATTTTGCATGTTTCATAATTTTTGGAGAATAAACACCGGGACCAGAAATCTGATGGGAAAAGCACCGTCGAGATACCATATTTCAGAAGATCGGAAGAAGAAGAGGTACACCGGGGGTGTCTTAGAAGTTCATAGGAGGAGTCCAGCCAGAAGGGGAGCCAGAGGGGGGCCACCAGGGGCCCACACCATGAGCCCCCCCCCCCCGGCCGCGCCACCAGGTGGTGTTGCCACCCTGGCCACCTCTGGTGGAGGTCTTCGTGTACTTACCCCCCAGGGAACCCTAAGCCTCAAACCATCATCGAAAAATTATTCTGCCGCCGCCTCGGGGCGGAAACACCTGAGAGAGAAAAGCTCTCTGGCAGGGAGAAATCTGCCGGGGAAATTCCTCTCCGGAGAGGGGAAATCATCGCCATCGTCACTGTCATCACTCCGGGCATCATCAAGATCATCATCATCATCACCACCAGCACCATCACCCTCATCATCCATCGTCATCCCGTTGTAACAATTAGGGGCCTCTATCATTTTTTTACATTAGATCTCTCTCCCGGTGTGGATTACTTGTTAGTAATTGATGCTTGTGAGATTTATCGGTGTTTGCACTTTATGACCAGATTGTTATCATCCATTATATCACCTCTGATTATGATCCATATGATGTCTTTTGAGTAGTTCGTGTTGTTCTTGAGGACATGAGGGAAGTCAAGTTGTTAATAGTGAAGTAATGCTGAGTAATATTTGATGGTTTGATATTTAAGTTGTGGTGTTATTCTTCTAGTGGTGTCATGTGAACGTCTACTACATGATACTTCACCATTTATGGGCCTAGGGGAATGCATCGTGTATTTGGCTACTAATTGTGGGGTTGCCGGAGTGACAGAAACCTAAACCCCCATTAGGAAACCATTACACGAGGGAGCGTAGGATCCCAGAGTTTAAAGGTGTGGTTAGATTTATTTCTTAATTACTTTCTTGTAGTTGCGGATGCTTGCAAGGGTATAATCACAAGTATGTATTAGTCTTGGATGGGACGGTACATTAGCATAGGTTCACCCACACAACACTTATCAAAACACTAAGATTATTCAGCGGCATGAAACAAAAGCACTTGACAGAAACCTCCCGTGTGTCCTCGAGAACGTTTGTTAATCATAAGTGAACCCACCCGTTTGTCCTTTTCTGAAGAAAGAATTGGGCCACTTGCTGCAATTATTATTACTGCATTTTATTTACTCGCACTTTATTTATCTGCAATATCAAAAAACCCTACAAATCTATCTTTGAGTATTTACAGTTATTCCTTCATCGAAACTGCTTGTCAACACCTTCTGCTCCTCGTTGGGTTCGACACTCTTATTTATCGAAAGTACTACGATACGCCCCCTATACTTGTGGGTCATCGAGACTATTTTCTGGGGCGGTTGCCGGGGAGTGAAGCACTATTGGGAAGTGGAATTGATAAAGGAAGCTTCTGCTGTAAGTGTTGTTTTTATTACTGTCTACTGCTTTATTACACTATGTTTGGATCTCCTTTTGAGTCCTTATTTGCGGGCACTGCTGCCACTGCTAGAGTAGTAAGTGACCCACCGCCTGATGATTTGGATCCTTATAAAATACCTATAAAGTTTGTTAAACATGTTATGAATAACTTCTATTCAGGTGATGGAACTGTCCATCCTGGTGATCATTTTCTCTTTTTACATGAATTATGCGAGTTGTTCAAGTGTATTACAATGGGCCAAGCGAAGAGGAAATTATTCTCTATATCATTGACAGGCCGAGCCGCTGAATTGTTTAAACTGCTGAAAAATAGCCAGACTATTGGATGGGAGGAAGTTGTGCCTCTCTTTTATTCTAAATTCTATCCTCCTAGTGAAATTCATAGAAATCGGAATTATATATATATATAATTTTTTTCCTCATGACGAAGAGAGTATTGCCCAAGCATGGGGGATATTGAAGTTACTAATTCTCAAATGCCCCATTCATGAGCTCCCCAGTAATATTGTTACTAATAATTTATATGCAAGGCTTTCTCTTCATGATAAGGATCTATTGGATGTTTTTTGTTCTGGATCATTTACACGTATGAAGGATGAAACTAAATGGGATCTTCTTGACCGTATTCAAGAAAACACTGAAGGATGGGAGAATGACAAAGGTAGAAAGTCAGGTATAAACTATGAATACGAATGCATTAAAACTTTTATGTCATCCGATGATTTTCATAATGTAAGTATTGTTTATGGTCTTGATTCTCAAGTTGCTGCAAACTTATATAAGGTTTTTGCTTCTTATATTGATATTCCCAAAAAGGAATGGGATAAGTACCATGCACCTTATAAAGATACTGTTAATTGTGTTCCTGCTAGAGATATAGAAGTTCATACCGTTCATTCTATTGTGCCT
Organism: Alopecurus myosuroides; assembly: GCA_028641055.1. Classification (NCBI taxonomy): domain Eukaryota; kingdom Viridiplantae; phylum Streptophyta; class Magnoliopsida; order Poales; family Poaceae; genus Alopecurus; species Alopecurus myosuroides. Next base: position 295,810,760 of record CM054057.1, on the reverse strand, counting down.
GAACCTTATATTGAGAAAATGCCTTTCCCTGCTAAGGTAAAAGAACATTCTATGTTAGCTAGTGTGGTTAATAAAAGTGCAAGTAAACCTGTACAACCCGAGGAACAAATAACTGTAGAACCTACAGTAGCAATAGTAAAGGACCTTGTTTCTGAAAATATAGAAGAGGGCCACATTATATTTTGTGAAGATGCTTCTAATATTGTCTCTCATCCTAGTAAATCTAGGAAACCTAGTGTTCATGTGATATCTGTTAGAATAGGTGATCATTGCTATTATGGTTTGTGTGATATTGGTGCTAGTTCTAGTGCCATTCCTTATGAGCTTTATAGAGAAATCATGCATGAAATTGGTTCTTGTAAACTTGAAGACATTGATGTGATTATTCAACTTGCTAATAGGGAAACTATTTCTCCAATTGTTATTGTTAGAGATGTGGAGGTCTTATGTGGTAAAACTAAATATCCTTCTGATTTTCTAGTACTAGGCACTTCTGCTAGTGATACTTGTCGTATTATATTTGGTAGACCTTTCTTAAACACTTGTGGTGCTGTTATAGATTGTAAAAAGGAGAAAATACTTACAAAGTTTGATGGAGATTCTTATGAATTTAATTTCTCCAAATTTGCTAAAGCACCTTATGAAGCTGAATTACCTAATGAGAATTATAGAATTGAACAATTTGCTGCTATTGCTCCTGCTCCTAACAATCCTTTGCAGCAATACATGGAAGACCACGAAAGTGATGTCTTTATGGAAGAAAGAAATGAAATTGATGAGATTTTCCTACATCAGCCAGCGATGCTGAAACATAATTTACCAGTGGAAGACTTGGGTACCACATTACCACCCAAGGAGGATCCTGTTTTTGATTTAAAGCATTTGCCTGACAATCTTAAATATGCTCATATTGATGATAAGAAATTATATCTTGTTATTGTTAGTTCTTAACTTTCTAGTAAAGAAGAGGAGAGATTATTGGGAATATTGAGGAAACACAGAGGTGCTATTGGTTATACTCTTAATGATTTGAAGGGGATTTCTCCTGCTATATGTCAGCATGCTATTAATAATGAACCTGATGCAAAGCCAGTTGTTGAACATCAACACCGTTTAAATCCTAAGATGAAGGATGGTAATAAATGAGGTATTGAAACTCATTGACGCTGGTATTATTTATCCTATTGCTGATAGTAGATGGGTTAGTCATGTGCATTGTGTCCCTGAGAAAGGAGGGATGACTGTTATGCCAAATGAAAATAATGAACTTATTCCTCAAAGAGTAGTGGTTGGTTATAGGATGTGTATTGATTTTAGGAAAATTATTAATGTTACTAAGAAAGATCATTATCCTTTGCCTTTTATTGATCAAATGTTAGAGAGGTTGTCTAAGAAAACTAACTTTTGCTTTCTTGATGGTTATTCTGGGTTCTCTCAAATTGCTGTTAGGAAGCCTGATCAAGAGAAAACAACTTTCACTTGTCCTTTTGGAACCTATGATTATAGACGAATTCCTTTTGGTTTATGTAATGCTCCTGCTACTTTTCAAAGATGCATGTCCGCTATCTTCCATGGTTTTTGTGAAGAAATTGTGGATGTCTTCATGGATGTTTTCTCTTTCTATGGAACTTCTTTTGATAATTGTTTGCAGAATCTTGATAAAGTTTTGAAGAGATATGAGGAGACTAATCTTGTTCTTAATTGGGAGAAATGCCATTTTATGGTTAATGAAGGAATTGTTCTTGGACACAAAATTTCTGAAAGAGGTATTGAAATTGATAGAGCTAAAGTGGAAGCTATTGAGAAAATGCCCTGTCCCAGGGATGTCAAAGGTATTCGTAGTATTCTTGGTCATGCTGGTTTCTATAGAAGGTTTATTAAAGATTTCTCTAAAATATCAAAACCTCTTACTAATCTTCTTAAAAAAGATGTACCTTTTGTTTTTTGTGAAGATTGTAAAGAAGCTTTTGAAATTTTAAAGAAGGCTTTAATATTTGCCCCTATTGTTCAACCCCCTGATTGGAATTTACCATTTGAAATTATGTGTGATGCTAGTGATTATGTTGTAGGTGTTGTTCTCGGACATCGAGTAGATAAGAAGTTAAATGTTATTCATTATGCTAGTAAAACTCTTGATGTTGCTCAAAAGAATTATGCTACCACTGAGAAAGAGTTCCTAGCTGTAGTTTTTGCTTGTGATAAATTTAGGCAGTATATTGTTGATTCTAAAGTTACTATTCATACTGATCATGCTGCTATTAAGTACCTTATGGAAAAGAAAGATGCTAAGCCTAGGCTTATTAGATGGGTGCTTCTCTTACAAGAGTTTGATTTACATATTGTGGATAGGAAGGGTGCTGAAAATCTTGTTGCTGATAATTTGTCTTGATTAGAAAATATCTCTGATGATCCTATTCCTGTTAATGATAGTTTTCCTAATGAAAAGTTGGCTGCAATAAAAGTGAGCTCTCAAGAGAGTCCATGGTATGCTGATTATGCTAACTTTATTGTTTCCAAGTATTTGCCTCCTACCTTTACAGCTCAGCAAAGAAGAAAATTCTTCTATGATTTGAGGCATTATTTTTTGGATGACCCACACTTATATAAAGAAGGTGTCGATGGTATTATGCGAAGATGTGTTCCTGAAAATGAACAACGAGAGATATTGAGAAAATGTCAGAGTAGTGCTTATGGAGGACATCACGCTGGAGATAGAACTGCACATAAGGTTCTACAATCAGGTTTTTATTGGACTACTCTCGTTAAAGATGCTAGAAAGTTTGTTTTATCTTGTGATCAATGTCAAAGGGTAGGAAATATTTCTAGACGTAATGAAATGCCTATGAATTATTCTCTTGTTATTGAACCGTTTGATTGTTGGGGTTTTGACTTTATGGGTCCTTTCCCTCCTTCACGAGGCTACACTCATATTCTTGTTGCTATTGATTATGTTACTAAATGGGTAGAAGCTATACCTACTAAAAGTTTTGATGGTGAAACCTCATTAAAAATGCTTAAAGACATTATTTTCCCTAGGTTTGGTGTGCCTAGATATCTTATGACTGATGGGGGTCTCATTTTATTCATGGAGGTTTTAGAAAGACTCTTGCTAAATATGATGTTAATCATAGAATTGCCTCACCCTATCATTCTCAAACTAGTGGGCAAGTAGAATTATCAAATAGAGAAATCAAACCTATCTTGCAAAAGACTGTTAACAAATCTAGAAAAAATTGGGCTAAGAAATTAAATGATGCTTTGTGGGCTTATAGAACTGCTTATAAAAATCCCATGGGCATGTCTCCTTATAAAATGGTTTATGGAAAATCTTGTCACTTGCCCCTAGAATTAGAACACAAAGCTTATTGGGCAGTGAGAGACCTAAATAGAGATTTTAAACTTGTTGGTGAGAAAAGGTTGCTTGACTTAAGTTCTTTAGATGGATGGAGGAGTGAAGCATATGAAAATTCTAAGCTCTTTAAAGATAAAGTTCAAAGGTGGAACGATAAGAGAATTATTAAAAGAGAATTTCATGTTGGTGAGAAAGTGTTGTTGTATAGGTCTCGTCTCAGATTTTTTGCAGGAAAATTACTCTCGAGATGGGAAGGACCTTTTGTTATCGAAGAGGTATATCGTTTGGGGGCAATTAAAATTGTTTCCCTTGAAGACAACACTTCACAAGTGGTGAATGGCCAAAGACTCAAGCATTATATTTCTAGAGATCCTTATTTCGAGCCATGATCCCGGAGGAATTTATTAAGAAGCATATTTCAGAAACTGCTGAGTCAGTTTTCGAATAGGTATCAGTTTTGGTAAGAAAACTTTCGGAAACATGTTCCAACTTTTATTTCTACTGTTTTTGGAAAATATGAAAAATTATGAGCCGGAAACGAGGCGGAGACGGAGCCCGGAGGCTCCACACCATGGGGTGGCGCGGGCCCAACCCTGGCCGCGCCAGCCTATGGTGTGGGCGTCCCGGAGCCCCTCTCCGACTCGTTTTCGACCTGGACTTTCCTTTTGTTATGAAACTTTTTCCTATATAATCCCCCGGACCCCCCGAGGTCCGTATATCGTTTTCTTGCCGTGTTTCTGTTTCGAGCTGTTTCTGCTAAGTTACATCTCCAGATCTAGAGCCACAATGTCCTCTCTGGATCTCCCAAAGACAGTTTCTTTGGGAACGTCGTCAACCCGTACATGAACGAGTTGAAGATGCATCCCAAGGAATTGCTGCTCAAAGACGGGAAGGTGCAGATCGAAGATGTTCGGGGCCCCAAAGGAGAAGGCAGTCTGGAAGCTAGAATGGAAGAACTGGAGCAAGAAGTCTTTAGGTACAAGAAGATGGCGGAGCGTGAAGTTGAGACCATCCACGGGATAAAGACAGAACAGATCGTTGAATTCAAGAGGGAGAATTTGAAGCTGTGGGAGGAGATTTTCTCACTCACCAAGACCACCAATGATTTGCAAGCACAACTCTATGATGTGCAGAACCCGAACTGTGAGTATGAGAACAGGTTTAAACGTATAAGCTCTGCTGCTAGTTTCAGGATGTTGGAGACCAGGACATCATTTGTGGACGGAGAGCCTTTACCTTGGAAGACCGAGGATGAGAAGGATTCACCACCACCGAAGAATTGATTCGTCATTGGTATTGGCATCCCCTTGGCTTGTTCCAAACTTGGGGAGAGTGCCGCGGTATCACATCACTATCTTTCATCTTTTTACTATTTCAGTAGAGTCATATCATGAGTAGAAGTTATCATATAGGATGGTTTGTAGTATGGAAGTGTCTCTCCTTAGTTCGTTATCGTTGTATCCGTTGGTGTGAGTTGACGGTTTGGAATATTAATGAGAAGTTTCATCATTTACTTTCTTTACACCTTATTTTAGTTTTCAATTTATGTCATATGGTTGAGCTTGTTGTTAGTATTTGTTGTCACTCTGGAGATCATTAAGTTAATCAAGTTGGTTTTGGCAGACTTAGCTTGGGTCAGTAGAAATAATATTTTGAGATGCTAGTATAAGAAATAGGAATTTGCCTATTAGATCATAAACTTAGTATTCACAAGTTAAGATAGTTTGTGTTTTCAATGAATATTGCATGATTGGTTTCATCATATGTATATTTGTTTGTTTTCCCTCAACTCTTATGCTTGCTACCCAGCCTTTCTAGCCAAAAACCCTGTACTGAGAGGGAATGCTTCTCGTGCATCCAAACCTTGAGCCTCAAAACCTTGACATTTGTGTCCACCATACCTTCCTACATGTGGTATTTCACCGCCAGTCCAAGTAAATTGCTCATGTGTTACCTTTAAAACCTTCAAAATTATCCCTATTTTGTGTTCCTAATTTAGCTCATGAGGATGCAAATAGAGAATCTTTATCTCACTTGTTGATTGGACTCACACACCTGGACTAGTGGCTTCATCCTCTTATCCAAATGCTATAAGAGCTGGCAGCGGGGTTCCCAGCCCCAAATAATAATACAAATTCTCTTCACTATTTTTGCCCCTGATTTATCAGTCAAAGCATAATTGTGTAAACAAAAGAGAAAGAGGGATGGCCTTCTATACCAATTGCGTCTTTCAATGGGAGCCGCTCTTGTGAAGTCTAGTTGGCTTGTGACGTACTGTATTTTCTGTTTGCCATTCGTTGACATGAACATACACCTCTCTCAAAATTAGACACTCCTCCACGGTTTGTGATTGTTGGCAGGCACCCGAGGATTAGGTTAGCCATGGTTTGTGTAAGATGGATGGGAGGAGTGTCATGCATTTTATACATCTGTTTATTAAAAAAAAAGCTCTAGCACATGAGTGGTCCATGCTTCCCTCTGCGAAGGGCCTATCTTTTACTTTTATGTTGAGTCAGTAAACCCATTCCTTTCAGTCTCCAGCAAGCATTTGAGTTGTTGTGATCTCACCTTCTATATGTTGATTTATTCAATCATGTTTTCTATCCTTCTTTGTTTAGCACATGCTTTATTATCTGAATGAATATTACTTTGAAAGATATGAATCACTGTCAAAGGATTTTTATAATTAAACATGTTAAGCTCTACAATATAAGCCTTGTTATAAAGACTTCACCTAAGATAAGTATGATATAATTAAATGTTCTCTGACCAAGAACAAAGTTTGCCATCACCAATTTTGATTCTCTCTTTTGCATCTTTGTTTGTGACTCCCATTACTCGTTTCAAGTTAAGTTATATGAGAGGAAGTTTCTGTCTATAATGATTGGTGCATAGATAAATGTGATGTTTCTTGTACGTATTTTATTTGTCGACTCTTCACTCCATAAACCTGTGGTCATATTTATTGAGTTCAGTTTTGCTTGGGAACAAGCGAGGTATAAGCTTGGGGGAGTTGATACGTCCATTTTGCATCCCTATTTTATATCATAATTTGTTGTTATTCATTGATATATTTCATGTTATGATGCATACCTTATGTTATTTTATCTTATTTTGCATGTTTCATATTTTTTGGAGAATAAACACCGGTACCAGAAATCTGATGGGAAAAGAACCGTCGAGATACCATATTTTAGAAGATCAGAAAAAGAAGAATAGGGACACCAGGGATGTCTTAGAAGTTGAAAGGAGGAGTCCAGCAAGAAGGGGAGCTAGAGGGGGGCCACCAGGGGCCCACACCATGAGGTGGCGCTCTCCTGGTCACGCCACCAGGTGGTGTGGACACCCTGGCCCACCTCTGGTGGAGGTCTTTCGCGTACTTGACCCCCAGGGAACCCTAAGCCTCATACCATCATCGAAGAATTATTTCGCCGCCGCCTCAGGGCGGAAAACACCCGAGAGAGAAAAGCTCTCTGACAGGGAGAAATCTGCCGGTGAAATTCCTCTCCGGAGAGGGGAAATCATCGCCATCGTCACCGTCATCACTCCAGGCATCATCAAGATCATCATCATCATCATCACCAGCAGCACCATCACCCTCATCATCCACCATCATTTCGTTGTAACAATTAGGGGCCTCTATCGTTGTTTTACATTAGATCTCTCTCCCGGTGTAGATTACTTGTTAGTAGTTGATGCTTGTGAGATTTATCGGTGTTTGCACTTTATGACCATATTTTTATCATCTATTATATCACCTCTGATTATGATCCATATGATGTCTTGTGAGCAGTCCGTGTTGTTCTTGAGGATATGGGAGAAGTCAAGTTGTTAGTAGTGAAGTAATGTTGAGTAATATTTGACGGTTTGATATTTAAGTTGTGGTGTTATTCTTCTAGTGGTGTCATGTGAACGTAGACTACATGATACTTCACCATTTATGGGCCTAGGGAAATGCATCGTGTATTTGTCTACTAATTGTGGGGTTGCCAGAGTGAGAGAAACCTAAACCCCCGTTAGGAAACCATTACACGAGGGAGCGTAGGATCCCGGAGTTTAAAGCTGTGGTTAGATTTATTTCTTAATTACTTTCTTGTAGTTGCGGATACTTGCAAGGGGTATAATCACAAGTATGTATTAGTCTTGGATGGGACGGTACATTAGCATAGGTTCACCCACACAAGACTTATCAAAACACTAAGATTATTCAGCGGCATGAAACAAAAACACTTGACAGAAACCTCCTGTGTGTCCTCGAGAACGTTTGTTAATCATAAGTAAACCCACCGGCTTGTCCTTTGCTGAAGAAAGGATTGGGCCACTTGCTGCAATTATTATTACTGTATTTTATTTACTCGCACTTTATTTATCTACAATATCAAAAACCCCTACAAATGTATCTTTCAGTATTTACAGTTATTCCTTCATCGAAACTACTTGTTGGGTTCGACACTCTTATTTATCGAAAGTACTACGATACATCCCCTATACTTGTGGGTCATCACTGGTTCACACTCCTCCTACATGTTAGTCATGACAACATCAAAACCATGCTTTGTGTATGAATAGCTGGCTGCATCCATGTATTTCTTCAGCTCCTCGTCTCTGAACCCAGCAGTTTGAAAGTTGGCATAATTGTGTCGTAGACAATATCTTTAGGGGAAGTTGGGAAATACTTAGTTTATTGCATTGAGAAGGTCCTATTTATAGATTTTATTAGTCACATGAATGGAAATCAACTAATGAAGCAAACAATGATGGTTGCATTTCTACCTTCTGCCTATCTCATATTAAGGTGTAGTCCTTCGCCCACGTTGAACATCCTCTTTCGACTTTGCTACCAGCCGAAGCAAACCGTCCCTAGGAATCCAAGAATCAGTCCACACATTGGTATTTTCTCCCGTCCCAATCCTCTTGATCAGACCATTCTTAAGTATACCAATTCCATCGATAAGAGCTTTCCAAATATGGGATGGATGATCTCCCAAACAAGATGATAGAACATCCTCATTCGGGAAATAGACCGCTTTCAAAATCCTTGTGCTGAGCGAGTCCTGCTCCTAAAGTAGCCGCCATGCTTAGCGTCCTAACAACGCAAGTCTGAACAGCTCGATGTCGCGGAAACCCAGCCCGCCCATATGCTTGGGCTTGGTCATATCCTTCCACGCCACCCAACATGTTTTCCGTTGTCCTTCCTTGCACCCCCCCCCCCCCCACACACACACACACCAAAATTTCCACAAGGTGGAGTTTATCTATTCACATAGCCCTCTTGGTAACCTGAAACATGACATGGAGTAAGTAGGAATAGCTTGTGCCACGGATTTGATTAGGACATCCTTCCCCCCAACTAAGAGAATCTGCTCCAACCATCTTTGCACTCTTTTCCAAATCCAATCTTTCAAATACTTAAAGGACACACTTCTTGATTTTCCAACATCTGTTGGCATTCCTAAATACCTCTCATGGAGGGATGCATTCATAAAATTTAGCTTAGACTTCAACTCATCCTTGACTTGTTGCGACACGCCTTTGCTAAAAAATACGCACGATTTTATCCAAATTTATCCGCTGCCCCGACGCAAGACAGTATGACTCCAATACTACATTTGCACTTGTATCACTCTCCTTATTTGCTCTAATAAACAACAGGCTATCATCCGCAAACAAAATATGGTTTACCCTCAGTACGGAAGGCGCCAGCATTATTCCTTGAAGTCCCGATGATTCTGTTTGATTTTTCAGAAGGCACGAAAAGCCCTCTCCTGCAATTGGAAACAAATAAGGAGAGAGTGGGTCCCCTTGAAGAATACCTCTCGTCGGTGTAAATTCTTCTAGACGAGCTCCATTGAAAAGAACACGGAGGATATCATTCTCATTACCAAATTTATCGAGCGTCGATGAAAACCATCGCTTGTAGATAGGTCCACTCAATATGGCCATAATCCTTCCGCATGTCCAACTTGAGTGCACAAAATTGGTTACGCTTTGCTTTATTTCTCTTCATAAAATAAATGAAGACATTCGTAAGCTATAATAATATTATCCATTATTAATCTGCCTAGGACAAGCGTCGACTGCTCAACAGAAATAATCTTTGGCAACACCACTTTCAAGTCTATTAGCAAAAACTTTCGAGGTGATCTCGTAGATAACACTGGAGAGACTGATCAGTCGCAATCCACACAACTCAAGAAATAGCAAACAACACACAATATAAATACAACGCCGCCCACTAGAGCTACCGGCGGCGGATCACGCCAAGGACAGCCACCCATGCGCTAGGCAAATCCTATTTGCCGCCCCGTTCATGGCACTTTTTTGTCGCGCCGCCTGAAGAGCGCCACTGTTGGGTCGGTATGTTTTCAGCTTAGATGTGATTTCCTTTTTTTTTTTTCCTTTTTCTGTTTTTTTTCTGGGTTTCTTTTTCTTTGTTCCTTTTCTATTTCTTTTTTCATTTTGAAATTTTTTCATCCTTTTTTTATTAAAAAAAAAACAGATTTTGAAAAATGTTTAGGTTTTTTATTTGTTTTTCGGATTTTGAAATTTGTTCAAACTGAAATTTTCAAATTTGAAAAATGTTCACATATAAATTGTGTTCAAATTTGAAAAGTGTTCACATTCAATTTGTTCAAACTTAAAAACGTTTTTTTTTTGTAAATTCTGTGATTTTGAAAACTGTTCGAATTTAAAATTGATCAAACTTAAAATGTTCTTAATTAAAAATGTTCATATTTTCATTTTTGTAAAAAAAATCGTATGTAGTTTTTTCATACTAAAATAACGTTCAGATTTTGATTTTTGTAAAAAACAATACTCTTTCTTTATTGGGCCGCATTTTGAAGCGGCCTCGGAAACTTTCCTTCAAGCGGCCGAGCCGAAGTGCTGCCTTGAAGCAATATATAGGCGCTTGCCTACTCACGAGCCTCAACTTGGATGATCTCGAGAAGATCTGTTTTTTTTTAGAAAAATAGGCATGATGGCCCTGCTTTATATCGAAAGCAAAGGTTTTACAACATTTTTCAAGGTTACAACTTGCTGGGAATCACCAGCTTCACTACTCCCTCCGTCCAGGATTACTAGACCCCTAGTAAATCGCATCGCAACCAAGGTAATTTCATATTGGGTGATATATCGAGGCATGATCTACCGTTTCATCCAATGACGTGACAGTTTCAAATTTCCTTAATAATATCATTAATTAGGCCACGCTTATTCAGGAAAATTAATGATTACGGCCCTATGGGAAGAGAGGAAGGTCGGGATTTTACATCAATTAGGCCACACTTATTTAGGACAATTAATGATTAGGGGCCTTATGGGGAGATAATTTCTGGACAAATAGTTTTTCACTAGGGGACTCGTAATTCTGGACGGAGGGAGTTGAAAGATTCAAACTCACATTAAAAAAAGACTCTAAGCCAAAGAACCGCAACACCCTCTGGAAACACACGCTACAGGCAGCTACACTCTGCCAAAAGACAGTGAACACATTAGGAAACACCAGCATGGTGCCTATGACTCCTCTCCAAATCTTGAATCCGGCTGCTAGCATCTTGAATGACCCAGTCAAAAACCTCCTTCATCTTGAGAAGGTTTGTTGTTCCAAGTGTCTTGTTTGGGCTGCAGCTCGTGAGGAGCAGCTAGAGCTGATGGGCTGCGAGAAAGCGGTTGGTGAACGCGGAGATTTGTTTTTTGGCAAGTGTTTTCAATGGGGGTTGCAGTTGGTTTTAAGTGCTAAAGATGTTGTATAAGGCTACCACTACTTGTCTCAAATTGCATGAAAATGTCAGTCAGGATTTATGCACCCTAGCCGAGGAGCGTGGCGCATTTGGTTGTCACAATTTGTTTCGTAATGGTTTCCTGTAACAATTTTTTCAGTTGTTTTCCAGGATTCTGTGAAATGGTTCAGAGATTCAGACCCTAGGTGGTGCAGAAGCTTCAGCCAGAAACCTGACTGACACCATCCTGCACCGTTGCGCCATTTGGTAACTTATCGGCATGTGAATACTTCTATAGAAGCTGAAATTTGGACCTTCTTCTCTGTGAAGCCAATTAATGGGTTTTGCAAATAGATTTATGGGTCTTCCGTTCCCTATCAGTTATGCCTGCATCTCACAGATGCTTCCGTAAATGCAGGGCCATGTACAAACGATGAACTTGACAGAAATAGCAAAGCTGGCAGTTTAGGGTGAAACACGCATGGCAGGCCATAAACACATCAATGCATTTCAATGGATAAACAAGCCAACACGCATGCCTGTGCTTAATAATAATCTGCACAGTATGAACACCAGCAACGAGCCAACAATAGTAGTTAACGATCGGAGGTGAAAGTAGCAAGCAAGACGGTACAATCACTGGTGACCTCTGCTACCACCAGCGGCCACAGCTAGTGTGAACCTAGTGACCTGCGGCTCGACAACAAATTTATGTCGTCGTCCCGTCTCACTGAAGGACGAGGCAGCCTTCTGGTATGTGTGAAGAAGCTACTGGGACAGAGGATGATGATGCGCAGGGAGACTCCTCATTGGTTTCCTCCTCTTCATCAGATTCAGCGAGGCCAGCGGCCTGAAAGATGCAGGCCTTCACCTCCTCAAATCGCTCCTCCGACAGGGACACCTCCGCGAGAAGCCTCCAGGCCGAATCTTCCGATGCCTCCTCAAAGTCAGTCCTCCGTTTCAGAACAATGTGCCCACTGATCTCCCAGACTGCGGGGTTCACCTGAGTGTCCAACAGATCCTGGCTCACTTCACCAAGAGCCTGCTTCTCAGCATAGCACTGCATTTGCAACAGGAAAGATTAAGAAACATCAGAGAGGGAAATACCATACATTGGTTGGTAACATCCAACACCATTACTCAATAAGTAAGGCAGTGGTCCAATTTAACAGAGAATACCAAGTATGTGATATTTTACAATAAATTAAGCTACAAAAACTATTATCATGTTTGCAGAAAATCTACCTTGAGAATGCATTTCTTGCTAGATGAATTATGGAGTTGTGCATGCGGATGGAAGGAATGTTCATTGTCAAGAGTGAAAGAAGTGTGTGATTTTGCTGCGGAAATTACCTGAGGGAAAAGAAAGATCCTTCTTCCGGAATCAGAGATGAGGACATTGAAAGGAACATTGTTGTCCTGTAGCCAAATGCAAGCGTTGGTAACCACATCAGCCAAATCCTTCAGTGTGTTCCCTCTCTCAAACACCAGCCCTCTCACAGGGAAATTCGTCAGTTTTGACACCTTCACTCCACTCTTCGGCACAGATTTGGCAAGGGGGATCTTCTTGGTAGGCGCCTTCTCAACAGGAAAAGGCACCGATAAATAGTATGCCTGTAGATTAAAAAAAAACGAATCTCTGCGTTAACACCACAACTATTAACTATGTTCACAGCACAGAAGCTATGAAAGGACCAACTCTTGGTTACACATTTAGAACAAAACAGAAATGTATTTTCTGACATGATAAAAAAAGTACCTGGAAGTGGAGGTGATTGATAGTGGCAAAGGCACCCAAGCTATTGTAACCAAGCCTAAAGTACGGGCTTGCAGCCTCAGCTGCCATGTGCAGTGCAAGCAGGAAGCTTTCATGATCAATTCGCTGAGGCAGACGATCAAGCACACGAGGAATAAGAAGCACATGACCGTACTCGATAGGGCTCACCTGCAACCCATTAAAAGTACTAGTGTTAGCCTAGAGGTACATAATCTAGAATAGAAGTAAATTCTGTCTCAGAGATATGTACATTGATTGCAACAACACTAGGAGCATGGTCACTCTCGGTGCTTGGGGCATTTTCAAGGAAATAGCTGTCGTCACCACCACCATTCTCAAATCGGAACAGAACCTCCTCCTGGCCAACCTTGGTGAAGTTGAACTTGGCAGAATCGAATGGCTGGAGCACACAGTCAACACGGAACTCAGTAGGGCGCTTCTTGAGGTGGCGGCCTTCGTTGAGCTGTGCAACAAACCCAAGCTTGCCAGGAATCACCTTGGTCTCACAGGCTGTGACGTCATATCGGAATAGGCCTCGGGCCACCCTGTCCTCCCACTAAACAAAACAAAGTAAAAAACGCAAAAGTTCAATAACAAAACAAGAACTACATAACGGACAACCTAAAATAACAGATACTCGTTATGAGTTGTTTAAATGACCCTTTCTAAGAAAAAAATTCTAGTGTTTCGTCAAAGTCAATAATTGTTATCTTTTGAGCAATAGAGCAAAAAAAAGTGTTATATTCCAAACGCAGTCCTAAAATTTTTGGTTGCAATAATCAACTCCTGCTAAGAATAAATAATTAGAAGCAAGCATGCTAGATTAGAAGGTCTATCAAAGATAAAGACTGTGGCACTATCATAAAAAAAAAAGGCACAAGGTCGTGTCACTAAATTTTGGTTTCTTCTCTATTTAAACCCAAGTTCACATATCATTGTGTTTTTTATTTGAGGAACCACCTCATCCAAGTATTTTGGTGGCTGAGAACATTTCTCATCTTTCCTACTAATGCGATGCTTAAAAGGTATGAGTTGGTGATGGACCAACTCATTCTATTCCTCAACAACAATGGCAGAATTTTTTGATAAAGAGAACTAATCATTACAAGCTTTTATCATGTCTACAACAATGGTATAGAAGGTTTCACTTAAACAGGATGTATAGCATATTCAAATACACCATATGCAGCTATTTAATCACCTATATCCAATTAGAAAGCAAAGAAAGATAGCTGACAAATAGATAATTTAAACTATCAAAGGATATCTTAGCATGTTTACGAAAATCACGTCCGAGAATACAGTCCTAACATTACAGCCTTAAGCCATGAGCCCGTGAGTTATAACAAACTTCTCTGAATTTCGCAGGAAACAAAAGCTACCAAAAATCGAAAACACTACTAGTACTGGTTATAGCAGAAGAACTGACAAGTGCCCCAATTCTTCCATCAGCGTCGCCTTTCTTATAAGAAATAAATATGCAAACTTTGCTTGTATTTTCCTTACCTGGGCGAGGAGCAGAGAATTGAGGAAGAACTCGGTAGGGAGCCCATCCTCCTGAGCAGGTTTCTTTGGGTTGGCCTTGAAAGCATAGAGGGGAAGCTTGGAAGCTGCAAATGGTAAACATAATGCTTAATTAATCAAAGGTGCCTAAACCTGCAACTTTCTGGCAACAGTATTAAAAGTTTCAGAGCTTTGTTTGACTTGTCTAATCTAATAAAGAAACACATCTATTGGATTCCTGGGACAGCAATAATCAGTATATCTTACTGTATAATCCTAATTCCTAAACGAAAACAAAAACCTCTGCAGCAGAGGAAACAAACTAAGCATCAAATTAGACTAATTCAACATTTATTCACAAATATTTCAGCGGGAGGAAATGAGCTGAGTCGCAAAACTAGATGAAAATTTATCCATGAGATGAGAGGACATAATACGCACCAGGCAAGCAGCAGTCCCCGAGGCAGTTCCTGCCGCAGCCCCCGCCTCCTTCCTCCTGGTAGTTGGACAGCACCGTGGGCACCCTCTTGATCGTGAGCTTCACCTCCATCTCCTCCAAACTGCTCTGTTGTTTGTTTCTAGCGTGTACGGGATAGCGTTAGCTAGGGACTTAGCGTGGGTTAGCGATCTACGCTACTCCGCTAGGGCGCAAATCAGAGGAGGAGGCCGCCGCCGGCGAGGAAAAGGAGGTCGGAGGGGCTGCCTCCGGCGGAGGGGAGTGCGCCGCGTCCGCCGTGCGGCTCCACCTGCGCAGCGGGGGCGCCGCGCGCGGGTTCTGCCGCCGCAGCCGTGATGCCCGGAGAGACAACCCGGAGGGCGGAGGGGGGAGCAGGGGCCGAGCGTCCCGAAAGGTTCCGGAGGGCTCCAATGGAAGGGAAGGGAAGGGGGGCTTCCCTGCCCGGCTGCCCGCCTTCCTTCCTGGACGGCGGCGGACGGAGGGGACGGCGGGGTGGTTTTGTGGCTGGGCTGCGTCGGCGTGGCAGCGGAGGCGAGGGAGGGGGCGGCCTTAAATAGAGGAGCGGGGGTGAGGTGGGAGCAGAGCAGCGGGAAGGAAAGGTTTGTGCGGTGGACGCCGCGGCTGTGTGGCGCTGCTTTCGCCGCCCGCGATCGCGCGGCTGATTTCGCTGCTTGGACCCTCCACCGTTCAACCTCCGCCACAACGCACCGGTGCCGACTCGGATATGTACATATGGTCCCAGATTATTAAAAAAAAAATCTGCGGACTGTTTCTTGGTCGATTTCATATACGGAGTAACAAAAGTCCCTGGTGGATTTTACAAAAAAAATCTACATAGATCTAGAAAAAATATGACAATAGTGTAACAATTGATCATGTAAGTATTTGTTTATCTAGAGTTTTGGATATTCACAAATATTGTTCCAAATTATAGGATGTTTTGCAATTGTGCAGTAGTACATATGTACTAAAATGAGTGAATAGACATACTGAAACGTGTCTAGATACATACGGTTCAAAAAAGGTAAAACATCTTATAATTCGGAACAGAGGGAGTAAGACAAAGAATTGCTTGGCCGACTAGTAATTGAGTTGAGAAGAGCTCTCGATAAAGCGAAAATTTAGAGAAAAGAAGCCCTTGGCCATGACCTTGTGTGTTTATCCCATGTCACACTTAATGTTTCCGCTGAGGATTTTGCTTGGAATTCCAATGGGAAGGTAATAGCAAGTCCAGCGACACCCCTATAGCCACCCCCATACAAAACATAGGGGAGAAAGAAGAAAATACATCGGCTTATAATTAGGGTCCCCTACCCAAGGCTCCTTCTCCCCTATGTATTATGTATTGGGGAGAGAGCATGAGTTCCCTGTAGTGATAATTACTCCCTAATTTCCATCCCCTTGTTAAAACAGTAATCCGTCCGATAATTACTCCCTACTTTCTCTCCCCTCTACTTTGCTGCAATTTTGATACGGTTTGTATTATACTGATTGCGTCTTGTTGTTGCTACTTCGCTACAATTTTGCTAGTGTTGAATAAAAAAAATGTTTTGAATGATGGCACTTATAGAAATAAACGTTACAAAGTTTGTTGCCAAATGTAAAAATATAGGTGAATGTGATATAGAGAGAGATTATTGAAGAACTTGGAGGTGAAACAAATATATGAGAGAAATCTTATTGGGGAGTCCCCTACATGAAGACATAGTGGGGATTTTACTGTGGACCTGTTGGACTTGCTCCTAAGAAAGCAGAATGAGAGACGATCAAATATGTACGGCCGACACCAAACATCATCGCGTATGAACTTCTAAGGTCATAAAGTAGACCTAAGCGAAACAAACAAAATCAAACTCAATTCTTCTTTGATATCACAGGATTTTTAAGGATTTCAATCCTTGAAATGTTTCACTGTAAAGATTATTTTGCACTTTGTTTTGGATAAAATAAAACCATCCACTCACACCTCTAGCTATAAATTATTTTCTTTGTGGTGTGTCAAGCACTATTTGATGCTCATTGGTCTATTTTTCCAATCCAATAAAACTCAAGAGTACATAGTATTTTAATCTAGGCTTTTCCAATTCCTTATTTTAAAAAATTATTTGCTTCCCAGACGACAAGACCCCCCATTTTTTCATGTATTTTAATGCAATTATACTCTATTTATCCTTAAATACATGGAGTATAAAATTAGTCTATAGTAAATACAATATAAGTTTGAATCTTTTACTAAATTTATACATCTTGTATCCGAGGGCGGTGGGTTATAATTTCGGATGTGCTCTTTATTGGAAACTTAATAGCATACCTATTTTTATTTTGATCATAGTAGTGTAGCTTTTCATAGGCTAGAAGCAGATGCATCCACTTAGTAGATAATCCTCTTGGTACAGAGATCGGAAGCAAACAAAACTTTCATGTAAAATAGGAAAAAAAACCTAGGACTATAATATAGCGTGAAAATGTTGTAGACCCCGGACACATTTTGTGGTTATTTTGCATGCACTCACTAAGGACATCTCCAACAGGGCTACTTACGTCGCTCGGATCGGCCCGATTTGAGCAGCCCAGCCGAAAAGCAGGCACCTACGGCGCTGACTAAATGGACCGCCGTCCGTTTTTTGTCCGGGGCCGCTCATATCCGGCCCAGATTTGATCCGAATTTGAGCACCGTCCGGACGCCTCGGGACGGCGCCCGTGTCCTGATTTCTCCCCTCCTGGACGCGTCAGGTTCGCCCACAGCAAACCCCTTCCCCGCGTTTCCCCCACCCTCGTCCCACCTTCATGCCGCCGCCGGCCGATTTGGCCACCCTCGGCCGCCGTTCGCGCGTCCCACCGGCTCAAAATACAGCCCACCTTACCCCCGCCTCTGGCCGTCCCAGTTCTGCACGCGCTTGGCCGCCCTCGCCGCTGGACGGACTGCGCCGCCGAGTGCATCCGATCGGCCGTACGCAAGGTGCTCGTCCATTTGCCTGGACCGAGGCCAGCACCGTTCCGGCAGGAAAAATGGCCGACAGTGGAGACAAGTTCTTCTTCAACAACGTCCTCATGTACTTGTCCTCCTTCGACGACGACTCTGACGACGAGAGCGACATCCTCGTCGCCACCCTTGTGGTCAATGACCACATTGCGAGGATGCGGCCGGGTTTTCAGAGTGTCCATTGTCGCACCCGGACTTCTAGGGGATACTCACAGTCCGCTGAATAGTAGAACAAATGGCTTACGGGGCATACCGGCACCCGCATCTCAATATGAGCAGGCCAACACGTAAACGTGTGACAACCATTCTCTACTATCCATCGTCTGCGCAAACCATCCCATAGAAATCAGAACACTTCCGTTGACGTACTTCAAAACATACACACATGGTACGTCAACGGCATTTGAACAAGTGATATCACAACAGATCTCTAAGACACAAAAGATTGAAATAAGTTGCAAATAGCTCTCAGTAGAGCAGAGATAGCAAATACAATCATCCAGAGGACACATGTCCCAACATATCATCATTACAACACAGCGGAAGCATTCAACATGTCTGAGTACAGACAAGATCCAAATAGGCCTAAGAGGCCGGAAACGAAAAGACGGAGCCCATCCACGAAGTCTCGGATCCTGCCCGGATCCGCTATCTACTCGTCAGCAGTCTCGTCATACTCCACGTAGTAGCCACCATGGAGATCCTCGGAAACGTAGTCTGCGGAAACCACAGCCCTAAAGGGGTCAGTACATAAACGTACTGGCAAGCAAGACTCACAATTCACCAAAGTGTAACCCGTCAACACCAAGCACAGATGCTTTGGGTTCAACGGAAGGAAGGGGATATAAAAGATGCTGCAACTGGCTGCTCTAACCAACTACAGAGTTACTACCACTTCCGGCTAACAGAAAGAGGATAAGATAGCGCATCGTAACCAACTACAACTAACTCCAAACAAACCCATCCTGGATCTCGCCCCTTATCCAAAGAAGCAATCCGAGGATAACTCACACAGTTGGATTAATGATGGTTCAAGTTATTGTGTCAATAAGACAATTACTAGTCAAGTTATCATTAGTTAGGTGTAAGTTGTTCTGAGTACTTGTTAGCCAGTACTTTCACCAAGTAATCCATAACCGCGGAAAACACGGCTTCTCGAGAAGATTTATCCCTGCAGGGGTGCACCAATTTGGCCGTACACGTAAGAATAACCCGCCAGATGGAATGGCCTTTCCACCAAGCGGGGCACTCAACACAACTCAACTCTTCTTCGCATCAAGCCCAAAGAACCCCGTGCAGTGAGCGCACGGCTAATCAAGCCCCACGAAGAAAAGGGGACCCTCATAGCACTCTAAGAACGTGTCTCCCTAAATGCCGACTACAAAAGTTCCACCCTGGTACCAAGGGTTCGCACCTGCATATGCATGCGGCAAATGGAAAAGCCGAACTAAATGAGGCGATTTGGACGAGATGCGAATCGAATCAAATTGAGGGGGGCGCCCATACACGCTTCCCACATGCGGTTAGTGCGCTCATCATGGATCAGTAGACAAGACCCTTTTCCTAATTAGGGTCGACACTAGCAGGCCTCAAAACCACGCCGGGCCTCCTGCCGGTGCCTTATCAGCAAATTATTATTACCTCAAACATTAACAGGTTGATTGTTTAAACATCAAGCCCCAGAACATAATGAAATATAGTAACAGAAAGTAACGAACAACAGACTCGAGCAAAACAGCCCTAAGCATGCTAGTAAGACACGGGCAACAAGCAAATGGGTTATAGGTGGGGGTGAGGCTATAACAGGGTTAAAGGTTAACATGTGGTTGGATCGAACAAAAGCAACGATTCATAGGGCTAGCAGAATAGACAACGGAAAGTATCGGTATCCAATGTTGAAAGGAACACAATGGTTCATGTGAGTGAATACTTGCCTGCAAACTCAGCAGCCTGGTACTGAGCTAGATCCTTAGAAGGGGTGTCGTAAGTATCGTCGGTCTCAACGTCGTCGTTTATCCGAGAAGAAGCAAACAAACAACACAGAGAGACAAACAATCAATAACATGGCATAATGCACAAACATGGGATGATGCATGACCATTTAGTTGATGCATCAGAATAAACTAGTTGACAAGATAACATGTTTAAATGGACCCATATGCAGTTTGGACTTCATATGGAAAGCCCATGAATTATGGTTGAATTAATTGTTCTACAACTAATCAGCATGTGTAAGTGAATTAGCATGATGCATGGGTGAGGAAAACAGCAAAATAACAACAGTAGAATCAATTGGAAATAAGGTTTACCAATTTTGAAAATTCATTTATTAAGTTATGAAAATTTGCTTCTTAAAGGTGGTACACAAGCATTTATTGTTTTCATCAAGTTAAATTGTTCAAAACAGATAACAAAGTTCATATTTGATAAGAACACACAATTTTAGGTGGAGTACATGTTTCACTTGTTGAAAAAGGATTTCAAATAAATTATTTATGAATTAAACAAGTTTAAGCAAGAATTAAATGAATTTAATTCAAACATGAACTTATTTGAATTTTTATTTGTTCAAAACATTGAATGAAGTTCATATTTGAAAAGGTTATGCTTTTATGGTTTGCAAACATATTTATATGTTCAAAAGAAATTAGTTTGATCAAGTTATGAATTTAGCAATATTAAATGAATTAAACAAGATTTAAATTATTTAACCAATTTTAATTATTCAAAACATGAAATAAAGTTTATATTTGTAAAGGTGGTTTAATTTTGCATGGAAAACATATTTCATTTGTTGAAATTGGATTTAAAATGAGCAAGTTATTAATTTGGCAATTTTAAATGCACTAATCAAGAAACAGTTGTTTTCAGCAATTTAAATTATTCAAAACAGTAAACAAAGTTGATATTTGGAAAGTACATGAAAAATTGATTGGAAAACATATTTAGTTTCTGGAATTTGGAACTTTTATGCCCAAGTTATGATTTTTGCAAGTTTAAGTGAATTAAACAAGTTTTCAAATATTGCACCAATTTAAAATATTCAAAACAGTAAACAATTTTATATTTGGATAGAGAATTCAATTTGGTACAGAATACATATTTAAAAAGTTGAATTTGGAGTTAAAATGATTTATTTATGCAATTTACAAGTTTAGGTGCTATTCTGCCAATTTTAGTACAGCTAGGGACTTAGGAAAAATAAACAGGGACCTAGAAATTAACAGCAGGGACCTGGGGGTGATAAAGGATTTGTGCAGGCCTGGGAAAATAAGATGGAAAAATGTGGGGGTTTTGGTGCGCAGGGGGGGAATCGAACCCTTGCCCTCCTGCTGCGCGCAGAGAGCAGCTAACCAGTGGGGTGCTGTTCTGTGTTGTGATAGGAAGGGGGCAGTGGGGGGGGGGTTAAGGTACAGAACTTGCGCGGGATTTTAACTGAACCTTACGGTTCAGTTCACTGTAACTCGACGGAGGAGAAACACGACCGCCGGCGGGCTGCTGTGCTGCGACCGGGTGATGCGCGGGCGTGGTGCTGCGACGTGCAAGGAAGGTAGAGGGAGGAGAGAGGGAGGTGAGACGAGGGGACGGTGTTGCTCACCTCGAGGGCCAGAGGGAGGCGGAGCAGAAGGGGTCGGGGCGGAGCAGGTGGCCGGCGGCGACAGGTGGAGACGGCGGCGGCGCTGTGGGGCCTCCCGGCCCTCGCCGTGGGGTGGAGGAAGGAGAGGGCCGTGGGGGGATTCCATTCCCGTGCCTCCCTTGGCCGGAGGGGGACCCCATCGGCGGTGATCACCGGAGAGGAGGATATGTTTTTTGGTGGTGGTACAGGTTCAGTTACAGAAGAAATTGCAGAGAGGAGAGAGCAGAGGGAGAGGAAGAGAGAATGGAGGCGGGGAGAGGGAAGAGAGGGGGAAGGAAGTAGGGTTAGGGGAGGAGGTTGATGCTAGGGTTATAGGGGGAGGTGAGATGCTCACAGCTGTTGCTGCCTGTACCTGCAGACGTGGACATCGTGGATGAGCATCCGTACCGAGGAAGAAGAAGGAGCGAGGGGTATCGGGCCAGAGGGGGGAAGAGGTGGTGGGCTGGGCTTCCTCCTCTCTCTCTTGCTGTTTCTATTTTTCCTTTCTTTTTTTTTTTGCAGATTTGAATAGGAAAGAATAGAATGAGCTTTTGGAGTTAGAAAAATTAGGAGAAAATACTTACAGGTTAGTTATGATTACAGCAACAACTTGTAAACTTTTGTGTTCAAAAAGTTTGAATTAGGGTGTTGTTTGAAATTTGTTTGAAATTGGAGTGAAATTAATTATTAATTGAGTAATTTGTATTAAGCAACTTAGAGGTTTTAAGTTCAAGTTTATTTGAAACAAAAGATGGCTTTGTTTTGATAATTTTCATAAAGTTCAAAAGGGGTTGTTGTTTGGAAGATGTAATTGAATTTGAAAGGCATTTGAATTAAGTGAATTTGCTATTAAATGAATTGTGGCCACTTAAACAATTTGATGGTTTGAAATTTATAGTTTAATGGAAACACATGATGGAAGTGTTTTGTCATTTTCATATATTTCAAAAGGGGTTGATGTTTTGGAAATTAATGGAATTTGCAAAGGGTTTGGTATTAAATGAATTTTTGTTAGAAACAAAACAACAGTTTGGAATCACAACTTTTATGGAAACAAATGATTGTTTTGATTTGAAATATCATTTTGGAAATTGTAACATCACAAGTATGAAACAAAAGGTTTAAAATTTGGTTTGAAATTCAAATAGAAAACAAAGGAAAACAAATGAAAACAGTTGGAAAACAAAGCAAAACAGAGGAAAACAAATGGAAAACAAGCAAAACAAATGCAATGAACATGATGTCATGATGCAAAACATAAAATAACAGATAGCAAACATTCTAATGGCTATTTTTCATACTTGGGATGTTACAAAACGCCCCCCCTTGAAGGAATCGCGCCCCGAGATTCCTACTGAGAAGAGAAAAGGTCCGGATACTTCTTGCGAAGATCCTCTTGAGCTGTGACACGTGAAACACAACGTGCACCTTGGATAGTTTTTCTGGAAGTTCAAGACGATAGGCATTCCTAGCAACTCTTCTGGAAAGACGTCAGGGAATTCGCAAACCACCGGAACATTTTTGAGTAGAGGTAGAGGTTTTGTATCGAGGGTGTATAGTTGAATAGAACTTGATTCATTTGGAGAATAGACTATCTGGCCAGAAGGGTGGAACAGAGTTATTGATTAGACGCCGGTAGAAGAATTGAAGTGGGAAGCAACAACAAGGTTTCAACGGACGAAAAGGATGTTGAGAAGAACAGGATATCGAAGCAACATCGGGAAACGAGATCAAAACACTCCTGAGGTACTACGGAAAACCCATCCGGGCTTCTAGAGGATCAATATCTACTGCTTAAGGAATAGAGGATCTGCTTCCGGGGCTTACACGCCTCCGTTCTCAATCGTGAGTAGGCAACATGATAAATCATGTCACAACCACCTCCATTCCTATGGTCTAGTAGATATAACTATCCCAGAGAAACCAGGATTCGTGAAATCCTAACTTGAAAGTTTAGATGAGAAGGGAAAAACAACGTTGCACTTCCTTACCAGAAAAGGGAGGGTGGGTGGGGAAAGAAGAAAAAGAACAGAATTCCTACTCTCACGTTTCATTTTTCCTATATAGCTACAAAATAGTTTCTAGACTCAACTGCGACCAGTAAAAAGGGATCCTACAGGCAGACAGGCTCTGATACCATTTGTCGCACCCGGACTTCTAGGGGATACTCACAGTCCGCTGAATAGTAGAACAAATGGCTTACGGGGCATACCGGCACCCGCATCTCAATATGAGCAGGCCAACACGTAAACGTGTGACAACCATTCTCTACTATCCATCGTCTGCGCAAACCATCCCATAGAAATCAGGACACTTCCGTTGACGTACTTCAAAACATACACACATGGTACGTCAATGGCATTTGAACAAGTGATATCACAACAGATCTCTAAGACACAAAAGATTGAAATAAGTTGCAAATAGCTCTCACTAGAGCAGAGATAGCAAATACAATCATCCAGAGGACACATGTCCCAACATATCATCATTACAACACAGCGGAAGCATTCAACATGTCTGAGTACAGACAAGATCCAAATAGGCCTAAGAGGCCGGAAACGAAAAGACGGAGCCCATCCACGAAGTCTCGGATCCTGCCCGGGTCCGCTATCTACTCGTCAGCAGTCTCGTCATACTCCACGTAGTAGCCACCATGGAGATCCTCGGAAACGTAGTCTGCGGAAACCACAGCCCAAAGGGGTCAGTACATAAACGTACTGACAAGCAAGACTCACAATTCACCAAAGTGTAACCCGTCAACACCAAGCACAGATGCTTTGGGTTCAACGGAAGGAAGGGGATATAAAAGATGCTGCAACTGGCTGCTCTAACCAACTACAGAGTTACTACCACTTCCGGCTAACAGAAAGAGGATAAGGTAGCGCATCGTAACCAACTACAACTAACTCCAAACAAACCCATCCTGGATCTCGCCCCTTATCCAAAGAAGCAATCCGAGGATAACTCACACAGTTGGATTAATGATGGTTCAAGTTATTGTGTCAATAAGACTATTACTAGTCAAGTTATCATTAGTTAGGTGTAAGTTGTTCTGAGTACTTGTTAGCCAGTACTTTCACCAAGTAATCCATAACCGCGGAAAACACGGCTTCTCGAGAAGATTTATCCCTGTAGGGGTGCACCAATTTGGCCGTACACGTAAGAATAACCCGCCAGATGGAATGGCCTTTCCACCAAGCGGGGCACTCAACACAACTCAACTCTTCTTCGCATCAAGCCCAAAGAACCCCGTACAGTGAGCGCACGGCTAATCAAGCCCCACGAAGAAAAGGGGACCCTCATAGCACTCTAAGAACGTGTCTCCCTAAATGCCGACTACAAAAGTTCCACCCTGATACCAAGGGTTCGCACCTGCATATGCATGCGGCAAATGGAAAAGCCGAACTAAATGAGGCGATTTGGACGAGATGCGAATCGAATCAAATTGAGGGGGGCGCCCATACACGCTTTCCACATGCGGTTAGTGCGCTCATCATGGATCAGCAGACAAGACCCTTTTCCTAATTAGGGTCGACACTAGCAGGCCTCAAAACCACGCCGGGCCTCCTGCCGGTGCCTTATCAGCAAATTATTATTACCTCAAACATTAACAGGTTGATTGTTTAAACATCAAGCCCCAGAACATAATGAAATATAGTAACAGAAAGTAACGAACAACAGACTCGAGCAAAACAGCCCTAAGCATGCTAGTAAGACACGGGCAACAAGCAAATGGGTTATAGGTGTGGGGGTGAGGCTATAACAGGGTTAAAGGTTAACATGTGGTTGGATCGAACAGAAGCAACGATTCATAGGGCTAGCAGAATAGACAACGGAAAGTATCGGTATCCAATGTTGAAAGGAACACAATGGTTCATGTGAGTGAATACTTGCCTGCAAACTCAGCAGCCTGGTACTGAGCTAGATCCTTAGAAGGGGTGTCGTAAGTATCGTCGGTCTCAACGTCGTCGTTTATCCGAGAAGAAGCAAACAAACAACGCAGAGAGACAAACAATCAATAACATGGCATAATGCACAAACATGGGATGATGCATGACCATTTAATTGATGCACCAGAATAAACTAGTTGACAAGATAACATGTTCAAATGGACCCATATGCAGTTTGGACTGCATATGGAAAGCCCATGAATTATGGTTGAATTAATTGTTCTACAACTAATCATCATGTGTAAGTTAATTAGCATGATGCATGGGTGAGGAAAACAGCAAAATAACAACAATAGAATCAATTGGAAATAAGGTTTACCAATTTTGGAAATTCATTTATTAAGTTATGAAAATTTGCTTCTTAAAGGTGGTACACAAGCATTTATTGTTTTCATCAAGTTAAATTGTTCAAAACAGATAACAAAGTTCATATTTGATAAGAACACACAATTTTAGGTGGAATACATGTTTCACTTGTTGAAAAAGGATTTCAAATAAATTATTTATGAATTAAACAAGTTTAAGCAAGAATTAAATGAATTTAATTCAAACATGAACTTATTTGAATTTTTATTTGTTCAAAACATTGAATGAAGTTCATATTTGAAAAGGTTATGCTTTTATGGTTTGCAAACATATTTTATACGTTCAAAAGAAATTAGTTTGATCAAGTTATGAATTTAGCAATATTAAATGAATTAAACAAGATTTAAATTATTTAACCAATTTTAATTATTCAAAACATGAAATAAAGTTTATATTTGGAAAGGTGGTTTAATTTTTCATGGAAAACATATTTCATTTGTTGAAATTGGATTTAAAATGAGCAAGTTATTAATTTGGCAATTTTAAATGCACTAATCAAGAAACAGTTGTTTTCAGCAATTTAAATTATTCAAAACAGTAAACAAAGTTGATATTTGGAAAGTACATGAAAAATTGATTGGAAAACATATTTAGTTTGTGGAATTTGGAATTTTTATGCCCAAGTTATGATTTTTGCAAGTTTAAGTGAATTAAACAAGTTTTCAAATATTGCACCAATTTAAAATATTCAAAACAGTAAAAAAAAATTATATTTTGATAGAGAATTCAATTTGGTACAGAATACATATTTAAAAAGTTGAATTTGGAGTTAAAATGATTTATTTATGCAATTTACAAGTTTAGGTGCTATTCTGCCAATTTTAGTACAGCTAGGGACTTAGGAAAAATAAACAGGGACCTAGAAATTAACAGCAGGGACCTGGGGGTGATAAAGGATTTGTGCAGGCCTGGAAAAATAAGATGGAAAAATGTGGGGGTTTTGGTGCGCAGGGGGGAATCGAACCCTTGCCCTCCTGCTGCGCGCAGAGAGCAGCTAACTAGTGGGGTGTTGTTCTGTGTTGTGATAGGAAGGGGGCAGTGGGGGGGTTAAGGTACAGAACTTGCGCGGGATTTTAACTGAACCTTACGGTTCAGTTCACTGTAACTCGACGGAGGAGAAACACGACCGCCGGCGGGCTGCTGTGCTGCGACCGGGTGATGCGCGGGCGTGGTGCTGCGACGTGCAAGGAAGGTAGAGGGAGGAGAGAGGGAGGTGAGACGAGGGGACGGTGCTGCTCACCTCGAGGGCCAGAGGGAGGCAGAGCAGAAGGGGTCGGGGCGGAGCAGGTGGCCGGCGGCGACAGGTGGAGACGGCGGCGGCGCTGTGGGGCCTCCCGGCCCTTGCCATGGGGTGGAAGAAGGAGAGGGACGTGGGGGGATTCCATTTCCGTGCCTCCCTTGGCCGGAGGGGGACCCCATCAGCGGTGATCACCGGAGAGGAGGAGATGTTTTTTGGTGGTGGTACAGGTTCAGTTACAGAAGAAATTGCAGAGAGGAGAGAGCAGAGGGAGAGGAAGAGAGAATGGAGGCGGGGAGAGGGAAGAGAGGGGGAAGGAAGTAGGGTTAGGGGAGGAGGTCGATGCTAGGGTTATAGGGGGAGGTGAGATGCTCACAGCCGTTGCTGCCTATACCTGCAGACGTGGACATCGTGGATGAGCATCCGTACCGAGGAAGAAGAAGGAGCGAGGGGTATCGGGCCAGAGGGGGGAAGAGGTGGTGGGCTGGGCTTCCTCCTCTCTCTCTTGCTGTTTCTATTTTTCCTTTCTTTTTTTTCTTTTTTTTGCAGATTTGAATAGGAAAGAATAGAATGAGCTTTTGGAGTTAGAAAAATTAGGAGAAAATACTTACAGGTTAGTTATGATTACAGCAACAACTTGTAAACTTTTGTGTTCAAAAAGTTTGAATTAGGGTGTTGTTTGAAATTTGTTTGAAATTGGAGTGAAATTAATTTTTTATTGAGTAATTTGAATTAAGCAACTTAGAGGTTTTAAGTTCAAGTTTATTCGAAACAAAAGATGGCTTTGTTTTGATAATTTCCATAAAGTTCAAAAGGGGTTGCTGTTTGGAAGATGTAATTGAATTTGAAAGGCATTTGAATTAAGTGAATTTGCTATTAAATGAATTGTGGCCACTTAAACAATTTGATGGTTTGAAATTTATAGTTTAATGTAAACACATGATGGAAGTGTTTTATCATTTTCATAATTTTCAAAAGGGGTTGATGTTTTGGAAATTAATGGAATTTGCAAAGGGTTTGGTATTAAATGAATTTTTGTTAGAAACAAAACAACAGTTTGGAATCACAACTTTTATGGAAACAAATGATTGTTTTGATTTGAAATATCATTTTGGAAATTGTAACATCACAAGTATGAAACAAAAGGTTTAAAATTTGGTTTGAAATTCAAATAGAAAACAAAGGAAAACAAATGAAAACAGTTGGAAAACAAAGCAAAACAGAGGAAAACAAATGGAAAACAAGCAAAACAAATGCAATGAACATGATGTCATGATGCAAAACATGAAATAACAGATAGCAAGTATTCCAATGACTATTTTTCATACTTGGGATGTTACATCCATCTCCGGGCATGCGCCTGCCTTGGACAGGGACAGAGAAGCTGGCCATATCCAGTTGTACAACGACTAGTTCCATCTCACCAATCCAGTCTACAGTGCCAAGTTATTCCGGCGCCGTTTTCGGATGAGAAGGGACCTTTTCAACCGCATTCGAGTTGGAGTCATGGACTACGATGATTTCTTCAGGTGTAAAACGGATGCATGTGGTAAGCTTGGTTTCTCCTCTTATAAAAAATACACTGAAGCAATTAGGATGCTTGCGTATGGAGTTGCTGGAGACTTGGTTCATGAGTACATGCGCATGAGTGAATCCGTATGGCTAGATTCAATGTGAAAATTTTGTGAAGCTGTCGTTCAGGTCTTTGGCCTGGAGTATTTGAGGGAACCAACTGTTGGGGACACTCAACGACTATTGTCGATCAACGAGTCCAGAAGTTTCCCTGGGATGCTTGGAAGCATAGACTGTATGCAGTGGGAGTGGAAGAACTGCCCATTTGGTTGACAGGGGCAGTACAAGGGACATGTAGGGGAGTGCACTGTCATTCTTGAAGCTATTGCATCACATGATCTCTTGATTTGGCACTCTTTCTTTGGCGTGGAAGGTTCTCACAATGATATCAACGTGCTACAACGTTCTCCGGTGTTTGGTCGACTCGCGGCTGGCAACGCCCCTGAGGTGAGCTATCAGATCAATGGCCATGAATACACCAAGGGATACTACCTAGCTGATGGTATTTATCCCCAATGGGCTACTTTTGTGAAGACTATCTCCAATCCTCAGGGAGAGATGAGAAAACGGTTCACGAAAGAGCAGGAGAGTGCTCGGAAAGATGTGGAGCGTGCTTTTGGTGCGCTTCAATCTCGATGGGCTATTGTTCGACACCCTTCTAGGACATGGAAGCCGGAGATTATGTGGACTGTGATGACAGTTTGTGTGATCATGCACAACATGATCATAGAAGATGAGCGCGACGACAGTCTTTACGATGAGAATTGGGATTTCGAGGGTCCGAATGTTGAGCCTCAGCCTGGCGTGTCAACATTTCAGAAGTTTCTCCAGTTTCACATTGAGTTGCGTGATCGCGACGTGCACACCGAACTTCAGGATGACCTTGTTCAACATGTCTGGAACTTCGTCGGAGGCCAGTAGCACTATGCACTTTGATTTTATTTACTTATGTTAATTTATCCGGTTGTGTTGTAAAACTATGAACTTGCCATATTTATTTATTTGTCGAAGTTCAGTTGTTTAAAGATATAGCAATTATGAGAAAAGGGGAAAAGGGGGGGGGGACAGTCCCCAAGTAAGCAGCCCCGTAGGGTGCACTGCCCAAAACCGGACGGACAGTGGCCCGAACGGCTACTTATACGGACAAAAACGGGACAAGTCCGGTCCGGATTTGAGCAGCTCCGTAGGAGATGTCCTAAGAGCTAAAAATATGACATCAAGCTACTTTGCCAATTCGAATCCTCAAAATGTTTGAACCTTCAAATCATGAGTTTGATTTACAGGCTTCATTTTGATGAGAGATTCAACACTATACTCCATGTTGGTATGTTTCGATAATTTCTTTTCGACTTCAAAATTGTCACCGGAGAATTATTACTCTCTTCGTTCACAATTATAATATGCTTTACCTTTTTTTCTAAAACACACATATCTAGACGTGTTTCGGTCTGTAGGTTCAATCATTTTGATCTATATATAGTCCACATTTAAAATATCCCATCTTATAACTGCGAGGGAGTAGTTGTGCAACTAAAGCTTGTCGAAACATGTCCATGTGGGACCTAATTTTAAAGCCCACCGATGGTGGAAAAAAAATGAACCGATGAACAGTTTGAGTTATAAAATATATTTTTTATTACTGAAATTAGCCTTTGACGCAGTGATCTCATTATAATTGTTCTTTTCCTGGATGCACTTAACAATTTCAGTCGTCACATGTTGTGTGCACATGGAACATTATAGTATCTCTTGGCAAGACGAGTGCGCTGACGTTTGCTCGCTCAGGGTCGGTACTGCCCCCTTCTATCTCTATCTCTATCTGAAGGTATATTCGCTATCTCTATGCGAACATCAAAGCGTCTCGCGATCTCTGGGAGCAAAATTCTGAGTAAACCACTAAAACGTGCGCTCGGAAGCACCGGCCAGTCGCTGCCACACCCGCAGAATAGCGTTTCGTCCAAGTATAACGAAAGCTCACAAGGCAGCAGACGTGGCGATTTCTCCAGCTTTTCTTGGCATGCACTCTTGTGCGGCTGTAAGGGCTCTGCTCCCTGCGGCGTTTTTGCAACAAAAAAAAAATAGTCCTCCACGAAACTAATGTTGAATCTTTATAAAACTAAACTATTTCCAAATCTGGCCCATCGGTTTGGCGTCGGCTTCAATGTAAAAGGCGTCAACCTATGTTTTTCGTGATTTTGGCAGTCGTCGAGCTACATAATGTCGGCACCATCCTCGTTGATACTGAACTAAGGGCCAGATTTGAACATAGTTTCACAAAGAGACCAGATTCAAGCCCTCTGGAGGAGCCATTTTGGGTGTGGTGGTGGGGGGGGGGGGGGGGGGGGGGGGGGGGACGCTCCCTGCGCCTATCTGATTTGATGGTTTTGATCCTCGCATCCCGCTCTCGTGCCAAGCGCTCCAAGCCGCTTGTTTGTTTGTGAAGTGCACGCAGCTGACCAGGGTCACATCTCACATGCGCGTGTGGTTTGAGGCTGCTGCTCAGTCACTTCAGTAAGATACAGTTACTGATATTTTAACTGAAGCTACCACAAACCATAAACATGTTTTAACTGAAGCTACGAAATGCAACTCAGGCACAGCAATGAGCGATGCGAGCGTAGAAGTTTCTGCGATACAACTTCGGACCCCAACAACAACAGGAGTACTACACTCAATAAAATAAGAGACCAAAAAAGGGGACGACAGACTCCTATTGTATGCGCCCTGTACAGTAATGGTAATTTACAATGGACAATCGTCATCGTCTACTTCGATGATATTTCGGGATGTCACAGGGCGAGGCAACATCAACCTGTCGCAAGCCACTGCTGCCCCAGGTGACTCCCACTCAGCTTCCATGTCTATAATTTACACTTGTCATCATGTATGGATCCATCCTCTCCTAGATCCTGCCCAAGCTACCACACCCCAATCAACTGTCTGTACAGCAATGCAGCTCCGGTCCCAAATTCCAATACGCTTACAAGCTTCACCAGTAGCAGACCTTCTTCTTCTTCTTTTTTGTCTGGCCTGTATTGGTACGCTCCATCAGTCCATCACTGGCGAAAACAAAATTTGCAACCCATCGAGTAGGCACGTCGTACATTACTTTGCAAGGATGGAAAACGCCTGTATACTCTGAATAACCGGCCGCTGACGAATGACCGTATCGACAGGATCTTATCCTTGAAGATAGATACCCGTACATATACTGTGCCGAAATTATTTATAGCACACACCAACAAATCAAATCAATTGTAAACATTATTTGGTGTATGGGCGCAGCAGTAGCTTTCATGGTAGCTGGTTGGATCGAGCGTTTAGTTCCAATACATACCTGCATGTTTCCTCAAGGGGCTGCAAGGCTGGCTCATGTGCCCCCACCATCGCGTGGGGGCGCCATTGTTACACGCGATAGAAAAACAACGATAGAGTTAAAAAAGATCAAACCAACGGGAATATAAGATTTTTAACGTGGAAAACCCTTCCAACAAGGAAGAAAAATCATGGGCGTCAGCAGCAATCTCTTAAGAGATCTAAGCCCAAGGCTATTTGAGCTCTCTCTTTGCTCCTGGTTTTCCTCTAGTCCGGTCACGACACCTTGACGAGCGGACGCGACCTGATTATTTAACTTTTCTTATTCTCGCCAAATCTCCCGAGTCCCGAGTCCCGACTCATTCTAAGTTCTAACTTCTGTCTCCCAACCCTCCCGATCCCACTCCCAACTTCCAGATCCGCCTCGCCAAAGCGGCCTGGTCGTCGCTACAGCCCGACTCCCTCGCGCTTCCTCCGCATCCTCGGGTACTCAAAGCTCCCTCGCTGCCAAATAGCCCCCATCCATCTATCCCGATGCATCGCTGCCCACCGAGACTCGTGCTCATATGCCCTCCGTCGCCCCTCGAGTGGCATGGCCAGGGACATGCTGGTTTGGGTGGTTATGCTCCCTCGCTGCCGACTCGGCACTTCCTCCTACTCCATCCTTGTTTATCGCCGCCCGCCGAGACCGGTGCTCCTACGCCCTCTGGACCGGCATGGCCTCATGGATCAGGAAACAATACTAGCAGCGCCTCAGAGGACGTGGATGTTATGGACGGGCGCAAGGCCGGGACACGTAGGACGTACGTCCATGTCACCATGTCGACTGTCCAGGATCATGGACGGGAGAGCGCAGACAAGGCTGGGATGACCCGTTGAGACGTTCTAGATGACCAGAATTCATAGTCATGTAGGGCGTACTGATTCACAACCATATATGTATATGTCAGTTAGATTGGTCGAAGTATCATCCCCAATGTTGTATCTAGGTGTTACTTCCTATTTAGCTATGTGACCATCATTATGTAATCCATATATGAATTTGTGTGCGTTGTCACGGTTATGCATGCATGGTTCCCTTCGTTCGGTTTCGAGCAGAAACAAGGTGCAAAATTTGAAAGATTGAACTGCAAGTATTGTATTATTATGCCGCAGTGTACTGTTCTTCCTATGAATTATGTGTAGAAAATTGTATGATCAGCCTACATGGTCATGTCCTTAATATGTTCTGGTTTTGCCAAGGATTTAACTGAAGCAGAGGAATCCATGCATCATGCAATCGACAATATCTTTTCAAGGTCATATTAGTCCATAAAGTAGAGTTATCCTGACGGGATTTTTAAGCAGGTCGAGCAACCACTATCCTAATTAAGCTCGCCAAATTGACGCATTGTAGAGGACTGCCGGTCAGGTGATGCAGCAGTTCAGGGTCGCGCATACGATTCAGTTCATTTCAGTTCGTCCGTTATCGCTCATACCCCAGATCAAAAGGCAAGTACTGCAACTTCGGTAACTTACAAGCTCAATTCCTCGAACAGTCCAGATTCTTCAGTGCTGAACTCAGCGAAAATCACATTTATTTCTCATGTCTCATCAGTAGATCTAGATGTGGTTTGGATGTGTCTCTTTCTATCTTTTTTATTTGAGAATAATTCTATCATTCACCCAACTTGTGGCTCTTAGTTGTGTTTCGTTTCTTCTCTTCTCTGTATTTTGATTTTTTTTTGGTTTTATTCAATGGTGTGCTTGGTTGCGCCTTCCGCTGTTGTAGCGTCAGTGGGGGTGTTTGCTTTCGTATCGCTGACCTAAATGTGAATGTTTTCTCTGTTAGTGCAGGGATTAGAGGATTGAACCGTGTTGTTTATTGTGGTGGATTGGGGCCGGATTTAAGGGGTCCTCTTTTTTCTTCGATTTTTTATTGTGTTAGATTTTTTCCAGATGCGTGATTGGTATGGTGTTTGGGGATTGATATGTGGCTCATTTGGTAAGTTTATTTTGTTTCTATTTGTTTTGTGAAGCCTTGTAGGCTGCATTTGGTGTTGTATAGGTTAAGCCCCTCCTCCATGATCCAACCACCCACGCACGCCAAGGCGCGACAGGGTCAGGAGAATCAGGCGAGACCTGAGACTAGCCATGGCCTAGGCGACCACTGCTCAAGGAGGTGCCGGCGGTGGCTCTTCAGAGCCAGACAAAGCAGCAACACTGGTGCGATTTTCTTCTACCGATATTCTTGTGAAAAACAACAACAAAAAACCTTACACCAAGCCGAAGAAGGGACGGAATGATTTGAGGATTTGTTTGCAGATGGACAGTTTCCAAGAGGAATCCATGGTTTTGAATTTCCATTGATAATGGTTAGCTTAGGGCGCACATATACAGATTTAAAGCTATCCCGAGTTGTTCGTCCAAGACAGAATTTTAGTATTACTATCCAATGTTTTGAAGTGTTGTACAATCTCAACATCCACGTGTTCATCCAGGGGATTGAATCTTAACATCCATGAATCTTCTCTTGTTGTCACTTATCTGAATTTAAGCAATGCAAACTCATTTTGCCCTAATGCAGGAGCTATTGGAGGGCCATGCCGTCAATGGGGAAAAGAATTTGGCAGGGCAAGTACAGAAGATGAAAGAGGATATGTACAATGTTCTTGCCGAGTGTAAGAAGAACATGTTTCATGGCAGTTTAGCACGAGAAAACAGCCGGCTGCAGGAGCATCTCTCTGTAGAAGTCGAGCTTAAACCCAATGACTTCCACTGGTATATCCTCAAACAACTGCACATTGTGTACTGTACTCTCATTATTTCCTTTATACATGTCATATTATGATTCTATTTTTCTTTTGTCTGACCTATAGGCGCTCACACCGAATCGAAAAAAATGATCAGTTATTACGCAATGTTGGCAGGGGTGTTTTTCTGTTACCGATATGGAGCACATATGATGGTCTTTAATTATTGTGTTGATAATGGTTAGCTTAGGGCACACATACGGAGGACGAAATTCCAGTCTATGGCAGCTGCCTTATTTTGCAACTCTGTTGTTCTGCCGATTGATGGTTGTTGCATTCCTTATAATGATTTTTGATGAAAATAGTTGGTTTGACCATTCAAATTCTTGGTGAGAAAGCATACTTAATGACAAGGCAGTCTAGGCATCTTCCCCTCGCGGAAACGGACACCACTCTGTACAATATCGTGCTGCCAGTCTTTCAGTTGTGCCATGTCGATGTCGTTCTGAAGCACAACCATGGTGATGTGTGGTGTGGCAGGTAATCCTGCCCCTGTATCTTGTTTTTTCACTCAGCTCATCGCTGCTACGCATGGTGCGTGTCACAGTATGCACATGCTCTTCAGGTTGGAGCATTGCTCGTGTCTTTTTCACGGTACTAGGTGCTATCTCCTGAAAATGACCACAGTGGTTGTGGCTAGGGTTTCATGTGATGTGATCTAGGAGACCCAGATTAATGCAATCGTGGCAAGTTTAGCCAATCTTCAGGTAATCCCAATACATGCTAGGTACGGTGAGCGTAAAGACCGTTCACTTTGTTGTATTTGGATCGAAAATCGGTTTGAAGATGTGACCACACTGAGAATGTTAAAGTATTCACATTCAGGTTGTTCACTTTGTTATATTTGGACTCGCGTTGAGAATGTTAAAGTCTTGACATTCAGGTTGTTCCACCGGTGGCGGATGACCGTGCTACCTTTGTTGGGCGTCATATTCCATGGGGAAGACGATTACAAGCTGAGCTTGGAAGGTTATGAATCTACAGCTCCATTCTATTAAACCTCAAGTGCACATGTTGTAGCAAGTCGGGAGAGGCAAATATATCAGGTTCAGGTTCAGCATGAGTGACCTTATCATGTTGGGGGCGTCTTTCTTAGAGTTCAATAGCTTCACCTATATGTACCACTGAATGTTTACTCACAAGGTCGCATAAGTTGTAGTCCTTTGCAATAGCTCTCTACAATGCTACTCCGTCCGTTCCTGAATATAAGGTGTATAGTTTTTTGAGAAAAAAATCCAAAATATATGGTTTATTAGGTTTACGAACAATATTAGTCATCCACAAATGAGTTTCATAGGGGATTTGACATATTGTGTTCAATTTGTGACTAGTAGGGACTCCCCTCTCGCGATCTTTTATAAGAGAAAATGAGACCATCGTTTGCCAAATACACACGTCTTAATATTCGTGCAGAGAACTATACTCCTTACATTCAGGAATGGAGGGAGTATAGTTTTTGAAATACAGTTTATTTT
This sequence comes from Alopecurus myosuroides, assembly GCA_028641055.1. Taxonomy (NCBI): domain Eukaryota; kingdom Viridiplantae; phylum Streptophyta; class Magnoliopsida; order Poales; family Poaceae; genus Alopecurus; species Alopecurus myosuroides. Next base: position 295,774,644 of record CM054057.1, on the reverse strand, counting down.
GAAGCAATAGTATTTGGTACATAATATATTTTCAGTGGATTTTTCTAATTTCGGGACATGATAGTTTAAACGATATTAGCAAATAATAGTGCAGCAAAGCGCGCTAGGTCCATCTAGTACTTCACTATTTCGGGTGATATTACAAACGCGTCGGTATTTACAATATGTGGCTTATCCCTTGTGGGGGGTTACAAGAGGTATATATAGACGGTCACGACCTAACTAGCTCGGTAAGGGCGAATCCAACTCCAACTCGTACCATACCGTGGGGGCTGCCGCCCCTGTACCCCCTCCGTGCGGGCCACATTGGCAGGGCAACATGATGGGGAAACTTTGGACAGAGCGGAGCGAGCCCCATCGCCGGAGGCTTAGGACCGATCTCCGCTCCGTCCAAAGTTTCCTTTTTCTTTATCTTCGTATGAATTTGAATCAAAATAAAATAACAACCATCCGAGAATGAGGGGGTCGACGCTCTCCCGCGTCCCCCGCGGCCACGCGCACCGTGGCCCCGGCGACCGCGAACGACGGCACCACCGCAGTTGCTAGGCCCGTCTTCGGCAGCGACCGCGGAAAAGCGGGTCCGGCCCCTGGTGATAGGTCCCGTGGTGTTTGTGGAAGAGCGGACGCCTCTTGCCATTGGAGTGTTGGGACTCCAGGGGAAGAAGGAAGCAAAGGTGGAAGGAGGGAAGGAGACGGGAAGAATGGATGTGAGGATGAAGGTCAGCGCCTTTGGTTCATTATAGGCCTCTAGGTGTGTTCTTCCCCGTCGCCTCGCCTCCGTCGCGTCCGAAAATCAAGGAGAAGGGAGGCAGTCATTTTGCCTGTTACATCCCTGGCCGTTGGGACACAACGAGCAAGACGGGACGGGAAGCCTCTGGCTTTATGGGCGAGTCGCAGTTATCACATCAGGGGCATAACCGTGGCGTCGTGAAGATCATAGGGTGCGACCTCTGCAAACTACAGTGCCACTTGCCTAGCCTGGGCCCTGGCAGTTGCTTTTTGGCACAGCGTCGTTGCGTCTCCAATGGACACGTGCACAACGCGAACCCGAGGGCTACTGTTAGTCCAATGGATACAGGGGTACCACGGCCCATGTGCCAAGGCCCAGTCAAAGGCGCAAAAGCCCAATTCAATGCTACATGCCAACAATGGATCCGTGCGACCAAGACCCCTCGCGAGGTGTCGATTGTCGGCCCGGTGGAAATGGGGAAACCATGGGCCATCCTCCAAGGACCATGCGGTCAACGTCCACCACGGGTAGTCAACGACTCTTCACTCCGCGGTGCCTCGTGAGGACTTAGGGCCTCATGAGGGTATGCCTAGGAGAGGCCCCGTTGGGGGTCGTATCAAGGGTCCCTCTCGACGGAACACTCATGAGGTTGCGCCAACCTCGTGAGGCTCTGTCTGTTGGGGGACCACACACGTGGTTCCCTGCAGGGCTCACATGCCCTGCCTCCGCCACAGTGGTGACACGCACGTTTGCACACAATGACGAAGGAGAGCCAGCTGGGGGACAGAAGATAAACTTGACATGTTGGTGATTAAAGGGGGCGGCCAAAGCAAAAAACCAAATCACCGCCCGATTATTGTCACTCCGATGAAACAAGACCAGGTCGGCGCTCGTCGCCGAGGCGGACATCGTCAGGTACGTCACCGGCCTGCCACCGTCCTGCCATGGACGATGGCTTTGTTGACCATGAACAGGGTCCATGAGGAGCGTGGCGCAGAGCCCCTGTACCCCCCGCTTGGCTAATTGTGGTATCCCTTCCCGCCTTTAGAATTCGGGAAGAGGGTCGGAGTCGTGTATAAAAGGAGGGTGTTAGCCACCGTAGAAAGGTTTCACAACCTCAGAAAAAACCCTAGACACCAGTAAAGGAAGAATTAGCAACCTAGCACTAGTCTTCTTCTACCTCGAGCTCCGTCTCACCATTGTAGTGTAATCACTCATGAGGCGGTTCAATCCAGACAAGATTTAGTAGGGTATTACATCGCTAGGTGGCCTGAACCTGGATAAACTGCTCCATGTCTCTGCCATGTTGTTCATTGCAGGTTTCATCGCCGCGGGACTTACGAGGGAGTCGAGTGACTGAGTGTTTCATCCCCAGAGGTCGATACTCACTGTTTCTCACGAGGCACGTGTTCGTTCAGACTCGTTTCTCTAGCATTTGGCGCGCCAGATAGGGGGCTGAAACCCGTCCTCTTCTTCCTTCGCTATCATGGCCGAAGAACGTGAGACCCATAGTGAGCACGCTCGGCGTAGGGCGGAAAGCATCACTCGCACCAAGCCCATCGTCAGGACGGAGGTGCGCTGCCGTGTCAACACTAACACCAACCCTAGCGCCAACGACGATGCGCGGGCGGAGGAGGAGCAAGAGGCTTCCTCCCAGCATCCGTCCCGCCAGCCGTCTGATCATCAGTTAGCCTCGGCCTCCTCCCATGGGAGTGGCGGCCAGCTCACCCCGCAGGCCGCGTTGCAGATGGCGTAGGAGCTTCTACGTCACCTGCCCAGTGAGGTCGGACGTGACGTTTGGCTATCTCGCATCGCTGAGCTCGTCAACATCACAGGCGTTCCACCTTCTATGGCCCACTCGATGGTCGCACCACCACCCTCCACGGGTGGTGAGCGACCCCTCGTGGGCCGAACTAACCATTGTGCTCCACCACCGCCTCCGGAAGGCAATCCCACGCGCCCCACCATCACGCGCACAACCTCGCGAGGACTCCACCGTCGTCTCACGCGGCATCCTTGTTGGATGTATGCCCAAAAGGAAATAATATTTTAACATATGTTTCATAATTATAATTCATATTACTATGCTCTAACTGACTTGGCTCCTGAATATGAGATTCATAGGAAAATTCATGCTCACGTGTAGTAACATGAACAAAGTATTAAATCCTAGTCTTGCCTTTTATGACTAATTCATTGGATGCTTGATGACTGTGTTTTGATGGTCATGGACATTGTTTATGTTAGCACCATTGAATATCATATTGTTGGACGGAGAAATATGAATTGGTATTCCCCAGTAGATGATATGCTAAGAGATTCCGTTAAGACATCTTTTGTCCTTAGTATCATAGCACAACGCGGTTATATTGAAGTGTATCCTTTGACCATGAGGTTATCGGGGTGATATATTCTAGAGGTTTTACTTTGTTACTATCTAGAGTCACACCATAAACTAGGTGAACATAACGGTAGCCACTAAGTAATTCTAAAGGATTATATTGCCTCGATATTCTGAGATGGGAATTACTCCTCTATAAAAATAGAGATACAAGCCTGGGCCCACTCGGTATTCTTGATATCCATAAGTTCTGGAGACAAGGCATGATGATGATACATCATGTGGGATATCATAATACAAAATGAGTAAAAGTAAACTTACCGGTTAACGAGATAGACAAAGTTATAGTGAAACAAAGATTGTTTCACGGCAATACCGGAATCCATAGTTTCGGGTAAGTTCGGTATCATGAGTAATGGAAAAATTATATAATAGCCAACAGGTTCAGAAGTTTATCATATAGTATGTGGGAGTCCATGGCCTCGCTATTGATTATTGAAAAGAAAAGAGTTTCCAGTTTCATGTCCACACACTATCGAACCTGTAGGGGAAACACACTAAAGTTAGGGCTGGTCTATGTGTATATCGGTAGGTCCAGATCAACAAGGAGTATCATCGGAACGGTGCTTCTATGTGACAGATATATTTTATATATATCAGAGAGAATTTATATTGAGGGCACTAGATGTCCTAGAGTAATCTATTACTACTGGAATTTATTCCGGAGTTGGTCTGAGAGAGAAATTGATATTATATGCTTTACGGAGCAAGTGTAGGGGGCATGAGATGTCCCTTGGTGTCAGAAATATCGTCAGATAAGTTTGATGATTTTATATAAATGGTTCGCAGAGTTCCGGAGGAGTTTCGGGAAAAAACGAGAAGGGGGAGTGCCGGAGGGGGCGGGAATTCCCTTTATGGCCGCACCAAATTTTGGGCGCTGAAGGTGGGCCCCAGGGCACCACGCATTGGCACACACTATCCCTGCATTTTTCCCGGGTTTAATTGGAGAGAAAAAAGGAGAAAAGAAAAAGGGGAAAGGGAAAAAGGAAAGGGGAGGTGGAGGTGGACTCCACTAGGGAAGTACAATCCGACTCCAGCAAGGAAGGGGTGCGGCCACCTCCTTGGTGTGGCCAAGCCCCCCTCCTATCTGAAGTAGGACTCCTCCCCCTTTTTTATGTCTCCCCTTCCCTCCAACTATAAAAGGACCCCTAAGGCTTGAGGCAAAACATAATTTTGTGTGCAATTGCCTCTCAACTCTCTCTCTCTCTCTCTCTATAGTAGAATTAGAGGGTCTCATTAGAGCTTCTAATTAGAGCCCCTCTAATTGAATTGCAGCTTCTTCTAATCGGCGTTTTGAGGTGTCCTATACCAATTAGATCTAGCTTATAATTACTCTCTCTATTGTGTTGAGAACTCCACCTTCATACACACCTGCGGCGACTAGTCCTGGACGGCAAAGCGCTTCAGAACTGGTCCCGGCGTATGTGTGCATACTCTCAGAGGGGTAACACATGAGACCCTCACTCTGCTGGATCAAGGTGGTGGATACGGGGAGTCGGCAACATCCTCACCCACAGGCTTGTGCGTGAGGATCTTCTACAGGCTTCATCGACTTCGTCACCAACACATGTTCCGCTTCTATGGTGTCTGGTATACAATCTCGAAATCTAGATCTTGGAATTGTTATTCACTTGTATCTTTGTAGATAGATCTTGGCGGTTGCCTAGCATGCATGATGAAATTTTTAAATTCCCATACACGTAACCCGGTAGTGGTATCATAGCGGTCTATGTGTAGGTACAAGATTTGATCTAGAGCACCGGTGAGTGTGGGTATTGCATAAGTTTGTGCAAGTACGTTGGAAAGTTCTCCAATGTTCAGATTATTTATGATTTCTTCCCAATAAGCTTTTTTGTTTTGTTTCTGATGGCATATCGAGATTTTTACAAACTTCTAGCAATACTAGGACGTTCGAGTTTCCCCTGGCATATCCCTTCTAGTCCAAAGAAGTGCTTTAGTAGGTTTGGATCTCTTTATAGTAGGTCTCGTTAATAGAATTCTACAAAGGGCATGTGGATTGGATCCACACAGGGGTCAGTGTTATAAATAAGTTTAGATTGAGGCTCTAGACGTTTTCGTAATGTTTGTATTTCAATCACCCCAGAATGTCAATCTAGCAAGGTGAATAATCATGCCTTATGGAAGCGTAGGTTACTTAATGGTTCGTTTCGTAGATCTTACAGCCATGCTAAAAGTTGCAAATGAATGTTAGTGGCGTCTAACACTGTTTTGCTGAAAACATGATGTGTTACAGTCTCAAAGTTTAGAATTTTGAGATGCTTTACCTAACACTTCTTTATAGTCAGATAACCATCCTAAAATCGATCATGCTGATGATGGGAAGGAGAAGGATTGCACTTGTCATGAACCTCGACATGGCACCACCAACGCAGGATCCGCTGGAGATGTAGAAAGACTACACTACATCACTAGTTATTTAACTCGTGCATGTTATATTTTTTTTGTTTCTGCCATTTGATTGCACAGTAGACGTGATTATTAGGGTGATTCCTCATGAAAATATCAAGGTAGTTCGTGCTCTTCCAACTATAGCACTGTCAAGCTGATTGGGTTTTGCGTTCATCACCTGGATACAAGGGTCGACGTGTTCTTATCAAGTTAGTCCATGCATGTTATATTTGTTTTCTTTCTTTCCTTTGATTGCTCGGTAGACGTAATTATTAGGGTGATTCCTCATAAAAAATCAAGATAGTTCGTGCTCTTCCAACTGTAGCATTATCAAGCTGATTGGGGTTTGCTTTCATCACCTGGATACAAGGGTCGACGTGTTCTTATAATCAGAAGGAGGGCATCAAGATGGTCCATATTCATCACATGGATATGAGAGTCAACATGTCATGACTTGTTATAGCAGGATTAGTTGGTTGTCTTGTAGTGCAGACATGAAAGTCATGAGCTTGGAGCACATACACCTCAAGGTGAAGTGGAAGTCATTGTGTAAGTGATTCGCAATTTGGCCTACCCACTGTAAGCTTGTAATCATTGAGGTGGATACATCTTTTGGTTATGAGTTGAGCGTTGATTCTATAATACACTAAATTCTGATCATGAGGAATATCAGATTTAGTGGGAGCACATAGTTAATTTATTTTAACTAGTGCTTGATAAATAAGTATGAATGATCGAGTATAGACACACACTCGTTGGGAGACCCCAAGCGCAAGGTGTGGAGAGTGCAGCAGCAAGTTTTCCCTCAGAAAGAAACCAAGGTTGAGTTGACCAGTAGGAGAAAGAAATCACTTCCGAAGGTTGATGCAGCTAATGTTGGCAGGGCGCATTACCGGTTCAGCAGCAACGCGGAATCTACACAACACAATCAAATTACTTTGCCCCAATGAATCAGTGAGGTTGTTAATCTCACCGGTTTTGCTGAAATAAAGGATTAGACGTATAGTGTGGAAAATAGTATTTGTTTGCAGTAGATGAAAGAGAACAATAGTTGCAGTAGGAAAATAGTGGTTGCAGTGGTTGTATATCAGTGTAAAGAAATGGACTGGGGTCCACAGTTCACTAGAGGTGTCTCTCCAAAACAGATAGATAACATGATGGGTAAACAAATTATAGCTGGGCAATTGACAGATATAAAGGTTGCACCGTAGTGCATATTGATACGTCCAAAACGTATCTACGTTTCCGAACTTTTTTTCTTATTGTTTGCCTCTAAACTTGTGAGTCTTGTATACCACTAACACGGACTAACGTTGTTTTCAGCAGAATTACCTTGGTGTCTCGTTTTTGTGCAGAAAAATCAACTTTCGGAAAATTGCCCGAAAAAGATCCCATTGAGCTTATATCACGAGAAGACCCCGGGAGCCAGAAGGACACCTAGAGGGGGGTAGGAGTGGCCCAGACCACCCCTGGGCGCCCCCCTAGGCCGCGCCGCCTGGTGGTGTGGGGGCCACCTCCACCCCCTCGGGCTCCCCTTTCGACTACATATGCCCCGCAAACCTAAAATGCAGGGGGTCGTCATATTCCACAGAAACACAACAGAGCGCCGCCGCCACCTCAAAACTCAATTCGGGGATCAGAAGTTCCTGTTCTGGCGCCCTGCCGGGACGGGGATTCGAAGGAGATCATCGCCATCGACACCACCACCTCTTCTCCATCAACCATCCATGTTCCCCCCCATCCATGTGTGAGTAAACGCCGTTGTAGGCTGAGAGGGATGGAACGGATTGGATGAGATCGATCATGTAATAATGTCAGATTGTTAGGGCATAGTGCCTACTAACCATTGTTAGTGTTTTCTACCGTTGTTGCAACTTGTTATGCTTAATGCTTGTCACTAGGGCCCGAGTGCCATGATCTCAGATCTGAACATGTTATTGTTTCATGAGTATAATTATGTTTCTTGATCATATTTGCAAGTTGTTTACACATGTCATTGTCCGGAACCCGAGGCCCCAAAGTGACAGAAATTGGGACAAACGGGGAGATGGTTTTGATGTGAGGATCATGTGTGTTCACGGAGTGTTAATGTTTTGCTTCGGTTCTTTATTAAGAGGAGCACCTTAATTACCAGTAGTTTCCTTGTGGCCCCGCTGCAACGGACTGATAGGACAAAAGATGTTGTGCAAGTTTCTCATTGCGAGCACGTATGACTATATTGGAACACATGCCTATGGTTGGCCTAGAACTTGGATGCTTTATTATTATTATCTGCAATACCCATGTTTAGATTATTACATGACCTATGTTATCCATGAAACGCCCGTTCATCCATTCCCTTTATGCCTACGGAACTCCCATCCTGCTGTTTTCCGTGATTGCTACTGTTGTTACTATTTTATTCCTGTTGTTATTTTACTACTACTACTGCTGCTATAAAATTGTTACCACTGATAAATTGTTGCGAGCAAGTCTACTTTCATGTGTAGCTGAATTAACAACTCAGTTGTTAAGGATTATAAATATTCTTTGGCTCCCCTTGTGTCAAATCAATAAATTTGGGTTTTACTTCCCTCGAAGACTGTTGCGATCCCGTATACTTGTGGGTCATCAAGACTATTTTCTGGCGCCATTGCCGGGGAGCATACCTTTATTTATTTTCTCACTTGAAAGTGATATTGTTTGCTGCAAGCCTTTCATCATGGGTAAGACTTGTGATGGAAAAGGTCATATATTACCATCCACTACAAGGAGATGTACAACTCTGAACACCTCTGTTGCTCTTGATTCACCGTCTGTTATGAGTAAGCTTCTTACTCCACCACATGCTACACGTAATGTTACTTCTGCTGAGTCTGAAAATGTTTCTGATACTTTTGATGATGCTTCTACTGTTCTTGATGATAGTGGTTCACTAGGTCCTTTCCTAGATGCTACAATTGCTAAATCCAAACAAATTGAAAGTGCTGAAATTTTTGTTGAAAATATTGGTACACGTGTTAGTTCACCTGAGTCTATTGATGATCTTGATGAAACATATATTGAACTTAATGATGGCTTTATTAAAGAAGCTCAAGCTACTACTGGTGCAAGTGCTCTTAAGAGTCTTCTTGCAAGACATGCTGTGCAATATAAATCTTCTCTTGATGCTAAGTTTGCCACATCTCCCATACACGTTAGAGACAAGGATTATGATTTCTCTCTAGATTTATCTTATATATCTATTGTTGACAAGGAACCTTTCTGTGGAACTGAAAGTAAAAGTGCTATGGAACACATGAATGAGCTTTCATCTTTGAGTAGTTTATTTTCTGATGATACTAAGATGGGTACTTATTTTGTTACCAAGATCTTCCCTTTCTCGGTGAAAGATGAAGCTAAAACTTGATTTAACAATTTGTCACCTAGATCTATTAGTAGTCCTATGGATTTGGTTAATGCTTTCTTTCAAAAATATTTTCCTGTTAGGCCCAACATGCTGTTGTGCAGGATATCTTAAACTTTGAGCAAATTGAAGGAGAGAAATTGCATGAATCTTGGACAAGGTTTTTTTCTTTGATAAGAGCTAGCCCTGGCTATCCTTTACCTAAAAATGAGTTCCTAGATATATTTTATAATAGACTAACTGTTGAATCTAGTACATACCTGGATAGTTGTGTTGGTTGTGTTTTCAGGAAAAGAACTCCAAAAGAAGCTGAGGAATTAATGGCTAAAATAGCCAAAAATAATGATGATTGGAATATACCTGAGACTGCACCTACACCAGAGCCAACACCAATACCAACACCCAAGAAGAGAGGGATGATTGAATTAAATGATGAAGTGGTGAAGGAAGTCAAGAAATCTCTTAAAAAGAGGGGTATTAAATCTGAAGATGTGAAGAATTTACCTCCTATAGAAGAATTATGTAAGCCTATTCCTCATCCATCAACAGTTGAGGTACACTCTCTCCAATACTTTGATAATAGAGATATTCCCTACTCGAAACCACCTGATCAATGCTTAGATGAATTTGATAATTATGTTGTTAAGAAAGACAACTTTAATATGAGAGTGCAAAATCATCTTATGGAAACTCTAGAGCTATTGATAATTTGCAACTTTTTGCAAACCTTACCAAATGCAATTTTTGTACCAATAAATTTGTTTTCTTGGGTTTTGTGGTTTCCTCCAGTGAAATTGAAGTCGATGACAATAAAGTAGAGGCAATTAGAAATTGTGCTAACACAAGTTGGAAATAAGGCGTTTCCATGGCCTTGCCGGTTTCTATCGTTGTTTTGTGAAGGATTTTTCAACTATTGCTTGCAGTTTAAATGAGCTCACAAAAAAATGCACCGTTTGTTTGGGGAAATGCTCAACAAAAATATTTCAACACACTCAAGAAATGCTTAACCAAAGCACCTTTGCTTGTTTTACCGAATTTTGGGAAAACAATTGACATTGAGTATGATGCTAGTGGAATTGGTATCGGTGGCATTCTGATGCAAAATGGATGTCCCGTAGCTTATAATAGTGAGAAACTAGATGGTTCTAGACTAAACTATCCAATTTATGATAAAGAACTTCTTGCTTTGGTTAGAGTTTTGGAAGTTTGGCAACACTACCTTTGGTCTAAAGAATTTGTAGTTCATTTTCGATCATTAGTCATTGAAATATTTGAAGAGTCAAGCTAATTTAAACAAAAAAGACATGCTAAGTGGGTAGAATTTATTGAGTCTTTCCCTTACATCATTGTAACACCCCAGTGTTTGGGAAGTTGTAAGGATGAAATATAATTTGTGCATTTGCAAAGCATGCATCTAAAAATACGGGAAATTTTGGCACGAAAGTTTAAACTGAAGCAAAGTGACCATTGTTTTCCCTTGACACGATGAAATAGGTTTAAATCATCTGGTCAAGAGTACATTTTGAGTGATCTTTATAACAAGTATCTTATAAATCAAATCATTTGAGTAGACAAACCAGATTTGGTTATGACCAACACTAACCCTCAACAATCTTAACCACAAGTCTATAAGTGACTTGGAAGAATTCAACTAGGTACATAGAGCTCAAAGAGGGGTGAGCATCCAAACTACATAATTTATGATCATGCTTACACAAATTAGTGATGCGCAATTCATTAATCTCATCAGTACAGATACTATGTCCTTTAAAACATAAAATCTTTAAGTTATCAATCCATTCATACTCCACTTTTACAAATCATCTCATAACTCTTAAGTGAACTTTTAGAAGTGAATGACCAAGGTGCAATAGAACACAACTGATACAAACAAGCATTAATTAAAATCCTACCAGTGGGAAATGACATAATAATTGTTATTAAAATATTTATGGAATATGTACATATCTCATCAACCATAAAGGAAGTATCTAAAAGAAGAAACAAATCTTCTTAAACTAGTACTCAACCCTGACCATTACATGTGATCTTCCCAAACCTCTATGACTGCATTCCTGCATGACAAAGACTACAAAGGAAGAAATAAAGAACGAAACCAAGATAGGGAAGAAAACTAGTAACATGTTGAAATACAAGTGTTTGGTGTCATATAAGAATAATTTGGCTACAAGGTCTGATCAACCTTGTGTACAGATTAGTTCTGTAAGCATTAAACAATTGAGTTTCAGCAAGCTAACATAAATTATAATTGAACACAACACGAGAATCAATTGGTTATTAAATCAAATGAATGCATTTCACCAGGAGATGAAAATTACTACTTGAGCTAGTGTCTGGGAACCAGTCCAGATATCCTAAAGGCTCTAGTGGAGAATTTGTAAATTCAATAGACAAGCAAGGGGGAGAAAACACTTTGGACAGTCCAAGAGCTGTTCTTACTTGCAAAGGATAAAGGTAATATCAGAATACGAGTGGTAACTAGAGACAAGTACAATACTGGCAACAGAAGTCAACAAGAAGCGACATTGACTCAGTAAGGTAGCATGCCATAAGAAAATATCCAGAGTACCATTAGGTAACATTATATAACCTAGAACCTCTAATCCTAGTCAAGTTCATTAAAGATAAGGGACACGTGTTAATATCTATAAGGGAGTTAATTCTCAAGTAAGAAATAAAAAACAAGTCATTGCAACCAAATTCCTTGTGATAAGCAGAGGTAGATGGTAACAAGTTTTGTCTTGTTAACCAGAATCCCTCTCATACATAAGACAAATGAATCTTAGCTAAAATTCATCTCTTCATAGCCAAGTAGTGGATTACGTATCTATAATATCAACCTAGAATAATAGCCATACTTGGAACCAGAATGGAAAACAAATAAAGTGTTTTTGTTGGTATTGAGTATCAATAAGAACCTAAGCCACTCATGATTGTCACTTGATCAAGTACCTAAAATATCAAGCAAGGCTTGATCACTTCATTAAAATGACAACCAGAATTAATAAGTCCCAATTATGAAAATGACAATACCACATAAAAGAAAATCAATCCATCTATTGACCAAAGACATTTGGCATGAACAAAGAATAAAATTCCTTAGTTGATAATCATGTCTACAATGCATAATTTGTTATTAATAAGTTTTTTAGATTTTAGTCCTTGAAGGACTTGTATTTAATATGCCCTATTAAAAATATTACCAAAATGAATAAAAATCAAAAGTATCAAAATTTAAACTAAAAACATATTCGGAAATCCTTATTTCATGATGAGCGTTGTGATATGTTTGAAATAATTTTTGAACCTATAAAAGTGCCTCAAAATAATTTTATAAGGGGATGTTCATTTATATTAAGGACTTGCTCGTAATTACTAGAAAACTTAGGGGTATTTGAAAAATCGTCATCTTCAACCTGTGCCAGTGGGAGATATGCTCGCCGCCGACAGCCTTGCGACCTCATGCTTCGCTGTGCGGATAAACACCCAGAGGGAGCCGTCCGCATCTCGCTCCCCTCACTCTCTCAACCATTCGCTCTCTCTCGTTCTCAGCGGTTCGAAAACCTTAACCGTAGCTCCGCTTGTCCCTTCGCTCGCCGTTGTTCCTCTAGTTGTTGCCGAGCCTCGCCAAGCACGCTGCCGGCGCCGCGCCGTCGTCCTCTACCACCTGGAGCTCACGTAGAAGTGGAGAAGGCAAGGAGGACCTCAATTTGCGTCGCCAACATTCGCCACGGCTGCCATCGAATCCTGCACGTCGGCGCCGATTCTGGTCGTGCCTCGCCTCGCCGTCCACGTTGTTGCAATCGTGCCATCTCGGTGAGCATCCCCGTACCCTCGCTTTGCTCTCCCATGCGCCCTAGCTCGCTGCCGCGAGACGTTGTCACCGTCGTCGCCGTTTTGCATGCCACCGGCGGTCCAACGACTATTTGGTCCCGAGCGATGCTCCTCCGACTCGCCTTGATCCCCTCTAGCTATTGAAACCAACAAATCGAACCAATTCGTGAAGAATCGCCTGATTTGTATTCAATAGAGGAGATCCTCTCCATTGCTGATGCAGGCATAATGTCATGAATTCCTTGTTTTCTTTTAATTTTTTAATTAATTGAACCTGACAGGTAGGCCCCACGTGTCAATTTAATATGGCACACAAATGGTTAAAATTGTTAAATCAATATCCTTTAATTTATTTATTAGAAAAATATAAATAAAATATAGAAATATTTAGAAAAACGAGATCTAAATGTTTATCCAATTTTTATACATGTTTGATAAAGTTCAAATATGAAAATTATTTGAATTTGAAATAATTCATCTAAAATTGGAGAAAATAATAATTTATTTAATAAATTCAAAAAATGCATGTTATATATCAAAATGCTCAAAAAGACAAATGTAATTCATTCATTATGTTCTAAAAGTCATTTGAACAAGTTTAGAAATGAGAAATATTTGAGTAGTCATTTAATTCATTTAAAAGTTGGGAAATAAGAACTTATTCAAAAAAAATCATAAAATTTCAAATGTTATACCAAATTAAAGAGAAAAACATTTCCAATTAGGTTATTTTGTCTTAGCTCTACACATTTTATAAAATTAGAGGAAAATGTGTTTGTTGTCTTTTATAAGTTAATATTAATATGATACCGTCTTATTGCCTAACCAAGTGTTAAAGACTTCAGGTTTAAACATATAACCTTAAAAGTGTGTAATACCTAAGAAAGTCATTTATAACTTCGAAACCCTAATGTTATTAACCCTTTAAGTGAAAGAAGTCATCACCACAAGTAATGAAACAAACTCAAGTCACTTAAAATCTATATGATCAAAGTATCGTATTAAACAAAGCTTACACTTGTGACATAGGGTATTTTAGGGTATTTTGCGATGCATCTAATTACTATGCATTATATCATCTTACCAATGTTTTAATTAGTCCTTACCGGAACTACTTTGCTATCTTCAGATCTCGGGATTCTACCGCAAACCCTAGAACCCGGAGGACATGAATTGTTGTCTCTACCATAGGCAAGTTCAACACTTGCTCATATCGTTTGAAATATTTGCTAAGAACTATTTGCAAAACTTTATCGTATTATCACCTTATTCCAAAAGAATGCATAAACCCTATTTTTATAATAATATGACTAATCTGATATCTACTCGAGTGGTAGTATTCTGTTTTGGCTGGCAAATAGAACCATGGTAAGAGATGTATGGTGGAAGTTCCATTTGCATGGGAAAGTATTACCTAGGAGATAAAAACCAATACCGTCAGAGTTCTTGGGCCATAAATAGCGCGTTAACCATATGTCTTGTATGGGGCGAGTAAGCCAACTGTGATCTTCTCCCGTTCACGTGTCAACAGGCAGTCGGAGCCGTACACTGTAGGTCTTGCGGGACTTCATGCACATGAGTGGGATTCCTTAATGCCCATGAACTCTGGTGTCTATGATGGTCTGCACGGGGATCCTAGGTAGTTCTACGTTAGGGGGTAGAACATCAGGGGTAAACCGTTGTTGCATGAAATGGGTGGGCATGTGAGGTGCAGAGAAGGACGGTATGGTTTGGATCAACAACCAGGCCCCACACCTAAGTGGGTGCGGACAGGAACGTGCATCTGGTTGTGAAACATGGTCTTGATCGCTTATGGGTAATGTAATGCACCTCTGCAGAGTGTAAAAAAATGTGGCATGTTACTCCTTTTTCCGGGAAGGAGCTGTGAACGTTGCAGGAAAGGAACTCCATGAAGTTCTAGCACCTATGAAGATTTGACTGGCATAGTTTTCGATATAAAAACAATCTCTTAAAGGAAGTTTTGCAAAAATATTTCATTAGCTTGTGACTCTTCAGATTCTAAAGTTGTAGTTAGTACATAAAACTACCCACCGTACATAATGAACTTGTTGAGTAACACTCGCTACTCATTGTTTTCCTTTTAACCTCTTGCTTAGAGTTGAAGCCATTAAGGGAGATGTCACATAGCCATCATGTTGATGATGAGGTCTTCAACGTGAATTCAAAGCTATCTGATGAAGCTAGAAGGATTCATATGCTATTTAGTCGAAAAAGCCACGACATCAACAATGCCTATGAAGGAGAAGCTAGAAAGCTGAAGGAGGAGTCCATTCCTGGACTTAGATACTCATAGGAAATAGATTAGAGATGTAATCACATCTGTAGTGGTTTAAGTTTAGAGATAGAGTTATTCTCTAGCTTAGAGATTTGATTTGCATCTTCTGATGTTTCACTTGCATGAGGCCTTCTTTTTAAACAATATGTACTACAGGAGAATCCCCCACAATTTCTCTGTTGATCAAGATAGCGGAGAGAATTTACAAACTATGTACAGAGAAAGAAACAAAATTACATAAGAGAACTAAGCCAGGAAACTAGGGAATGTACAGAAGAAGAGTTCACCCTATGCTTAAGCAGGGTGGCATCCAAAACAAAAGCTGCTTTCTAGGCCCTGAAGGAAGGTCTAATGTTCTTAAAATCCATCAATTGCGTTGCTTCCAAATATTCCAACATGCCAGAATGAAAATCTCCGTGAAGCAAGGCCCATGAAACTGTTGCCTTGCATTCAGGAGGCACTCTCTCATAGAATTTCCCTCCCATTTGATTTGCAAAAAAATCCATATCCTTGAGCTGAACATGCAAGTGAAAACGAGATGGAATCTATCCTCCAAAGAGTGAGAGTGACACAACACACAATCATTATTATCAACAACTTTCCACTGTCTCCCTAACATCATTTCCTTGGTGTTTAATCTGTCATGGAGGATAAGCCAAGCAAAAACCTTATGCTTTGACATGCACTTGGATTTCCAGATCCACTTGGAAGGATCATCAACTTGCATATCAAAGAAGGAATATGTATAAAAGGCTTTTGCTGAATAAAGACCTTTGTTGAAATTACATATCCAAGCAACGGGAGAGTGAGACAAAGACACGTCTGAAGGAGAGTCTAGACCTCATTATATTCCATAAAAGCTTCAGTAGATATGGGGTGAAAAGCTTCTGCTAGTGAAATCAGAGACAAAATATCCTTAACAGAAGCCATCTTGTCATTTGTGAGCTATCAAGGTGGGTTGCCAAGTATCCTCCCAAAAGAGCATATCATAACCAGAAGAAACCTTGCATGAGGTAATGGCCCTCTAGCTATCATACAAATTACAAATTTCCCTCCACCAAAAGGAACCACTAATGACCACAGCATGGGAGACTGCCTGAAAATAGTATGAGTCCCTAATCAGCTTAACGCAGGGAACATTTTTGTTGTTATAGAAACTATCCAGGTGCTTCAAAATCAGAGCTCGGTTCTGTATTGAGAAATTGATAACACCCGAGCCCCCCCCCCCTTATCTTTAGGTCTGCAAACCATATCCCAACCTGCAAGGGAGTTCACTCTTCTCTTCTTTTTATCCTTTCTCCAAAGAAATCTTCTTCTAGCCTTATTAATGACATCAATCACCCCTTTTGGAATTACTAGGGAGAACATGTAGTAGGTTGGTAGAGAAGAGAGCACAGAGTTAACCAGGACAAGGCTGCCACCATAAGAAAGGAAAGAAACTGTTGCAGATAGTCTTGTTTCCACTCTATCAATTAGAGGAGCAAAATCTTTGATAGAAGGCTTAGTAGTCCCCATTGGAAGCCCCAAGTAAGTAAAGGGCATGGAAGCTATTTGGCAATTCATGATTTGAGCCAGATGGAGAGCTTCATGATGTTCCAAATTTATTGGGATCATGGAAGACTTTTCATAGTTCACCTTCAGACTAGTGAAAGCATCATATTGTTCTAATAGATACTTAATGACAATCAACTGGTTAGAATCAGTAGGAAGAACTATAAGGGTGTCATCGGCATATTGCACAATAGGGTAGTCTCCACCAATGGGAAGAGGAAGTTGCAATATACCATCAGTATATCTAATATTAATTATACTTTGCAATAAATCTCCACCAAGCACATACAGGAGAGGTGAGAGAGGGTCACCCTGCCTGACCCCTCTCTTGTAAGGGAAAGGTTTCCCAGATATGCCATTTAGCAGAATAGAGGAAGAACCAGAAGATAGAATAAAGCAAAAGGGTTCTCGATATTTTGTGATGAATATAATTGTATCATATAGTTTTACTTGTACCTTCTATGTTTATGTTGTACCACTTTGAGGGATGTAATATTCACGGATAAGTCCTTATATGAGTATTATGTCAACAACTTGTGCACTACACATGCAGTGGTGTGATGGGTCACTTCAATCGTAAAATAAAAATAGGGTAAAGGTAATGTAGTTGCGGATTCATTATCCCACAAGGAATGCCTTCTCAGTCATCTTGTCATAAATGTGAGTGACTTGGATGAGATAAAATACATGTACTTTTCCGATGGTTTGTTTTCTCATATCTTTGAAAAGTGCTTGCCAAATAGAGGATTTGAAGATCTCTACTTGCATAAGGGATTCTTGTTTAAAGCTAACAAATTGTGTATTTACGAGTCCTCTCTTCGCTTGTTGCTATTGAAGGAATCTCATGAAGGAGTCCTCATGGTACACTTTGGAAGGGACAAGACCTATGCCATGCTCTCCGCAAACTACTATTGTCCTAAGATGCGGCACCAAGTGGAACGACTTGTGAAGAGATGTCCAACATGCCTCCGAGCTAAGTCTACTTCCAATTCTCATGGTATTTACATGCCATTTCCTACACCACACCTCCCTTGTAGTGGAAATAGCATTGGTTTCATGTTAGGACTACCACACACCAAAACACACATGGATTCTATATTTGTAGTTGTTGGTCGCTTTTCTAAGATGGCCCATTTCATTCCATGAAATATAATGGACGATGCTTCACACATTGCCAACTTGTTTTTCAGGGAAATTGTTCATCTACATGATGTTCCCAAGACAATTGTGTCCAATCGAGACGTGAAGTTCACCTCCTAGTTTTTGGAAAACATTGATGGACAAGCTTGGCATCAAGCTACTATTCTCCATCGCCTATAACCATCAAATCAATGGCCAAACCGAAGTGGTGAATCAGATGCTATCTACACTCCTTCGAGCATTGATCAAGCCGAACCTCAAGAATTGGGAAGAGTGCATTCCTCACGCCGAGTTCGCCTACAATCGAGCCATTCATCAAGCTACAAAGTGGAGCCCTTTCGAGATCTTCTACGGATTCAACCGCAACACCGCTCTTGACATCCTACCATTGCCTCTCCGAGCAAGTCAACATGAACTTTGACAAGCGCATCGACTACATCAAGAAACTCCATGAGTGCACAAGAGCTACACTTAAGAACACTACGAGCACCATTCCAACAAGATTAATAAGAAAAAGAAGCCCATGGTTGATGGTGTAGGTCTTGCACTCATTGGAAGACCCCAAGAGGAAGGTATGATGAGCATAGCAGCAGTTTTCCCTCAGTAAGAAACCAAGGTTTAATCGACCAGTGGGAGGAAGGAGTAACTTCAGAAGGTTGAAGCAGCTGAAATGGCAGGGCGCACTACCGGTTCAGAAGCAACGTGGAACCTACACAACACAATCAAATCACTTTTGCCCCAACGAAGCAGTGAGGTTGTCAATCTCACCGGTTTTGATGAACACAAAGAGGTTAAACGTATGGTGTGGAAAACAGTATGATAGCAGTATGAAAGCAGTAGGTGTTTTATCAGTATGAGGAAAAAGGACCAGGGTCCCCAGTTCACTAGTGGTGTCTCTCCGTGAAAGACAAATATAACATGTGTGGTGAACAAATTACAGCTGGGCAATTAACAGAAATGAAGGCTGCACCGTAGTGCATATGCAAGACATAAATATTATTATGTGATTCATGCGGGCATTAGAACAAAATACATAGACCGTCACCCAACTGCATCTATGTCTAATAATCCACCCTCCGAATATCATCCGAACAAACGTTGGGTATTAAGTTGCAAGCAACAGATTATCACCATAAGCAAACTATGTAATGTAAACAAGGTAAACACCATTGTTTTCTCCCTAATGGCAACAACACATCCTCCATCCGTCATGTTTCTGTCACTCGAGCACAGATGCAAAGGAGGCATGAAACCACTATCGAGCATAAATACTCCCTCTTGGAGTTACTAGCATCTACTTGGCCAGAGTATCTACTTATAACGGAGAGCATGCAAGATAATAAATAACATAAGCATGAAGATGACATGATAGATTGATAATCATAAGACATAGCATTCAACATTCATCAGATCCCAGCAAACACAACATGTAGCATTACATAAAGATGATCTCGATCATGTGAGGAAGCTCACGAGATCTAAACATAAGGTACAAAGTGGAGAGAACAACCATCTAGCTAATGCTATGGACATGTAGTCCAGAGATGAACTACTCACGCATCACTTCGCAGGAGGGCATGTTGGTGTAGACCCCTCCGGTGATGAATTCTCCTCCCGGCAGGGTGCCGGGGAGAGCTCCAGAACCCTCCCAATCTCGGGATGACGATGACGGAGGCCTCGGGTGTTTTTCGGGATGAAGTGGTATATATTTAGGGTTTACGTCTCGGGGGGTATAAATAGGTGAAAGAGCAAAGGCGATGGAGGCCAGGGGGCACACCACCCCATGGCGCGGCCAGGGGGCGCGCCGCCCTATGGTGTGGGCTCCCTGAGCCCCCCCCCCTCCGGGTCTCTTCGAGATTTCGTGGAACCTTCGGGAATTCTAAGACTTCGGGCTTCGAATTTTCCAATTCCGGGAATATTTCTAGAACAACTTTTCTGAAATTAAAAACAGCAGAAAACGGGGAACTGGCTCTTTGGCATCTTGTCAATAGGTTAGTATGTAAAATCGACATAAAGTGTATAGCAAACATGTGGGAAAAAATAACAAAACAACATGGAACATCAGAAATTAAGGATACGTTTATGACGTATCAACATCCCCAATCTTAGTTCCTACTCGTCCTCGAGTAGGTAAATGATAAAAACACGTATTTTCTGAGGTGACATACTACCAACATAAACTTGATCATCAATAATGTAAAAGCATAAGTAAGATGAGATCATAGAACTTCAACACAAACATGATAAATAGAACTTTAATAATAAAGCATAGCAATCACCTTGCATCATGAGAAGTAACTCAAATAAAAGATCATGAATAACAATGCAACAAAAGATATACGTTTGTTTCAAGTATAGAGAAAACATGTCAAAGTGATATTTCGCTAGTCCTTAAGAGTGGGGAAAAACATAACTGCAAGGGCACCTTCAAAGTTCATGGGGAAGACTAGAACAAATAATTAGAGAACAAGCAATAACACATCATGAATCAATTAATAATGTTTCTGGGACAAATGCACATAAAACTCAGAATGGCAACTATGCTCTCTCAAATGTTAATAAAGTTATAAGATTGAGATGAAGGGGAACGTAGCATAGAAAACAAAAATTTTCCTACGCGAGAGATACCCGAAAGGCCAAGATCTAATCTATGAGATGAAGTGCAACGGGCAACAAGAGGGTTAAGGAGAACACATACCCTCGAAGACTCAAAGTGGTACGAGATCAAATCTCGTTGTTGGCGTAGTCGTACTCACACCGATCCCGATAGCGAGAAGATGGCACCGCAATCCGGCGGTGCATCCGTGATCGGTCACACGTACGGTTGATGACGACCTCCGTTCCCTCGTTCCAGCGGGGCGCGGAAGTAGAGGATCCCTCGGAACTCCAGCAGCACGACGACGTGGTGGTGGTGAAGAATCCCACGGTCAGGGCTTCGCCAAGCCGGAGACCATGAAATGGAGCAGCGGGTGGAGGGAAAGGGAAGTGGCCAAGTGTGTGGAGGAGGGAGAGCTCTCACCCTCCTTTTATAGGAGAGGGGGGAGGCAGCCCAAGGGGGGTGCGGCCAGCCCATGGGGGTGCCCCCACCTCTTCCCTCATCATGTGAGTGGAAGCTCCACTCACACCCACTCATGCTCCCATAATTTCCCACTTGGAAAATCCAAAGGTTTTCTTTTAATAAATAAATAAAACCTTTTTATTTCTTTATTTCAGCATTTGTTAATTCTATTAACAAACTTTTGCATATAGCACCTCGAATCATTTGTTAATTCTATTAACAACCATTCGACGAAAAACCCCTTGAACTATTTCAATTTTCCCCGAAACAATTTCGGTGCTGTCCAAAATATTCTTCGATATTCCGTATCCTCTCAAATGCGTCATCGAACCTTAAGTGTGTCACCCTACGGTTCGCGAATAAGATAGACATGATCGAGACTCCTCTCCGATCAATAATCAACAGCGGGATCTGGAGATCCGTGATGACTCCTATATATTCAACGATGACTCTCGTGATCGTGTGAACCAACAACGCCGTGAACTATTCCCTTTGTCTCGCGATATTTTACTTGTCCGAGATTCGATCATTGGTATCAACCATACCTTGTTCAATCTCGTTACCGACAAGTACTCTTTTCTCGTTCCCGTGATATAACATCCTTGTGATCATATCACGTGCTTGCAAGCGGTTTCGATGTGATATCACCGAGAGGGCCCAGAGTATATCTCTCCGTCATTTGGATGGACAAATCCCACTCTTGATCCATGATCCTCAACTAATACTTTCCGAATACTCAATGACACCTTTATAGTCACCCTGTTACGGTGTGACGTTTGATGCCATCAAAGCACTCTTCCGGTATCAGTGATTGACATGATCTCATGGTATAAGGAATAAGTTACTTCGTGTGTTTGATATAACAATGTAAACTAAATGACTTGATCGCATTGCTATATTCTCTTTGGGTATATGTTCATCACATCATTCTTCTAATGACATGACCCCGTTATTAATAACATCCAATGTTCATGATCAGGAAACCTTGATCATCTATTAATCAACGAGCTAGTTAAAAGAGAGGCTTTACTAGGAACCATTGTTTGTTTATTAAGCACACATGTATCAACGTTTCCGGTTAATACAATTCTAGCATGAGAAATAAACATTCATCATAAACAAGGAATAAGATAATAACCATTTTATTATTGCCTCTCGGGCATATTCCCTTCAGTCTCCCACTTGCACTAGAGTCAATAATCTAGTCTGTAAGCACTTTAACACATATGGCGTACCAGTGTTATTACCATGCTTCGCATGCGGTAAACATCATCAAAAAGATCTGAACTGTTCAGGTCCTATTGTATTTGCATGTTCTTTGCGTCTACACGCATCACTCATTCTCTAATGAGATGGCTTTGTATATATATAGTCAATTCGTGAAAACTTAATTCCTCAGCTTAAACTGATGTCACTAACATTGTGAAAATGTAGCTTCATAGTGTTAGCATTCTTGGAAACTCACCAAGTTCCGGTGATACCTTAATTCCTCAGCTTAAACTGATGTTACTAACATTGTAAAAATGTAGCTTCATAGTTTCAGCATTCTTGGAAATTCACCAAGTTCAATAAAGAACTCCTTGACACAAAATACGCTTATTATCAGTTGTCAACACAACGATATACTTTAGCCTTTGTTGTAGTATCTGTCACAATATTTTAATTTTGAAACTCTTTCAAATCCAGCATGGAACTTTCTTCCATCCTATTGTGCTACCGTTCATCACATATTTTAATTGAGATAAAATTACTTTAATAAATGACAAGACTATTAGTGTAACATATTACAACTAATATTTTGTCATTACTATATAGGAAAACATATCCTTAGCATTTCTAAAATGACACAAGGATCTCTCCCACTGTTGTCTAATCATCATATGAATTATCCTACTATAACATTTTATAGCATAGGACTCATCTGGTTGTGTACATAGCATGGAAACATGACTTAGAAATCTCAATTTCAATGATGCTCATCATGTGTCAAAACACATGAATCTTGCTCAATTATTTTCCATGTGACAAGAACTCCTTCTTATCAATTTTATATTGACTTACTTCAATATTTCATCTATGTAATTTGGCTTCAATCATATCAGGCGCTTCAATCCATCTTTTATAGATATCGATGCCCAATATCTTCCAAGCCTTTCATCAATATGAAAATCTTAACCGTGTTAATTTAAAATACATATTTTCCAATCAACCATATGTCATCTACATAAAGTATTGGAAATATGTCATAGCGCTCCCACTTAATTTCTTGTAACTTTACAAGTATCTTTATCGTTCATGATGGAATCAAACTCTTTTGATAACTTCATTAAGGTAAAGATTTCAACTTCGTTATGCTCACTTCAACCATTGAAGTGTGCATACCTTTCTAGCAACCTTTTGAATTTTACAAAACTCTCAGACTGTGTCAAGTACACATCCTTGAACAAACTTCCTCGAGAGGAGAATTGGTTTTGTTATTCAACATCCATATCATAATATGTAACTTTGCTAGAACTATCTGCAAAGACTAAGCATCACTAAGGAAGATCAAAATCTTGTAGTAGTGAACTCTTTGAACTTCGTCGAAAACAACTTTTCGATAAGTATCCATGTCTTTGTCGCTATATAGACCCTTTTGCTATCGTTAGGCATCATTCCTATTGAAAGGAATACCAAGTCACATACTTGATATTCATACAAGGATACTATGGCGGATATAATGACTCATAGTCAATTTTACGAAGTCAGTGCCCATCATTTGCTTCCTTTATAAGGTCTAGGTCCTTTGTTGTCAAAACAACACTTTATACTTAAACCACAAGTTGTTCAAAGTACAAAGTTTTTGGACTTTTCTGCTACAGTTCGCAAACTCATTTGAAGTATCTACAACATTTGTAGTGTCTTCTACTTAGTCAAAATAGTAAACCCCGGAACAACTTCCAGTGCTGCGCTACTCTTGACATGATAACGGAGATTCTGTAATCTTGTTGAGTTTGTACCGTGCTCCCACTCACTTGTTTCGCAAGAACTACTTTCTCGAGAAATCAACCCTTTCTGACAAACAACATTTGTCTTTTGGTTCGGTGATAGGATAAATACCCAATGTTTTATTTGGGATAACCTTATAAACATATATTTATCCTATTTTGGTTGTAAACATTTTACACATGCTATGCATACCAAAACTTAAGAAAAATGACAATTCAGGTCATTACCCAAACCATATCTTATATGTTGTCAATTTCAACGGATCATGATGGTGCTCTTTTCAGTGTAAAAGCGGTTGTCCTTAATGTATAAACTACAAACATATAATGGCAATTTTATTAATCTTACCATGTCAAACAGGGTTTGATTTTGTCTTTTGAATACTCCAATCTAATGTGGGGTATTCGAGAAGTATAAGTTGTAGAACAATTTTGCAACTTCTCAGATGTTTTGCTAAACTTGTAACTCAAACTTTATCCTTTATGATCCAATCATAAAAACTTGATTATCTTGTTACATTGATTTTAACTTCATATTAACAACCTTTTGAACCAATTCAAAATGTCAAACTCTGTTCCCTTTAAATAGATATACTCACATATCTACTTAAATCATCGACAGAATTTTATGAAGGAAAAATTAATCCACCATACATGACTACACATAATGGACTATATACATCAATATGTATAATCTCCACTAAATTAGTCGTCCATTCTACTTTGGCCTAAGAACGGAATTCTAGTCATCTTTTGGAAGAGGTCTCACAAGCGTCAATAAAATAACTCCGGAAGTCCATCAATATGAAGTCCTTCATGTTTTCCTTTCCGTTATGAACTAAAATGGTGGTGCCACAATTTAAGTGAAACTCTTTTACGTCTTGCAACGTTTAGCATTTAGTCTTATAGATGTTTACTTTACCAACATGATTTATAATAACATATCCATCAATTATGGAATATGGTCATAGTTGAACAATCTCATTTGTTCTCACAAAAGACCAGAACAAAATAACAAATTATTAAGTTCTTCAAATAAATCTCGACTGGTTGGTTCGATACGACAATGAACACAATAACACTTTATTTATGTTCTTGTCATAATCGATTCCACATCTATTACTAGTTCCTTTTAGGCCCTTGTATTTCTTTCATTGTGTTGCTTTGTATGACAACT
This sequence comes from Alopecurus myosuroides, assembly GCA_028641055.1. Lineage (NCBI taxonomy): Eukaryota > Viridiplantae > Streptophyta > Magnoliopsida > Poales > Poaceae > Alopecurus > Alopecurus myosuroides. Next base: position 295,749,655 of record CM054057.1, on the reverse strand, counting down.
CATACCAACCAATGTGGTATCAAAATACCAAAAATACTTTGTTAACTAGTAATACATCTATATCTTGTATATCAAGTATATACTCCTGAGCTGGACTTTTCCAGTCATCTTCTTTTCTGCCATATATCTATTTGTAATTCTATTTTCAATATTCCCTTTCCTTTATAGAAGAATCATTCAACATCAAACAATGCTAGTCTTACTAGCTCATTTTCTTTGGCGTGTTAGTCATATACTATCACCCATTGAGTCATACTTTGAGTTTGATTGTTCTACTAATATCACCATATTAATAGAATTCTTCTAGATTCCACTCTTAGCAATCTCCAAGTAAGGTAAACGACTTTACACATACTTTTAATCCATCCCATCGTAACAATTTTATGATTAAGCTACTATAGCTCGAAGGAAGTAATTTAGAGGATAATTTTTAGCATCCAATTTCTTGGAATATTCAAACGCCTAGCATCTTCAATCATTGCATATATTCAGATAATATAAGCAAACATTGTCACGCTAAATTTGCATATATTCAGATAATATAAGCAAACATTATCACGCTAAATTATACTCAGTCATGTTGCTACAAATAAGTTTCTAGATATCAATATATCTTTCACTTGATTGTTTCTGAAAACAACTCTTTTCAGTTCCTAAATCACCTTGATCAGCAAAACATTCTTTTGAAGATAAAGTAATACGGAAGCAACCATGACTCTGGATTCTAAGTAGGAATTATTTGCTCTCTAGATTAATCAATCATTAACCACATGGAGCTAGGTAGGAAATACCAAAAATCTACAATAGGACTCAATTTTAAATTTCACTAATACGGTACCAATCTTAAATGGTATTTACCAGATCATAACAGTTATATCTCAATTAACAATCTAAGTGTAAGGTAGTTATGTGGATGCCAATGAATACTACAATTTGTGCAAATTCACTTTGATTTGTTGTTCATGATAAATAAGTTCAAGTTAATTCAAAAATTAAACCATGAACTCCCACTCAAAAACAACATCCCTCTTAGTCGTCTTTAGTGATTACACGAACCAAATTCACTACACCAAAACCGATCATCACGTGAGATGATGTAGCTTCAAAGGCGAACATCGACATGTTCATCATATCATCCATATGACTCATGCTTTACCTTTCGGTTACGTGTTCCGAGGCCATGTCTGTACATGCTAGGCTCGCCAAGTAGAACCGTAGTATTGCGTGTGTTTCAAGGCCATGTCTGTACATGCTAGGCTTGAAAACACCCGTTGTATGCGAACGTTGAGTCTGTCACACCCGATCATCACGTGGTGTCTCGAAACGACGAACTTTCTTAACGGTGCATACTTAAGGAAGAACACATTATTATCTTGATATTAAGTGAGAGGGATCATCTTATAATGCTACCGTCGCTATCTAAGCAAAACAAGATGCATAAAAGTATTAACATCACATACATCACATGTAAGGATAACGTGATATGATATGGTCCTCCTTGCACTTGATCTCCATCATGTGCATTATGGTATGATCTCCATCATTCCACCGGCGTGGTACCAAGTACCATGGCACCCAATCTTGATTGTCCATCAATAAGAAGACAATCATATGGATACCTTCCGGTATATCAATAATTTACAAAATATATCATCTCATAATCAAATTTGTAATATATTGACCATATCACATCACATGCCCAGCAAAAACTAGTTAGACGCCTCTAAATTATTTTTGCATATTTTACGTGGCTTAGGGCTTTCGAGGATAGAACCGTTCATACCTACGAACATCAACCACAACGTTGATAAACACATTTTTAACAACCCTTCATAGATTAGATCTTAACTATAGTAGGAGAAACAGACACCCGCAAGCCACTTATGCAATACAAGTTGCATGTCAGTTGTGGAACAAGTCTCATGTACGTGGACATGTAAGGTTAGTCCGGGCCGCTTCATCCCACTATGCCACTAAGATCATAAAATAGTCAAGGAGGTAATAACATGATCATCAACGCCCACATACACCTATGTGTTTTACCCGTACAAAACATCTACGCATAGATCCGGCTCTGATACCACTGAAGGGGAACGTAGCATAGAAAACAAAAATTTTCCTACGCGAGAGATACCCGAAAGGCCAAGATCTAATCTATGAGATGAAGTGCAACGGGCAACAAGAGGGTTAAGGAGAACACATACCCTCGAAGACTCAAAGTGGTACGAGATCAAATCTCGTTGTTGGCGTAGTCGTACTCACACCGATCCCGATAGCGAGAAGATGGCACCGCAATCCGGCGGTGCATCCGTGATCGGTCACACGTACGGTTGATGACGACCTCCGTTCCCTCGTTCCAGCGGGGCGCGGAAGTAGAGGATCCCTCGGAACTCCAGCAGCACGACGACGTGGTGGTGGTGAAGAATCCCACGGTCAGGGCTTCGCCAAGCCGGAGACCATGAAATGGAGCAGCGGGTGGAGGGAAAGGGAAGTGGCCAAGTGTGTGGAGGAGGGAGAGCTCTCACCCTCCTTTTATAGGAGAGGGGGGAGGCAGCCCAAGGGGGGTGCGGCCAGCCCATGGGGGTGCCCCCACCTCTTCCCTCATCATGTGAGTGGAAGCTCCACTCACACCCACTCATGCTCCCATAATTTCCCACTTGGAAAATCCAAAGGTTTTCTTTTAATAAATAAATAAAACCTTTTTATTTCTTTATTTCAGCATTTGTTAATTCTATTAACAAACTTTTGCATATAGCACCTCGAATCATTTGTTAATTCTATTAACAACCATTCGACGAAAAACCCCTTGAACTATTTCAATTTTCCCCGAAACAATTTCGGTGCTGTCCAAAATATTCTTCGATATTCCGTATCCTCTCAAATGCGTCATCGAACCTTAAGTGTGTCACCCTACGGTTCGCGAATAAGATAGACATGATCGAGACTCCTCTCCGATCAATAATCAACAGCGGGATCTGGAGATCCGTGATGACTCCTATATATTCAACGATGACTCTCGTGATCGTGTGAACCAACAACGCCGTGAACTATTCCCTTTGTCTCGCGATATTTTACTTGTCCGAGATTCGATCATTGGTATCAACCATACCTTGTTCAATCTCGTTACCGACAAGTACTCTTTTCTCGTTCCCGTGATATAACATCCTTGTGATCATATCACGTGCTTGCAAGCGGTTTCGATGTGATATCACCGAGAGGGCCCAGAGTATATCTCTCCGTCATTTGGATGGACAAATCCCACTCTTGATCCATGATCCTCAACTAATACTTTCCGAATACTCAATGACACCTTTATAGTCACCCTGTTACGGTGTGACGTTTGATGCCATCAAAGCACTCTTCCGGTATCAGTGATTGACATGATCTCATGGTATAAGGAATAAGTTACTTCGTGTGTTTGATATAACAATGTAAACTAAATGACTTGATCGCATTGCTATATTCTCTTTGGGTATATGTTCATCACATCATTCTTCTAATGACATGACCCCGTTATTAATAACATCCAATGTTCATGATCAGGAAACCTTGATCATCTATTAATCAACGAGCTAGTTAAAAGAGAGGCTTTACTAGGAACCATTGTTTGTTTATTAAGCACACATGTATCAACGTTTCCGGTTAATACAATTCTAGCATGAGAAATAAACATTCATCATAAACAAGGAATAAGATAATAACCATTTTATTATTGCCTCTCGGGCATATTCCCTTCATGAGACTCAACATAAAAGTAAAAGAAAGGCCCAACGCAGAGGGAAGCATGGATTACTCATGTGCTAGATCTTTTATTTTATTAAACATAGGTATAAAAACTTGACACTCCTCCCAACCATCTTTCACAAACCATGGCTAACTGAATCCTCGGGTGTCGACCAACAATAACATACGTGGAGGAGTGTCTATATTTCAAAAGAGAGGTGTATGCTTATGTCAACGAATGGTAAACAGAAAATACAGTACGCACAAGACAACTAGACTTCACAAGAGCGGCTCCCATAGAAGGACGCATCTGGGTAGAAGGTCATCCCTCTTTCTCTTTTGTTTACACAATTATGCTTTTACTGATAAATCAGGGGCAAAAATAGTGAAGAGAATTTGTGTTATTAATTTGGGGCTGGGCACCCTGCTGCCAGCTCTTCTATCATTGGATAAGAAGATGAAGCCACTATTCTAGGGTGTGAAAGTCTAATCAAAAAGTGAGATAAAGATTCTCTATTTACGTCCTCATGAGCTAAAACAGGAGCACAAAACAGGAGTAATTTTGAAAGTTTTAAAGGTAACACATGAGCAATTTACTTTGGAGTGGCGGTTAATTACCACATGTAGGTAGGTATGGTGGACACAATGGGAAAACTTTGGTTTTTTGGAGTTTTATGCACGAGTAGAGCTCATACTCAGTACATGTGGAGGCTAGCAAAAGACTGGGAGCGACAAATCAAGAGAGCATAAGAGCCATAATCATGCATAGCGACATAAACATCATTAATCAAAGCATAAGTGGTACCACAAGTTCAAAAACTAATTGATCATTGAGGCTATTAGTGACTGTTTCATAGTCATAAATATGGTGTCAGCATGCGCCAAGTCAACCAAATAAAACATTCAAATGAGAACACCACAAATTTATGCTTCGATATGACAAGAACAACTCATGATTCTTTCAATGGCACATTAAAAACTCTCAGCTATTTGAGGCTAATCATGATACTAAATAACCACAAGGCTTTAGGACTAAAATAACATCTAGCATGATATGAAAAAGTCTAGCCACAGTCTATACAAGTTTCTACTTGCACCATTATAAATTCTACCCCAAGCAGCAGTTTCTTTTCCCAACAAGTATCATACAAAACATGCTTTAACAAAAACTCTCTAAATGCTACAGAAATAAAACATGAGAGTACTCACATAACACTACTAAAACTAACAGCTCTGAACAAGAGATGCAATGAAAACAAGAGCTAAACAGGAATTTTTGCAGCAACTAGAAGAAAAACTAAGAATACTAGCATAGAAAGTATTCAAACAAAAAGGCGGAGCGTGTCTCTCTCCCAAACAAAGAATGCTAGGATCCAATTATATTATCGCATCAAGGAAAACAAAGGAAAACAAAAGAAAAGAAAATAAAAACAAACAGACGCTCCAAGTAAACTTCATATGATGTGACCGAATCAAAATATAGTTTCACGAGAAGTGACCTGATAGATAGTTGATGAAGAAGAGGATTCCTTGGGCATCGCCAATCTTAGATGCTTGAGTCTTCTAAAAATATGCTTGGATGAACCATGGGGTCATCCCCAATCTTTGACTTTGCACTATTCTTAATCACATATATCACCTCTTCTCTTGACCCTTGAAAACTTCCTTCGCACCATACTCAAACAGTAATTCACATTAGAGGGTTAGTGAAACAATTAAAAATCCATTGGTTCTGTATGAAACAAGTGCTATTGATACCTTTAAACATTATCTACAGCCACTGATGTTTTGTGAAGCAAAGAAATCCACTTGACATTGCAAAAGAGCAAATGCAAGAAAAATGGCAGAATCTATCAAAACCAGAACAGCTTGTAAATACGAATTTTTTCGAGACACTTACGTTGCTCAGGTAGAAAAACTTAAAGAACAAAAAAGTTGCGGAATTAGCCGAGGAATAAGCACAAGACATTTCATGTCATTATGATTTTTCTATGATTTATACGATTTTTTACGGTGGACAGCAGAAATATGTTTCCTGCGCAGAAATCCGAAAACCAACTCTAACTCTCGTTAGAAACCTTACTTGGCACTACTAAAACATGGAAATAAAGATACAAAGGAGTTGTTACAGAAGTATACAACCCCTTGACTCAAAGAAAATATATAAAAACAAAGCAAAAGTAAAAAACCATGGGTTATCTCCCAAGAAGTGTTTTTCTTTAACGCCTTTTAGCTAGGCCCAGAAATTGGAATTAAGTATTTTCAAGTGAAGAAGCATCCAAATTGTTATGAGGCTTACGTTTACCTTTCTTACCCTTGTTCTTGATTTTAGGGAACTGATGGTCTGCACACGATTTTGGAGTAAAAGTCATGGTACCTCTCCCCATATCAATAGTTGCTCCTAAGAGCTTCAAGAGAGATCTTCCAAGAGTAATTTGGCCCTCTCCTACACATTCAATAACAAGATAATCAGTGGATAGCATTCTTCCTAGGATTTTTGTAAATATTACTTCATTTATCCCAATGGTAAATATAGTGGTGTTATTAGTGAGACGTACTTCTTCTCCTCCCTCGGTAAGTCTCCAAGTATTCAAAGATTCATAAATTTCTTTAGGCATAAGACAAATTCAGACATAATATCAAAGAGAGCATGAAAACTTTCACAATTAATTGTAACCTTTACAGTAGGGATTATATTTGAGGCTTCAGAGTTTATTGGAACATGATCAAGGTGTTTACGAATCCTATTATGACCCTCACTTAAACAAGAAACATGTGTCTCAAGAGTGTTCAATCTATCATAGATACTTGCAAAGACTTTATCAGAGCTACTGGGTGAATTGTAGGTGACAATTTTTTTATAGCATCAATAGCTTGATCTTCATCACAATGAAGGAAATCTCCTCCTACCACAGTATCCAAAGCACATCTATAGTAAAGAACAAGACCTAAAAAAAAGCTACCCAGAAACAGGCTTAGAGTCATTTTAGGTTCAATTTTGCAATAGGAAACAAAAACTCTAGACCAAGCTTCCTTGAAACTCTCATCATTCCTTTGTTTCAAAGTGGAAATAATTTCCTCATGTGACAAGGTAACAGGAACATGAATATTCATTTTAACAATACTAAGAACAGGAATAAAACTACAGCTAGAATAAGAACTAACTTTTTGTGTTTTTTGATAAAGAGAAGCAAACAAGAAAAAATAAAATAAACTAAGCAAAACAAAAACAAAGTAAAGAGATTGGAAGTGAGAGACTCCCCTTGCAGAAATTCTCTTCCTCCCCGGCAACGGCGCCAGAAAAATAGCTTGATGGTGCAGGTCTTGCACTCGTTGGGTGACCCCAAGAGGAAGGTATGATGAGCACATCAGCAGTTTTCCCTCAGTAAGAAACCAAGGTTTAATCGACCAAGAGGAGGAAGGAGTAACTTCATAAGGTTGAAGAAGCTGAGATGACAGGGTTCACTACCGGTTCGAAAGCAACCTAGAACCTGCACAACACAATCAAATCACTTTGCCCCAACGAAGCAGTGAGGTTGTCAATCTCACCGGTTTTGCTGAACACAAAGAGGTTAAACGTATGGTGTAGAAAACAGTAGGAAAACAGTATGAAAGCAGTAGGTGTTTTATCAGTATGAGGAAAAGGACCGGGATCCACAGTTCACTAGTGGTGTCTCTCCGTGGAAGATAAATAACATGTGTGGTGAACAAATTACAGTTGGGCAATTGACAGAAATAAAGGTTGCACCATAGTGCATATGCAAGACATAAAGATTACTATGTGATTCATGCGGGCATTACAACAAAATACATAGACTGTCATCCAACTGCATCTATGTCTAGTAATCCACTTTCTAAATATCATCCGAACAAACGTTGGGTATCAAGTTGCAAGCAACAGATTATCTCCGTAAGCAAAGTGTGTAATGTAAACAATGTAAACTAGGTAAACATTGTTGTTTTCTCCCTAATGGCAATAACACATCCTCCATCCGTCACGTTTCTGTTACTCGAGCACAGATGCAAAGGAGGCATGAACCCACTATCGAGAATAAATACTCCCTCTTGGAGTTACTAGCATCTACTTGGCCAGAGCATCTACTAATAACGAAGAGCATGCAAGCTCATAAATAACATAAGCATAAAGATAACATGATAGATTGATAATCATAAGACATAGCATTAAACATTCATCGGATCCCAGCGAACACTACATGTATCATTACACAAAGATGATCTCTATCATGTGAGGCAGCTCACGAGATCTAAACATAAGGTACAAAGTGGAGAGAACAACCATCTAGCTACTGATATGGACTCGTAGTCCAGGGATGAATTACTCACATATCACTTCGGAGGAGTGCATGGTGGTGTAGACCCCTCCGATGATGAATTCCCCTCCCAGCAGGGTGTCGGGGAGAGCTCCAGAACCCTCCCGATCTCGGGATGACGATGACGGTGGCCTCGGGTGTTTTTTGGGGACAAAGTGATATATATTTAGGGTTTACGTCTCGGGGGTAATAAATAGGCGAAAGAGAAAGGCGATGGAGGTCGGGGGGCACACACCACCCCATGGCGCAGCCACGGGGCGGGCCGCCCTATGGTGTGGGCCCCCTGAGGCCCCCCTCCGGGTCTCTTCGGGACTCCGTGGAACCTTCGGGGATTCTAAGACTTCCGGGATTCGAATTTTCCAACTCCTAGAATATTTCCAAAACAACTTTTCTGAAACAAAAAACAACAGAAAACAGGGAACTGGCTCTGTGGCATCTTGTCAATAAGTTACTCCGGAAAATCAATAAAATGACATAAAGTGTATAGAAAACATGTGGGAAACAATAAGAAAACGATATGAACATCAGAAACTAAGGATACGTTTATGACGTATCAATGGTGTTCAAAGGAGACCTTGTTTGGCTACACCTCCGCAAGGATCGTTTTCCACAAGAGCGCAACTCCAAGCTGAAGCCAAGAGGGTGACGGCCCTTTCAAGATTATAAATCGCATCAACAACAACGCCTACAAGCTCTACTTGCCACCAAAGTACCTTGTACACAACTCTTTCAATCGTGCGAGACCTATGTCCCTTCCATGGAAGTCCAAGCGATGATAATGGTCACGAGTCGTGGACGACTCTTTCCGAAGGGGGGGTATGATGCGGATCAATACATTCCACCAAGAATTTCCACAACACGCAATGTACCAATGATGAGATTACGAGGCAAAGCTATGCAAGACATGGTGGACTCACTCTTAGCCCTCTATGATCTCAATGACTTGGTGAACGGTTTGTTGCCTCATGCGAGACTACTTTTCATCCTCGGGTCTGACTTCCAAGATGGCCCCAATGATGTGCTAGATGATGCCCAAGACGAACCCAAGAAGAAAATGGAAAGGATGGCCGAGAGAAGAAGTTGGGTGAATCTCTCAAGACCGGAGTCTCCAACCTGCCAACACCGGAGTCTCCGGCCCATCCTCGAGCTCCTTGCACTGTCAACTGGCGTGTGGCTCTGTATAGAGGTCCAGAGTATGTCTGGAGTAACCCCACAAACATCCACGTCTCTGACCCAGGCACCCCAGGTCGGAGTCTCCGCCCCCCCCCCCAAAGATCGGAGTCTCTGCCCCAGGTCCCCCCATCGCCAACTGGTGTACCACGCAGAATAGAGGGTCGGAATATGACCAGAGATAGACCGGAGTCTCCGCCCCCCGCCCTCCACACCGCAATATCCGCCCCCAAAGACCGGAGTCTTCGCCCTTCCCAGACCGGAGTCTTCGGCCCAGTCAAACTGGAGTCTCCGGGGTAAGTGACTGCCTGCGCGCAGATTGGATCCAGATGACCATGTGAAAGTGCACTTTGGTCAACTAGAGGGGGTGAATAGGTTGACTACCAATTTTTCTTTTCTTTTCCTTTTAGTGGGGCTAAGCAAGATAAGATAAGGTTCTCTAGATGTGCATCTAGGTGAGCAACCTATGTGGACAAGATAATATACGCAACGGAAGTAAAACGAAAGGTAGCAAGATAAACCACAAGTGTAAACAAGGAGACAAGGATATGATTCCCGTAGTTCCTTCTCAATGAGAAGTACGTCTATGTTGGAGAGGTGGGGAGCCACCTATGAACTCCTCAATAGCACGGTTGTGCACACCTTATTCTCCTTGAGCTTCTCCGGTGAGGAAGATTCTTGTTTCCACTATGAGGTCCACTTGAAGGCGTTGAACAAACCTTTACACGAGCTTGAGGTCACTCCACAAGATGGATGGAGCCTCTCAAGCAATCCGAAGCTTCTTGCAACAAGGTGGAATCTACAAGCACAAGATCTACTAAGGTTTCTAGGCCTCAAGTAGGATTATAGATCTACTAGGTTGTGGTGGATGGATTTGAAATTCCTTTGGTGGAAGTGTGGATCTAGGTCTCCTCTAGCTCTCCACAAAGTATGGGAGAGAGTGGGTGGACGTAGAGGGAGATCTAGGTGGGTGAAGCTTTCATTAATGGCTAGGAGAGAGAGTGGGAAAAAGCTTAGCATTTATGAGGAAGGGGAAGGGGTATTTATACCCCTTCCCACAAGTGGCCGTTGAGCAGTCCCAGTTGTTGGGAATATGCCCTAGAGGCAATCATGTATGATGTAATTCCCAATGTATTCATAAAGTTATTAAGTTGTCCTTGTTTTGAACATCTGATACATGTCATTGAATATGTGATTCGATTGTGGAACTATGTATTCATGTTGTTCATACTAGACTGTCCTTGGTCATTTAGGTTATGCTGGACACACACTCTAGACTAATGTGAGTGTTGGTTGATGACACGGTTCCACTTGTCATGTGCATGGTGATGAAATTCCAATGATCACGGACTTGGCTAAAGAGTTTAGCAAGTCGGACTGACCCACATTGAGATGCAACGAGCAAGTCGTCAATTCCATGTCTCAATCAATGTAATCCTTAGACCTGAGGTTGTCGCACAATCCGAGTTGTGGATCACCGACTTAGGTTATGTTAAACGCTGCTCTGTGACAAGACAGTTATAAAGACAGAGTTCGGGTCGAATGAGAAACAAGCTGCGTGATGTGGATAATCAAGATGGGATTTTGCCCCTCCGAATGGAGATATATTCTCTGGGCCCTCTCGAGTGATATGATTCAGCAAGCATGGCCATGCGCGACTCAGTTAAGTGTTAACTGTGTCTGTTGACTAAGAGTTAGTCAGATGAATCACATATCACGGATCGAGAAGAGAGTCGAACTATTTAAGGGATGACGATAAATCGCCCATAGTTCGACAAGGTATATCGTGAGGCAAAAGGGACTAAGATGAAAGTCACATTGGAAGGTATGTCGTCATGACTCAATGGGACTTGGGAGTCGGCACGTTCTGCTAGGAGCCGCTACCGATTGATCGATTGAGAGTCGGACTCCAATCGTGTCCAAGTCGCCATGAGCCTGCAGGGTCGCACACTTAAGAGCGGGAGAAAATGTATTGGTCGGGTTGGACCCGAACCGGAAAGGGACTGGTTTTGTGAGTCGGACTCATAGAGGGAATGGGCCACAAGTGTTGTGAAGCCCACTACCATTCGCTATATAAAGAGGGGCGCAGGTTGCCCAGCGGGCACGTTAGTCCACTCCCATGCGTTGGGAACCCTAGCCCCACTCAGTCCAGCCGTCGCACCATACCTAGCAGTCTGCCGTCGGAGCTCCTCCTCGTACGTGTGGATACCGGCAGAGGTGTTGTACGTTCATCACTTCGAGGATCGGCTGGATCGGATCGTGGGACTACACTGCCCCGACGCGCTTCATCGATAATCCGCAACCGCGCGTCTAGTGGTAATCATCGTGGCCTTCTACCTTGGCTAGATCTTGGAAGTACCGTGTAGGAAAAAGTTTTGTTTATCTCTACGCGTTCCAACACCAGTTGCACCAGAGGCTCCGGTGGTTTCACCGGAGGCTCCGGTGGCCTTTTTCTGTGCGTAGGCGCACAGCCCAGATATGTTCTTTGCTTGGGCCAGAGGGGCGGAGGGTCCGGTGGATTTGGCGGAGGCTCCACCCACCGGAGCTGCACCGGAGGTTCCGGTGGGGCCTCCGCCCTTATCCAACAGAGCCCTATTTTGGTGGAGCCACCACCGGAAGCGCACCGGAGGCCAACCCCTTAGGCGCGCCAGTTGAGAGGGCGGAGCCTCCGGTGGATTCACCGGAGGCTCCGCCCACCGGAAGCGCACCGGAAGCTCCGCCTTGGCCTCCGCTCGTATGCACCAGAGGGTGGTTTGGGCAGACCCCGCACCGGAGGCTGGGGCGGAGGTTCCGGTGGTTTCTCCGGAGCCTCCGCTGCATGTAAATTTGCCTTCTCAGTTTTGTCTCTTCTAGCACTTTTCATTGCAAACAAATTTGTCGCCCATAGAATTTGTACACTTGATGAACCTGGGAATTTTAATGTATCAAATAAACATTAGTCCAATAGGTATGTTTTCATTTAATTATCAAAATGGAAGATGATCTTTCATTCTCCCCCTTTTTGGTAATTGATGAAAACATCCCTATTTGCATAATTAAATACACAACATGAACGGAGCTCCCCTAAAGGTATGCTCCTTTCATGTCGAGAGAATTTTAGACGCAGTGAATATATGAACATATGAATAATGACAGTGAGCACACAACACATAATATAATAAGTTCATAAGCTCATAAAGCATAATACAAGGTTCACGACACATAAGAATTTAAACATCCAAAGTTTCCAAATGAAAAACCAAACTCCCTCAAGCAAGAGAACCATGCAAATCGAAAACATGCTTGAGGGAGAACCATGCAAATACCCACTCCTAATAGATAGATGTCTCTCCCCCTTTGGCATCAAGATACCAAAAGAGGGAGAAACCGATGCTAACTCCCCGAAGATCACTAGGAGGAAATATCCATGCTCGGAGAGGGGGCACGGCGGCGAGAACTGGTGGCTTCTTATCCTTCGTCTTCAGACCACTCAATCAAGTTGCCCTTGGAGTCTTTGGCTTGCCACTTGTCACAGTTGGTGATGCTAGGATGAACTGGGGAATCCACGGATTCGCCACCATCACGACGGAGCTGACGAGCTGTCTGTGCTGCATTGCGGTGCTTGAGCTCCTTATCATAGTGGGCTTCCCATTGTCCGAAGGAGGAGGGCGAGAGGGACCAAACTATTCTTCCTCATCAATGATGACACGAGGTTTGGCCTTGTTCTTGCGAGGAGGAGGAGTGGGATGCTCAGGGGGCTCGGTATGGTCCTTCATGAGGAGTTTCTTCTCCATGTGAGGAATCCAATTAGCATCATCAAATGGTTCATCCGGGAACTTGTCCTCCCACACATGCAAGATGATCTTCATAATGAAAGGCCCAATGCAAGCATTCTTGCGGTTGACAACCGCGTGCCATAGCTCATTCCATATATAGTCGAGAACATCGAGCTTCTGAGGGGAACCGGCAAGCCGCTTCTCATGAGTGAGGAGCATGAGATTCTTCAGAAATCCTTGGATCTCATCAACATTCCCCGCCTTAGGTTTGATGGTCTCTCGATAGATGCGGAGCATGATATCATAAGTGGGATAGAGACCCTTGACAAATCCAACAGCGAATTTCTTCCAGTGGTACAGAGGGGTGAGTTGATCCTTTGCAAGAGATGTAGTGTTGATGTTGTGAACACGGAACCAACCATTGTCGAACTCCTCACCACTTGCAAACGGTCCAAAATCCGGGTATCCTCCAAGAATACTTCCAACCTCAGACCACTTGATTGTCAGCTGCCTTCCCTGTGTCATCCAAATAAGATTACGCTCGATCTCATTGGCGAGATGCACTGTGGCCAAGAACTGACAAACTAGATCTTCATCATAGTCTTGTTGGACACTCATGATGGGAGCAAGTCCAAACTTCTCAACAAGCTCAAGTGCCTCCCCAAAATAGTTTGGGTTCCTTTCCATATGCCCAAAATTAATTGCATGCTGAGGAGCAACATTCTCCTTGGGCTTCCTCATCAAAATCTCGTGATAGATCTGGCTCTGAAAGACAGTGTGGAAGCGACCATCCTTACCCCGGAACTGTGGCATCAAGCGGTCGTGGTCAATGACATACGGGTTCTCGCGACGTTCTTTCAAGAACGCTGCCTCAGACATCTTGGAAGCGGTCTTCTCCTTTCGAGACAACAACTTCTCGTAGCCGGGAATCTCTTGTGCTTGGGCTAAGATGGGTCCAGAGTTTCTTCAATCTCATCGACCCTAGGAGCCTTGTGAGGACCCACGCTCTTGTAACGAGTGCCCTTGCCTTTGGAGCCGGAATCATCTAAGAAAGAAATAGCAAGGATAGCATGAAGAAAAGGGAATGCTCAAGTTTATAAAGACGCACAAATCCAAGGAACAAAGATATAGATGGTATTAGGGTTGAATAACTAGGGTTAGGGCATACGACAAATCCACCCTAAAACCGTAACGATTCAAGCCTAATACTCACTATCTAGGTTGCTAGAGTTTGTACTCGTGATCTTCTACCCCCAAAACTCCAAATCCACTCATCTAGATGTTAAGAACATGGAACTCTTATGCATCCCCATCCATCAACTAGATGAGAGAGAGAGAGAGAGCACATACCCGCACCATCCATGGTGGAAAGGAAGGAGGAAGAAGATCCCGGGGTGGTCCAAGGCAAGGAGGAGGACTCCCGGCGGTGGAGACCTTGGAGGCGGCGGCGGTTGTGAGGGAGAAGAGGGAGGGCGAGTGGGGGAAAATGAGATTGGATCTCGTTGACCCCCGCTCGCCCTGGAACTTATCCCGCAGAACTGCCTCGGGCGGAGCCTCCGGTGGTTTCACCGAGCCTCCGCTCCTTGCCCAGCGGAGCCTCCGGTGGATTCACCGGAGCCTCCTCCCCTTGTCCAAACATCCCACCAAAATATGGCCCGCTGAGCAATTTGCGCCAGCGGAGCCTCCGGTGGGATCCGGTGGACATGGGCAGCGGAGCCTCCGGTGGTTTCACCGGAGCCTCCGCCCGACCAAGTTTTCGCGTGCCAAGATCATGAAAACAAGAGCATTAAGAATGGAATAATGTTTTGGGAAAAGGAAGCTTGGGTTGGAAATTAGTCATTGATATACGAGAGACATTACTCGAAGGGGTTCGCAAGATGCAAAAAGATAGAAAGCCGAACCCGCACGAGTTGTCAAGTGGGAAGTATGATACGCGTGAAAGAGCCTAAAATAATACCAAAGGTCGATGGCCGAAGCCACCATGTTTGAGTGTGTACTTTGGCACCGCGAAGATATATCTTGGGTCCAAAAATACTACTCACAATTAAGCACAATAAGTCACAAATTGACTAGATATGCAATGATG
Source organism: Alopecurus myosuroides (assembly GCA_028641055.1). Classification (NCBI taxonomy): domain Eukaryota; kingdom Viridiplantae; phylum Streptophyta; class Magnoliopsida; order Poales; family Poaceae; genus Alopecurus; species Alopecurus myosuroides. The sequence continues at coordinate 295,734,590 of CM054057.1, read as the reverse complement.
AATTGATTTTCGCATAATAAGAGGAGTGTGTACTCATGAGTTGAGTAACGCTCCCCCTATATCCATGCCTACATCCACACCTAATAGCATGCATAATGAAGGTACATATGCTAGGTTTCAAGTGAAGTTGGAAGAATCTATGACATTTAGTTCATTCCTCAAAGCTCGAAATCTTGGTTCATCAAGGGCCTTCGTGAAGATATCGGCAAGTTGATCCTTGGTGGGAACATATGAGAGATCAATATCACCTTTCTCAACATGATCCCGAATGAAGTGATGACGGATCTCAATGTGCTTCGTCTTGGAGTGAAGAACGGAGTTGTAGGCGATCTTGATAGCACTCTCATTATCACAAAGAAGAGGCACCTTGTCAAAGTGAATACCATAGTCCTTCAAGGTTTGCCTCATCCAAAGTAATTGGGCACAACAACTTGTCGCAGAGATATATTCGGCCTCGGTGGTGGAGAGAGCAATGCAATTCTGCTTCTTGGAAGACCAACATACTAAGGAGCGGCCAAGGAATTGGCAACCCCCGGATGTGGACTTCCTATCCGTCTTCTCTCCCGCATAATCCACATCCGAATATCCAATGAGCTGAAAGCTTGAACCCTTGGGATACCAAAGAGCAAAGTTTGGGGTATGAACTAAATATCGAAAGATTTGTTTTACCGCTTACAAATTACTTTGTCTCGGGGAGGCTTGAAACCTTGCACATTTACCTACGCTATACATGATATCCGGTCTAGATGCACAAAGGTAGAGCAAAGAGCCAATCATGGAGCGGTATAACTTTTGATCTACCTCTTTACCGTTGGGGTCGGGTTTCAAGTCGGTGGTCGTGGACATGGGAGTCTTCATAGGCTTGGCATCATGCATATTAAATCTCTTGAGCATGTCTTGAGTGTATTTGTCTTGTTTGATGAAGGTTCCTTCATGATATTGATTCACCTCAAAGCCAAGGAAGAACTCCAACTCTCCCATCATAGACATCTCAAACCTATCGGTCATAAGCTTGCAAAACTCCTCATTGAACAAGGTGTTAGTAGACCCAAAAATGATGTCATCCACATAGAGTTGGCATATGAACAAGTCACCTCCAACCGTCTTGGTAAAGAGGGTGGGATCGATTAAACCAACATTAAACCCACGATCCACTAGAAACTCTTTAAGGTGCTCATACCACGCACGTGGAGCTTGTTTAAGTCCATAGAGCGCCTTATCGGGTTTATAGAGATGATCGGGGTGGTTGGGATCCTCGAAACCCGGAGGTTGCTTGACATATACTAACTCATTAATGGGACCATTGAGGAAAGCCCTCTTAACATCCATTTGTTGTAACTTGAAATTATGATGAGATGCATAAGCAAGTAAGATGCGAATGGATTCAAGACGAGCTACGGGGGCAAAGGTTTCACCGAAGTCGATACCTTCGACTTAGGAAAAACCTTGAGCCACCAATCTTGCCTTGTTGCAAATGAAAATACCATCTTTGTCTTGCTTGTTCTTGAACACCCATTTGGTGCCAATAACATTTTTGCAATCCTTGGGTCTTGGCACTAGTTTCCACACTTTGTTGCGCTCGAAGTTATTGAGTTCATCATGCATGGCTTCATGCCAATCTTGATCTTCGAGTGCTTCATAGACCTTCTTGGGTTCATTGAAAGATACAATAGCATGAGCCTTTCTAAAATCCGCCAATTGCCTCCTAGTGACCACTCTTCCACGAACTTGCCCAAGAATCTTGTCCTCCGTGTGACCCGTTCGTTCAAGATTCTCTAGCCTTCTCTTTGCTCTTCGTGCTAGCATCTCCTCCAAAGATTCCTTGGATATAGATTGAGAATCACCTTCTTCATCGGAGACATGTCCATCTTAATTTTGTCCTTGATCAATAATGGGTGATGGATCACCACTAGGTTGAGCACTCTCAACAATGATGGAACCTTGATCATGATTACGATGAGTCGCTTGGCCTTGATTGCTTGTTTGACCTTGATAATTAGCTTGAGGGCTTGGTGCATCTTGTTGAGTAGCTTGATCATCAATGGGTGTAGTCAATGGCTCCACTTGAGTGGGGCATAGTCCTTCTCCCTCCGTCATCCGGTAACCCTCAATGGGGATTATTTCACCAATCCCCATTCTTCTTATGACGATGGGAGGAATTGCATCTCCTACAATACCATGATCTATACGCCCCCCTTGGGTGCCGTTATCCTCATCTAACACCACGTCTATAGCTTCTTCAACTTGTCCGGTGGACTTGTTGTAGACTCTATAGGCGTGAGCGTTTGTGGCATAGCCAACAAAGATACCCTCATAAGATTTGGTATCAAATTTTTACAATTGTTTACCTTTCTTGCGAATGAAGCACTTGCAACCAAAGACCTTGAAGTAAGATACATCCGGTTTCTTTCCTGTGAGAATCTCATAGGGAGTCTTGTTCAATATCTTGCGAAGATATAACCGGTTGGTAGCATGACATGCGGTGGAGACGGCTTCGGCCCAAAAGTTATAGGGAGAAGAGAACTCCGCAATCATGGTCCTAGCCGCATCCATCAAAGTCCGGTTCTTTCTCTCTGCAACACCATTTTGTTGAGGAGTATAAGGAGTGGAATATTGATGAGCAATGCCTTATTCACTAAGAAAACCCTCAACGGTGTAGTTCTTGAACTCCGAGCCATTATCACTCTGGATGGCCAATATGGTAGCATTGTGTTGGTGCTCCACTGGAGTGATGAACTCGATGACCCTATTTTGAGTTTCACTTTTCCTCTTGAAGAAATACACCCAACAATATCTTGAATAATCATCCACAATCACCAAGCAATACTTCTTTCCTTCGGGACTATCATAAGATAGTGGACCAAAGAGATCTAAGTGAATGAGCTTGCGAATTCTTGTGGTGGAGATAGTAGTCTTGGTTGGGTGAAGTTCTCCATGTTGCTTCCCAAAGGCACAAGAGATACACACACAATCTTTAGCGAACTTAGCCTTGGTTAGTCCTAGAACATGATTGACACTTTGAAGGTCATGCAACATTCTCATATTGGTGTGGGCTAACCGGCGATGCCAAAGCCACCCCACATCAACTTTAGCCATTAGGCATGTCGCGGCACACGTGTCTCCTTTAGAGAAGTCCACTACATACATGTCGTTCTCGACAAACCCAACAAAAGCTACTTTAAGAGTTGTTTCCCAAGTGATAATCACATTCTCTTTATTAAAGAAAGAGGTAAAGCCGCAATTTGCAAGTTGAAGAACGGACATCAAGTTATAGCCAAGGGACTCAACAAGGAGAACATTCTCAATTGATAAATCATTTGAGATAGCCACCTTGCCTCGTCCCAATACCTTAAGATCGGACGTGTCACCAATAGTAACGCAATTGATATGAGGTAATGGAGTTTCAATATTACTCATTGTGTCATAGCTTCCGGTCATATGTTGGGATGCACCACTATCCAATGTCCATCTACCTGACCCGGAAGCACTTCCCTACAAGAGATCAATTTCTTGATTTAGGTACCCATCCTTCAATGGGTCCTCTTTTGTTAGTAACAAGGGTCTTAGGAACCCAAATAGTCCAATGATAATCATCACCATAAGAAGTACCAACGTATTTAGCATAAACATGTCCATCTCTATATTTCATAATAACATAAGATGGGTTATATTTTCCGGCGAAGTCATTGTGAGTGATGCTCCCCCTAGAGGTATCACCACCCACAATGGCGTTGATCTCCTTCTCCTTGGTCGCCTCTTCCTCTTTTACAAATACAACATTTTGAGAGGGAGAGGTGACATTCTTGGATTTCTTCTTTGACTTGGAAACAAAGCCAAGTCCTTCTTTCCCTTTCTTGACTCCTTGAGAGCTTATGGCCTTGTTGAGAATTTTCTCTTTTCCTACAATGTTAGTCGTAGTGCAAGAGATAGGCATGATAACAATGCTATTAGATGAAGATGCAACTTGCTTATTAAATTGTTGATCTAGAAGCTTATTTCGAGACTTGGCGAGTTTGTCATGAATTTCTTTAAGAGGCATGAACTCCTTTTCTAGTTTTTCATGATTCTCAACAAGTTTCTCATGAGATATTCCTAGCTTCAACTTTTTCTTCAAATATCTTAAGTAAAGCAAGAGATTTTTCATTATCGTTCCTAAGCTTGGAAACACTAATAGCATAAGTCTCTTTTAGACTAGATAGTCTCTCTTCAAGAGAGGCTCTCATGGATCTCTCTTTCTCAAGAGCTTTGACAAGCTCATCGTCATGATTGTCGTGTCTACCACTATGGCTTTCCAAGGTCATGATGATTTCCTCCTTCTCATCTATGAGGGAGTTAGCATCATCAAGTTGCCTTAAGAGGGCCTTTACCTTTTCTTTAGTTTCACCTTCAAGACTACATAACCAAGATCCTAGATTCTTAGCCTCCTCATCATCAACAATGTTTTCAACACAATCCAATAGTGAGAGGGAACTAGTGGTAATAGACTTGGAGGTGGAAGATATTACCGCGGTGGCTTTTGCCATGAGACATGTAGGTCGGATCGATGCCTTCTCATTGGGGACTCAAATAGAGGGACCGATGAAGAGGAAGTCGTAGCTATGGCGACATGGGAAACACCTACGACTTCATCTTCTCCTTCATCTCCGGAGAAGTAAGTTTCCAATGTGGGCCCTTCTTGAACATACAGAGCCCTTGGGACTCTCCTTGCGAGATTCTTGTTTTGTGGAGCTTTGTTCTTGTCCTTGCGAACAAGCTTCCCTTCATTTTCTTCTCTTGGCTCAAAAGGACACTCCTTGACAAAATGGTTCGCACTTCCACAATTAAAGCATGTCCTTGGCCGTTCCCGCTTCTTCCTAAAGATCTTGTTTCTTGAAGGTCTAGGGGCACCGGCCTTGTGAGCCTCCCATCTCTTCCTATAACCGTGCATGGCAAGAGCGATGCACTTATGAGAACCTTTGTATGTGTCTTCATAGTCCTCATCATCATCATAATCATCCACTTCTTCTATCTTAGCAATTTCCTTAGACTTTAAGGCGAGGTTTGGAGAATTTCCAAATCCTCTTGAGCGAGCAAGAGCATCATCCGCGCTCTTGTGAGATAGGGATATGGCTATGAACTCACTAAGAACACCAATGGAGTTGAGGGAGTTGTAGTCGGATCTTTTTCGAATGCGTATGGCGAGGTTCTTCTCGAATGGAGTTATTGCCTTGACGAACTTCCTCTTGATCCACTCATCGTAGATTTCCTCTTTTCCAAAGTCCCTTAATTGATTGCCAAGGGTGACAACTCTTCTATATAGCTCCTCGGGACTTTCGTCTTCAAGCATAACGAAGTTCTCGGACTTGTCAAGAGAAACATCATACTTGGAGGATTGGATGCTAGCATTGCCTTGGAACAAGGTGTCAAGTTTATCCCAAGCCTCCTTGGCGGTCTTGATACTGCGGATGTGTTCAAGATGTTCTCTTGGGAGAGCCTTTTGTATAGTGACAAGAGCGGTCTTGTTGAGTTGAAATTCCACATCTTCTCTTGGAGTCAAGTTTCTTGGATCATGAGGGTGGAATCCATGGAGAATTCTTCTCCACAAAGCGGTGCAAGATCCTGAAATATGAGACTCCATATCGAACTTCCAAGATGAAAATTCATTAGTGTTAAGCATGGGAGGAACTCCAACATTAACCATGTGTGGCATTGTGGCAATGGGATGGATAGAATCATAATTGGGAGGTGGTGGAACTTTAGAGTGAGACCCTGAACCGTTAGCCGATTGAGACTTGGAGCCTTCGCAGCTCCCACCGCTCTTTGCCTTTTTATCGGCTTTTGCTTTGGCTTTCGCCTTAGCTAAAGCAATGTTAGCTTCTATTTCGGCGATGTCCGGAAGGGACTCTTCATCCGAGCTAACATCATTGGCGGTGAGAGGTGGTTCCTCGGACTCCTTGGTTTTCCCCATCAAGGCCTCCGTCATTTTCTTTATGCTAGAAACCTCCGAACTAACACTAGAGCTAACCTTGGACAATTCGGTTTGGATGGTTCCAACCGTTTCTTGTAGGTTAGATATAGTGTCGGCCATTTTGGCGATTTCCGCATTAGAACTTTCGGGGGCATTTTCATTGACCATTATACTCTTGGGCGGTTAAGCCCTTAGCAAGATTCGAGGCTCTGATACCAATTGAAAGTGCACTATGGTCAACTAGAGGGGGGTGAATAGGTTGACTACCAATTTTTCTTTTCTTTTCCTTTTAGTGGGGCTAAGAAAGATAAGATAAGGTTCTCTAGATGTGCATCTAGGTGAGCAACCTATGTTGACAAGATAATATACGCAACGGAAGTAAAACGAAAGGTAGCAATATAAACCACAAGTGTAAACAAGGAGACAAGGATATGATTCCCGTAGTTCCTTCTCAATGAGAAGTACGTCTACGTTGGAGAGGTGGGGAGCCACCTAGGCACTCCTCAATAGCACGGTTGTGCACACCTTATTCTCCTTGAGCTTCTCCGGTGAGGGAGATTCTTGTTTCCACTATGAGGTCGACTTGAAAGCGTTGACCAAACCTTTACACGAGCTCGAGGTCACTCCACAAGATGGATGGAGGCTCTCAAGCAATCCGAAGCTTCTTGCAACAAGGTGGAAGCTACAAGCACAAGATCTACTAAGGTTTCTAGGCCTCAAGTAGGATTCTAGATCTACTAGGTTGTGGTGGATGGATTTGAAATTCCTTTGGTGGAAGTGTGGATCTAGGTCTCCTCTAGCTCTCCTCAAAGTATGGGAGAGAGTGGGTGGACGGAGAGGGAGATCTAGGTGGGTGAAGCTTTCATTAATGGCTAGGAGAGAGAGTGGGAAAAAGCTTAGCATTTATGAGGAAGGGGAAGTGGCCGTTGAGCAGTCCCAGTTGCACCGGAGGCTCCGGTGGCCTTCTTCTGTGCGCAGGCGCGCAACCCAGATCTGTTCTTTGCTTGGGCCAGAGGGGCGGAGGGTCCGGTGGATTTGGCGGAGACTCCGCCCACCGGAGCTGCACCGGAGGTTCCGGTGGGGCCTCCGCCCTTATCCAACAGAGCCCTGTTTTGGTGGAGCCACCACCGGAAGCGCACCGGAGGCCAACCCCTTAGGCGCGCCAGTTGAGAGGGCAGAGCCTCCGGTGGATTCACCGGAGGATCCGCCCACCGTAAGCGCACCGGAGGCTCCGTCCTGGCCTCCGCTCGTATGCACCAGAGGATGGTTTGGGCGAACCCCGCACCGGACCCGCACCGAAGGCTGGGGCGGAGAAACCACAGGAGCCTCCGCTGCATGTAAATTTGCCTTCTCAGTTGTGTCTTTTCTAACACTTTTCATTGCAAACAAATTTGTCGCCCATAGAATTTGTACACTTGATGAACCTGGGCATTTTCATGTATCAAATAAACATTAGTCCAATAGGTATGTTGTCATTTAATTATCAAAACGGAAGATGATATTTCACCATGCAACCCCTCCCTTCGACCCTTAGCCTATAAATAGCACTGCTCAAAATATCTTCCGATATCCCGATTTATCGGCCGATTTATCACTTATCGGGTGGTGGCCGATAAGATAAATGAATATCGACAGAGTTTATCGTTTGAGCCGATTTATTGATTTGACAAGAGGTTTAACGTCCGATATGGAGATATTTGAGTCGATATATCGATTTTCTAGCGCTGGAATTTGTGATTATTGATACCGATCATATAGTTTTTAGTAATATTGAATATAATATATCTATATATATATTGTATTTTAGAAAGAAAAAATTGCCGATATGATATATTTGTATAGCATATGTTCGATGTTGAAATTTGGGATTTACAAGAAAATTGACCGATAAACAGTCGACCGATAAAATTGATTTATCGGTCGATAAGCCGATTTATCTCTTATCTCGGTCGATAAGTTAACGATACGCGATATCCTGAATATTGATAAATAGTTGCCCCTCCGTCATATTATGATAAGATGAGATTTGAGAGCTGAGGCTCCTCCCATTTCCTCTTAGAGGCTACTTCTAGTGTGTATCTAGAAACTATTCCAATTACTGTTGTATTTGAACCGTATCAAGGCTACTCTAGAATTGTCGTCATTTCCCCTTGGTATTCAGTTGATGTTCTCCTAAACCGCATGGGTTGAAATGGTTCCAATTAAGCTGAGTTCAACTTGGTTGATTTCCGCAGAACGGCTGCCGTTGCCACATCATCCGGTACAAGAGCCCTAACATCACTCATGTGCACCTGTAAGGGATCTGCTTAGTGCGCCTCTCTGTTTTGATGGTTTTGATCTCACATCCCGCTCTCATCCCAAGCGCTGCCGCCGCTTGTTTGTGAGCTGCACGCAGCTGACCAAGGTCACATGCGCGTGTGGCCACTGCTCAGTCACTTTAGTCTAGTCGACCAAATTCATCCTCGTAGAGAACACAAGGGATTTGAGTCGCAACAACAACATTGTCCAACCACAAACCAGAAACATGTTTTAACTGAGGCTACGAAATGCAATTCAGGCACAACAATGTGACCGTAAAAGGTCCTGAGATACACCTATTCCTACCACTGGGCATGCAAACAGCAACTTCTGACCCCAACAACATCAACAGGAGTACTACACTCAATAAAATAAAAGACCCAAAAACGGGACAACAAGCTCCTATTGTATGGGCCCTGTACAGTAATGGTGATTTACAATGCACAATCATCATCATCTACTTGATGATATTTTGGGACGTCACAGGGCGAGACAACAACAACAACCGTCCCAAACACGACCCTTGCCACTGCTGCCCCAGGTGACTCCCACTCAGCTTCCATGTCTATAATTTACACTTGTCTTCATGTATGGATCCATCCTCTCCTAGATCCTTCCCAAGCTACCACACCCCAATCAACTGTCTGTACAGCAATGCAGCTCCAGTCCCAAATTCCAATACGCTTAACAGCTTCACCAGTAGCAAACCTCCTAGTTAAGCTCTAACTACCTAACTGCCGATGACTATACACTTTTCTCAACCTTGTGTTCCACTGGAGACTCCCTGTGTGCAAAGATGCAAGACATGTAGCCCCATTACCTGGTTTTTTCCCCTCAGTACCAATCCTGGTGGGCATAGTACGCTAGATCAGCCCCAAACTGATCTGTTTGTTTCGAGGATTTGCTCAAGGACACGCGCAAATTGGCTTATCAACGAGTCAAGTGCTCCTGAGTACATCACAAAATCCCATTCAACACTCTCTGATAGTAATCATACTGCCGAGTGCGCCAGGCATCCATGCTGCTACTGATCAATGAGAGCACCAGGGATACGCATTGCTGCAACCATAATAAGATCATAGTAAGAACCCTCTGGAAATGATTAAAAAAAACAAAAAACAACTGACTAACCTCTTCAGTGAGACTCAAGTGGAACCTCTTTCTCAAGTTCAGTATGGTGCGAGGACCACCTTTAAAGCATGGGAAGCCAGAGTCCTGATCAAAGGAATACACATGTAAGATGGTTTTTAAAATGATGGCTTCTCTCATTGCCTTGCTAACCAAAATGGGGGATACAATTACATAAATTCAGATAAATACCACACTGAATTACTGGACGTTACAAGATTAACAAAATACTCACTCCGTCTCAAATTAATTGTCACAAAGATGGACAAAATTTGATGCATCTAACACTAAATTATGTCTAGATACATCCACTTTTGTCCATTTTTACGACAATTAATTTGAGACAGGGAATACTGATTATATACAATCACAGATAACTATTTTCTCTTCGATACAAGATAGCTGTAAGTTTGAGTGCGACAGAAAGCACGGTTGATTTCAACCTAGCAGGGTATGCTACAAAGGTTTACAAGGAAGCAAAAGGAGAGTTTAGAAATAGATAACATCGTAGTTGATGGAGACTGGTATACTGTGGGTAACTTTGGCTAATATGAAGGGCATGTGAAAAAAGATATGCTCCAACAGTTCATAAAATTGATGTACACCAGAAAGTATTGGAAACTAATGTGAGGCAACCTGAGTTTTCAGATGAATGCCATCTGATAGGCGACAGTCGTCTATCATATCATGTCATCTAGACAAACATGAAAACATCTGTAAGTTTTAGATAGGCATTGTTACCTGCAACATTTCCACAAGTAGTATAACACGCTCTGCGTGCTTCCGACAAGTAAGAAATCCTTGAATGCATAGCACCTGAAAAATAAAATTAGTTAAATTAAATAAAGCTAGTAGAAACTAGATAATCTGGATATCCATGGGGAATAACATATTATCAGTCAAAGACCTTGAAATAGTCGAAGAATTCGCTGGGAGTTCCCTCGGCATCAGAATCCATCACCTGGCATTGTCCCCAGAACAAGCTATAGATTAAGACTATCAAAATATAATGCAGCACTTACATCTAAAGATATATGTGTTATAATAAGTTCTATCGTACTTCAAGGAGCTCCCTTGTCAGCTTAAATGGCGCACTTTCAAAATTTACCCCTCCAGGAGAGTTCGAAAGCATGAACCCAAAATCAATATGAATAATATGTCCTTCCTCATCTATCAAGAGATTTCCATTATGACGATCCTTGATCTGCAAATTCAAAAAAGGCTCGGTGGTAAGTATTCACATTTTTGCCAAAAAAAAAAAGTTGTTATGTGGCGTAAGGCAGCCATGCCACGGGAGGGAAACTCCTCAATTGATCCTTATAGATTCCAAAATTATTGTTAGTTAGTTTGGCAGTTAACATTTCTTGATTGTCAAGTTAGTAATTTCCTTAAGTTGTTAGTTCAGCTTAGCCTCCAATTTGTACGCTGGCTTTATAATGCCTAGCACTACCGATCAATAATGAAGAAAGAAAAGTCGTTATCCCTCCCAAAGGTTTCTCCCTGCTCTTGTTGTGCGGCAGCCTCCTCTTGGCTGGGTGTCACACCTCATCTATTCAGGGGTCAGGGCCATCTCCTACCAGCCTTAAGGCTATTATCCTATCACCTATCACGTTCATAACAGAAGCTGAGGATTCTTGATCTGATAATAATAATCCCAGATAATGGAGGCAAAGTAGTCCTCTTTTGAAGGGGTAAGGCAAAGCAGGGAATTTGACGATTTGCCACAATTTACTTTGCAATTTGATTATTTGCCATTTCTGGTGTCACTCACATGTAGTGTTCATGTGGCACATAATCAAATTTTGGTGAAAAGCGTGGCAAATAATCAAATTTTCCGGCAAAGCAGACATGTGTGAAAAAACAACACATAGTGTCCTTCACTTCGGAGATTTTAAAAGGCAGACATCCCTTTACTTTCCAAGTATCAGATGCGTGTTGCAACACTTCAGCTGAAATAAAGCATTACTGATATGAAATTGATTTGCATGGCAACATTAAATATGGATTAACACAACAGACATCCAATGGATCGGACTTCCAACTGTTACCTCACACTTAATGCTTGAGAAGATGGTACTTGGTGGGCCTTGTCACCTAAATTCTGTGGGCCCGATGAGACATTACATAAAGGTAGCTAACTGCACAGTACCGTTACAAGAGGACAGTGCGCAGGGCTAGACCGCTTGGTGACTGTATCAGCCAGGATCAGGTAAACATTGATACCAGGAACACTTAAACAGGCCTTAAAGTGATGACATAAACTTTACCTTACTACATCTTATATTTTGTCTGTAATAACATCTTATATTCTAGGACGGAGGGAGTACTAAACAATACGGGTGAGAACAATTCCATAATTTGGACACTCTTTAGGGATAACAATTACGAATTTGGATTTACTTCATTGATTACTCTGCACTTGCGGCATATAATAGCGTTAGACATTCAAAAATCAACAGAACACGCCAAGTAGCATTTCTAATTTTAAAAATACACCCAGATTACTAATGAAGTACTTGATTTTAATACCTGGAGCAGGTAGCTCAGAATCGAATATCCTGCCATGCTTTCCACGAAATTCCTCTGTGAATAACAGAAAATATGAAGAGCTAGTTAATTTAAATTGATAGCAGTATGAAATATGAGCTGACAGCACAAAGGTCTTGGAAGTTTTAAGTATGTGGGATATGCTTATGAATCACTAATGTTACAGATGTTAACTTATCATCGTCAGATAGGACTGTGACATGCAATAGTTCAAGACGGAACATTTCATCTGCAATAATGTATTGTTTCAGATAAGAACAAATCTCATGTAGTGGACTGCAGATACAAGTTGAGAAGGGCGGTGTCGCATCACAAGTCAAGTAGTCAATTATAGCCCCACATTTTCATACAAGAAGAAGCTTTATGGATTTGCACTAATCAAACTGTTCCATTAAAACATCAGATGCAACTGCAAAATGAGGAATAAAATATGAAATATTGCCTGGAGTTTTAGGTAGAGGATGGCAAACTGAAAATGAAAGATTAGCTTGTTGTACCGTATGATGGTCCAACAAAGTAGCATTTCACCTGTGCAAGTTTGAAGTTTGGAGAATTTTCTTCATACTTGGCTACATAGTAGTCACGGAGACTTGAGATATTGGGAAACCTACTCTTGATGGAATGAATTGATGCCTGCAATAATAAAAACAAAGGTAGAGCTAAGATCTTTCAGTGCAAAGAGACATTTAAAGAACTAATTTCGAAGCAAAAATAACTACCGTATCAGGAATAGTCTCAATTAGCGCTGCATATGCAGATGTGACAATAACTTCATAAGGCCGTAACCAAAGTGGTAAGCCAGCTTCTTGATATATGTCTGTCAATAGAAAGATATTTTTAAGAACACGAGAGAGTTAAACACATACTAATGGAAACAACTCATTCTTCAGGAAAATTAATTAGTATAGTTTCTTTGGTACCCAAAACAGAAGAAGTGCAATAGACAGTAACACAAAAAAAGTAATTGCTCAACCACAACCACCAAGCCTTTCAGTCCCAAACAAGTTGGGGTAGGCTAGAGTTGAAACCCATAAGATCTTGAAGCCAAGTCATGGTAGATCTCGAAGCCAAGTCATGATAAGAGAAGTAATTGCTCATTCCAGTAAAATCTTAACACTACTGACACACCACGAGATGTTCATATTACTCCAAAATCCAAATGCCTTGATGAGAACACTCTGGAGTGTCAATCATTGCAAGCCATGGTGCTATTTTTATGTGCAAGAAGTGTTTGCTCACCCATTTAAGTATTAACTAAACCAATTTGTATCTTGTAATTCCTTGAATATGGTTTTTGTATACACTCCCTTCCAGTGGAAATTATATCATAATTGAAGATGTTGATTCAACCTAGCATATATACTTCAACAAACAGCATAATTACATGCTTCAAGTCTGACATGTACATGCTTCAGGTAATCAGGTCTGACATATAAGTTACTCCCTCCGTTCACTTTTATAAGGCACACTACTTACCATTTCAATTTTGACCACATACCTAGTAAAATGAGTGAATCTATGTACAAAATGAGTCTAGATTCACTCATTTTAGAATGTACGTGGCCAAAATTGAAATGCCTTATAAAATTGAACGGGGGAGTAGTAGAATTTAGAAAATGAAACGGGATGTAAGCATAAAAATGGAAAACCTTGAGCAAAAAATGGACAACCACCACAATCAGGATAAGGACTGATTAGAGATTACTATTATCAGAGCATTTATGTTGTTTAATGCTTTTTACCATAAAAGTGTGCAACAAGCTGTACAGCTAAGTGCTCCTGTCGGCAATCATCCCCACTCTTGACAATAATCTGCAATTGATGGAAGTGTTTCAGAAGCACAGCAATAACTCAGGATATTTCAGACTAAGATATCCTACAAGGCACAATCAGTCAAATCTCAAGCATGACAACAATCATCAGCAGACCTGAAACATAAACTACTTCCTCCGATCCATAAAAAGTGTCGCTCATTTAGTACAAAGTTTGTACTAATTTAGTACAAAATGAGTGACACTTTTTATGGATCGGAGGGAGTACCTATAGTTATACCGTTAGGTGCTTTAGCTTAGTAAATAAACATTAGATCAGCCAATTTAGCATACAAAGCAGTCTATCTGACTTTCTACTTGTTGTTGACATAAGTTCCTTAAGGCCTCAAATTAGTTGTATCTTGAATCTTCAACTGTAAACATCAATTCCAGAGATAAGCAGAAGAGCTGATACCACACAAATTTTATTGTGAACCTTGATAGACATACAAGTACCAATTGCTTTTCAGATTACTATGTTCCCCAAAATTGACTTTCTGAACATTCCCTTAAACCATAAAATAATCAAACGTATTAATACAGATTCTCTCCTAATCATGTTTTGGGCTGGTGAAACTTATAGAGAGAGCCAGAAAGTTATGCTGAAAACTAAAAGTGCAGTGTCCATGCTCAACCTCAGGGGCGAGACTTGTATTAAAAATAAATTAATTCCAAAAAACAGGGGACTAAATTTGAATAATCTAAAGAATAAATGCTCATAAGGCTAGTATCCAATAAAAAAATAGCATGTAAATAATCTAATAGCAGACAGTTGTGCCATGTGCGACTTACAGAACGCAAATCCCAGCCAGGTAATTTTCCATGAACTGACAAACGGCGTATTCTCTCTTTCTTGACAGTCCAAAGTTCACCAGCTAGGGCATCAGTCGGTTTAGGATCTCCAGCATCAGTCGCCTATTGGAAAATTGAGTTACTAACTCAAGGAAGATGTCCAAAATTAAGAGATGATTGAGGGGAAAAATATAGTGAATCACCTTGGGATCTAAATTTTGGGAGCTTTGACCAACACCTTTCAGTGGAAGACCAGCTGGGGCTTCTCCTTTTAATGCTGCAGCCTAGTCAAGGAAACCAATTCAACAAACAGTAGCAAAAAAAGGTCCACTAAAACCACTTTGTATAATGCATTGAGTCTAGTAGTTCCTACTATCTACTATCTAAACGACTAGTCTCAATTTAATCATTCATATGCAGAATATTTTAGCGGACTGCAAACCTTAGAAAAAAGATGAATAAGAGAGATATTTAGCAATGACACGAGTTGAAAACCAATTTCACGTGTGAGTCGCACCTTGACTTCCTCCATGGCAATAGTACTTGGAACACGGCGATGGTCCTTCTTACGTATCGGTTCATTGTCATCTACATCTTCCATGCTAACTCCTGGAACTGCAGACAGAGTAACCTTTACCCACTCAATAGGGTGATCAACAACAGCCTGGGAGTCTCCCGATAGATCACGTGACTCTGGTCTAGCTTGCCGCATCTTACTCCCCGACTCAGACATTGCGATGCTTCTTGAGCGGCCAATTTTCTCAATAGAGAAACTAACATTTACGAACTTCACTTTAGCCTCCCATAGTTGAGCCATGGCTTGGTCAATAACCTGAGAAGTAGAGTTCAGCATTCTGTCTGTTTCATAATTTTGAGGTTCATGTCGACTCCACAAAGGATATGCCCATGGAGGCGGCTTTGGCAACTGAGCATCTCCATTAGCCAACGGTATCCCACCTTTTGATAGTTTGTTCACATCTGAGGACCCTTTCGAGTGGCTAGATGAAACAGAACAAAAGATAATATCAGAATGATATCGAACTGAAGCTCTAATAACAAGTAAAGTGAAAAATATAATTAATTTCAGCATTAACATTCTTTTGGTACAATCTCAACTGTAGAATTTGATCATTCTAGACTACTATATAGACACTAAGCAGGTTTTACGCCAAAATGTAACCAAACCCACATACCTTGGTGTTTCTGCTTTTAGAACTTCAACACATATAAGATATGGAGCTTTCTCTCTAGAGTTTAGAAGAACGGACTCATCTTCAGGTATATGAACCACTCGATATATGCCCCTTCCCATTGGAAAGCATACTCCTGTGCATAGAAAGAACAGAGAAAAAAGAGCCTCAGCACACTCCGGCTGCTGTTTTGCAATCTCAATGGCTTCTTAATTAACAAAATAGCTTTGTTTTCCCTTAGTTAAAATTCCACCAATGTTGTGATAGTAAAGAAGGACAAAAGAAAGGCAGTTTCATTACATGAGGGCATTGCTTGATGTACTACTTTGCTGCCTATGGTTCAATATTGTCTGTTTTAGCAAGTTCGGCAGATTTGGCAAATACACAGAATATATAATAGTGATGATTACTCATGCACCAAAAATGCAAAAGAAAAGTCATCCCAATAGAACAGGCAGCTAATTTATTGACGTACTTTATCATTCGTTGTTCTTTTAAAACTACTGACATTGGACGAGCAACTACAGAAACACATGTATGCACAAAGAAAGGTGACCATAACTAAAACTGCAGCCAGATAATCAATTGAACAGTAAGACACAGTCCATAATATGTCATATGCCATGTAGCTTCCATCTGGAGGTTAAACTTAAAAGGGGTGAAGCACCAAAATTTTGATGTTGACAATGTTATGATATTGGACGTACTTTATCATTCGTTGTTCTTTTAAAACTACTGACATTGGACGAGCAACTACAGAAACACATGTATGCACAAAGAAAGGTGACCATAACTAAAACTGCAGCCAGATAATCAATTGAACAGTAAGGCACAGTCCATAATATGTCATATGCCATGTAGCTTCCATCTGGAGGTTAAAATGTAATCTTAAAAGGGGTGAA
Source organism: Alopecurus myosuroides (assembly GCA_028641055.1). NCBI lineage: Eukaryota > Viridiplantae > Streptophyta > Magnoliopsida > Poales > Poaceae > Alopecurus > Alopecurus myosuroides. Next base: position 295,717,975 of record CM054057.1, on the reverse strand, counting down.
GCACCAAAATTTTGATGTTGACAATGTTATGATAGAGTGGTAGGCATATGTGGCATGTCAAGTAGCTTCCAACTAAAGATAATGTAATCTTAAAAGGGTGAAGCACCAAAATTTTGAAGTTGAAAAGGTTAGGGTAATTATTAAGAAAAATACAGTAACCTAGGAGATAAAGAAAAGCAGTAATATCCATAATATCTCCAAAAAGATAGCAGAAATCACCTCCATTTTTCTCACTGGAAGTAATATGTGAATTGATCTCTGTAAGAGACTGGCACCAAAAAGAACCATCAAGAGATAAATTAGAATGCAAATAAAAGAAAACTGTAACTTTTCTTTAAAGATAACTGAAAGGGCGTAAAGCAAATAATCAGTAATTTAGCAACCTAGTGTATTTGACTTACCTCTCGCAAGGCAATCTTGCGATCTTCCACAGGAAATATGTCTACAAGACCATAAGATGTATCACATAGTGATTGAACAAGCTCCAATGAAGCATAGTAAGAGCCTTTTCGAAGCTCTGCTATCACATTGTTTGGTAAAGGTGGTTTTCCACTTTGTTTCTCACTGTTTCCTATGGACTCAGGGTTTTTCTGAAACACATATACTGCAGTTAGGAAGGCAAGCATACTTGCAAAAGGAAGGTAAGAACTGAAGATTAAATTCAAAATATGTACAACAAAAACAAAAAATCCTTTCAGTCCCAAACAAGTTGGGGTATGCTAAATTCAAAATATGTACCAATAGCTTAATCAGAGTAAGCGGTCATTAAACGACTTCTAGGATGCAGCAAACAAAAACACCCAAAACAACCTTGTTTATATCATAGCAGCCATTGGTGGAGATGTTGCAATAAATGTAAAGTAATACAAAACCAAGCTCCAACATACTGAACACTGGGGAGATGCAAATCAACTACTCATGACATATGTAAAATATTGATGACAACTAGCAAAAAATGTCATTCGAGATGTAATAAACATATATTTGTGGAGTCAGAAGCGGTAATTACTCAATATGAAAGACTGAAGCTTGCAAATGAAAGGAAGAATTATTAAGAGCAGATGTCTTGCCTCTTTCAATAGTTTTGAGCCAAAAATCTCAGATTCTTCTCTATCACGGAACAAACGCTTGAAAAAGCTCTCTGATCCTGGGCTACCCTCAGAAATGCCGTTAGGTTGACTACCTTCTATATGCCCACTCTTAGCATCCTCAGGGTGCACTCTAAACAACCTGCGGAATGACAAGAACTCTGAATTTTCCTCCTCCTCGATACCACTGGTGGTGCCCTTACCGTCATCAACATTTCTATCAAGCCCTTCGATTCTCCTGTCCTCATTTTTGTCTTTAAATAGCTTTCGGAAGAAATTTTCCTTATCACCTTCCTCACACTTATCATCCTCGTTCCTGTCATGAGCAGCTGCCTTCTTTTCTTCATTCTTGTCCTTGAAAATTCTGCGGAAGAAATTATCATCATCTATGCTCTTACTGCCTTTGTCCTCATCCTCAATCTTGCTAGGAGTGGTGCCTTCCTTTTTCTCATCATTTTTCTCCTTAAAAAGTTGTCGGAAAAAACCATCCTTCTTGTCTTCTTCGGTGTTCACACCAACCTTTTCCCGATCATCATTTTGTTTATGACTGCCACCATCTTTCTTCTCTTCATTCTTATCTTTGAAAATCTTGCGGAAGAACCCTTCTCTATCATCATCCTCCGAACTCTTACCCAGTTTTTCATCATCCACGTGCTTTCCATGCATGCTTTCTCTCCTCTCATCATTCTTATCCTTGAATATCTTGCGAAAGAAGCCTTCCTTCTCGTCATCGTCACCTGGTCTGTCCTCCTTGTCACGGAAGAGTCGCTTCAACAAACCATCCGAGCTAGGTGTGAGCTCCGCGTCCTCATCCTTGCTGTCCCTAAGCAACCTACGGAAGAAACCATCTTTATCACCTTCTTCCTCCTCATTCTCTTTCTCCTTGCTATCCTTAAGCAACCTTTTAAAGAAACCTTCCTTGTCTCCATCGTCCTCGTCCTTGTCTTTGCTGTCTCTAAGCAACCTCTTAAAGAACCCATCCTTATCCTGCTCCTCGTCCTTCTCCATGGAACGCCTAAAGAAGAGTGCATCACGCACCTTGGGCCCAATGCTCAATCTCCTAAGCAGCCTGTTGTCCTCCGATGACGGTGTGACTGGTTGCTTCCCTTGGCCAAACCCAGCATCCTCGGTAGCAGCCACATTGGTCCCGCTGGCAGGGGGGCTCAAGCCAAGAGAGGGTGACGAGGCAAGGGACATTAGTCGCTGCTTCGACGAGCGTATCCTGCTGAGCATGGGATTGCCACGCGGGCTGGCAACAGGGGACAGCGGTGCAGGTCGGACAAGTGGCGGCCACTCGCCCTGCACGGTCGCTGCGGCCTGGCACTGCTCCTGCACCTTATCAATCCCATCCAGATCCTCGGTTTCCTCTAGCTCAAGCTCGGCGGCAAGGATCCAATGCACCTTGAGCGCGATGCGCAGGGACTTGGAGCAGGTATCGATGACGAAACGGTCAAGGGAGGGGCTGGGCTTGTGCACGAGCATGTAGCAGACCTGGAAGAGGTAGGCCTCGAGGCCAGAGAGCGGGAGCGTGTACATGCGGTTGCAGAGGTAGTCGCGCACCCCGGCGTGGTCGTGCTTGTAGAGGTAGCTGACGGCGATCCACTCGCAGAAGAAAGCGGAGTCGAAGAAGCGGACGAGCCAGCCGCTGCTCCCCACGGGCGGCGTCGCATCTCCGCCGGCGGCAGTGATCTCCCGCGGCGACTCCTCGGGCCCGAAGCTGAGGCCCCGCAGCCCGAGAAGCCGCACCATGGCTGCGGGCTTCTCCTTCCCCCAGCGGAAGCCAACCGTCACTGGCGTCCTCCTCCAGTCACCAACATCGCAACCCACGGAGCAGCTCGATCCAGAACCGCAACGCTCTACCAAATCTCGATACAGAGCTCGGTCAGGGCTGTAACCCAATCCAAACCCTAGCCTCCGCTGCGATCGCTCAGCTCGGTCCAAAGACCTGCAAACCCTAGCAGCCGAGCTCCGGGATCGAGCCGGGCGAAGGGGATCTTCGAATTGAGGGGGTCAATTGGGAGCGGGGAAGAGTGCCGACGGATCTTCGAATTGGGGAAGACTCAGGGGGTGGGGGAGGGGGGTTGGGTTGATTCGATTTGAAATGTCGTAGCGTTTTCGTCGCTGTTTCTCTGGACTCTGGTTTGAATTTTCTTTTCTTTCGGTTTTCTTCTCCGGCGTGCAGTCCGTGGTGGCGAGGGTGTGGAATGGGGAAGCGGAGAGCCCGGAGCAGGTGGGGGCGGCGATGGCCGCGTGCGAATCCTCTGCGCTGCTGTCACTCTGTTGCACAGCATGTGCCATTCTCTTGGACCAGCCACACTACTCCCTCACGAATAAGTGTTCGTTTTCCTTTTCTTCAGTCAAATTTATTATATTTTGACTAACTTTATTGAAAAAATTACTAGCATTTATGACATCAAATTAGTATCGATAAATTTGTCTTGACTTAAAGTTTCAAAAAAAACATTTAGATGTCTTATATGTTGCTACAATTTGCTATAAAGTTGATCAAATTTTAAAAAGTTTGACTATGTGTAAAATTAGACGTATACTTATTCATGGAAGGAGGGGGTATGTGTAAAGCGGTTCAAAGTGCGAAATGAATGTTCCACACAATGTAGGGCATCGATTCAAATCCTCTGATGCAACATAAATAAACTTCAGTTATAAGTTCGAATAAGTGTGAGCGTATCTGCATCCCCGTGTGCCTCTAACTGTGGGTCCTTTGGTGTTTATTGTTGTTGTATGTGGGCTTTCTTGCCCCCCGCGCGTGTGGTGCAGCTGCCTAGCGGACTGGCCACGTGTTGCCATGTTGGCTGTGCGGGGGTGTCGGGGTGGTCAAGGGGCTATGACTGTTCGTTTTGGTGGCCCTGCGGCTGTGGGTCCTAGCTGTCATTGGCTGGTTGTTTTGTGTTATGGTCCTTCTCTTTTACAGTCGGCGAGGATTTTCTTGTGGTTTTCTCCTGTCCCTCACTCGCTCTAGGCATCTGGGGTTCATCGTTCCTATCGTCCACCACGACCACCAATGCCACTGCCCCTCGTCGTCGTCTGTTGTCGTCTCCACCGGAGTTCCTAACAGTCTCGGATGTGTGCGGTGTCTCGCATCGACCGGTAGCCTAGTTTGCTGGTCCTCGCCGCCCTCTCCTCCCACGGGTTCTCTCCCTCCACCACCGAGTACCGGCTGCGGGCTGGGCCTCTCCTCCACAGGACCATCATCGGTCGAACATTCCTCTCCTCTACCTCCACCGACTACTCCATTCCTCCGCCACCAAAACATCTGTCCGACTACACTGCTTGCATGTTGTTCTTCTCCTCCAACATCTGCCAATCTCTAGTCGTCGCGCCGCTCGGCCTTAGCAGCAATTCCGCCCCCACCCATCTCCTCGGTCCTTCACACCTCCCTTCCGTTGTCGCTCCTGTTATCCGAGAGCCACATCGAGATTGCTCGATGCCTGCCCCCTCCCCTTCACCACCCACATCCTATAGGTTGACGATCACCTTGAATTACTCGATGTCTGCCATTGGTTCCACTAATCTGACTACAGTTGACCCGTTCTTCTCCATGTGCGCCAACCGGCAGGCGTAGTATCCGGCTTGCGCCCGACGGATCACGGTGGACTGCACTAAACCATATCAGGAGGAGGTGAACAAAGAGAGGTGTTATACGAGGAGGGTGAAGAAGGAGAGATGTTGTACAAGGAGTCAAGGGAGTGAAGGAGAGATGTTGTACAAGGAGGAGGATGCTCACACAGACGTGATGGTAGCAAGATATACTAATTTGGTGTGTCGATGCTTATGGTGGAGGCGGCTGTATGATCAGAGATTGTTTACTAGGAGGAGGTGAAGGTAGATATGCAGCCTACTGCCCTTCTTGCCATTGTCGCTGATTTATGATTATTCGCCATACATCAAAAGCATACGAAATAAGGGGTGCCTCTTTCCTCCATCTATTTGCGGTATATTGTGTGGTGTTGGTTGAATTCACATTGTCATGTTTAGTTTTTCTGTGTTCCAAGTTTCATTATTCTGGACATGATGCCTCATGTCAATGCTCCTGTCACTGCTTCTCTTATTCACTTACATTGGAATCAAATATTATATTAAGCATTAAGTGACTTATCATATGTTCTCCATTTAAATACATGCTTGCACAATGACAAATATTTTTCTTTTGGGTATTGTCGCCTTGGCGACTCTAGCAACTAAGAAGTTTGCATCAATCTCCTCTATGTGGCATGCAATACGAAAGAAATCCTTCCATATTGATTGTTCATGTAATATCGAGGTTGCTTTTTTCCTGCATTCATAATTAGTACTTATGACTGCTTTCGGTGTGATTTGGTGATCATCATGGGGCTTTTTTATTTGTATTGGTTGATTGTATCGGGCTTGGTGTTTCCGTAGGCAGTGCATCTGCTTGCTCAAGCATGGCAAGACCCATATATTCCGCTCATGATTTTACTACCTAAGGATTATTTAGAAGCAGTAGATTCTTTTTTGTAAACAAAAATTTATCGGAGAAGCAGTAGTCGTTTGGAAGTTTACTATTAAATGGATCATACGGGAATAGAGGGGGGTGAATAGGTACATCTTGTAGATTTGTGTGTTGATCACAAGCATTATCAACCCTGTATATTTTCTTCTTTCTTCACTTGATGATGTCTTGAAGATAATCATGAAATACCACCTAATCCTTTTCTTCAAGACATACTTGTGATATGCACAACTCTATATATGACCACTCTTCATGTAAATCCTTGAATATCACAATGGCCATTATGAAAGCTAATAGAGTTCAACACATGAACCCCAAACTTTCCTATGGACAAGATCTACAAGGATAACTCAATGCAACTATTAGTCCATAAGGATTGTTATTAATTACCAAAACCACATATGGGGGCACCATGCACTTTCAATCTCCCCAATTTTGGTAATTGATGACAATCCCTTTTTACGAGGGTTTGATACGTCCATTTTGCGTCACTATTTTATATCATAATTTACTGCTATTCATTGATATATTTCATATTTAGAGATGATACTTATGTTATTTCATCTATTTTGCATGTTTGATGATTATTGGAGAATTAACTGTCGGAACCAGAATTCTGCTGGAAAAAGGACCGTCAAGATACCATATTTCTGAAGATCATCAATTCACGAAAAACAGCGGAAAGTTCCTATTTTGCCAGATGTCGGAGCCAGCCAAAAGGGGGGTAGAGGTGGGCCACCAGTGGCCCACACCATGCCATGGCGCGGGCTACCCCCTTGTCGCGCCGCCATGTGGTGTGGTGGCCCTGGCACACCACTGTCGGTGCCCCTTTGCGTACTTCATCCCCCCGAAACCCTAAGACTCGGGGAGCCAACGAGGAAATATTCCGCCGCCTCCAGGAGGCGGAAAACAATAAAGAGATAAAACCTCTCCGAGAGGAAGAAATCTGTTGGGGAAATTCCTTCCCGGTGGGGAAAATCATCGCCATCGTCGTTGTTATCGAGTTGGACTTGATTGGGATCATCATCATCATCATCATCATCTCCGCCGCCATCACCATCATCTCCACCGCTCCACTCCCTTCCGCTGTAATATCTAGGGTTGAATCTTGTCTATTTCATAGGGGAAACTTTCCTTGTGTTAATTACTCCTTGTGGTTGATGCTATTGAGTGAAACCGTTGAATTAAGGTTTATGTCCAGATTGTTATTCATCATTGTATCTCCTCTGATCATGATCCATATGATGTATTGTGAGTAGTTTGTTTAATTCTTGAGGACATGGGAGAAGTCAAGATGTTAGTAGTGGAATTATGATGAGTAATATTTAATGGTTTGATATTTAAGTTGTGGTGCTATTCTTCTAGTGGTGTCATGTGAACGTCAACTACATGATACTTCACCTTTATGGGCCTAGGGGAATGCATTGTGTATTCGGCTACTAATTGTGAGGTTGCCGGAGTGACAGAAACCTAAACCTCCGTTAGGAAACCGATGCATGAGGGAGTGTAGGATCCTAGAGTTTAAGGTTGTGGGTAGATATATCTTAATTACTTTCTTGTAGTTGCGGATGCTTGCAAGGGGTATAATCACAAGTATGTATTAGTCCAAGTTAGGGAAGTACATTAGCATAGGTTCACCCACACAACATCTATCAAAACAATAAAGATTAATCAGTTGTATGAAACGAAAGCACTTGACGAAATTCCCGTGTGTTCTCAAGAACGTTTGGTCATCATAAGTAAACCAACCGGCTTGTCCTTTACTCTAGAAAGGATTGGGCCACTTGCTGCAATTATTATTACTGTCTTTTATTTACTTGTACTTTATTTATCTGCTATATCAAAAACCACTGAAAACCTGTCTGCTAGTATTTATAGTGAATCCTTTATCCAAACTGCTGGTCAGCACCTTCTGCTCCTCGTTGGGATCGACACTCTTATTTATCGAAAGTACTAGGATACACCCCCTATACTTGTGGGTCATCAAGACTATTTTATGGCGCCGTTGTCGGGGAGTGAAGCGCTATTCGTAAGTGGGATTGGTAAGGGAAACTTTTACTATGGGTGTTGTTTTTATTTCTGTCTGCTACTTTATTTCAATATGGAGAGATTTCCATTCGATTTCCTATTTGGGAGTACTGCTGCCACTTCTAAGGTAGTAGATGACCCGCCGTCTGCTCAATTGGATCCTTTTAAAATACCTATGAAAATTGTTGAACGTGTTATGGATAACTGCTATTTTGGAGATGGAACTGTCCATCCTCGTGACCATTTACTCTATATATATAAATTATGTGAGTTGTTTAAGTGTGCAGGTATTTCAATGGACCAAGTTAAATGGAATCTATTCTCTTTATCACTGAAGGGCAAAGCTATGATATGGTATAAGATGATGAAGAATGGTCGATATATTGGATGGGAGGAAATTGTACCTCTCTTTTATTCTAAATTCTATCCTCCTAGTGAGATTCATAAGGATCAAAATTAAATATATAATTTCTAGCCTCATGATGGAGAGAGTATTGTCTAAGCGTGGGGGAAATTGAAGTTACTAATGATCAAATGTCCCATTCATGAGCTCCCCAGTAATATTGTTATTAATAATTCTATGCAAGGCTTTCTCTTCATGATAAGGATTTATTATATGATTCTTGTTATGGATCATTTACATGTATGGAAGGGGAAGCTAAATGGGATCGTCTTGACCATATCCAGGAAAATACTGAAGTATGGGAGAATGACAAAGATAGAAAGTCAGGTATAAATTATAATTATGAATGCATTAAATATTTTATGGAAGCCGATGATTTTCATAATGTTAGTGTTGTTTATGGTCTTGACTCTCAAATTTTTGCAAATAGTTTTAAGGCTTTTGCCTCTTAACTTGATATTCCCAAAAAGGAGTGGAACAAGTACCATGCACCTTATAAACATACTGTTAATTGTGTTCCTGATAGAAATATAGAAGTTCATATTGTTAATCATGTTGTGCATGAACCTTATATTTAGAGCATGCCTTTCCCGGCTAAAGTAAAGGAACATTCTATTATAACTAGTGTGGTTAACAAAAGTACAAAGAAATATATAGAACCTGATGAACAAATAATTGTTGAACCTACAGTAGCAATAGTAAAGGACTTTGTCACGGAAAGTGTAGAAGATGGACACATTATCTTTTGTGAATATGCTTCTAATATTGTTTCCCATTCTAGTAGATCTTGGAAAACTAGTGTTCATGTGCTTTCTGCCAGGATAGGCGATCATTGCTATTATGGTTTATGTGATATTGGTGCAAGTTCAAGTGATATACCTTATGAGCTTTATAGAGAAATCTTGCATGAAATTGGTTCTTGTGAACTTGAAGAAATTGTTCTGGTTATTCAGCTTGCTAATAGATAAACTATCTCTCCAATTGGTATCGTTAGAGATGTGGAAGTTTTATGTGGTAAAACTAAATATCCTGCTGATTTTCCAGTACTTGGTGCAGCTGCAAGTAAAACTTGTCCTATCATTTTTGGTAGACCTTTCTTGAACACTTGTCATGATGTTATAGATTGTAAGAAGGAGAAAATATTAACTAAATTTGATCAAGAATCTTATGAGTTTAATTTTTCTAAATTTGCTAAAGCTCCTTATGAAACTGAATTGCCTAATGAAGATTTTAAAGTTGAGCAGTTTTCCTCTATTGCTCTTGCTCCTAACAATGCTTTGCAGTAATACATGGAGGACCACGAAAGTGAGGTCTTTACGGAAGAAAGAAATGAGATTGACGAGATTCTTCTTCGTCAACCAGAGATGCTGAAACACAATTTACCGGTGGAAGACTTAGGTACCACACCACCACCCAAGGGGGATCCCATTTTTATTTAAAATCTTTACCTGATAATCATAAATATGCTCATATTGATGATAAGAAAACATATCCTGATATTATTAGTTCTAAACTTTCAGGTAAGGAAGAGGAAAGGTTATTAGAAGTATTGAAGAAACACCAAGGAGCTATTGGATATACTCTTGATGATTTTAAAGGGATTTCCCCTGCTATATGTCAGCATGTTATTAATATGGAACCTGATGCAAAGCCAATTGTTGAACATCAATGCCGTTTAATTCCTAAGATGAAGGAAGTGGTAATAAATGAGGTATTGAAACTCCTTGGTGCCAGTATTATTTATCCTATTGCTGATAGTAGATGGGTAAGTCTTGTGCATTGTGTTCCTAAGAAAGGAGGAATTACTGTTGTGCCAAATGAAAATGATGACATTATTCCTCAAGGAGTAGTGGTTGGTTATAGAATGTGCATTTATTTTAGAAAAGTTAACAAAGTTACTAAGAAAGATCATTATCCTTTACCTTTTATTGATCAAATGTTAGAAAGGTTGTCTAAGAAAACTTATTTTTGCTTTCTTGATGGTTATTCTGGGTATTCTCAAATTGCTGTTAAAAGGTAAGGTCAAGAGAAAACAACTTTTACTTGTACTTACGGAACTTATTCTTATAGACGTATGCCTTTTTGGTTTGTGTAATGCTCCTGCTATGTTTCAAAGATGCATGTCTGCTATCTTTCATGGTTTTCGTGAGGAAACTGTGGAAGTATTCATTGACGATTTCTCCATCTATGGAACTTCTTTTGATAAATGCTTGCACAATCTTGATAAAGTTTTGCAGAGATGTGAGGAAACTAATCTTGTTCTTAATTGGGAGAAATGCCAATTTATGGTTAATGAAGGAATTGTTCTTGGACTTAAAAATTCTGGAAGAGGTACTGAAGTTGACAGAGCTAAAGTTGAAGAAATTGAGAAAATACCTTGTCCCTGGGATGTCAAAGGTATTCGTAGTATTCTTGGTCATGCTGGTTTCTATAGGAGGTTTATTAAAGATTTCTATAAAATATCAAAACCTCTTACTAATCTTCTCCAAAAAGATGTACCTTTCGTTTTTTATGATGATTGTAAAGAAGCTTTCGAAATTCTAAAGAAGGCTTTAATTTCTGCTCATATTGTTCAACCACCTGACTGGAACTTACTGTTTGAAATTATGTGTGATGCTAGTGATTTTGCTGTAGGTGATGTTCTTGGACAACGAATAGATAATAATTTGAATTTTATTCATTATGCTAGTAAGACTCTTGACTCTGCTCAAAAGAATTATGCTACCACTGAAAAAGAATTCCTAGCTGTAGTTTTTGCTTGTGATAAGTTTAGACCTTATATAGTTGATTTGAAAGTTGCTATTCATACTGATCATGCTGATATTAAGTACCTTATGGAAAAGAAAGATGCTAAGCCTAGGCTTATTAGATGGGTGCTGCTTTTACAAGAGTTTGATTTGCATATTGTAGATAGGAAGGGTACTGAAAATCATGTTGCTGATAATTTGTCTAGATTGGAAAACATTTCTTATGACCCTATTCCTGTTAATGATAGTTTTGCAAATGAATAGTTGGTTGCAATAAAACTAAGCTCGCGAGATAGTCCTTGGTATGCAGATTATGCTAACTTTATTCTTTCCAAGTACTTGCCTCCAACCTTTACAGTTCAGCAAAGAAGGAAATTCTTTTATGACCTGAGGCATTATTTTTGGGATGACCCACACTTATATAAAGAAGGAGTGGATGGTACTATGCGAAGATGTGTTATAGAACATGCACAATGAGAGATATTGAGAAAATGTCATAATAGTGCTTATGGAGGACATCACGCTGGAGATAGAACTGCACAAAAGGTCCTACAATTAGGTTTCTATTGGCCTACTCTTTTTAAATATGCAAGAAAGATTATTTTATCTTGTGAAGAATGTCAAAGAGTTGGTAATATTTCTAGACGCGATGAAAGGCCTGTGAATTATTCTCTTGTTATTGAACCATTTGACTGTTGGGGATTTGACTTTATGGGTTTGTTTTCCCCTTCGAAAGGTTATACTCATATACTTTTTGATGTTGATTATGTCACTAAGTGGGTAGAGGCTATACCTACAAAGAGTGCTGATGGTGAAACCTCATTAAAAATGCTTAAAGATGTTATTTTTCCTAGGTTTGGTGTGCCTAGATATCTTATGACTGATGGAGGTGCTCACTTTATTCATGGTGGTTTTAGAAAAAAAAAAACTTGCTAAATCTGATGTTAATCATAGAATTGCCTCACCTTATCATCCCCAAACAAGTGGGCAAGTAGAATTATCAAAGAGAGAAACTAAATCTATCTTGGAAAATAATGTTAATAAATCTAGGAAAAATTGGGCTAGTAAGCTAAATGATGCTTTATGGGCTAATAGAACCGCTTATAAAAATCCTATGGGTATGTATCCTTAAAAAATGATTTATGGAAAAGCTTGTCACTTGCCTTTACAATTAGAACACAAGGATTATTGGGCAGTGAAAGAACTTAATAGAGATTTTAAACTTGCTGGTAAGAAAAGGTTGCTTGACTTGAGTTCTTTGGATGAATGGAGAAGTTAAGCTTATGAAAATGCGACTCTTTAAAGAGAAAGTTAAAAAATGGCATGATAGGAGAATTCTTAAGAGAGAGTTCCATGTTGGTGAGAAAGTTCTATTGTATAGGTCTCGTCTCAGTTTTTTTGCATGAAAATTACTCTCGAGATGGGAAGGACCTTTTGTTATTGAAGAGGTGTATCGTTCGGGTGAAATCAAAATTATTTCACTTAAAGATAACACTTCACAAGTGGTGAATGGGAAAAGACTCAAACATTATATTTTTGGAGATTCTTATAATGAAGGCGTTGATATTATTCAAGTGGTGACTCCGGAAGTTTTTATTAAAGAGAAAATTCAAGAAACTGCTGAGTCCGTTTTCGAATAGGTAACAGTTTCGGTAAGAAAAAGTTTGTTTTGACTCTCCAACACATATTTTTGTTGTTTTTATTAAATATGGAAAATTACGAGACGGAAAGGGGTAGGAAATGGTGCCTGAGGGCACCACACCATGCCATGGCGCGGGGCCATCCCTGGCCGTGCCACCACATGGTGTGGGCGCCTCGGAGCCCGTATCCGACCCGCTTTCACCATGTACCTCCCTTTCGTTATGAAACTTTTCGCTATATAATCCTACGGATCCCCCGAGGTCTGTATATTGTTTTATCGTCGTGTTTTTGTTTCGATCTGTTTCTATTAGGAATTGTTCTCAGTTTTAGAGGCACCATGGTATCGGCCAACAACTACAAGGGGAAGGAGCCTTTGGAAGATGATCTCCAAGGTCCTAAGCTTAAGGAGGAGGTCAAGACTCAAGAGTGAAGTTGAAGGAGAAGTAGAAGAAGACCCGCGTGTGTACCCTCGCGCCACCATTACGAGCATTGGAGTGGTGGCAAACCCCTTCAAACTCAAGAGAGGCACGCAGATGAGCACTTGAGGGAAGGTTCCACGTCACTGCTTAGCTTCAAGGACACCATCTTCAGGCATCAATAACCCCTTCCATAATTTAATCCATAACATCAATTTCAAAGGGTGCCTGAGGCAGAGTTGCCCTCTGGTTGGAATATGGATCGTTCTAACAATGAAGGAAAGGAAATCTCTCAATTTGAAGAGATGTGGGGGATTAATTCCAAGAGTTGGGACTCACAGTCTGACAAGTTCATGAACCGTATTGAGCATAATACGGAGTTGATTCGTACTCTCACATAGAAGATTGATGAATTGAAGGAGTTGGTTGATAGGCTTATTAAGGATTCACCACCACCACCGAAGGAGTAATTCCTCATTGGTATTGGCATCCCCTTGGCTTGTTCCAAGCTTGGGGGGAGTGTCGCGGTATCACACCATTATCTTTCACTTTTTACTTTTCAGTAGAGTCATATCTTGCAGTGTAGAAGTATCTCTCCTTTAGTTGGTTATCTATGTATCCCTTGGTGTGAGTTGTCATTATCACCCTCTTCTCTTGACCTTGCACTCTTCTTGATCACATATATCACCCTCTTCTCTTGACCCTTGAAACCTTCCTTCACACCACACTCAAACAGTAATTCGCATTAGAGGGTTAGTACAATAATAAAAAATCCATTGGTTATGTAAGGGCACAACTTCTATTGATACTATTAAACATTAGCTACAACCACTGTTGTTTTGTGAAGCAAAGAAATCCACTTGACATCGCAAAAGAGAAAATGAAAGAAAAATGGCAGAATCTGTCAAAACTAGAATAGTCTGTAAAGACGAATTTTTTCGAGGTAGTAACGTTGCTCAGATCAAAAAAGTTGCGGAATTACCGAGGAATAAGCACAAGAAATTTTAGGTCATTCTGATTTTTATGATTTATACGATTTTTTACGGTGGACAGCAGAAATTTGTTTCTTGCGCAGAAATACGAAAACCAACTCCAACTCTCATTAGAAACCTTACATGGAACTACTAAAACATGGTAAGAAAGATACAAAGGAGTTTCTTCAAAATTATACAACCTCTCGACTCAAAGAAAACAGAGAAAAACAAAGCAAAAATAAAACCATGGACTCAAATTAGTTGGGCCTAGAAAAGAGGAATCAAGTATTTTTAAGTGTAGAAGCATCCAAATTGTAAATCGTTCGAATAATGGAATCAAAAGGAAACTTCATTCTCTTTCTAGGAAAGTGTTCCATACCTTTCTTGAGTTGTAACTAAAATTTAATATTCCCTTCTTTCATACCAATAACAACACCAACAGTTCTAAGAAAAGGTCTTCCCAAAACAATTGGACAAGAAGCATTGCATTCAATATTCAAGACAACAAAATCAACGGGGACAAGATTATTATTAACCATGATAAGAACATCATCAACTCTCCCCAAAGTTTTCTTTCTAGCATTATCAATAAGACGAATATCCAAATAACAAGGTTCCAATGGTGGTAAATCAAGAATACCATAGAGTTTCTTGGGCATAACAGAGATACTAGCACCAAGATCACATAGGGAATTGCAATCAAAATCATTTATTTTCATTTTAATAATAGATTCCCAACCATCATCTAGCTTCCTAGGGATAGAAGCTTCACATCTTAATTCATCCTCTCTAATTTGCATGTGAGCATTTGTAATATGTTTTGTGAAAGCCATATTCATAGAACTAGAATTAGGACAGCTAGCAAGATTTTGTAAGCACTTAATCAGTTCAGTTATGTTGCAATCATCAAAGTAAAGATCATTTTTATCAAAGATAATGGGACAATTGTCTCCCATCTCTCTAAAAATTTCAGCACTTTTATCCGGAACATTTTTAGCACTTTCAGGCAATTTTGCATTTTTAATAGCTAAAGAGGGAGTGTTTCCTATACCAATTACTTTACCATTGATAGTAGAAGGTTTTCTATCATGAGAAGCTTCAGTTTTACTAGTGGTGGTAATGGTGCAAACATTAGCTATATTATTCTTTCTAGCTATTTCATCTTCTCTTTCCCATCTAGCATGCAATTCAGCTAACATGCTAACATTATCATCAATTCGAATTTGGATGGCATTCAAAGTTTTGCTTTCTTTAACATCATGAGGCATGACCTTTAGTTTTAGAAAATCAACATCAAGAGGAAGGCTATCAACTTTAGAAGCAAGAACATCAATTTTTTCAAAATTTTCCTCAGCAAATTTATTAAAAGCAGTTTGTGTACTAATAAAATTCTTAAGCATGTTCTCAAGATCAGAGGGTACACTTTTATTGTTGTTGTAGGAATTACCATAAGCATTGCTATTATTGGGAGGATATGACCTATAATTGTTGCTACCAAAATTAGTCCTATAAGCATTGGTGTTGAAATTATTATTTTTAATGAAGTTCACATCAACATGCTCTTCTTGAGAAACCAAAGAGGCTGAAGGAACAATATTTGGATCAATAGGAGCATGTCCATTCACAAGCATATACATAATAACATCAAGTCTTTCATTCAAAGAGGAGGTTTCTTCAACAGAATTTACCTTCTTACCAGTTGTAGCTCTCTTAGTGTGCCACTCAGAATAATTTAACATCATATTATCAAGAAGCTTTGTTGCTGACCCCAAGGTAATGGACATAAAGGTTCCTCCAGCAGCTGAATCCAGAAGGTTTTTTGAATAAAAATTCAGACCTGCATAAAAGGTTTGGATGATCATCCAAGTAGCCATTCCATGAGTGGGATAATTCTTTACTAAAGATTTAATTCTTTCCCAAGATTTAGCAACATGCTTATTATCAAGTTGCTTAAAATTCACAATTCTACTTCTTAAAGATATAATCTTAGCAGGAGGATAATATTTTCCAATGAAAGCATCGTTACACTTAGTCCAAGAATCAATATTATTTCTAGGCAAAGACAACAACCATTCTTTAGATCTTCCTCTCAAAGAGAAAGGAACCAATTTAAGTTTAATAATATCTCCATCCACATCTTTATATTTTTGCATCTCACATAGTACAACAAAATTATTAAGATGGGCAGCAGCATCATTAGTACTAACACCAGAAAATTGCTCTCCATAACAAGGTTTAACAGGGCAGACTTTATCTCATAAAAATCACCAGTATGAGCAGGTGGAGCAATAGGTGTGCTAATGAAATCATTGTTGTTGGTGCTAGTGAAGTCACACAACTTAGTGTTCTCAGGAGTAGTTGTTTTAACAAGACTAAAAACAGAAATAAAACTACAGCTATAATAAGAACTATTTTGTGTGTGTTTTTATAAAGAGAAGCAAACAAGACAAAAAAACTAAGCTAAACAAAAACAAAGTAAAGAGATTGGAAGTGAGAGACTCCCCTTGCAGAAATTCTCTTCCTTCCCGGCAACAGCGCCAGAAAACTTGTTGATGATGCCTTGACGTGAGGCTGATGTTGGTAAACCCCAAGAGGAAGGTTGTGAAGAGTGTAGCAGCGAATTTTCCCCAGAAAAGAAACCAAGGTTGAATCGACCAGTAGGAGGACAAGCAATCTCTGAAGGTTGATGCAGCTGAGGTGGCAGGGTGCACTACCGGCTCAACAACATCGTGGAACCTACACAACACAATCAAATCACTTTGTCCCAACGTAGCAGTGAGCTTGTCACCGGTTTTTCTGAACACAAAGATGTTAAACATATGGTGTGGAAAACGGTATGAAAACAGTAGCAACGGTATGAAAGCAGTGTGAAAGCAGTGTGTGTATTATCAGTATGAGAAAATGGTCCGGGGTCCACAGTTCACTAGTGGTGTCTCTCCGTGAAAGATAAATAGCATGTGTGGTGAAAAAATTACAGCTGGGCAATTTACATAAATGAAGGCTGCACTGTAGTGCATATGCAAGACATAAAGATTACTATGTGATTCATGCGGGCATTACAACAAAATACATGAACCGTCATCCAACTGCATATATGTCTAATAATCCCCCCTCCGAATATCATCCGAACAAACGTTGGGTATTAAGTTGCAAGCAACAGATTATCGCCGTAAGCAAAGTGTGTAATGTAAACAATGTAAACTAGGTAAACACCGTTTTTTCTCCCTAATGGCAACATCACATCCTCCATCCGTCATGTTTCCGTCACTCGACCACAGATGCAAAGGAGGCATCAACCCACTGTCGAGCATAAATACTCCCTCTTGGAGTTACTAGCATCTATTTGGCCAGAGCATCTACTAATAACAGACAGGATGCAAGACCATAAATAACATATGCATGAAGATAACATGATAGATTGATAATCAGAAGACATAGCATTCAACATTCATCAAATCCCAACAAACACAACATATAGCATTACATAAAGATGATCTCGATCATGTGAGGCAGCTCACGAGATCTCAACATGAGGTACAAAGTGGACAGAAAAACCATCTAGCTACTGCTATGGACCCATAGTCCAGGGATGAACTACTCACGCATCACTTCGGAGGAGGGCATGGTGGTGTAGACCCCTCCGGTGATGAATTCCCCTCCCAGCAAGATGCCGGGGAGAGCTCCAGAACCCTCCTGATCTCTGGATGACGATGAAGGCGGCCTCGGGTGTTTTTGGGACGAAGTGGTATACCTTTAGGGTTTACATATCGGGAGGTATAAATAGGCAAAAGGGCAAAGGCGGAGGAGGCCTGGGGGCCCCACACCACCCCATGGCGCGGCCAGGGGGCGCCACCCTATGGTGTGGGCCCCCTATGGCCCCCTCCGGGTCTCTTCGGGACTCCGTGGAACCTTCGGGAATTCTAGGACCTCCGGACTTTGAATTTTCCAATTATGATAATATTTCCAGAACAACTTTTCTGAAACCAAAAACAGCAAAAAACAGGGAACTGACTCTGTGGCATCTTGTCAATAGGTTAGTCCGGAAAATCGATAAAAATGACATAAAGTGTATAGAAAACATGTGGGAAACAACATGAAAACAACATGGAACATCAAAAATTAAGGATACGTTTATGACGTATCAATGGTTAAGTGAAAAGAATTCAAAACAATGAAATAAAACTTGTTAAAATAAATTTAAGTTTGCAACGATTTAAAAAAACGAGAGAGAAAACTTGCTAAACTTAGGTTTTGCATAAAACCCAGCCTGGCCGGCTGCCTCGGGTGCCCACCCGGCCTCTGTGCTTGCCCGCGCCGGCCCCAGGCTGGGGCGCTCGGGTGCCCACCCGCCTTCGCGCATGCCGCAGGCCGGGTCTCAGGCCGAAGCGCTCGGGAGGGTGCCCGGCCTTCGTGCTCGCCCGCGACGGCCCTAGGCCGGGTCTCAGGCCGGAGCGCTTGGGAGGGTGCCCGACCTCCTTGCTCGCCCAAGCCGTCCTGGCCAGCCCCTCAGGCCGGGCTTCCTGGTAGTTCCAAAATGGATGGGGGTCATTTTCTTCATGTTTTCTCCATAACCCTCACCTCGCCTACCCCTTCCCCATGCAGCCACCATTGGAGGACCTCCTCGAAGCTCTACTCCCCCCTCTCCCACCACATCCAAGCCCCTCCCACCACCCATAACCCACAGATATGTTAGCCCTATTTCTTCTCCACCACCTCCTCCATGTGGAATCTCTTTTGGTGCCTCCTTGGGAGAGATCCTCTTCCTTGAAGGTTCCCTTCAAGATGGCATCCAACTCGGGTAATTTTTTGGGTTTCTCTCCTAATTTTGTAACATCCCGTGTTTATTTGCCCTCTATATCTAGTTGTGGTGGCTAGTTTCATGTTTCTAGGGTTCCAATTTCACCTAGGGTTCATACTCAATTTCACCTAGGGTTCATACTCAAGTTCATCCAGGGTTCATACTCAATTTCATCTAGGGTTATCAAATCAATCTAGTTGTGGTGGTTGCTTTCTAGTCCAACTTAACATGTGTTTTCCCCTAGCTTTAACCATGACCAAATTGTTCATCTACTTCATGTGTGATAATCGTTTCCACCTTGTCCAAGTTATATATTTTGTTGTTATCTCAACCAAAACGCAATGCTTGCCCACACAACTCACCGTAATGGAACATTTTATTTTCAAAAACATGACCATGTGCACTTATTATTCTTTTCCATATCCATGCCTCATGTTCTCAGGCAATGACGATGTACCGCAAGACATGAGCACGAATCCTACTACATATACTCGTTCCCCGCTAGAAAAGTGCAGCTGAGGTTTCGGGTTCCACTCCTTCTCAGAAACAGGGACCTCCACTCCCTATCAATCCAAAGGAGCCTGTTTGTCGCAATTGGGGCGCTATGAGCACTAAAGACTTTGAGAATGGGCGCCTGAAATTCAACCCATATGAGTTTGAGCAGCGTACATGTGCAGATTCCAGGTTCTATTGCAAGATGCATGAGCGGTTCTATAAGTTTGTTATTTGTGGTCTGAAGAACGCTCATGCCACTAGTAGGAAAACCCCTACCAGTGACGAACAAAATTGGCCAGCGCTAGCTCGCCAGTGGTAGCGGGTTACCGCTGGCGAACAACCCTTCGCTAGCGGTAGTACATGTTACCGATGGCGAACCAGGTCGTGTTCGCCAGCGCTGTGTTCGCCAGCGGTAGCCACTGGGGTTCGCCAGCGGTAAGTTTGCCAGCGGTACGTATTGTGTTCGCCAGCGCTATTGCTCTCAGTTTTTTATTTATTTTTTGTTATTTTCGTATAACAGTTTGTATTTTCCTGATATTATACTATACAGGTCCAAATACATGTAATTTCTATAGTTCACACATATAAATCACTCTTAGATATACATATATGCAATACACAAACCGAGATCCAATATCGATAACGAAAATAATAACACATCGATCTCAATAACATCCTTCTCATAAATATTAATACACATCGATCTCTCGAACCATTACAAAAGTATGACACATCGATCTCAATAACATCCTTTTCATAAATAGCCATCTAATTAGTTTAACGATTACAAAAGTATGACATCGATACAACGCGCGATATAGATCAATCGCAAACAAGACATATATATATATATATGCGGTCCGCCTCCGCTTTAGCTTGATCCGCCTCCGCTTGGGATCTTTCGCTAGGGCCAGCGCGTCGTCCACTTCTTCATCTCTCTGTAGACCAAGATAAAAGCATTAGACCGGCAAAGGAAATCACAAGTTCTTATTAGGAGCAATTCGTGACGAATCGAATACATACCATCGACCATTTCTTCCTCGATGTTGTGATCTTCTGTTTCTTCTCCGGCGGGAACAGAAGAGCACATTCTAACGAGTTGAATGGTCTCTCGTCAGTCTGCTCTAGCACACATTATCGCAACTCATTGTTAGATGGTGGGGAGTTCCAGTGGAAGACCGAGTCTTTAGTTACTACATCCTTATAGATGATTGTGCAGAGCTTGCGCTGGATGCGACCAAAGTTTTGTCTGAATTCAGCATCAGACCATTCGACGATGCTGCGAGACCATTTGTCCACAGCAGACATGTATTGTAGACTCTGTTGGTCCTTCACGATCTCCGTCATGTGTTGGATAAGGTACCATGCCTCCATATGGCCGCCTGCCGCGTGCTTAGGGCAGGGAAACTCTGTTTTGTGTCTGAACACATATTTGCCTTGAATTTGTTTCTTCCTGTCCCAGAATCCTTCCCCCCTGATGTAGTCGTCCATAACATCATTGAGAACAGACTTGATGAAGGAGTAGTTCTTCTCCTTCATCCTACTCCCGGAGTCGAGATATACTGCGTGCGCGTCTCTCGGGTAGAGCATGATGAGGGTGCCGTATTTGTTTCTGCGCAAAACAGGAGTCCATATATATAATCCTCAAAAACTGTATATGCGCAAACTTATGTAAAGATGGGAAATATAACTTACTCGGGAAAGTAAGGCACGAGGGTGATCCTCTTGTGCATATGATTATTGAGCAACACTTGTTTGAGGTACTTTGACGCTTTTGCCCTACCCTTGGTGTTGTTCAAGTACATGTCGTGCATGTAGTAGGGGTCTGCTATCCCGATGCTTTTGACATTCTCTATGGATAGTTGATGCGCCAAACTGAGCGTAAACAGACGGACGATTGACGAGTGGAGGGATTTCATGTGGAACATCCGAAAAATGTCGTCAAATCTCACGATGATCTTGTTTGCGTTGCCTTCAGTGACAAATCCCACCGTAGATGGCACCTTTGCGATCAAAACCGGCAGCGTTGGATTTTTCTTGTTGAGAAGCATCTTCTCCATGAATTGAACACCGTCATGGACGCTAAGCATATCACCTGTCAGCAAGGAGGCCAATCTCGACGGAAGCATCGGTTTGCCCAACTCATGGATCTGATGCCAGTCGTGTATGGGTATCATGTCCAATACCCGTTCTGCATGCGGCTTAGACTTGGTCCCCTCCACCGGTTGGCTCATCGATGCAACGGCAGGACCCTTCTTAGTTCTTTTCCGTGCATACTTGATCTTAGGCTGATTCTGATGAAATACATCTGCTACCGCCTCTTTGAGGGCGTCCTGGCTGATGGCTTCTTGCTTGGGGGCTGCCGGTTCTTGAGAAGAGAAAAGACGCTTTGTGCATCGATATTTATCCGCTTCCTCCGCTGGCAGGAGAAGTTTATCAAGATCATCCAGGCCGGGCGCCCCCTCGTAAGGATCATCCAGGCCGGGCGCCCCCTCGTAAGGATCGTCGACGAGGTAGTCATTGGGGTTCTCATCTTCAGCATCGTCGCCGTCGTGTTGCACGGACTTTGCATGTGAGAAATCCTTGTGTTGGCTCGGGTGCCCCGACCCCTGGACCGGTGTTGGAGTGTTGACGGGAGTACTTTCCAAACGAATTAGTGATTTCGGCCAGGTCAATGTCCAAACCAAGCACTGCTCCAGATTCAACTCGCTGTCGGCTGCGGGGGGTTGGTTCGGAGGATCGAGAGCACCGCAACCAGGGAGCACCCGACTTAATGTCACTCTAAACACGTCCTCGGGCATACGGACGCCGTGGGATACGCGGTTGAGAGGTGTTATGATTTTTCCTTTGGCCACGTCCTTTAACTCGCCGTTCACACGAAGGAGCAATGTGCATCCCGTCTCGTCGGCCTGCGAAACGTCGCGCGATCGTCGTTAGAGACTGAGGCCGTCACGAATCAAGTCATAATATATAATTAAGCAGTGGACGTTAAATTACCGTGAGGGCATTGAGCTCGGACAAGGGCGATGGACCGCTAAGTGTCGGCGGCGGCGTTGCAGAGACGTGGCGGGCTGGCGGCGACGGATCTTTGCGACCTTGCGGCTTAGAGTTGGGGGCCGCCTCGTTCTGCGCAGCAGGCGCCACAATGGGGGCCACATTCTGCGCAGCAGGCGCCACGACGGGGGTCACGTTCTGCGCAGCAGGAGGCACCATTTGGGCTATGTTGATCTCGGGGAGCGGCCCTTGTCCTCCACCTGCCATCCATGGCGCTAAGGACTGAGCGATGGACACACAGATGGTAGGGAGGAGCGCGTTGAACCTCTCGTTCACAAGCTCGTCTACCGTCTTCTCCGGCACCTTGTTCCTCTCCTTTCTCTTCTCCTTACTGTCCGGGTAGTAGTGCACATGCCGATGACCCTTTCCGAGGCCATGCACATGGCCACGATGCGGCTTCTTGTCAAGGGGCACTCCCTTCATCGCGTTAAGCGCCCTAAGAAAAGGGGTGTCATACGGGTCCTTGTTCGTCGTCGCCGAGGACCCCCCTTCAGACTGAGATAGACGTTCTTTTTCTTCTTCCTCGAGATATTTCTTCTCGAAATCTTTGACCTTCTCGTTCAACTCAAGATCGCCGGGTTTTTTGGGATCTTCCCTATAATGGGCCCTGACAGAAAATTTCACCTGCGGGTCGGTGATCTTGTCATACGGGTTCAACCCTTCTCTCTGCGCATCCTCCTTAGCCCAAACTTTCGCCTTCCCACAGTAACCCCGGCTTCCGAGATTGTGAGGGCCAATGTTCTTTTTTCGGAAATCTTTTCCCCATTTACTCAACGCCACCCTTTCCGGTTTGAGTTCGTCGAGCTTGAATTGGGCCAAGTCTTCCTCGGAAATGGAGGGCCACATCTTATGGATCTCATCGAAACCCTTACCGTTCCCAATCATCGCCCGCAAACTGGATCTCCAAGTCGTAAACGCCTTGGTGAACTTTCCCAGTGCTAACGAGTTGACGAGATTACTCTTCAGGTCCTGGTTGTCGTAAGGATCCGGGAACTTGTACCTCGTGTGCAGCTTCTCAATCAGCAGGGCGGCCATAGCCTTGTTTTCTTTATCTCTGAGCTGCATCGTATTAACATTGCCAAAGTCTCGAGCTATGCAGCCTATCTGGTTTCAAACACATTCTTCGTGATATGCATCAGATCAAGGCAGTGCGGCGTATCGAGAATGGGCCAGTATGGCAAGTCCCAAAACACCGACCTCGTCTTCCATACATCCAGAAGCGGTTTTGGCGCCTTTTGCTTCTTTCCCGGCTCTGGGCATTCCTTCCAATCATTCAGCAACTTGTAGATTTCTTCGCCGCACCTCTTACGTGGAGGTCCACGGAGATCATCCTCACCGTTAAAAAGGTCTCCTCGCCTTCTCCACGGGTCTTTGTTGGGTAGCCACCTTCGATGGCCAACGAAAACTGTTTTCGAAGACCCAGGATCTTTCGGAAGTTGCATAAACGTGGGGTCATCCATCCACCTCACGCAACTGTTATGTCTGTGGCACACCTGGCCCGCCACATATCCGTAGCCGAGTAGGTCGTGAATCGTACAGAGTAAGACGGATCTCATTGGGAAATATTGTTCACCGAAGGCGTCCCATGTGTTCACCCCTTCCTCGGCCCATAGCGTGTCCAGCTCATCTTTAAGCAGCTTCAGGTATAGATTGATGTCGTTGCCTGGTTGTTTCGGCCCTTGAATTAGCATACTCATGTGAATATACTTCCTCTTCATGCACAACCAGGGGGATGTTGTACATCCATACAAACACGGGTCAGGTGCTATGGGTGCTGCTCTGGTTGCCAAACGGATTGAGTCCGTCGGTGCTCACACCCAACCTGATGTTCCTTGCCTCCACCCCGAACGTTGCATATTCACAGTCAATTGCTTTCCATTGACTTGCATCTGAAGGATGTGTCAGAATTACTTTTTCACTCCGATTTGAATCTTTCAAAACTTTATTCCTCCTTTTCGCGTGCCAGCGCATGAGCTCTGCTTCCTTGCGGTCCACGAAATAGCGTTGCAGACGGGGAATGAGCGGAAAGTACCACACAACTTTTTGAGGAGCTTTCTTCTTCCCTTTCTTGTATCGAGCGGCGTTGCAAACTGGACAAATGGTTTTGTTCGCGTCCTCTTTCCGATAAATGTAGCAATCGTTGATGCACACATGGTATTTTTCGTGAGGTAAATCAAAGGGGCACACGACTTTCTTGGCCTCGTCGCAACTTTTAGGACAGGTGTTGCCCTCTGGAAGGATATCGTGCCAGTATTGCAGGCTTGCATCGACGCTTATGTCGCTCCATTTGTATCTCGCCTTCATCTGCAGAACATCGAGCACCACTCTCAGGCGGGACTCTTCCGGACCGCAGCCTGCATACAACGGTGTCTTCGAGTCTATCTCTAGTTGCGCCAGCTTTGATTGATCTCTAGCAGCAGATCTCGAGTTAGTCGTCTTTCTCAAAAGCAGTTCTTTCAGATGAGGGTCACGCACAACTTCCGTTAGGGGTGTCCCTGTGTCCTCGTCTTCTTCCACGTCTTGTTCAGCATCTTCTCCATGATCATGTGCGGGGTCATGAGGCTGATCTTGGTCCTGTTATAGTTCTTGTCGATCGTTGTTATTCTCCTGTTACACATCATTTCCTACCACCGCCGCCCCATGGACTTTATCATCTTTATCATCACTTACCCACTGACTATTATACCCATCCATGAAACCATACCTGAGGAGGTGACTGAGCAAGTCTCCGGTAAAGGGATTGAGCAAGCCCCCTAGTTTGCACTTTCGACATGGACATTGTATCTCCTTGCGGCCATTTTGTAACATGTCTTCTGTCGCGTGTCTCAAGTAACTATTCACGACACGTTCACTCTTAACGACCACCATTACATGTCGCATGCACGAGAGCGCGCCAATATAATATTAGAACCAAATTAAACATAATATATATATCGATATTCATGAAAAAAATCGGCATGACCTTCTTACAAATTGGAGGTTAGAGGAGTGCCAAACTTTGTCGAGACGGAAATGAATCAACATTCCGGCAAAGTGACAACTCATTTTCATATCCAAAATTTCACTTCATGTCGTATTCACGAAAAAAATTCGGCATGACCTTCCTACAAATAGGAGGTTATTAGGGAGTGCCAAACTATGTCGAGACGGAAATGAATCAACATTCCGGCAATAGTTGGCTACTCAATTTTTAATCCACAACAAATTGCACACATTTAACGTCTCCATCACACGAGCATATTTGAATCCGGTGAAATCTCACACATATTGCATATCGCATGTATATCCGGACAAAATTTATATACAAACTCATTTAATTATATATTAGCATTCATCCCATGCACCTCAAATGAATAGATGGCTACACGATGATATCCGGAGAATTTTGGAGCTTCGGAGAGAGAGGGGGTAATTCTAGATCTAGATGGCTACGAAGGGAAAACTTTGGGTAGAAATGGTGTTAGGAGAGAGATAAACATATATATACCAAATAAAATAATTTTAGTTGGTTCAAAAGAGAGTAGGAGGGTGGGGAAATTGGCATAAATTCGAGCTAGAGAGAGAGGGAGGGGAAAGGTGGAGAAGGGGAGTGGAGGGGAAAGTGGGTGGGTGGGTGCACACTTATGGCAGATCTGCCAGGTTACCGCTCGCGAACAGCCCTGCCTGTTCGCCAGCGCTAACATGCATCCTGGGCCCACATGTTAGCGCTGGCAAACATGCAGGGTTGTTCGCCAGCGGTAGTCAACTTAGCGCTGGCGAACACCCATGCCTGTTCGCCAGCGGTAGTTCCAGGGAGGGGCTGGTGCGCGCGCAGGTGGGTCCCACCCGTAGCGCTGGCGAACGAGCTGGCCTGTTCGCCAGCGGTAGTAGATATAGCGCCAGCGAACAGAAAATGGGGTTCGCCAGCGGTAATAGCGCTGGCTAAGGCAAAAATGTGTTCGTCAGCGCTAAGCTGGTGGCTATAAGCCTTTTCCTACTAGTGTGCTGATCAGCATTACTTCGATGTGGACCTTACATGACAGCATTGGCCTCAAGTGATGGACCTTATGGATTTTCACGACATTAGTGCTCCCATGAGAAATTCTCGCCCATTTGCTCCAGAATTGCTTAGGGAGTTCTATGCCACTGTTCACTTTTCCGATGAGGGTCCCCGTACACTTACATGGATGAGTGGGGGAATCAAGTGTTCCATCACCATGGATGAGTTTGGGACTATTTTGGGCCTTCCAAATGTGATCTATCACCCCATGACTCACACTCGGATCCATTGTGATGAGAAGCTGCTAATGAAAGCCAAGACTGGTATTCACCATTTCTATCCTCCTGGTTTGGTACTCAGCACATTCCCAAGGCCAAGTACTTCACTGATTTCTAGTATATTGTTCACACCATTCTCCACAACAATATTAATGTCAAATTTGGTGAGAAAGGTGAGGTTTGCAAGTGGTTGGTCAACCTCCTCTATCACATTGGATCGGCTAGGGATCACAAGATGCCCTTGGATATTATGGACTACATGTGGCATGAGATGAGGGCTGTGGTTAAGGATAAGAGGGTTCTAATCTATGGTCAATACCTTCAGACACTCTTTGCTCAGAAGACCCCTCAGGCTCTACTCAACAACTATCCCACGGTGGCTCCCACAAAGAGCTCTCTCCTCACTACTGCTGAAGCTGAAGCGACATCCCAACGCTGCCCCAAACGTGTTCGCACATCTTCCACTAGGCCTAGTAAATCTCATGGTATCATTCTCTCTCCCTCTCCAGACCATCATGTCCCATACTATGGAAAATTCAGCATCAAGAAGGTTCTTCAGAAGATGAATTATTTCTTCATTGACCAGTAGAGGGCCTATCACTCCTATTCAAAAGGAAAGTACTCTCGTTGCAACCAGAGGGCTATCATGACTGCTCTTAATCTTCCAACGGGTCCTCTAGCTCAGAGGGGCTTACTGAGGAAAAATGGAAGTCCCAGCACACGTACTGGCTTGGTGATGATGCTAGCTCTCTTGGACAGTTTGGGGCATCCTTTGCTGCCGAGGCCAGTTTCAGTCAGGTTCCTCCACATGATGATGAGGATGATGATGAGGTCAATGAGGAGTTTGGTGTTGATGGTGATTATGACGAGTGATCGGCGGTGCATCTTTTCCCCCTCCCTTTTTGGTGTCTTGATGCCAGGGGAGAAATTTTAGGATCCTCGAGATTTTGCATTTAGGACCACTGCGTATCATGCATGCATTTGCATTTTATCATCTCTGTTGTTTTCCTCGGTTTTAGTTGAACTTATTTTTTGTGTGGTTTGATTGAACTTCGTTATTATGTGATGAAGACCATGGTGAGGTTATATTCCGTTTTATCTATCGACTATGAGATGAAGACTATGACGAGATTTTATTCTTACAATATAAACTACTTATATAAGATTCCATCATATGTTTACAAGTTGTGCTTTTGGCACATTGTTGCAGATTGGATTGAATATCTCATAGTATATACACCTCTAGTGCTAAAACTTCCATTTATCAATCTCATGTTATAAATCAATCTCATGTTAACACTGCCACTTGCTTAGCATCACATATGTTATTGGTTTATAAAAAATAGGGGGAGATAGAAATCATAATCATAGTATTCCATTTGTTTACCAAAGATATATCCTTTGGCGGGGGCACAAAAATAGGGAGAGCCCCTCTATATTTTATGTCCTTACAAATGGTTATCTTAATTATCTTTAATGCAAATCCGTGTGTTTTCATCAAACATAAAAAGGGGGAGATTGAAAGGACATTTGTCCCTTAATCCTATTTTGGTGTTTGATTAGAACACATGGAAGATATAATATTTTCTCTAAGCATGTTTAGGTATGCCAATGAAAACCTAAGGACATTTAAAGTGGAGAAAGGTAAAAACAACTCTAATGATTTGACAATCAACGATGAAGACATCGCAAAAAGGAAGAAATAAGGAAGAAGAAAAGGGGGGACTGTCTAGCCGGCCTGACTGGGCGGCCTGTGAGGCCAGGGGGCTCAGGAAGGGTCCCGGCCTAAGGAAGCAACCACACCGGCCCCAGGCCAGGTGTTCAGCCGGGGTGGGGGCAGCCGGCCCCATGCCAGGTTCCATCCGGCCTCGCGAGTGCCCCATGCCGAGGTTGGGGGAATCCGGCCCTAGGCCGGGCTCCAGCTGGCCTCGCTGGATATCCAGGCCGGGGCGCTCTATTGCCCAGCCGACCTCCTCTCTACGCCCAGGCCGGCGTCCGAGGCCAGGTTTCTTGGCTGACTAGAAATAGCCCCCAACGGCCACTTTCCCCCTCCGCTATAAATAGGGGTCTTCCCCTACCTTTAGAAGGGGTCAAATAAACTTTCTCTCTCCATCATTGTTGACCACCTTTGAGCACAAGCAACTCCCCAAATACCCAACCAAAACTCTTGATCTTTGGGGATTTGGAGGAGACACCCTAGATCTACAACTCCACCAAACCGATTTGTCACTACCCCACTCATCCCCTAGGGATCTTGTAGTTCTTAGTTCATCGGAGCCAAGAACCTTGTTGCTCTTAGCTTATCGGAGCTTGGAGCCTTGTTGTTGTCCCCGAAGCTTTGGACCTCATGGATCTTGTTTCCTAGAGTCTTGGTGGCTCCCGGGATTTGGTGAGGACCCTTCAAAGTTGTGGAGTGTGCCTCATCTTTGTAAAGGTTCTAGTTGTCAACCTCAACGTCAACATAGTGATTCGAGCCTCTCCATATCGGTGGAAGGACTCGGAGGAGATACGGTGTGCCATTTGACGGCTACTCGGTGTTCCACTTTGGTGGCACCGCACCGCTCCAACGGAGACTAGATTCCATTGGAAAGTGAACTTCGGGATACATCTCCACGTCATTGTGTTCGGTTATTCCTCAACTTACCTTTACTTGTTGCTACTAGCTTAGTTGATTTAATACCTTGTGCTAATAGTATTTGCTTAGCATATAAGATTGTTCACCTAGTGACATAATCTAGACAATCTATATTTGAGAATTATCTTGTTAATCGAAAAAGAAGTTAAAATTTGTAGTTAACCTATTCACCCCCTTTAGTTAACCTCTCGATCATTCACCGGCCATGATGGTCGCAGCTCCCTGACACCTAGCGTGCTCGCGAATTGGTTGTCAGAAGCTCAGAGCTAACGAAGATGTGCTCGCTTGAAGGGATGAGAGGGCTACCGGACCAGTAGCAGGCCGGGCTAGAAGGTTTCCATATTTTTCACCTCATCTGATGCTACCCGCCCAAACGACTGTCGACGCCCACCAGTACACCTTCCTTCCCTGCTCCTCTCCTTACTCCCTTCTTCTCGCATTTTCTAACTGCCGAGCGGCAGCACATGCACCTGCCATCCCATGGAGGCACCGATCTGGTGAAGGGGGCCTGTTGTGTGTGTGTGTGTCGCGTCGGTGTCTCCGGTGGGCGAACGATGGCGCGTAAGTTCCTATTGAGGATGCCATCCGGCTGGTAGCAGGCCAAGATCTCTGTCCGGTGCGCACACTCGGTGCGCTTCCCCATGTGGAGTGGAAGGACGCATGAGAAGTGGAGGTCGGGAGGAGATGGGAACGGGGCCAACTGCTGGAGATGTGGGAGCGGAGATAGAGGAAGATGCATGATCGGCTGCTACTTTGTGGGCGAGAGGAGACATATGGATTATCGAGAGAATTGGATCGGAACCCGGCAGGTAATGTTCTCTATTTATTAAGGTGAAACGCCCGGCAGCGGTCATATACTCATTCGAAATTGCATATGATGGCATCAACAAGACAAATTGGACTAAGTGTTTTTCACGTGGTCAGAACAATCTACCATGCAGTCCATAAGCGATCACGGCGCATGCCACACTGGTTATTTCTTAACTGTAGTTAAGCTACTAGGCCTCCTTAAATAATAATAGTGTGTGTGGTCCAACCATTGATTCTAAGAACCATTGCAGTTTGCTAAGAAGGAAACAGAATTCCATTACAAATGAATTTTTTACTTTTGTTTAGACATTTTTTTGTACAATGTCTTGATGGCCTAAAAAATATTTAGAAAAAATCGCTTAGATACATGCATTGTGACCCCCATTAGGTTTGTCAAAACTTGTGCGTGTTTGCCGTGTTAATTTTAGTTTTATTTACGAAATTCAACATAAGAAATGAAAGCATATTATTTTAAATCAATTTTTAATTTTTCTTGGAGATTCTCGAATGAGATTTTAATTAAAATGTGTAAGCTATTTAATTACATGGGATAACCGCTAAATAGAAATGTTCTTAATTGTAATATTTCAAAACCAAAAAATATTTTCTTTACGCTTATGCAAAGTTCAAATATATCGATAAATATAGGGATCGTGCGTGCACATGCCTTACTACTAGTTGTTGTAAAAACAACAATACTTCAGCCTCAAACCACAAGTTTATCTAAGTACAAATTCTTACGACCTTCGTGGTTCAGTTTGGAAACTCTTTCAAAGTTTCTATAACACATGTAGTGTCTTCTATTTAGTCAAAATAGGAAACCATAGAACAATTTCTAATGTTGCGCTACTCTTGATATGATAAAGATGATTCTCTAATATCGTCGAGTTGTACTGTCCTCCCACTCAAATATTTCGCAAGAACTATTTTCTCGAGAAATCTACACTTTTTGACAAACAACAATTGTCTTTGGTTCGGTGATAGGAGAAATACCCAACGATATGTATGGGATAACCTTATAAAGATATATTTATCCGATTTTGGTTATAAACATTCGACTCACTACCCTGTAGCAGCCCAATTTTTGGAAGGCAGGAAAAACTTGTTTTCAATAACCCAAAAATCAGGGCCAACAAAAACTTTTTGAAATGTTTGACTAATGCTTGTGTTTCACTTCTATTTTCTTGTTGCTTGTGTTTGTGTTTGTGTTTTTGTTTGAGTTTGTTAACAACTAACAATAAAACCAATGTTCACAACCTACTAAAAACTTAACCCTTGTGATCAAGTCATGACAAGAAAAAACCTATACCACCTTTCTCTCTCACCTTATTTTGGCCAAACACTTTAAAAAATGTTTTGAGTTTAGCAACAACCCAAAGGCCAATCCTTTGAGAAAACAAAAGGTATTTTCTAAAACTATATGAAAAGTATTTTGGAGGTAATCATCTCCTACCTGTTTTTTAACCCAACTACTGTTGCAAGTATTCCAAAAAACCCATCTCACTTCTTTCTTTGCAAAAACCATAAGGGGGACTATATTACCCCTGTGTTTTACCTCTATTATATTCTTTTGGAAATAACAAGCTTTGAGTTGAACTCCGTTCTAAAATCCGCTTGTCATGGTATGGCTTGATCACTACCTTTAACTAACACTTGATAAAACACTTTGGAAATTGTTTTGAAGAACTTACTTGCTTGAGCGAACTTGTTAAATTTTGTTATCATCTGCTTATTGTGTGATCTTATCTTGTGTTTTCCTTGAAGCGTTTATATCTGTTTGACTATGAATGTGAGTTGTCTTAAATAAATAAAATCTATAAATAACAAGACCAGGCATCAATATCATATTCAACTCTATTTCTATCACATCTTTTGTTCTGTTTAAGTCTTCCAACTTTGGAGACATGCCTCTATGTACAATATTGACCTATTCATCAATGCATCACCATGGATCTCATAGTCCATATCTATAATTTCCATCCAAGTTGTTAATTTGGATATTGAAACTCTCCCATTTTGGCCTCATGCCATAATTGGAAACTCTTGATCTTTGACCAATGTACCATCATGGGTATCATGGTAAATATCTATAAGTACTATCCAAGTGGTTAAATTGGATATTGAACCCCTTCATCATTTTCTTCCAAAGCCCTCTTGAGGGCATTCCAAAATAAGGATCATATCCCTATTATCTTGATGCATCTTGGCAGTCTACTTAAAAATAGCTCCTCTTATTTTTGAGCTCCATCAACCTCCCCTTGACATCTTCATGGGTCATACAACACATCTATGTGGTCCATTTATTTTTCACTGGCCATTATCTTATTTCTCTCTCATGGTTTTTGGCCTATCAAATAATCTCATGTTTCACCCTTTTCACTTGGAGCCTCAAATATTTTCAAAAAAGTTGTTTATTAAAAATCCCTTTTGAGACCTATATCATATACTATCTCATCCCAACTCAAAAATATTTCTTTAAAAAGCTTTTTACTATTTATTATATTTTATTTCCCAAAAGACCAGAAATGGACTTTTAAATATTTTGTGAATAAAAGTATTTCGTAAATTCGTGGAAAAATTACCCAACATGTCTATGGTCACGTGGGACTTATTTATACAATAAAAAATTTGCATGTTGTGATGAAAATTTTGAAGAAAACATTTAAAAATAGTTTCTGCCCTTTTTGAATTTCCAAAAATTTGTGAAAGAAATATTTTCAAAAACTTGCGAGGCCACCATCCCTAGACTCCAGTTTTCATTCTCCATCCATTAGACATGATCTTGTACATGGGTTATGTTAAAAAAATTGGGGAAAATAACCAAAAACCCTTCCTGCTCTTTTGGACTAATTTTGAGTTCATACTTGTCTTGGCCAAATGAAGGTAGTCTTTTCCTACCATTTTCTCTCTAGAATGGTAATCTTACTTGTTAATCCCCTGGACATCATTTCTCTGCATCTAAACCATTCTCTTCTCCTCCACACCTCAATAATCAGCTAGATGCCAATCTACATCTTAGGTGGCGTCGAGCTCCACCCTCATCCTCCACGCATTGCTCGATCTCCTTGTCTACTAGCCTCACGGAACGTCCAGGAGCATGCCCGTGAATCCTATTTGCCTCCTCTTGCCCTCCTTCCTCCTCTTTGTGTTGTCGAACACCTGCGGGTGTATCCGGAGAGAGAGAGAGAGAGAGAGAGAGAAATTGGTCGCCTGAGCTTCCTCTCCCTCCACAATCTTGCTCTGCATGTTGGCCTCATCGTTGCCTTTCCCGTGCGCAACTTTTTCCCCTATCTCTCGCCTACGAATGAGCCCTCCATGTTCACCGTGGGCGTCGGGCGCCAAGCTCTGAGGCTAGGCCATCCCGATCCTCCTCCTGGTTGTCTACCGGGCGCACCACCTTCTCTTGCTGCTAATCGACCCCGAGAGTAAAAGCCCCCTCCGTTACTCGTCCCACCGTCAAGATCAAGCTCGGAAACACCGCCGGTGAGCATCTCCTCAAGCCGCCGCTCCTGGTCCTCATCGGCCATGTCGTCTTCTGTATCGTCTCCCCCTTGACATCTCTCAGGTCGCGCCCCTCTTATTTTCACCTCCACCGACTGCAGGGATGCCGCCATCCATGACTTGGATCACCCGCCACGGGACCTCGTCGAACTCCGGCATATAGTCTTCTCCAGAAAGCGACGGTGGATGCATCTGCTCCGTAGCGTCGCCCTGGTCCTCCGCGGCTCTTCCGTTCATCTCGGAGACCTCCGCAATGGCGCATGACGAGACTCTGGTGAGATCTTTGACATGCAACTTTGTCCCACCACCGGCCAGCGGTGACGTGGGCGCTCGAGGACCCTCCGATCCGCATCGAACGACGGTGTACCGGTTCGTCTTGAACGAGTCGCTGACGAACGGGCCCGCGATAGCCCACTGTCGTGTTTTCAAAACCGTCTCCGGTGCGGGAGACGCTCTGCTGGGCCAGCCCAGCGCTGCTCGGCCCAGTTTCACAACGGATCTGGCCTGTTGTTCTTTTTTTGCAGGTTGATAAATTATTTTCCCAGCAGATCCAATTCCGGTGCCTTACTTTTAATCCTATAAAAATAGTTAAAAGGAGTTTTTTCTAAAACAAAAATCACACCGGTATATCTACTGTTTCTTAACCACATACAACTTGTATATCTATGTTTTGTGCTATATGTTAGGAGAACTAAAACAAATGGTAGAAGTACTTAGTTTCACCTTTTAAATCATAACTTGAGTTTTAAGTGTCTAAATCTTGAAAAATAAATTGTTTTGAGAAGCTATTGATGTTACCTATCTGTAGCAATTGACCTTGTGTTCACTTGAGCTTTTGTTTGAAAATGACATGCATGTTTGTTTAGGACCCGAGAGCATTTATGTGATTTGTTTAATTTATTTGGTGATGAATTTTGATGTGAATCTAATTGTGTTGGTTTTCTAGTGACTAGAAGAACCTAATCCTAGGTTTTCATGGTTTTAGGAGTTACAGAATAGGCTTGGTGCATTATTTAGTGTTTATCCCTTTACTGCCTTTTATTATTATGTCTTATTTAAATCTTGTTGTTATAAATTTGATTCCTATCATGTGTAGGGTGGTAATTCATCAGTGTGATGTTTTTTGTGTGTGTCACTAGCATGTTAGGAAAGTGTGTATGAAAAACCATGTTTGTTAGTAGTTTTCTTCTCTTATAGTGTTTTCCTAGCAATTAGGAATTACTCGTGTTAGTAAACTATTTTGAGTTATTGCTTTAGTATTGATCGTAATAGCATAGCTACTGTTATTGTGGCATATTATAATTGCTTGCATGATTGATTGAGCTCTAGACCATTTTGGCATGCATTGCTAGTTTTAGGTGTTTTCTGCCATATTTGATATTTGTGTGTTAAATTCTTGATTCATTGTTAAGGTTGTTATTCTTATATTACTAGAATTCCTCGGTGTTGTTTTCTCTGATTATTTGGATGCTATATTATGTATCTAGCATGTTATAATAAGTCTTGTTTGATGTTCTATCATGGTTATGTATGCATGCATGTCTAAATTGCCCTTTTTCCATTTCTAGTTTTTGTTTTTGTTTTGCTCCATGATTATTTTCATGCATTGAGTGATGCCATGACTTGTTTAGTATAGATATGTATTTGTTATGATGTTGCTTAGCCTCTGGTTATATTTTTTCTCCATGTTTAGAAAAGCATGTGTTACTATAGGCTTGTGGTACTGCTTGCTATTATTTCCTATGCATGTGTTTGTGTTCCTAAGTTGTTTTCTTGATTGTTTTATTCATCCTCATGACTGAACAGAGAGTCATTTAACCTTATATGGACATGATATGAGAGTGTCACACCCACTGAACTCATGCCAATTTGGTTGAGGAACAATAGCACCATTTCTAGTGTTTTGTTTGTATTGTCCATGTATGTTTTGCTTGATGGTGTGTACCCTAGTGCTTTTATTTGAGTGTATTTGTTTGATTAATTGCTTGCTTTATGTTTACTTAGTTATCAAGTGCTTTCCTTTGTTTGGTTCTGATTGGGTGTTTTCCTTTTTATTTTACGACGTTAGATAACAAAGACGGTATTATTCCCGTAGAGGTTTTTATTGCAACTCTTGTTTATTTCAAGAGCAAGACCAATACCAGTGCCAAGGCAAGCCACTCTAAATGCTTGCTTGTTGATTACTTATCATTATCTATCATGCATGATTTACTTCTGAAGTTTTCCAAAAGTTTGAATTCAAAAACTATTTTCCCTAAGTGGACTATACCACTATCTATATTATGTATCTAATATGCTATAGACACTATATAATCTTGGTGTTACCAAGCCCTTTAGACATTTTAGTATCATCACTTAATCTACTTAAGTCCCTTAGTGGACATTTTTTAACTTGATGTTTTTGGAAAACAGAAGCTTTGGACAAAAAACCCGAGGAAAGGTGGGACCTTGTCCGGGGGAGGTATGTGAAGGAGGAAATATCTTTCAACTTGTTTTCCAAAATGACACATAACCTAGTCTTCACCAAACAACCAATACATGCTGCCACATTACCTCAATATGGGAATGGGGTCTAACTAAAAGCTTGTCGCTGTTAGTCCGTGTCTACCTCAATGTGCTATAGGGGTTAGAGTCCCCTGCACCGAATTGTTGCCACGAGGGAGTAACGGGACATTCAGAGTGTGGGATTAACTTCGCCACCGGTTGCAACAGTTGGGTCTCCTGTCATGGCGGTATGTTGCCTGGGGAAACCGGATCGATATGGCTGACTCACTCGATGCCGGGGAGAACAAACCCAGTTGAAGAGATAGTCATTTACTAGCACTTGCATAATGGATAGTTAGGACCAGTTATGTGATGTTCGCATACTGTCGCAGACAGTCCGTGGTTGATAACGGTGGATTACTGGATCTTGTGGATTGTGTACACCGCTGCAGAGTAAAACTATTCAGAATAGCCAAGTCCTCGGATATGGACAGTTGAATGGCCATGTAGCTAGCATTGTGTCAATGTTTTCAAAAAGCTTGAAAAGTGCTTTCGGTATTGTACCTGGGAGGTACTCGGAAAGGGAAATCATTGTAACTTTGAGGTACCAGAAAAATGATGATTTTGAAGATGTGATCTTCCAAGAAGTTTTGCAAAGAAAAAAACTTTCTTTTATTTATAATGCTTTATCAAAACCTTGTGAACATGCTTTATCCACAAGAGAAAATAAGCATCTAATGAAGTATCTTCCTCAACAAGGAAATCTAAAACTTGATCAACCATGATGGGTCTTCAATTCATCATGGCTAGTTGAACCCTAATCACGGCCTTTCCTACCACCTGTATATGCATAATTGCATGCTTTATCTTTCATTTGGGGTGACTTGCGAGTACAATCCAATGTACCCATATTTGTTTCGTCCCTGGCTGTTGTCTTAGCCAGGCTTTGAGCAGCACTCCGGAGAACCTGAGGAAGATGGCGCCGCTGAAGACTGTGCGAACTAGGAACGTCTCCCGGTCAGTAGCCTGTAGGTAGTCAAGGCGTGACTTGGGCTTTACCACGAGTTTGTTTTTGAAGACTTCTGTTGTTTAGTGTGTTTTCCTGCCCCGCATGGCTGTTGTTTTCGACTGTGTCAGGTGACCAATCGTGTAAGACGTGTATTCGTGTAGTGGATGTTGTAATCTGCAATGCCAACTCGAATATGTTGTTCACGACTAACTGATCATGGGATCGTGAATGTATGCATATTGGAGATCTCGGACTGCTAGTCTAGGGTCCCCACCTACCCAAGCCATAACACATATGGTGTCAGTTTCAACGGATCACGATGGCGCTTTTTCAGTGTAAAAGCAGTAGTCTCTAATGCATAAACTACAAAATATAATGACATTTTATATATCTTACCATGTCTAACAAGGTTCGATTATGTCTCTCAAAGACTCCATACTTTTGTGTAGTTTTTGGGAAGGATAAGTTGTGGAACAATTCTGCAACTCCTCGGATGTTTTGCTAAACCCGTAACTCAAACTTTATTGTTACAATGATTTTTCACTTCATACTAGCAATAATTTTGAACTAATTCAAAATTTCAAATTCTCGTCTCATTAAATAGATTATACTTGTGTATCTACTCAAATCATCAGTAGAATTTTATGAAGGAAAATTAATCGATTTCTCTCAGCTACACATAATGGACCAGATACATCAATATGTATAATCTGCACTAAATTATTCGTCCATTCTACTTTGTCCTATACACGGAGTTATCGTCATCTTTTGGAAGAGGTCTCACAAGTGTCAATTTATTCAAAAACAAAATGACTCAAAAAATTCATTAACATGAAGTTCCTTCATGTTTTTCTTTCCAATATGAACTAAAATTGCGGTCCCACAATTTAAGTGAAATTCTTTAATTTTACATCTTGCAACGTTTGGCATTTAGTTTTATAGATGTTTATTTTACCAACACGATTTATATTAACTCATCCATCAATTATGGAACATGGTCATAGTTTGAACAACTTATTTGTTCTCACAAAAAACCGAAACGAAATAACAACTTATTAAGTTCTTAAAATAAATCTTGAAGGTTTGGTTCGATGCAACTGTGAACACAATAACACTTAATTTTCGTTCTTGTCGTGATCGGTTCCACATCTTTTAAGAGGTATTTTAGGCCCTTATACTTCTTGCATTGCGTTGCTTTGTATGACAATTCATACCAACCAATATAGTATCCTCTTTCCAGTCTTTTCTTTTCTTCCATATATTTTTAAAATTATATTTCAGTATCCTCTTTCCTTTACAGAATAGTCACTCAACATCAAACAATGTCAGTCAAACTATCACATTTTCCTTGGCGTGCTAGTCATATACTATCACTCATGCAGTCATACTATGAAGTTGATTGTTTTAGTAATAACATCATATTATTAGCATTCTTCCGGATTCCACTCTTAGCAAACTTCAAGCATAATAATTTTTTTTACCCATACTTCTAATCCATCTCATCATAACAATTTCGTGATAAAGCTACTATAGCTCGAAGTAAGAAATTTAGAGGATAACATTAGTGCCCAACTTCTTGGATGATTCAAACGCCTAGCGTCTTCAATCATTGCATATATTCAAATAATATAAGCACACCTTGTCACACTAAATTATACTCAGTCATGTTGCCACAAACAGGGTTCTATATATCAATATATCTTCCACTCCTCGCTTGTTTCCGAAAATAATTCTTTTCAGCTCCTAGATCACCTTGATTCTCAAAACATTCTTTTGAACATCAGGTATTATGGAAGCAAGCATGGCACTAGATACTAAGTCGGAATCATTTTCTCTTTAGATCAATCAATCATTAATCACATGGAGCTAGGTAGGTTTTACCAAAAATATAAAATAGGACTCAATTTTAAATTTTACTAATGTGATACCAGTCAAAATGGGTTTTCTAGATCATAATCGTTTTATCTCAATTAACAATTTAAGTGTAAGATAGTTCGTGGATGCCAATGACTACTACAATTTATGCAAATTCATATTGATTGGTGGTTCATGATAAATTTAGTTCGGGTGAATTAAAAAATTACTACGTGAACTCCCACTTAAAAACAACACCCCTCTAGTCATTTTAGTGATTACACAAGGTGGTGTGGTTGCAAAGGCAAACATCGACATGTTCATCATATAATCCATATGACTCAGTCTTTACCTTTCAGTTACGTGTTGCGAGGCCATTCCTGTGTATTCTAGACCTGCCAAGTAGAACTGTAGTATTTGCATGTGTTCTGAGGCCATGTCTATACATGCTAGGCTCGACAACACCCGTAGTATGCGGATATTGAGTCTATCACACCCGATCATCACGTAGTGTCTCGAAACGATGAACTTTCTTAACGGTGCATACTAAGGAAGAACACATTATTATCTTGATATTAAGTGAGATGGATCATCTTATAATGTTATCGTCGTGGTCTAAGAGTATCTCCAGCAGTCACACTAAACTTGCGCGCTGCAAAACTGGTTTGCAGCACTATATTAGTGCTAAAAATAGTTTGCAGCGTGTGCGCTCGGCGGCAGATATTTCAGATGCGCCAAAATTGGGTGTTGCGCTCGTTGGGGCTTTTCCAGGCGCCTCATAATGGCGCGCACGCGCGCCTGCACAAACCCCAAACAACCAACTACATAGATCAAAACAGATCAAACACACATACAAAAATATATAAAAATATCGTTTAATTATTATTACAACATAAATAAATAATTCATACAAATACAAACAATAGTTCAACAATACAACAAATAGTTCATCACCAATACAACAGATAGTTCATCAACAATACAAAAAATTGTTCATCAACAATACAAACAAACTAGTGGACTTGTTGTCCATACCATTTCCACCACTCCTCCATGATGTATTATTGAAGATCATCATGCACCTCGTTGTGACGAATGGCATGGTATGATGCAATGAAGCGGGAAACTCTCTCTTCTTTCCTTCTCACCCGCACCGGCTGTCCCATCAACTTGTAGATGGAATAACCTACATCTTGTCCACAATCATTCTCTATGATCATATTATGCATGATCACACAAGAGGTCATAATATACCAAAGGATCTCTTGATCCCAAAATCTAGCCGGTCCTTTCACAATAGCAAAATGGGATTGCAAAATCCCAAATGATCTCTCCACATCTTTTCTAGCCTCCGCTTGTGCATCATGGAAAACACATTGTTTCTTACCTTGCGGTTTCTTGACCGGCTTCACGAATGTTTGCCACCTTGGGTAGATGCCATCCACAAGATAGTAGGCGTAGTTATGCGTACGCCCGTTGGCTTCAAACTGGACCGGTGGCAGTTCACAGTTAGCAATTCAGTTCATCAATGGAGACTGATGAAGAACATTTATGTCATTGCAAGATCCAGGCATTCCAAAGAATGCATGTCAAATCCAATTCTCATAATCAACCACAGCTTCAAGGATTATAGTGGAATCCTTTTTCTGCCCCTTGAACTGTCCATGCCATACCGCCGGACAATTTTTCCAACTCCAGTGCATACAATCAATAGAGCCGAGGATACCTGGAAAATCCCGAGCTTTGTTGAACTCCACAAGTCTAGCCGTGTCTTGAGTATTGGGGGATCTCAAGTATTTAGTACTGAACACATCCACAATTGATACCACGAAGCGTTTCACGCACATGATAGCTTGAATTTCACCCATTTCCAAGTGATCATCAACTAGATCCGCCAGAATACCGTATGCCAACATACACAAGGAAGCGATCACCTTTTGGTAAGTTCCATGCCCAAGCTCTCTGGCAGCATTCCTTCGTTGCCGGAAAAACCGGTCATGCTTCATCACCTCCTCCGCTATGTGCTTGAACAACTCCGTACCCATTAGAAAACAACACCAAAAGTATCTCTCGGGATAGATGGGCTTCTCCACAACGTAGTTGCACATCAACTTGTTGTGCCCATCGAGCCGTTCCCTCCACAACCTCTATCTACCTACAGTAGAGCCCCCATGCCTCTGTCGCTTCCTAGTGTGCAATGCCAAAAGAATGTCTATGTCCTGCTCCTCTTCGATGTCCCATTCTTCCTCGGACAAATTCTAAAATGAACTCATCTATAAAAAAGGCACTTATTTGAGTACAACTACAAGTTCAATCATGGAGAGGTCAAATTGGCGGCGGCATATAACTTTGCGAAATTCCGTCGAACACCTTTCGCGTGGTGGTTGCTATGCTGCCGCCGGGCGTTGGCACGCATGCGTGGTAGCCTTCTGCTCGAATCAGCGGTAGAGGGAACACTGTGCGTCAGGAAGCTTCGGCGGTGGAGAGGAGATTTGGCGCCGGAGGAGGGCACTTTTACCGCGGCGGCACTGGGCCGGCAGCCATCTGGGTGGTGGGCGCGTGCCGGTGAAAGCTAGGCTAGGCGGAAGCGCGGCGGCGGAAGATCTAGGCGCCGGAAGAGCAGGGGTAGAGGGGGGAAAGCACAAATGGCAGATGGTGCGAGCACGCGCGGAAGTTTCACGTGTCAGGTTGAGAGTTCGCGCGCGAGCTCGACAGTCTAGCCCGAGGAAGGAGACGCACAAGATTCTGGGCGCCGGCTCCAGCGTTTCTCCGCGCGCTGGACGAAAAATTTCCCGCGCGGGATTTTAGCGCGACCGTTGGAGCCGTCGCTTCAGGCCCGCACGCTGTATTTCAGAGGTTTTTCCCGCGCGGCGCCTATATAGCGCGATTGCTGGAGAAGCTCTAAGGAAAATAATATGCATAAAAGGATTAACATCACATCCATGAATAATATGATATGGTACTCCTTGCACTTTATCCCCATCTTGTGCATCATGACATGATCTTCATCATTCCACTGTCGTGGCACCAAGCTCCATGGTGCCTCCTTCTTGATTGTCCTCCAAAATTACAACATATCACGTGAATATGATATACGACACACATGCCATAAATATTAAGACAACCATTAGGATTATGCCAGTATGCCATAATTTACAAAGAAGATCATTTCACACATCAAATTTATAACATTGACCATATCACATCACATGACCAGCAAAAACAAATTAGACGCCTCTAATTTATTTTTTGCTTATTTTACGCGATTTTTTGGCTTTCGAAGATAGAACCGTTCTTACGTCCGAACAAGAAACCATAATGGTGATAACCAAATTATTAGCAACCCATTGTAAATTACATCTTAACTATAGTGGGAGAGACAAACACCCGCAAGCCACTTATGAAATACAAGTTGCATGTCAGTTGTGAAACAAGTCTCATGTACGAGGAAATATGAGGTTAGTACGGGCCGCTTCATCCTTCTATGCCTCTTAGGATTTAAAATCTACAAAAGAGTCAATAAAATGATTATCAACGCCCACATACACATTTGTGTTCTACCCTTACAAAACATCTACGCATAGATACGACTTTGATACCACTGAAGGATTCGCAACATAGAAAACAAAAAAATTCCTACGCATAGACCAACCAACGGTTCAAGATCTAATATAGAGGATGGAAGCAACGTGTAGAATAATTCTTAGAGGAACTAACCCTCGAAGACCTAAAGCGTTACGAGATGGAATCTCGTGGATGATGTATTCGAACACTTGTCGATCTCAAGATTGCGTGGACGGTCCTTCCAGTGCTGCAAGAGGACAACACTTCCTTACTCGGGCACACGTACGGTTGTTGATGATATCCTCTCCTTGTTCCAGCAAGGCAGCAGATGTAGTAGATCTTCCAAGAATCCCAACAGCACGATAGTGTGGTGGTGGAGTTGGAGAAATTCCTGCACGGCTTCGCCAAGCTAGTGCATGGGAGAAGTAGAGGAGGAAGGCGGCAACAAGAGAGAGGAAGAGGTTGGCAGCCATATTGGTGCGCCTCTCCTTCTCCT
Source organism: Alopecurus myosuroides (assembly GCA_028641055.1). Taxonomy (NCBI): domain Eukaryota; kingdom Viridiplantae; phylum Streptophyta; class Magnoliopsida; order Poales; family Poaceae; genus Alopecurus; species Alopecurus myosuroides. The sequence continues at coordinate 295,675,229 of CM054057.1, read as the reverse complement.
CTTATATGCAAGGATCTAAATCCACATCAATTCCTAGGGTCGTAACCCCCTCTTTTAATAGTGGCAACCCTCTATTTCAAGAGTGGTAACTCCCTTTTTAGGCCTTGTTTACTTCTAGTGTATTATAGAGGAATATAGGGGATTTTGTCAAATCCTGAAAAATCCCCACTAGTTCGTTTACTACTCCGGTTTTGGAGGGGATAATCCCCACAAATACCCCACCAACCACCTCATTTTTGTGTAGATTGAAAACTCTACCCCATGCTAGTGTATTGTGGGGGAAGAGTATTTGAGGGGATTTGGTGCTCTCAACCCCAAACTTCCCAACCCAACAAATACGAGAGATGTAAACAAGGCCTTAAAGGGCTAGCCATTGAATGGCTGCATGGACCAAGGAGGGCTGGTAAAATGGACCAGTGGGCCACTCTTGGTCGTACTAGACAGGTGGGCCCCATAGTGGGACCCCCTGGAACCTTCTAGAACATTCCAACACTCTGCCGAAAAAATCCCGAACTTTTCCGAAATCCTAAAACCACTTTTCCATATATAAACCTTACCTCCGGACCATTCTGGAGCTCCTTGTCTAGGATCTCATCCGAGACTCCAAACAATATTCAGACTCCAACTCATATTCCCGTATCTACCATAAGCATCAACGGACCTTAAGTGTGTCACCCTACAGTTCGCGAGTAGTGCAGACATGATCGAGACACCTATCCGATCAATAGTCAACAGCGGGATCTAGAGATCCATAATGACTCCTACATATTCAACGATGACCTTGTGATCGCGTGAACCATAAAAGTCGTAACCAATTCCTTTTGTCTTGTGATATTTCACTTGTCCGAGATCCGATCATTGGTATCAACTATACCTAGTTCAATCTTGTTAACGACAATTACTCTGTGCTCGCTCCGTGATATTACATCCTTGTGACCTAGTGATGGTGTAGGTCTTGCACCCGTTGGGAGACCCCAAGAGGAAGGTGTGATGAGCACAACAACAAGTTTTCCCTCTGAAAAGAAACCAAGGTTGAATCGACCAGTAGGAGAAAGAAGCAACTTCCGAAGGTTGATGCAGCTGAGCTGGCAGGGCGCACTACCGGTTCAGCAACAACGTGGAACCTACACAACACAATCAATTCACTTTGCCCCAATGAAGTAGTGAGGTTGTCAATCTCACTGGTTTTGCTGATAACAAAGAGGTTAAATGTAAGGTGTGGAAAACGATATGAGAACAATGTGAAAACAACAGTAGCAGTGTGAAAACAGTGGAAGCAGTGTGATAACAATAATTGCAGTGGTTGTATTACCAGTATGAGAAAATGGACCGAGGTCCATAGTTCAGTAGAGGTGTCTCTCCATAAAAGATATCTAACAAGTGTGGTGAACAAATTACAGCTGGGCTATTGATAGATAATGAAACATTCATGACATGATGATTACTATGTGATTCATGCGGGCACTACAACAAGACTCATAGACTGTCATCCAACTGCATCTATGACTAATAATCCACCCTCAGAATATCATCCAAACAAACCTTGTGTATTAAGTTGCAAACAACAGATAATCGCAGTAAGCAAAGTGTGTAATGTAAACAATGTAAACATCGTTGTTTTCTCCCTAATGGCAACAACACATCCTCCATTCGTCACGTTTCTGTCACTCGAGCATAGATGCAAAGGAGGCATGAACCCACTATCGAGCATAAATACTCCCTCTTGGAATTACTAGTATCTACTTGACCAGAGCATCTACTAACAACAGAGAGCATGCAAGATCATAAATAACATGCACATGATGATAACATGATAGATTGATAATCAAGAGACATAGCATTCAATAATCATCGGATCAAAGCAAACACAACATGTAGCATTACAATAAGATGATCTCGATCATGTAGGGAAGCTCGCAAGATCTAAAGATGAGGCATAAAGAGGAGAGAACAACCATCTAGCTACTGCTATGGACCCGTAGTCCAAGGATGAACGACCCACGCATCACTCCAGAGGCGTGCATGCTGGTGTAGAGCCCTCCGGTGATGATTTCCCCTCCCGGCAGGGTGTCGGGGAGAACTCCAGAACCCTCCCGGTCACGGGTTGAGGATGACGGCGGCCTCGGGTGTGTTTCGTGGAAAGTGGTATATTTTAGGGTTCACGCATCGGGGGGAATAAATAGGCGAAAGGGCGATGACGGTGGGCGCCCGAGGGGCGCACACCACCCCATGGCGCGGCCAGGGGGTGCGCCGCCTCATGGTGTGCCCCCCCTGTGGCCCCCCTCCGGGCCTCTTCGGGACTCCCTGGAACCTTCGGTAATTCTAAGACTTCCGGGCTTCAAATTTTCCAATTCCGAGAATATTTCTTGAACAACTTTTCTGAAACTAAAAACAGCAGAAAACAGGAACTGGCTCTGTGGCATCTTGTCAATAGGTTAGTCCCCGGAAATCGATAAAAATGACATAAAGTGTAAGGAAAACATGTAGCAAATGGCATGAAAACAACATGGAACATCAGAAATTAAGCATACGTTTATGACGTATCAACATCCCCAAGCTTAGTTCCTACTCGTCCTCGAGTAGGTAAACAATAAAAACACATAATTTCTGAGGTGACATGCTACCAACATAAACTTGATCATCTAAATTGTAAAAGCATAAGAATAGCTGAGATCATAGTACTTTAAACACAAGCATGATAGCTATAATTTTAACAATGAAACATAGCAATAACCTTGCATCATGAAAAGTAACACAAATAAAAGATCATGAATAATAATGCACTTGAAAGTTATACGTTTGTTTCAAGCATAGAAAAAACATAGAAAAGTGACATTTCGCTTGTCCTTAAGAGTGGGGTAAAACATAAATGCTAGGACACCTTCAAAGTTTAAGAGGAAGACTAGAACAAATAATTTGAGAAGAAATAATAACACATCATGAACCAATTAATAATGTTTTTGGGACAAATGCACATTAAACTCAGAATGGCAACTATACTCTCTCAACTATGCATAAAGTTAGAAGATGGAGACTCAACATAAAAGTAAAACAAAGGCACTCGCAGAGGGAAGCAGGGATCACTCATGTGCTAGAGCTTTTTATTTTGTTAAGCATAGGTATTGAAAACATTTTTTAGAGGGGTGTGTATGCTTATGTCAACGAATGGTAAACAGAAAATACAGTAAGTCACAAGCCAACTAGACTTCACAAGAGTGACTCCCATAGAAGGATGCATATGGGTAGAAGGTCATCCCTCTTTCTCTTTTGTTTACACAATTATGCTTTGCATCATAAATCAGTGGCAAAAATAGTGAAGAGAATTTGTTGTTATTAATTTGGGGCTGGGCACCCCGCTGCCAGCTCTTCTATCAATTGGATAAGCGGATGAAGCCATTAGCTCAGGGTGTGAAAGTCCAATCAACAAGTGAGATAACGATTCTCTATTTACGTCCTCAAGAGCTAAAACAGGAGTAAGTTTGAAAGTTTTAAAGGTACCACATGAACAGTTTACTTTGGAGTGGTGGTTAAATACCTCATGTAGATAGGTATGGTGGACACATTTGGCATACTTTGGTTTTTGGGAGTTGGATGCACGAGTAGAGCTCATACTCAGTACATGTGGATGCTAGCAAAAGACTGGGATCGACAAATCAAGAGAGCAATACTGGCCATAATGATGCATATCGACAAAAACATCATTAATCAAAGCATAAGTGGTACTACAAGTCAAAAACTAAATGATCATAGAGGCTATAAGTGACTGATTTGTAGTCATAAACATGGTGTAAGCATGCGCCAAGTCAACCAAATAAAACATTCAAAGGGGAACACCACAAATTTATGCTTCAATATGACAACAACAACTCATGATTCTTTCAATGGCACATTAAACACTCTCAGCTATTTGAGACAATCATGATACAAAAATAACACTAGTTTTAGAATTAAAATAACATCTAGCATGATATGAAAAAGTCTAGCCACAGCCTATACGAGCTTCTATTTGCACCGTTATAAGCACGAAAACTGTACTACTACTTTCCAACACCAAGAAATTTATACTAAACAAAAACTCTCCAAGAGATACAACAATGAAACAAGAAAGTACTAACATAACCCTAATAAAACTAACAGCTCTGAATAAGAGATGCAAGAAAAACAAGAGCTAAAAAGGAATTTTGCAGCAACTAGTAGAAAAACTAAGAATACGAGCATAACGAGTATTCATATGAAAAAGAGAGCGTGTCTCTCTACGACACAAAGAATGCTAGGTTCCAACAATATTATTGCAGCAAGGAAAACAAACAGACGCTCCAAGTAAATTTCATATGATGTGACCGAATAAAAATATAGTTTCACTAGGAGTGACCTGATAAATTGTTGATGAAGAAGGGAATGCCTTGGGCATACCCAAGATTAGATGCTTTAGTATTCTTCGAACTGCTGGGATGAAACACGGGGTAATCCCCAAGCTTTTACCTTGCACTCTTCTTGATCACATTATATCACCCTCTTCTCTTGGCCCTTGAAAACTTCCTTCACACCACACTCAAAGTAATTCACATTAGAGGGTTAGTGCAACAATAAAAAATCCATGGTTTTTGGATGGGCACAATTTCTATTGATACTTTTAAACATTAGCTACAGCCACTGATGTTTCATGAAGCAAAGAAATCCACTTGACATAGTAAAAGGGCAAATGCAAGAAAAATGGCAGAATCTGACAAAACCAGAATAGTCTGTAATGAAGAATTTTTTCGGGGCACTTAAGTTGCTCAGATAAAAAACGCGAAGAACAAATTTTTTTAGTAATTATATGAGGAATAATAACAAAAAGTTTCAGGTCATTTTTATCTTTTTGTGATTTATACGATTTTTTACGGTGAACAGCAGAAATCTATTTTCCTGCGCAGAAATCCAAAACCAACTCCAACTTTCGCTAGAAACTTTACTTGGCACAGCTAATACATGAAAATAAAGATACAAAGGAGTTTCTAAATAATTATACAACCCCGTGACTCAAATAAAACAGATAAAAACAAAGAAAAAAAAACATGGTTTATCTCCCAAGAAGTGCTTTTCTTTAACGCTTTTAGCTAGGCCCTGAGAGCAAGAAGATGCTCACATAAGAAATATGAATTAAGCAAAAGTGAGAATAAAGAAGCAAGTATAAAACAAATTTAAGTCTAACCCACTTCCTATGCATAGGAATCTTGTAAATAAATAAATTAAAGAAGCTCAAACTAGAAATCATGGGAAGGTAGAACAAGAGCAACTTCAAAACTTTCAACAAAAAGAGAGGTGTTTTAGTAACATGAAAATTCCTACAACCATATTTTCCTCTCTCACAATAATTTTCAGTAGCATCATGAACAAACTCAACAACATAATTATCACATAAAGCATGTTTGTCATGGTCTAAAAGCACACAATTCATATCAAGATAAAAACAGTGAGATCAAAACTTAAAACCAGCTCCTCTTTTTTCCCACTTTTAGCAATATCAAAACGAGATGATTGATCACTCATAAATGGTATGGGACTACTAATAGCAATCCCATTTTCAATAGCATTATGATTTATAAAATCAAGTAACATAGGACCATCATCAAGAGCATTATCATATAAATTTCCTAAACAAACTTCCTCATTATCATGCATATCAATAGTTGGAATAAATAGAGGATTACCATAAGATTTATCAAAGTAGCATGGATTATCATAAATGAAAGTAGAAATATCATTCTCACAAGTTTCATTCATAGTAGTATCAATGTCACAAGTATCAATTTCATCAAAAAGGGATATTTCAAAAGAATCAATAGGATCATCACAATTATGAGTTAAAGAGTTACTCTCGTTGGGAGGTAGACATGGGTAGCTCCATTTTTCCTCTTCTTGATCATCATTCTCCTCCTCGTTTTCATCCAATGAGTTTCCAGTTTCTGCAATTTCTTCTTCCATAGGTTCCTGCAAGGCATTACTCTCCTCCTTTGGGAGGAGAGCATCTATTAAAATATTTAAGTATGTAGTAATTACAATCCTTGTAATTATCAAAGCAATATTCAAGTATAGCATAAATCTCGTATTTATAAGCTGCATCATCAATACTTTCAATCAAATAGGCAATTTCAAATGCACCCTTGCAAACAATAAATTCCTCAATTTGTTCCACATCATAAAAGTCATAATTTCCCTTAATATAAGAAGTTATGGTAACATTATCATTATACTCACATTGAAAAGGGAGGTGTTTATACCTCCTACAACAAAAAGATTTATCAAAGCAATAAATAACATTATAAGTAGAGCACAAGTTTCTAGCATAGTTATGCAATTTATTATTTTGCTCCCATAAGTGTATCCCTTTTTGTGACAAGCGGTGTACCTTATAATATTTTTGTTGTTCATCCATGAACCCACCTTTCCAATAAGATATAGTTTCAAAGACATCAAACATTTCTAGCAAGCATGATAAGGCAAGTAACAAGCAAAACAATAACAAAGTAAAAATGATTGGAGGCGAGAGACTCCCCTTGTAGAAATTATCTTCCTCCCGGCAACGGCGCTAGAAAAATGCTTGATGGTGCAGGTCTTGCACCCGTTGGGAGACCCCAAGAGGAAGGTGTGATGATCACAACAAAAAGTTTTCCCTCAGAAAAGAAACCGAGGTTGAAACGACCAGTAAGATAAAGAAGCAACTTCCAAAGGTTGATGCACCTGAGGTGGCATGACGCACTACCCGTTCAGCAACAACATGGAACCTACACAACACAATAAATTCACTTTGCCCCAACGAAGCAGTGATGTTGTCAATCTCACTGGTTTTACTGATAACAAAGAGGTTAAATGTATGGTGTGGAAAACAGTATGAGAACAATGCGAAAACAACAGTAGCAGTGTGAAAACAGTGGAAGCAGTGTGAAAATAGTAATTGCAGTGGTTGTATTATCAGTATGAGAAAATGGACCGGGGTCCACAATTCACTAGAGGTGTTTCTACATAAAATATAGCTAACAAGTTTGGTGAACAAATTACAGCTGGGCAATTGATAGATAATGAAACATGCATGACGACATGATTACCATCTGACTCATGCGGGCATTACAACAAGACTCATAGATAGTCATCCAACTGCATCTATGACTAATAATCCACCCTCAGAATATCATCCAAACAAACCTTGGGTATTAAGTTGCAAGAAAAAAAATAATCGTAGTAAGCAAAGTGTGTAATGTAATCAATGTAAAAATCGTTGTTTTCTCCCTAATGGCAACAACACATCCTCCATCCGTCACTATTTTGTCACTCGAGCACCGATGCGAAGGAGGCATGAACCCACTATCGAGCATAAATACTCCCTCTTGGAGTTACTAGTATCTACTTGGCCAAAGCATCTACTAACAACGTAGAGCATGCAAGATCATAAATAACATACACACGAAGATAACATGATAGATTGATAATCAAGACACATAACATTCAATAATCATCAACTCCAGCAAACACAACATGTAGCATTACAATAAGATGATCTCGGTCATGTAGGGCAGCTCACGAGATCTAAACATGAGGCATAAAAAGGAGAGAAAAACCATCTAGCTACTGCTATGGACCCGTAGTCCAAGGATGAACTACCCATGCATCGCTCCGGAGGCGGTCATGGTGGTGTAGAGCCCTCCGGTGATGATTTCCCCTTCCGACAGGGTGCCGGGGAGAACTCCAGAACCCTCCCGATCTCGGGTTGACAATGACGGCGGCCTCGGGTGTTTTTCGTGGAAAAGTGGTATATTTTTAGGGTTCACGCATCGGGGGGAATAAATAGGCGAAAGGGCGATGGCGGTGGGCGCCCGAGGGGCCCACACCACCCTATGGCGCGGCCAAGATGGTTGCGCCCCCTCATGGTGTGGCCCCCCCTATGGCCCCTCTCCGGGCCTCTTCGGGACTCCGTGGAACCTTTGGGAATTCTAAGACTTCCGGGTTTCGAATTTTCCAATCCCGAGAATATTTCGAGAACAACTTTTCTGAAACTAAAAACAAAAGAAAACATGAACTAGCTCTATGGCATCTTGTCAATAGGTTAGTCCCAGGAAATCGATAAAAATGATATAAAGTGTAAGGAAAACATGTAGCAAATGGCATGAAAACAACATGGAACATCAAAAATTAAGGATATGTTTATGACGTATCACCTAGTAACGTGCTTGCAAGCAGTGTCGATGTGATATCACCGAGAGGGCCTAGAGTATCTCTCCGTCATTTGGATGGATAAATCCCGCTCTTGATCTACAAGGCTCAACTAGCACTTTCCGAATACCCAACGCCACCTTTATAGTCTCCATGTTACAGTGTGACGTTTGGTGCCATCAAATTACTCTTTCGATGTTAGTGATTAACATAATATCTTGGTCTAAGGATTAGAGTTACTTTTTATGTTTGATATAAGAATGTAAACTAATGACTTGATCACATTGGTATACTTACTTTGGGTGTGTGTTCATCACATCATTCTCCTAATTATATGATCCCGTTATTGACAACATCCAATGTTCATGATTAGGAAACTTTAATCATTTGTCAATCAACGAGCTAATTAAACGAGAGGTGTTACTAGGAAGCCTGTTTGTTTATTAGACACACATGTATTAACATTTCTGGTTAACACAATTCTAGCATGAGAAATAAACATTTATCATAAACATGGAGTAAGATAATAACCACTTTATCATTGCCTCTCGGGCATATTCCCTTCAACTTTCCACCATTATTTCAACACTCATGTTCAGTTCATTTATATTTCTTTATTTCCGCAACAACTAACGTTTATTTTCTTGTTATTTGTTATCTTGTAATCCATCCTTTTATACCTGCAAAGTTCCTCTAGTTTTATTTTCTAGATGAAGCAAACGTTCGGTGTCCATAGTTGTATCAATGGTTGATAGAAATTTATAGAATATTAATACTACCTTTTTAGCTCGTCGTTGGGTTCGACACTCTTACTTATCTAAAAAGCTACAATAGACCCCTACAGTTGTGGGTCATCACATGGTGATGTGAACTTGGGTGGGAGGAAGGCATCAACAACCCTTTCCCTAGGCTATGCCGAAGTCTCCGACAATGTGCTAACATCAAACTTATTATAGCTAAGACATGCATCTTTCTTTTGACCTACCTCATTACTACATGCATCTTTAATTGTGTCTTATACTACAACATGTGATTCAAATATAGCACATTTTTCTTAAATATATCAAAATTTTATTTATCCTTTTTTTTATACGGAGCATGCCCGAACCCTCCGAGATTTTTTTTACACATTTAGTAACCAATTCATTTTTTGCACTACCCTTTTTTCTTATATTTCCTAGTAGAAATGGGTGTAGCCACGCGGTAGCCTCCCTGACAGGCCAATCCCACGTGGGAGACTGACTGGCGTGGTTGTGCAGACACTCGGTAGCCTCCGCATTTATGGCGACCGACCATCGCTCTGCCTAAGGATCCGCTCTCTCCCACTTTATTAATCCAGCCCGATGCCGGATAAATCAACCAGCACCTCTTCTTTTTTGTCTGCGCCGCCTAGTTCTTTCCTTCTCCCCTCCATGTTCCCATGCTCATCCACCAATGCCTCCTCCCCTCCCTCATCATGCCTCCCAGCCTGCCCACGACCTACGAGATGCTCACGGAAGAGCGATATGCGGAGATGTGTAGGAGATCTGCACTGCGGGTGCGGGCGTCAAAGGTGCCCCCATGGCAGAGGGTGGTCATACCATGGCGGCGGCAAGCCGGGGAGGGGCCAGGTCGTGGCGGCCAAAACGGAGGCCTTGCCACCATCAATCCCTTTAATCTGCATGCCAATGTCATTCAGAGAGACACGGTAGCGGTACCTACTGGTCTACGCTGCAGATTTTTTTTGCCCTGCGTAGTCTGCCAATATCATATGCAGATAACAATGCATGCCCATAAATGCATTGATCAAGATCACGACTCACCGGGCGGCGGATTCGATGTTGTCGTAGAAGAGTTCTGAAGAATCGTAAATCGTCAGAAACTATGCCTATTTGCAAGGATATCACTAAGCTTCCCTCATCAAGGATCACAAGTGTAATACCTCTTATGATGTGCAGGCATATGCTCGTGTCAACTTGTCAGCACTCCGCCGTCCAGGACTCGTCACCGACGAAGAGAGGCAGCCTTTTGGCACTGGTAATTGGTAGCACTAGTCGACTGCGATTAGAGCTATATGATTATGTAAGTTTCTCAACACATGAGAGAGAATGGTAATTAGAGCTAGGTCTAATCGGGAGAGGACAACTCAGAAACCCAATTAGAAGAAGCTCTAATATATTACATGGGCTCTAATTAGAAGCTCTAATTCTACCAGAGAGAGAAAAAGGCTTGAGAGACAATTATTCTCAATGTTGTGTTTTTCCTCAAGCCTTGGGTGATTTTAATAGTTGGAAGGGAGGGGTAACCTGCCTTGGGAGGGGGGGGAGGAGTCCTACTCCAGCTTGGAGGGAGCTTGGCCACACCAAGGAGGTGGCGCACCCCCTCCACCTCTCCCCATTTCCCTTTTACCTTTTGTTTTCCTTTTTCCCCTTTAAAAAATAGGGAAAACTCCAGATGGTTCCATGCGCCATGCTTGGTGGCCCTGGGGCCCACCTGCCAGCCCCACCAAGTGGTACAACCATGGGGGAAAACTGCCCCCCTCTGGCACCCCCCTCTCGGTTTTTGCCCGAAACTCTTCTAGAACCTTATGAACCCTATAGATAATATCATCGAACTTATTTACTGATGATAGAAACATATTTGTAACATCCCGGGACATCTCATGTCCTCGGTTACCTCTCATATAAATTTTGTCTAACACCGACATCATTTCTCCCTTATGGTAACTTCCTCGAAACCTCTCCGATTGACACCGGACTTGTTTCTGTGACATCTCATCGACATCTAACATTCATAAAAACAATAGCAATAAATTTATTCTCTCAAATAGAGGTTGGCACGGCTGAAGCATGTGACCCGTAAAGACTCGATAACACACAGACATGTTCGGAAACTCACTGAACAGTAACTAACAGCGGGACCGTGGACATCCATGATGGCTCCTGTGTTCACGAAGATCGAGGGAACCTTACAAATTACTCATTGCACTTATTCTCTTAACTTCACGATACTAACGATATCACGAGGCGAGACTATATGATCTAGTCAGATCAAACTCTTTGATCATAACACATATAAAACTCGTTACTAATATCGTCCCAATTTCTCATCCATATCTCTGATGTCCTTGTGATAAATCACATTGTGTCTGGCCCGACGATTGGTTGACATTGGTGATACTGATAGGGCCATAGCATCTATCTATCTGTCGTCTAGAGGAGTTAAGTACTAGTCTTGAACGATCTCATTTCCATTACGCTTTCTAGATTATACCCGGATATCAAGTTATGATCCCCAGTTACGGCAAGCCGGTTGATGACATCCAAAGTATAACTTTCGATCGTGCGGTCACTAGATATTCTCATAGTATAGGAATTTATATTCAATGACAACTTGATATGTATTTTGCTAAATACATTACAATTATTTAGTCTCTTTTAACAAGATCAAATATTTGGGTCGGTTTAGGACTATTGTTACCTTAACAATAAACTGTTATGTTTTACTAGACTTTTAACCAAGTCTATGATGAGGAAAACGCGATCATCTCATAAATCATAAACTAATCATAGAGACAAGATTAGAAAATCTTGTTTGTTTATGTCTTCACTCTCGCGCTAAGTTTTTACTTTGAAACTCACTTTTCAAGTGCTATAGCGGGTGTAGCATGATGACATAAACTTCAATTCTGAACTTGGAGATAGAAGAATAACTGAACATTATTGTCTCTAGGGCATATCTCCAACAGTACCGTCTCGCCATGGAGGAGGATCAGCTCTCCTATTTAGAGATAGAGCACTGCGCGATGGTGCATATCAGATCACGGACGAAGGAAGACACCTCCCTCCTCGCAGAGAACTACGCCATTCTCGAGTACTGCAACAAGGAAAACGATGGCTGGGGCTTCTTCGACTCGACGAGGATGTGGAGACTCTCGGCTCCGATGAGGATGTGGAGATGCCCCCCCCCCCCCCCGCGCCACCAATGATTAGGCCGGTAGCTCCGGCTCCGGTGTCATTGTCATCTTTGACGAGAAATAGTACTGCTAGGATTTGTAGTTATCTGCGTAGTTTGTAACTAGGAGTATATATTTTGCTACGTAGTTGATTGTCTGTTGAGTATTTTGCTATATGTATGTTGTATATATGTGCTCGTGTCTGATGTTCATATTCTGCATAATTTTGTTTCAAATTAGGCCTATCGGTGGTTTAATTTTACACCGCAACTCTATATATCTAGTGTCGTACTAATTAAGTACTTTCAGCGCATGTTCGTGAGAAAAATTATGAAACCCTTCAAAGGTATATTTAGAGATGGCTACAAATGTATCGAAAAATACAACGTTTTTATTATTTGACCAACCATCAGGAGAAACAAATACAAGGGTACACTAATTACACCGTCTTAGATATTGTTTTGAGGCGGCCGCTATTAGCAACCTTCTTTAATACTGTATGTTTGCTAGCGTATGATAGCACTGTGCATTTGGGAAGCAAAGTGTATGCTGAATTATTGGAAATTTCCTAACAGTTTCTTCTTTTCTTCTTTTTGGATGGGCGCGCCAGTGATCTGTTGTGCAAATTTGGCTGACTATGTGCTGCGGTTCTTTGACTGACAACGGTATGCATCTGACAAAAATATAGTCTAGAAATTTGCCCGTCCTTGCTGATCTTCTCTGTCTACTTCCCGAGCAACGGCCGTCTTAGATATCGTTTTGAGGCGGCCGCTATTAGCAACCTTCTCTAATATACTGTATGCTTGATACCGCATGATAGCACTGTGCACTGTGCACTGTGCATTTAGGAAGCAAAGTGTATGCTGAATTGTTGGAAATTTCCTAATAAGTAGTTTTTTCTTCTTCTCTTTGGACGGGCGCGGGTGATCTGTTGTGCAAATTCGGGTTATTTTGACTATTTGATGCGGTTCTCTGACTGACAACGGTATGCATCTGACAAAAACGAAATTTGCCCGTCCTTGTTGATCTTCTCCGTCTACTTCCCAATGCAAGCAGTCTCAAATTAATAATTGAGATCGCAGGAAGTCTTGTTAGTATCTCATCAAGACAGCGAAAGGCGTGGACCTGGCAACGTCGTAACAGTTCTGAACTTTTGGAGAAGAAGCCACAAAGTCGTGAGACGGAATGATGATGAACTAAATTTGATTATTTTTCCCTTTTGCATGCCTTGTGCGTAAAAGACCCATGCATGCAGTCCTTAAACGCCAAAACTCTATACTGTATTACTGTACTACTCCTTAATTACCACTATCAAAAGTTAACATGAGAAAACGTACACAAGATTTGACCTCAAACTCGAAAAAGTACAATATCAGGGTCGAGTCCTTCGGGAATAACCTGCTGTGGATCACAGGTATCCGGCAGCGACAGGGCGACCTTGGTGGCAAACTCCAGGTAGCTCTCGAACTTGTCGCCGACGACGCCGGGGGTCTTGTTTTTTCCCATCTGGACTCCGTCGTCATCGTCTCCCAAGATCTCCGTGGAGCAGGATCCATGATCATGGAGATGCAGCAGGTCCTGTATCAAGAGGTGGTGCTTGATCGCCTGGCGCCGGAAGGTCCAGTTGCCGGTGGCCCAGTCGAAGCCGTAGAGGGGCAGAAAGCGGTGGCCGTGCGCGGCGACGAAGTCGATGGCGGCGAGGATGAACTGGAACTCCTCCCGCGGGAGGTAGTAGGCGAAGCTCACCCTCGTCCATCCCGGCTTCACACCGTGGTAGCCCTGGAGAGGAAGAAACGTAGTACACTGTTTGTTAACCCGCAAAACGTAGAGAGTGTACAGAAGGAACCCGTGTATTCCGAATGACACTGTTAATCTCGGATTCTCGGATAGGTTTGTTTTTCTCTTTACTTACTTTGAGAATGGCGGAGCGAATCCGAAGGGAGAGGTCGTCGCCGACGCCGAGGAGGGCGTGCCCGTACGGCCCGGCGCAGCCGCAGCCGCCCCTGGCCTGGATGCCGAACAGATCATTCATCAGCCTCGCCACGAACCGCCCATGGAGTGGAAGCCGCCGCCCGCCGTGTTCGCCGGGGTAGACGAGGAACGAGAATATGGGAAGGCGGGGCGCGTCCACGACGCCGAGCACCTCGACGGCGGGGTTCGACAGTAGCCAACGCATGGCGGCGTCGGCGTGGGCGCGCTCCCGGAGCGCGATGGCGTCGAGGCCGACGTGCTCCTTAACCCAGAAGGCGAGCGACGCGCGCACCTTCTGCGCGATGGGCGGCGTGCCGGCGTCCTCCCGCTCCTCGACGCCGTCCACGTACACGGTGTCGTCCTCGCTGCGGCCGTTGACGTAGGCGACGGTGCCGCCGCCGCACGTGGTGGGCGGCGAGGAGGCGAGGCGGTAGAGGGAGCGGTGCATGAGCAGGATGCCCGGCGTGCCGGGCCCGCCGGGGAACTTGTGCGGGCTGAGGAACACCGCGTCGTAGCCGTCCATGGTGCCCGACCGCATGTCGATCTCCACGTACGGCCCGCTGCAGAAAGGTCATGTCATGTCATGTCAGCGCCACGCACGACACAGGAAGACGCATGTCAGACACACACATGGAGCCACGCACGTACGGCACAAAAATTTAATCTCTTTTGCCGGTACACGCGTGGTCGCCGTGTTAATTCCTAACAGTACAGCTCTCGGTCAAGGAACTCAAGAGGGGGTAACGAATTCGAACTGAGGCGTCGTCCTTGTTTCCCCGATAACAACACGAAGCGTCCACAAGCACTGAACACACGCAAAGTTTAAGTTTTCATCAAAACTAAAACGAAAACAACACTAAACACACTACACACACCACCATGCCGACACATCCACGTCCAAAAAAATCCGCATATCTCACATCATACTAATGGAACGCATCTGTGTCAAGTGTACATGTCCATCCGTTGATCTACATGCATGATTTCAATCTTGATATCGACACAGAGGCTAATCACTATCAGAGTAGTTGTTCTCAACTAAGGGGTCTTCTCTTCTCTTCTATCTAAAGCATGTCTAACAGGCCCCCCTATAGCGCGGGCACCCGTAAAATTCCGGCGGCATACGGGGTGCGGGCCAAAACGGCCGTCTAGCAGCCCCCGTATGCGGCCCGGCCCGTACGTAAAATTTACGGGGCCTGCGAAATAGCCCCCGCCGCCCCCTACAAGTAGTGGGTGAGGGTCGGGGTGGGGTCCAACCCCCCACCCCCAACCCTAGCTCCGTCGCACGCCGCCGCAGCTCCGGCGAGCAATCCCGCGTCCCCCGCCGCCCCATTTCTCCTTCCACCGCCCCTAACGCCTCCGCTCCTAACACCTCCGCCTCCCGGCGATGAACTCCCCCAACGGATCGAGCTCCTCCACCGGCCGGTCGAAGCGCCGCCACGAGCCGGAGACGCTCGAGAAGGCGTGGCGGCTCCACTGCAAGCATTCGTTCGCAGGGAGCCGCCGCGCCGCCTGGAAGTACGCGGCGTTCCCGGAGAACATGCCGCCGTCGCTGGTCGACTACGCGGAGGGCGGCCGGTACTTCTCCGTCGACCCGCCGCCGAGGCCGATGCGCGGCCCCCAATTCGAGAAATGGCGCGCCGAATGGGAGATGCTGCAGCAGTGCAAGCGGGTCCGCGGCGGCGCAAGCGGAAGCGGAGGAGGAGGCGCGGCGGTGCAAGCGGTGGCGGCGACAGCGGAGGAGGAGGAGGCCGCGTTCTTGGCAGCCGTCGAGCTGTCCAAGAAAGACGCCGAGGCAGCGGCGCGCGCGGAAGCGGAGGAGGAGGCGCGGGCCCTCGCCGACGTCGAGGCCTTCAAGGCGATGGAGGCCGCCGGCGACGTCGTCTTCATAGATTAGGCTAGTTATTAGGCTAGTAGATGGACGAGCTCGAGCTCGAGCTATGTAGCAGCAATGGTGATCAAATAAATTCGACCATTGTTTTCTCCCGCGAAGTTTTAATTCAAATATACAGGCCGGCTATAGGGGGTCTGCTAGATGGACGAGTTCATCTGAGCAAAAAAAATCATCGATTTCGTGTGCAGGGCCCTCTACACGCGATTTAGGGGGCGAAAATGTAAGGGGTCTGTTAGACATGCTCTAAGGTTCCAAATAATACCAGAGACGATATGATCGGTCCGTATATACAGGGACGGCGCCAGCACATGTCCTTGAGGACAGGTTTAAGAGGTATTTGGATCGGTATAGTAAGGATTTGGACATGTATGTAAGATGTAACACATGCATGTCCTGTTGCCAATGTACCATGGGTTATGACATGCATAATGAACTAATAATTCTTATGTGTTAACTTCAAATATTTATGATTGTTTATTAATTATGTACTTTCTAATGAAATCGAAGGCAACGTATAAACAAGATTAACTAACTAAAAAGTACGATAATTCTTTTGGTTGGCACAACCACGTACCGCCTAGTAGTATATCGCTCGATATCTAATATCCTTTAAGCCAAAGTCAAGCTAATGTCGACCCGATATCAGATATTTCAAACGCCCCTCCCATCTCAGAAAAGTTAATATAGGGCCCACCTGGGACATATATTTTTTTCTCTGCCCCAAAGATAATAGTAATACTCCCTCCGTCGCATATTAATTGCCGCAAAAAAATCATTAAAACGGATGTATCTAGCAACTAAATACATTTGTTTTTGCGACAGTTAATATAAGACGGAGGAGTATAACATTTGTTCACTTCTATATAAATTGAATTGCAATATACTCATGATTTCCCAATAGCATACGTATGTAGTTTTTTTTTTTTGGAACAATAGGGATAGGACTACTGAAGTCTTTGCAACACGAAACTTGCTCAGAAGTTTAGGTGGCCGGGCTACGACTTATCCAGGTCAATGCCTTTCCTTGTCAAGATGAGGTACTAACCAGACTTCCTGTCATCATCCGTTAATATCTTCTTTCTTCTAATTACTAGAGAGAGATACTTTGAACGACCTATTAAACTATACTTCCATCGTGAAAGGGACCGGAGAAAACAGGATCAGCATTCATCAAGGACTCGAAAACATTTCCTTTTCTACTGTTATTAGTAGGGCTCCGTACGTTTTCGGGTCAATGTTTGCTTGTGCAAGTGTGCACCGTCATGGCGTATACAATTGCTTAACACAAGTCACCGCATAAACCAAGTCAAATTGTCGAGTAACATGCATGCAGCAGCGTTGGCCGGCATGACAGCAGGTAGAGTGTCGCGATGAACAAATTTCTCCAGCTTGGGATGTCTAAGCGAAGCGGTGGAAAATCTGACCGAGAGACGCTGTGTCATGCATGGTAGGTTTTCTGTTGGAATTTGTAACGCCCGCTTGTATTTAATTAATCTTCAGTTCTGACCAAGACAACACCATGGATTTACTGAACCATAATAAGTCAAACTGAGGCATGCATGGATAGCAATTGCAGTAGGATCAATCTCCACGAAAACGGGACTTCTTTCCACACGAGTGAGGAGTTTTGACTCCGGAGCCCATATGCTCCAGATATATTAAAGAATTTGAAAAATATAGTAAAATATCTCAGAAATTTCTGAAAAAGATCAGAGACAGACATGTATAAGTGTTTTACATACATGCAAATTTTTCGTAAAGAAATGACATTTTGTTTGCTCCGTATAAAAAGGAAAAACCAAATCAGTACTCAAAAAGACATTTTTAAATGCTATGTTGGAGCGCTGATTTTTGTCTTTTTTTGCACAGAGCACAAAAAATCGTATTTTTTTACGAAATTTTGCATGTATGTAAAACACTTGTATATGCTTGCCTATGATTGTTTCAGAATTGTTTGAGTTATTTTACTATTTTTTCAAAATTTATAATATAACATTAGCATGTTAGGTCAGGAGCCAAAAGTGAAAATCTGTTTTCTGAACACTTTAAGGGCACCTTTTTTTCGCATTTTTGATTTGCATTTTTTTTTGGTGGGAACTTGTGCATTTTGTTCATTAGTTGTGTTTATATTTGCCTCGAAATAACCTCAAAAGCATTTGCTTTATCCTCAAGACTCTCAATTCTTTAAATCACCCATTCAAGCTTCATTTCTTGGGTGATTAAATGTTTGATTTTTGTTGATATGGCTTCAACATAAAATTACATCGAGATACTTCCATACAACAGAAGTCGCACAATCAAAATTATGACTAGGAAAGAGAAGGGAAACAATCTGGTCGGTGCTCGATAGGCTAGACGAAGATGGTCGGGATGCATCACACCCTTCTTTGGTGGAAGGATATATTCAATAGGGCACCGTACAATGGAGAGTGACATCAGCCTTTTTGTTGTGCAATTTTGTCAAGCATTTAATATAAGACAGCTTTCTATATTGTACTAGATACCATCTCTTAATCACAAATTTATATGCCAGTATTAATTACTACAGATAAAACAAATAGATTATTGGCAGCAACCATTGTATACCACTATATTTTTCTTTTGTATTTAGATGATGTGGAGGGACAGGAAAATGCCAACTTCCACCACTTTACAATCCTTTATCTATTGACACCGGTGCCATGTTAGAAAAGAATACTACACCAACTAGGATGACACAGCAGCTAACATATCTACAAATTTGCTTGTTTCGGATGCCGTGCTTTTGGGGCTAGGATGTATTTCAATAGGTTTCTGAGTTTATTGGTGTTAAGCGAGTTTTCTAAACTGCTAACTTTATTGAGGGGTGTATTATAAGTGTACATGTTCCTTCAAAGTTTGCAATACCATGGCGTAGGGTGTAAAGTCAATGGTGGTAAAGAGAGCGCACACATATTTTGGGGACCCACTATTTTTCAGTTTACCCAAAATCTTATTTCTCCGCCAGCGACTACAAACTCGAATGGTCCATCAAAATGTGGTTTGATAATTTGCACATCATCTAAAATTCGTGCGTAGTTTTTGGAGTAAAAATATGTCGCTAAAGCTAGACCCATAATTCTGGACATAAAAACAACAACTTTTTACACTACATGAGCAAATTGTTGCATCACGGTGAACTTTGTATAATTTGCATGAACATATTTATAAAAGACTGAGAACTAGTCAACTCTTAGTTGAGTGACAATATTATGGCTATTTTACAAGTCTAACAAATTTCTCAAACATGATGAACAATTCTTAGATTTGTATGTATAATCGTCTGAGAAGTAGGAGTAATAGTTAATTCTCA
The DNA here is from genome assembly GCA_028641055.1 of Alopecurus myosuroides. Lineage (NCBI taxonomy): Eukaryota > Viridiplantae > Streptophyta > Magnoliopsida > Poales > Poaceae > Alopecurus > Alopecurus myosuroides. Next base: position 295,655,909 of record CM054057.1, on the reverse strand, counting down.
ATCAAAGGAGATATATACGCTCCTAATTTGATAACTTGTTTGTCCAATGCACCTCTTGTGACTTGTTTTTTCTCTTTACTACGTTTAACAACTCAAAGCCATTACCTGAGCATAATCATTACGATTATTTCCAGCTAATGAGATAATCTAACAGGCACATGTGTGTATGTTTAAAAACGGAAGATGTTCGGGTCGATCATGGCATTGGTGCGCAATATTCATTTGCAGAAGTCCAACCAAAGCAGTTAGCATCAGTATTGGCTATAGGTTGACGTGCTTACCTGGCGGCGAAGTCAAAGCAGGCGAAGGCGCCGTGCTGGTGCAGGACGCGCGCGACCGCGCGTGTGTCGGTGATGACGCCGGTGACGTTGCTGCAAGCCGAGAAGGATCCCAGCATGGGGCGGTTCACGTGCTCGGGCGCGGCCAGCGCGCGGCGGAGCGCGGCGAGGTCGACGAGCCCGTCGTCGCCGGCGCCGACCTCCACGACGTCGGCCAGGCTCTGGCGCCACGACAGCAGGTTGGAGTGGTGCTCGTATGGCCCCACGAAGACAACCCACCGCTCCTCCGCGCGCATTTGCGCGAGCACCTGCGCCCGCAGAAACGGCGGCACCGCCACCCCCATCGCCTCCTGCAGCCGCTTCACCGCCGCCGTGGCGCCGGACCCGCAGAAGAGCAGCGCGTCGTCGGCGCCGGCGCCCATGCACCGCTTGATGTAGCTCGCCGCCTTACTCACCATCCTCGTCGTCTTGCTCCCGACATGGCTGTCCTCCGTGTGCGTGTTCCCTGTATGTATACACATGACACACACGTACGCACGTCGATCGTTCGTACGTGTCAATACGCTATACCTTGCATGTTCAATCCAGCATGCAAACTATACTGTAGTATTGGTGCTGATGGAGCTGACCGTAGAAGGGGAGGACTTGCGTGAGGATGTACTCCTCGATGTAGAGGAGGCTGCGGCCGGAGGCGGTGTGGTCGGCGTAGACGAGGGCGCGGCGGCCGAACGGCGTGTCGAACTCGGCGTCGCGGCCCACGATCTGCGACCGCACCCACTCCACCTTCGCCTCCGCCTCGGCGCTCCGCTCCGACTTGGCGCGGAGCAGGCTCAGCAGGGTCGCCGCTGCTGTCGACTTCTCCTTATCACAGCCCGTCGTCGACGTGGCCAGCTCGCCGCGGCCGGCGTCGTCCGCCATGGCCGCTCGAAGGGACGGCATGAGGTATAAATGATTAAGTTGCTTGCTTGCAATGCGTACGAATGAATATCGATGGTAGAAGGCGCGTATGTTATACTGTACTATATAGACACGGTATGTATTATTCCTTTTGTTTGTCTTGTGAGCTTATCTAACAGTGCATGGGCATGAGCGCATGACTGACTGGCTGGGCTGTGTGCATTTATGTAGCTAGCTTGCAGCCTTTTGCTACTACACGCGTACGTGTCCAAGCTTATGTTCACATAGAATTTGAAACCAATGCACATTGATCAGCTAATTTACCATTTTTAAAACCGAGCTGGGTGAACGAATGAGATCATACCAGACGACTTGATCGATATATGTTTTGGTTGGTCAATGTCGTGGTGTGCGAATTGCGGTACCAATTCCTGTGCTGAGTTGTTGAATTGATTTATTGAAGACCTTGTTGCATCAGCTTGGAGAGATTTCAATGCAGTACGTACTACGTGACGCAAGTCGCAGATGGTACGTAGGTGTTTTCCATACTTCCATTTGGTTGGACACGTTGAAGAGATTTCGTACTCCCTCCGTCCACTTTCATATGGCATATTAATTTTGGCCACATGCATTCCAAAAATAAGTGAGTCTAGACTCATCTTACACGTAGATTCACTAATTTTACTATGTATGTGATCAAAATTAAAATACTAAATAGTGTGCCTTATAAAAGTTGATGGAGGGAGTAACAGTTATTGACCATCGGCTACGTACAAAAACTGAGTCGATTGATGGAAACATGTCGGTTCAACAATTTTTGTAAGATTTAATTTAATTTATGGTTGATCAACTGACTTACAGGGCGACGGGGCTGCTATCTTACAGGCGCCTATGGTCACGGCATGGGTGCCTTTTCTTATAGTGCAGAGGATGAAAAAAAAAATCATAAGTAGGGCGAACTCAATAAATCATAGGTGGCGGAGTCAAGACAATGGCAATCATATATTTCAAACAATTCTAGAGATGCATATTTTAAGTGATGGTTAAAATCGATGGTAACAGAGCCTATAGCAATATAGAAGGTGTTCACATATAAAAATAATCTACATCAACCTATTTCACAAATTTTGTTCCAATTTTGGCCCATACTTAGAATTGCCATGTCATTTTCTGCATAAAATCGACATCTTTCAAGAGGGGCTGTGAACCATCATTTCCCCAATTCATAAAATATGCCCCCACACCATTAACCGAAGGAACTGACTGCGATAATAAAAGTAAAAGTTTAGTCAACAAAATATACAAAAATAAAGTAAAACCATAAAACATAGTGTATTGCATACCTAGAATTGGTTCCAGCCAAACCTATAAGCTGTCCAAAATACTTTCAAGTCCTACTTAAAATACGACACCTAAGTTATTATTCAAAGTTGGTCTTTATTAGATTTAGAATTAGCTTTAGCAAATAGAAATAATTGGTTTTCAACTAGACTAGATCTATTTTTTTTGAATCATTTTTGCGGAGTGTTCGCTGAAACAATCATAGCTTTCTCACAAGGAGTCCAGTTTTTACGTACGACCACTCAAACGGTTTAAGAAAAAATGTGCATCTAAATGTTTTCGCAAAAAATAAGGTATGACAGCCACTCTACCATGCCCTAAGGGGAGACCTGCCCTGTTTTCTTGTGAAAACGGAGGGAGACGGAACGCTGCTACCGCCATTGTCAGAGAGAAGGGAGAATGGGCATTGCCTCCACGTCAAGATCGGGTTCCTCCCTTTAGCCAATGCCACCTATCGCGTTCTCGCGACTGCTCCAGAAGAAGGAGGGGGATGGGTGATACGTCGAAAACGTATCTCCTTTTTCGAACACTTTTCCTATTGTTTCCCTCTAAACTTGTGTGTTTTGAATGCAACTAACACGGACTAACACTGTTTTCAGCAGAATTACTTTGGTGCCTCGTTTTTGTGCAGAAAAATCAACTTTCGGGAAATTGCCCAGAAAAGACCCAGTTGGCCCTAAAACACCAGAAGACCTCGGGAGCCAGAAGGGGGCCAGGAGAGGGAGCAGAGGGGGGCCATACCACCCCCTGGCCGCGCCACCTGGTGATGTGGGCCACCCAGAGCCCCCCTCGGTCTCCCCTTGCGACTATATATCGCCTTCAACCCTAAAACCCGAGGGGGTTCGAGAGTTTTCCAAAAAGAAGTTCGTAGCTCCGCCGCCACCCCGAACCTCGATTCGGGGATCATAAGTTCCTGTTCTGGCACCCTGCCGGGACGGGGAATTGGAGGAGATCATCGCCATCGTCATCACCAACGCCTCTCCATCGACCATCCATGTTTCCCCCATCCATGTGTGAGTAATTTCCCCTCTGTAGGCTGAAGGGGATGGTACGGATTGGATGAGACCGTTCATGTAATAATGCTGTGATTGTTAGGGCATAGTGCGTAGTATCTTCTATTAGTGCTATTGACATTGTTGCAACTTGTTATGCTTAATGCTTGCCACTTTGGGCCCGAGTGCCATGATCTCATATCTTAACATGTTATTGAATCACGATGATAATTATTGTTTCTTGATCATAACTGCAAGTTGTTTACACATATTGTTATCCGGAACCCGAGGCCCCGAAGTGAAAGAAATTGGGACATCTAGAGGGGATGGCTGTGATGTGAGGATCACATGTGTTCACGGAGTGTTAATGCTTTGCTCCGGTGTTCTATTAAAAGGAACACCTTAATTACCAGTAGTTCCCTTGATGCCCCGCTGAAAACTGTCTGGTGGGACAAAAGATGGTTTGCAAGTTCTCATTGTGAGCACGTATGACTATTTACGAAACACATGCCTATGGTTACTTAGTGCTTGGATGCTTTATATTATTTATCTGCAATGCCCATGTCTTGATTATTATATGAACTACCTTATCCATGCAACGCCCGCTCATCTATCCCTATGCCTATAGTATTTAATCCCGCTGTTTACTTCAAACACCACTGCTGTTGTTTTCATTCCACTGCTGCTATTATTTCACTATTGCCGCTACTATAAAAATGTTAAGGCTCACAAATATTCTTTGGCTCCCCTTGTGTCGAATCAATAAATTTGGGTTTTACTTCCCTCGAAGACTGTTGTGATCCCCTATACTTGTGGGTCATCAATGGGATAATAGTTGCATGTGCAGGATGACCCACCCGGGTGTGTAGCGCGTCGAGCGCGGACATGTACGAATTTTCCGCACAACACAAATGACTCGTGCATGGGTTTAGGATGACCATGCTAATTTCTGTATTGTGAAAATAAAATAACCCCCTTTTATACTTCATTTTACTAAGTGAGAAAGACTTTATGCAGATCTATGGATCTCCCAAGTGTCTAAGACAACCTATGTAGGATAAATACTTCTTTAATTGGGAAAGGTTTGTCCTTTTGTAAAAACATTGGGATAACTCAATTTTTAGAATTAAGGATCCTGAAGAGACCCCAATTTCATTTCACTATTTTTTATTTTTAAAAAGGGGGAATAACAGACCTATGAATCTGAACGATCCACACAACCAAATTTATTAGATAGTTTATGCTGTAGATATGCCCTAGAGACAGTAATATTCAGTTCTTATTGTATCTCCTAGTTCAGAATTAAGTTAATGTCATCATGCTACAACCGCTATAACACTTGAAAAGTGATTTGTCAAAGAAAAATCTGTGTGTAGAGTGTGAACAAATAAACAAACAAGAGTTCCTAATCTTGTCTCTAAGATTAGTTTATGGTTTATGAGATGATCACGTTTTCCTTATCATGGAGTTGGTTAAAAGTCAAGCAAAATATAAGAGTTTATTGTTAGAGTAATGATACGTCTCCAACGTATCTATAATTTCTGATGTTCCATGTTGATATTATGCCAATTGCTACATGTTTCTCCCTTCTTTATAGCATTTTTACACGTTTTCGGGACTAACCTATTAACAAGATGCCAAGTGCCAGTTCCCTGTTTTCTGCAATTTTTTATTTCAGAAAAGTTGTTCTGGAAATATTCTCGGAATTGGAGCCCACGAATCCCGAAGTTCCTATTTTCCCCGGAAGCATCCAGAAGTCCGAAGAGGAGTCGAAGACGGGCACCCGGAGGCCCTCACCATAGCCAGGCGCGGGCCCCCCTTGGCCGCGCCTGGGGGTGGTGAGGCCACCCTGGTGGCCCACCGACGTTGCCATTTCGCCTATTTATTCCCCTCCGAAGGAAAACCCTAGGTACCTGATCAAAAATCCCCGAAAAGTTCCGCAACCGCCGTCTTCGTCAACCCTAGACCAGGGGGATTCTGAAGCTGTCTCCCGGCACCCTGCCGGAGAGGAGATCATCACCGAAGGCCTCTTCATCACCATGCCTGCCTCCGGAGTGATGCGTGAGTAGTTCATCCTTGGACTACGGGTCCATAGCAGTAGCTAGATGGTTGTCGTATCCTCCTATGCCTCAATGTTTAGATCTCGTGAGCTGCCTAACATGATCGAGATTGTTCTTATGTAATTTTATGTGCTGTGTTTGTTGGGATCCGATGAATATTGAACTTATGCCAAGTTGATTATAGTATTTATTGCATATGTTATTTGTGATCTTGCATGCTTTCCGTTGCTAGTGGTTGCTCTGGCCAAGTAGTTGCTAGTGACTCCAAGAGGGAGTATTTATGCTCGATAGTTGGGTTCATGCCTCCTTTTCGCCTGTGCTCGAGTGACAGAAATCTGACGGGGGAGGATGTGCTGTTGCCACTAGGGAGAAAACAACGGTGTGAGTGCCCGCGTGCACAATCATTGCTTACATTACACACATTTCTTAATGCGATTATCTGTTGCTTGCAACTTAATACCTAAGGGGGTTTGGATGATAACCTGAGGGTACATTATTAGTCATAGATGCAATTGGATTACGGTCTATGTATATTGTTGTAATGCCCGCACTAAATATCATAGTAGTCATCATGTCATGAATGTGCACTACGGTGCAACCTCTATTTGTCAATTTCCCAGCTGTAATTTGTTCACCCAGCATGCTATCTTTTATGGAGAGACACCACTAGTGAACCTATCAACCCCGATCCATTTTCCTACACTGTTAAACAAACCACTACAATTCACTGCTTTCTTTACTTACTGCAAGCATACACCATTTTCCACACTATACGTCTAATCTTTGTTTTCATCAAGACCGGTGAGATTGACAACCTCACTGTACCGTTGGGACAAATTATTTTGGTTGTGTTGTGTGCAGGTTCCGCGTTGTTGCTGACACCGGTGAGGCGCCATCACCACCGTCAGTGGTATCAACCTTCCGAAGATCCTCTTTCTCCTACTGGATTGATAACCTTGGATTTTAACTGAGGAATTTTTTTACCGATGTACTCATCACACCCTCCTCTTGGGGTTCCCAACATGCCATCACAAGCATCAAGAATTTTTGGCGCCGTTGCCGGGGACTTAAAATTCATCATCATCAAGAAGTCTCCCCTTCAAGGCGTCATCAAGGCGTAGCAACGAATTTCCGGCGCCGTTGCCGGGGAACAAAACAAACATACATAAGAAGACTTCCTCCCGCAATGGTCGCCATCCATAGCAGCAAGAATTTTTGGTGTCGTTGCCGGGGAGAAAGAAGTCTTCTGGCAAGGGGAGTCTCTCACTCTCAACCTCTTTATTTTGTTTATTGTCTTGTTTTTATTTTAGTCTCGTTTTGCTTCTTTATATCAAAAACACAAAAAAATTAGTTTACTTCATAGCTGTTATTTTTTGCTTTTCTGCTCTTAGTTTAATCTCTAATCATGATTCTACCCAAGTTTACCTTGAAAAAAGTACCAATAGGTAGCGGTGATATAATTGGGAAACATAATATTGGAGAGTTCTTTAATTATGTTAGTAAGCACAAAGAATTTGAGGATTGATCCTTAGCTGAACTTGCTCGAGATTATGAAACCGCTGCAGCATCTCTAGTTTGTATGCTAGAAGCTAGGTTTGTTAACCTTAATCCCATAATACAAAAAATGTTCCTCAACCTTGATAACATTAAGGATAGCGAAAAAACAGAGTTTATTCTATAAACTTTGTTTAAAGAATTTGGTGATGTTGCCATTGAGGCTAGAAAAGTTTTTAAACGATTTGAGATGTCAGGCTCATGTGTAGATATTAATAGCACACCGAGTAAAGCCAATGATAAGGAAATTAAAATACCAATACCCTTTAAATTGGTAGGAATGAATGAAGCTCTAGAAAAGAATTTTGATTGGACTGTTCGTGCAAACCCATTTGATGAAAGTAGTGTGCCTAAAAGTGCTGATAAAGGGACATCTAAAACTTCTATAGATGAAATACAATTCATTGTTGAGGAGATTTCTAAGCTTAATTTTGACGCTTCTTCACTTGAAAGTACGTGAGTTGCTTTCTATGCCTAGCTGAAAGGCGTTAAAGAAAAACGCTATCGTTTCTTTCTGTGTGCTTTAAACCTGGGTGTTGTCTATTTCCTTAGCAACCCCGTTGTATCTTTTCCTTTGTTTATTTGTTGAGCAAGTAAAGCCTCTAGTGGAAAGTTGAGACTATATTTCGGATTTCTGCGGAGGAAACAGATTTCTGCCGTCCACTGTTAAATTCGTATAAAATCACGGAAAATTCAAAATGACCTGAGTTTTTTTGTGCGTAATCCTGGGATATTTACGCAACTTTTCTTAGTTGAACAATTTTTGATTTGAGCAATAGAATATTTTCAAAAAAAAATCATCTTTACCTGCTGTCCTGTTTTGACAGATTTCTGCCAATAATTGCATTTGCATCTTAATCTCTTTATTTTGGTGTTGTTTTGAGAAAAAGAGTTTTAAAAGAAGTTGTGACAGTATCTAATGTGTTTATGAGTGTTAGGCTTGTGTTGAAACTGAACCATGTGAATTTATTATTTCGATTGCACCAACATTGCTAATGAAGATTGTGAGAAGTTTGGTGTGAAGGAAGTTTTCAAGGGTCAAGAGAAGAGGATGATATGACGTGATCAAGAAGAGTGAAGATCCTAAGCTTGGTGATGCCACGGAGTTACATCCCAGCAAATTCCAAGAAGACTCAAGCGTCTAAGCTTGGGAATGCCCAAGGCATCCCCTTCTTCATCGATAAATTATCAGGTCACTTCTAGTGAAACTATATTTTTATTCGGTCACAGCTTATGTGCTTTACTTGGAGCGTATTTTATTTTTGCTTTCTGTTTGTTTTTATTTTTGCAATAAGCTTGGTTGGAACCCAACATTATTTTATTGTAGAGTGACACGCTCCGCTTTTTCATGGGAATACTTTGTATTCTTAATCTTTGTCTAACTGCTGCATTTATTTAGCTCCTGTTTTGCATTCATCTCTTATTTAGAGCTGTTAGTACTCTCTAGTTTTCATTTCTATATTCTTAGAGAGAGTTTTTGTTGTCATATATATGTTCTTGGTTGAGAATAGAAATGCTTATGTGGTAGTTGGTATAGTGGAAAAATTCGCATGGTCTTGTAGATCACTAAACTGCTTCACTTGAATCACTGCTGTTGTTTTGAGATATTAATTTACTTAATGGATAAAAGGTTAGTAAGTATAAACTTTTAATGGTTGGTCTAAGAAACTTGAAACTGTACCACACTTAAATTACCAACTGATAGAAACAATGGTATATGATTTCTACGAGTGATACATTTCAGATCGGCCTCTTGTTACGCGCACCGGTCAGGGTAGCTAACAGTGACTTGTCACTGCCACGGACCCTCTTGGAGTGATTTGCATTGTGACTTGTAAAGATGATTTTCTTGCTGCAACCTTTTAACTCGTGAGTCTATGTTGCGGTTCCTGGCACTTCCACCGTTCATATTTGCTAGCCTCTTCGGTACTGTGCATTGCCCTTTCTCACATTGAGAGTTGGTCCAAACTTCGCCAGTGCATCCAAATCCCGTGGGAGAACTTTGTTCTCCTACACATAAGCCCATATATTCTTCCTCAAAACAGCCACCATACCTACCTATCATGGAATTTCCATAGCCATTCCGAGATATATTGCTGCACAACATCCACCTCCATTATGTTACTTGATTGATGAGCTTCGTGGTTATTTATGCATACTGCTACACTAGCAGGAGCATGCAGTTGGATACATCAGATATATTCCATTATGAGTTATGAGTACTAAAAGTGTGATGATTCATTGCAATATAGGATGTTGCCCCTACCGGTGAGGATAAAAAAAAATGAAAAAGCCCCCCCCCCCCAAAAAAAGGGCCAAAGAGAGAATAAAGAGAGAGGGGGCGCATCACTATCCTTTATACCACACTTGTGCTTCATGTTTAGCACCAATGCTTCAGTTTGGAGAAAGTTTTCATATTATCATGCATTCATAACTATGTGGGGAACTTTACATTATAGAACTTGGCTTGTATATTCCAATGATGAGCCTCCTCAAATGAGCTCTAGGTCTTCGTGAGCGAGCAAGTTGGATGCACCCCTACTAGTTCCATTGGAGAGCTTTCATACACTTATAGCTCTATGTGCATCTGTTGTGTGGCAATCCCTACTCCTTGCATAGCTTCGGTTGTAAGACTTTCTCTTGTCTAATGACAACTTTCAGCTTTGTGATCCTTTCTTCCATTGACCTTCCAAACCCCCCATAATGTTCTCTTTGCCATAACATCCCGGTGCTAGGGACCAATGCAGAACACTTGCTTGTTTTTAGTGCGCAAATAGTTTAAGATTCAAGCATTGCATCGTGTGGAAAGCTTGACTTGATCCTAACAGCGGCTGTGAAGATCGTTTGACGTGCATGATATTGTTGCTCTTGAAAGCTTAAATCATCTCTAATAAACTTTGCACGGTTGATAGTCTTTTAGTATTGATTCATTAAAAGTTTTACTTCTTTCTTCTTTGTTTATGCATTACTTATTGTTATCAAATATAGATCACAGCTTTAGTTCATTAGATCCTAGTTTACAAGCTCTACTTTACATATTATGATCAAGATTGTGTGGTAGCATGTCACCTGAAAAATTATTTTGTTTTATCGTTTACCTACTCTAGTACGAGTAGGAACTAAGCTTGGGGATGCTTGATACGTCTTCAATGTATCTATAATTTCTGATGTTCCATGTTGATATTATGCCAATTGCTACATGTTTTCTCCCTTCTTTATAGCATTTTTACATGTTTTTCGGGACTAACCTATTAACAAGATGCCAAGTGCCAATTCCCTGTTTTCTGCTGTTTTTTATTTTAGAAAAGTTGTTATGGAAATATTCTCGGAATTGGACCCAACGAATCCCGAAGTTCCTATTTTCCCCGGAAGCATCCAGAAGTCCGAAGAGGAGTCGAAGATGGGCACCAGGGGGCCCTCACCATAGCCAGGCGCCCCCCTTGGCCGCGCCTGGGGGTGGTGAGGCCACCCTGGTGGCCCACCGATGTCGCCCTTGCGCCTATTTATTTCCCTCCGAAGGAAAACTCTAGGTACCTCATAAAAAATCCCCGAAAAGTTCCGCAACCGCCGTCGTCGTCAACCCTAGATCAGGGGGTTCTGAAGCTGTCTCTCGGCACCCTGTCGGAGAGGAGATCATCACCGGAGGCCTCTTCATCACCATGCCTGCTTCCGGAGTGATGCGTGAGTAGTTCATCCTTGGACTACGGGTCCATAGCAGTAGCTAGATGGTTGTCGTATCCTCCTATGCCTCAATGTTTAGATCTCGTGAGCTGCCTAACATGATCGAGATTGTTCTTATGTAATTTTATGTGCTGTGTTTGTTGGGATCCGATGAATATTGAACTTATGCCAAGTTGATTATAGTCTTTATTGCATATGTTATTTGTGATCTTGCATGCTTTCCGTTGCTAGTGGTTGCTCTGGCCAAGTAGTTGCTAGTGACTCCAAGAGGGAGTATTTATGCTCGATAGTTGGGTTCATGCCTCCTTTTCGCCTGTGCTTGAGCGACAGAAACGTGATGGGGGAGGATGTGCTGTTGCCACTAGGGAGAAAACAACGGTGTGAGTGCCCGCGTGCACAATCATTGCTTACATTACACACATTGCTTAATGCGATTATCTGTTGCTTGCAACTTAATACCTAAGGGGGTTCGGATGATAACCTGAGGGTGGATTATTGGTCATAGATGCAATTGGATTACGGTCTATGTATATTTTTGTAATGCCCGCACTAAATATCATAGTAGTCATCATATCATGAATGTGCACTACGGTGCAACCTCTATTTGTCAATTGCCAAGCTGTAATTTGTTCACCCAACATGCTATCTTTTATGGAGAGACACCACTAGTGAACCTATGAACCCCGGTCCATTTTCCCACATTGTTAAACAAACCACTACAATTCCCTGTTTTCCTTACTTACTGCAAGCATACACCATTTTCCACACTATACATCTAAGCTTTGTTTCCAGTAAGACCGATGAGATTGACAACCTCACTGTACTGTTGGGGCAAAGTATTTTGGTTGTGTTGTGTGTAGGTTCCGCGTTGTTGTTGACACCGGTGAGGCGCCATCACCACCGTCAGTGGCATCAACCTTCTGAAGATCCTCTTTCTCCTACTGGATTGATAACCTTGGTTCTTAAATGAGGGAAGTTCTTACCACTATACTCATCACACCCTCCTCTTGGGGTTCCCAACATGATGCTTGGGTCAGTTTTCACCTTGAAGGGTGTAATGTAATCAAACTTATTATAATCTTCTGACATGTCTGTCTTGTCCTCCACTCCCACGATGTTTCTTTTTCCTGAAATAACTATGTGGCGCTTTGGCTCATCATATGATGTCTCCTCTTGCCTTTTTTTTGGTTTGGTAGACATGTCCTTCACATAGAAAACCTGAGCCACTTCACTGGCTAGCACGAATGGTTCGGTCTCGTATCCTAGATTCTTTAGATCCACTGTAGTCATTCCATACTGTGGGTCTACCTGTACCCCGTCTTTTAGGTCGTTGAACCATTTGCACCGGAACAAAGTGATCTTGAAAGTAGGTCCATAGTGAAGTTCCCATATCTCCTCTATGTACCCATAATATGTGACCTTCTTCCCATTGTCATCTGCTGCATCAAAGCATACACCACTGTTTTAGTTGGTACTCTTTTGATCTTGGGCGATCGTGTAAAATGTAATCTCATTTATCTCGTACCCTTGAAAAGTCGATATACAAAAATATGGTTGCTTGGACAACAAGTATAATTGTTCTTCAACAGTGGTGTCATTAATGAGATGTGTTTGCAACCAACCGCCAAAAGTCTTGTGGTGTTCTCCATCAATCCAATCTTCACCTTGCTCAGGGTATTTTGAGCGTAAAATATTCTTGTGTTCCACTATATACGGAGCCACCAAGCTGGAATTATGTAGGGCTGTGTAGTGTGCTTTAGTGAAAGAATGTCCGTCCATACTTATTTTTGCTCTCTTTCCTAGCGTACCTTTTCCATGCAGTCTCCCCTCATAGCGAGATTCAGGAACACCGATCGGCTTAAGGTCAGGAATAAAGTCAACATAAAACTCAATGACCTCCTCTGTTCCATAGCCCTTGGAGATGCTTCCTTCTAGCCTAGCACGGTTATGAACGTATTTCTTCAAGACTCCCATGAATCTCTCAAAGGGGAACATGTTGTGTAGAAATACAGGACGGAAAACATGAATCTCTTCGACTAGGTGAACTATGAGGTGCGTCATAATATTGAAGAAGAATGGTGCAAACACCAACTCAAAGCTGACAAGACATTGCACCACATCCTTCTGTAAATTTGATAGAGTTAGTGGATTGATCACCTTCTGAGAAATTGCATCGAGGAATGCACATAGCTTCACAATGGATACATAAACATTTTCTGGCAGAAGCCCCCTCAATGCAACCGGAAGTAATTGTGTCATAATGACGTAGCAGTCATGAGACTTTATGTTTTGAAACTTTTTCTCTATCATGTTTATTATTCCCTTTATATTCGACGAGAAGCCAGACGGGACCTTGATGCTGCTCAGGACTTCAAAAAATATCTCCTTCTCTTTTTTGGTAAGAGCGTAGCTGGCTGGACCTTGATACTTCTCTGGATTCAGGTTGTCTCGTTCGTGCATACGTTGCTGGTCCTGCCGTGCATCTGGTGTATCTTTTGTCTTCCCATACACGCCCAAGAAGTTTAGCAGGTTCACACAAAGATATTTCGTCACGTGTATCACGTTGATTGAAGAGTGAACCTCTAGGATTTTCCAATAGGGTAGCATAGACATCTTCTTCCACATGGGTACTTGTCCGACACTGTCATTCGGAACAGATTGTCCGCCAGGACCCTTTCCAAAGATCTCTTTTAAATCCTTGACCATATCATATATAACATCTCCAGTAGGCCTGGTAGGTTTTGTCCGGTTATCTTCCTCACCTCTGAAATGCTTGCCTCCTCTCTTTCTTACGGGATGTTGTTGTGAAAGAAATCGATGATGCCCCAGGTACACATTCTTGTTTCCCAAATGTATATTGTCAGTATCATCTAAACAATGTGTGCATGCATTGTATCCCTTTTTTATTGTCCTGAAATGTTACTGAGAGAAGGCCAATCATTGATGGTTACGAACAACAACCCTCGTAGGTTAAATTCCTTTTGTTCGTTCTCATCCCACATAGGTACACCTTCTTCACGCCACAACTGTAAAAGTTCTTTAACCAATGACCTCAGGTACACATCAATGTCGTTTCCGGGTTGCCTCGGGCCTTGGATGAGCACTGGCATCATAATGAACTTCCGTTTCATGCACAACCAAGGAGGAAGGTTGTAGATACATAGAGTCACCAGCCAGGTTCTATGACTGGAGCTCTGCTCCCCGAAAGGATTAAAGTCATCTGGACTTAGACCAAATCATAAGTTCCTCGCGTCATATGCAAATGTTTTGAACTCTCTGTCGATTTTTATCCACCGCGACCCGTCAGAGAGGTGTCTCAGCATCACGTCTTTCTTACAGTCTTCTTTGTGCCATCGCAACAACTTGGCATGCTCTTTGTTTTGAAACAAACGTTTCAACCGTGGTATTATAGGAGCATACCACATCACCTTGGCAGGAACCCTCTTCCTGGGGCGCGGCTCTCTCTCAACATCACCAGGGTCATCTTGCCTGATCTTATACCGCAATGCACCACATACCGGGCATGCATTCAAATTCGTCTACTTCTCGCCGCGGTAGAGGATGCAGTCATTGATGCATGCATGTATCTTCTGCACCTCTAATCCTAGAGGGCAGACAACCTTCTTTGCTTCGTACGTACTAGAGGGTAATACATTCTTCCCTGGAAGCATCTTCTTTATTATTGTTAGCAACTTTTCAAAACCCTTGTCAGAAGTATCATTCTCTGCCTTCCATTGCAGCAATTCTAGTGTGATACCCAGCTTTTTCTGGCCATCTTCGCAATTTGGGTACAACAATTTGTTGTGATCCTCTAACATTCTCTCCAACTTCAACTTCTCGTTTTCACTTCCGTAGTCAATCTTAGCATCACGAATGGCCCGACCTAAATCGTCATGGGGCTCATAAAAAATGAGCTCTTCTTCATCTTCGTCTCCCCCCATTGTCCTATCACCGTGTTCAGTGAACATATGATAGTTGTCATTATCCTCTTTTTCTTTGTTGTCTTCCATTATAACCCCTCATTCTCCGTGCTTTGTCCAACAATTATAGCCGGGCATGAAACCGTTCTCAAACAGGTGGCAGTGAATGGTTCTTGAGTTAGAGTAATCCTTCATATTCTTACAGGCACTACATGGACAACACATGAAACCATTCGACCGCTTGCTTGCCTCAGCCACGTGGAGAAAATTTTGCATGTCATTAAGAAACTCGTGACAATATCGGTCACCGTACATCCATTGTCGGTTCATCTGCATTATATAAGTATATCAAAAACCATTCATTACAGTACATCATAGATGAGTGACCAAATTAATTAATATACTTGTCCATCAGATTAAAAGTAAGGTAGAGTACGTACTGACCAAATGTAATACATAGTTCTCATAAAACATACACTCAAACTAACATACACTCATTACACTACAACTATCTAAAAATAAATGAAAATCAACAAAAAATGCGATGAAAATCGCAACTAAGGTAACTACTGAACCTATAGCATAATGATACCAAGCCTCTTGATTAATGGCATATTTTCTAATATTTTTAATCTTCAAGCGCATTGCATCCATCTTTATATTGTGATCATCGACGACGTCGGCAAGCTTCAAGTCCAATTTCATCTTCTCTTCTAGGAGTTGCAGACGAAGATCTTCACTTCTTTTCAATTTTTCTTTCAAATCATTATTTTCTTTCTCAAATAAATTAAGCATCTCGACTAGAGGGTCGCTTGGAATTTCTGGTTCAACTACCTCCTAGATAAAATATCTATGTCAAGTTGGTCGGCATAATTATCATAGGACGAAATGAAACAAATAGTTATAAAAGTATACCACATCCGAATCATAGACCGGACGAGGGCCGACGGGGACGGATATTAAAACCATAGCACTATACATAAAAAAAAATCATACATCTAAGAAAAATATAAAGTAATATATATGCATCTATCACATAAAACTAAGTTTTTTTATAAAACATAAAAACAAGTAGGCTCACCGAGGTGATGCGGGCTAGGGGCGGCACTGGCGATCGATGGCGGTGAGGACGGGCAAGATACTAAAACCAACAAAACATACTTTAATTTAAGCTCAAATTGCATATAAAACGAATGAAATCCCGAAGTTAGACATTTTATCAAACACCTTGCTAGCACTAAAAAAATGAAACGAGTTAAACTATAGGAAATGAGCTAAATTAGGAACGCCGGAAGAAAGGATCATGTTGCTAACCCTTGTATATATGGTTGCTTCCAATCTTAACAAAATGGTGGAGAAAAATGAAGATTTATTGGAGTGTGAGAGGAGATAATTTTTTTGGAAATGTGTTGGAATGAATTGAAGAGCTAGCATGGGTGGGTCGGGTTGAAGAAATAGGTTACACACCCTCTAGTACCGGTTCGTGATACGAACCGGTACTACAGGCGCAGCGCCGACCCCACCTGTGCAACAAATTTTGACGTGAAACCCTTTAATACCGGTAGGTAC
This sequence comes from Alopecurus myosuroides, assembly GCA_028641055.1. Classification (NCBI taxonomy): domain Eukaryota; kingdom Viridiplantae; phylum Streptophyta; class Magnoliopsida; order Poales; family Poaceae; genus Alopecurus; species Alopecurus myosuroides. The sequence continues at coordinate 295,639,617 of CM054057.1, read as the reverse complement.
AGAAAGAACCGGTACTAGATGATTCTGGCGTCCTGGGCTCTGGAACCGGTACTAATGCAACCTTTAGTACCGGTTTATAAACAAACCGCCACTAAAGGTAAAATCATTTGGCTCATTTTCCACTAGTGTATATAGCTACAACCAATCTCTCTTATTCGTTTTTATTTTTTTCATATGTCTTCGTATTCTTTTTTAGGGGATGTGTCTTATTGGGATCCCCTATAGATCGCCTTCAGCAAGCTGAGAGCATGGTCTCGCCTGCGTTGGCGCGCTAACCACCCACATGGGCCGGCCCAATAACGTCCATCAAGCCAGCCATGCGATTAACTTTTATTTTCTTCCGTTTTCTTTACATCTTTATCTAATCCCAAAAATAAAAAAATGTTTAGATTTGAATGAAATGAATTTTAAAAAGTTTATAATTTAAAACGGTGAAATTTTTTGAATAAGAACAATTTTTTAAAAGTGGTGAACAATTTCTAAAAGGATTTTTTTTAACAATGATTACCACTATTTGAAAATAATTTAGAATTTAAAATGGTGAACGGTTTTAGAAAGTCGACAAGTTTTGAATAAGAACAATTTATAAAATGAACAATTTTTTTAAAGCGATGAACAATTTTGAAAAATAGTGAACAAATTTTATAAATGAACAATATTTGAAAGTGAACAAATTTTTTTAATGAACAATTTTTTTTTTTGAGAAATGTTTCAGATTTCAAAAGGTTGAGACTTAAGAAAAGAAAAACTGAGAAAATGAAAACTGAGG